>OV049925.1:32142821-33342821 GCA_920104205.1 Eupeodes latifasciatus
TCCGAAAAATCAAAGAAATATTTTTGAAAAGCCTCTCAATCAAAAATACTCCATTTACCAAGATGGGAGTCTTTCTTACGTTTCACTATCAAAAACCCGTTTGTTTACATTGTTGTATTTGCAATTTTGACAATTAGTCCATGAATAGATGTGAAAACAAACAAAAAAAACGTTGCCGTGGGCTAGCTGCACTTTGCAAAGCAAAAACAAAATGGGGAAGTTAATAAGTTTTTTTTTCCAGATTTTTCTTTTTACTTTTTTCGATGAAAAAGTCAGTTTTAAGCTTTACTCGTAATTTTGCAGTCATTTTGGTTGAAAAAAGCATGTTCAACATCAGTTTAATATAATTAATTCATTAATTTACAGTAATCACTACGAAATTCTTTAAATTTCATAATTGACCTCGGATTATTGTATCAAAGATGCGTTCGAAGAATCATCAAGTTAAGGGTGCGAGCGCAATTTATTGAATTCTACTAAATTTTCGTTAATGAACGGCCCAAATATTTTTTTTTGCAAGTATGTAATTAAAATCTGTATCAATTTAATTAATCCAAGTATATTTACAGTTTTTTTTAATGATTTAAGCTTGCAACTATTTTTCAATTCCATTTTGATTAATAAATATTAAATTTAAAAAAAAAAAAAAGTTATAATCGAAAAATACCTTATCCATAATATTCTTGGTTGATGGAAGCATACATGTATTTGCTATCAAAAAAAAAAACTATGCATTAAAGGAACACCAATGTTTTAAAAAAATAATCAGAACGATTATAGCGAACCTTTTGAAGAAATGCAGAGCAAATGAAATGCAAATTTTGACATATATCACAAAATGAAAACGTCTTAAAATCGTTATGAATTCATGCACAACTCATTCAATAGATCATGTAAAATGCTGCTAATAATGAAAAAAATTAATGAGTTTTACGTACATGTAGAAGAAAATATACATAAACAATAGTTTTCAGATATAAAGCAGAGGTTAGTGTAGAAAAATATTTCTGAGGAAGCCAATAATATTTTGGGTATGTTCATTAAAGAAATTTCCGCTTCGGCTAACCTTCATCAACTTTTTAGAAAAAAAAATAGCATTAATAGCAGCCAATTATTTCATAGCATATTAAATTAAATTTTAATTGTTCACATTGTAAAATGTCTAGAAATTTTCATATGATACAAAATTCGTAATTTTATACGTAAACATAGAAGATAACATTATTTAGTCAAGAAGTATGGATTTTGGCGCGTTTACCGGTTTTTTTCTATTGGGTGTTCGGTTTCCCCATACTGGAATAAAAAAAGTTACTTAAAGATGCTTTACACAAAGTAACTTATTTTTTAAACATGGTTCCCTCAAGTCTCTATTCCAAAATCTAACTGCAAACAAAATTCTAACTCTAACATAGTTTTTAATAAGAAATTTTCAGGAATAGGTATTTCTGCAACAAACAAAACTAAAATTTGGTCTTGCAATTATCGAACTGCTTAAATGATGAAAATACTAATCTAATTGAGGAATCTGAACTAGCTAAAATTGGCAATGGAACTTCACAAGTATGTATGTATGTTTCTCGTAGTATTGTCTGTACAAAAAAAATACGGAGACACCCGCCTATTGTTTCCAGCTGAACTTCTAACGTCGCCAAAAAAAAATGCTCTAAGCAAACTACAGCTGAAAAAATTGTCTGTTTTGTTGTTTTACAAAGTATTGAGTTACACTTTTGTCCATTTCCAATTTTAGTTAACCAGTTGCAGCGCATATTGCGTTCGCAAATAATATAAGTAAACAAACTACAGCACTAATAAATCATTAAATATGTATTTGGTCAATTTTATTTTATTTAATATAAATTTTACAACATTTATATGGATTGAAATTAAAAAGCTATACAAATCTTCCAATTTAAGACCATGTCAGCACTTCAGATTCTGTTGTTTCGTTTCTGAACGAAAGTCATGTCAACATTCAAAATGAAGCATTTAGATGGGCCTAAAGACTAAAATGAAGCATTTTGATGGGCCTGAAGACTAAATGTGAGAATGTGTTTGGTTTTTGCATTATTTCACGCACACTTTCTCACATTTAGTCCTCAGTAGCTTGTAGGCAAACCGAAATGTCAGTCTGAGATTCCCATCTTGTTAAATGAAGTATTTTTGCTCTCAATCCTCAATTTAGTGTGTTTTTGGCCTGGAGCGGTTTGGCTGGACCTTACTTCTTATACACGGATCTCTGTACAGATGGACCACCCCTTATCCGTTACTCGTGGGATTCAAATGAACAAAATAAAAACAAAATAAACAAAACAAAACAAAATTCAAAGACCGAACCGGCCAGCAGTACGACGGCAAAGTTGTCTGCTGATCATCCCTCTTCCACTGGTGCTGACATGGCTGTGGACACTCACAGCCCTGTTGTCGCCAGTGGAATATCGGATAATCAGGTAATATTACCTTCTTCCTGTAGTGAGGCAGTTGTGAAGAACGGCTCCTCTACTACCACAGAGAGTAAACCTCTCAACTCTTCTACACCACGAGTCGGAGGTAGTAGGGCTGTGGTGCCAGGTCCTTCTACCTCCAAAGCAAAGAATCTTAAAGAAGGTTCTGGGGGAGATGGGCGTAAGCTCAGACCCTCTAAGGCCTACTACAGGGACTTGCGTAATGCTAAGAGGATTCTCCAGACGTTTGGTGAACAACTAGGCGCTGGAGGAAACTCTCAGCACGACGCCAAGATAAAATGGGCCAAGAGCTTCCTGGCCAAAAATAATCTAAAGAACAGCCAAGACTCAACGTCGAAGCGACAAAGGTCTATGGAAGGTAGTGTTTCACTACCTAAACGCCCCAAAGTGCTAAACTCTAGCACTTCTCTTGACTCTCGCAAGGCAAAAATGTCCTTCAGTGACGTTCTGAAGGACAAAATGGTAGTCGCGATTATCGACAGAAGTGACGTAGATGGCACGATCTCTGCCGAGAACTGGACAGTGGCCAAAGGACAGCTGGCCTTCAGTTTTGTCGAGATCATGTCTGACAATCCGGGACCACCGCCCATCAAAAAAGATGGCATCAGGGACACATCAAGTTGATGGTCTGTGATGATCGGAGGTCGTGCGATCTACTGACGCTGGCGGTCAGCCGACTTGGAGAGGTCTGGCCTCTGGCTAAGCTGGAGGTTGTAGCAAAGGAGGACATTCCTTGCAGACCAAGAGCTCGCATCACGGTTCCGGTTATTCCACTTCAGGTGGAATAACACCACCACCTGTGTAGCGACTAAATTAATTTGGCCTAATCTTAGCGCCAGGCGCTCAAAGCAATTAATCTCTCTGAGTAGATTGCACATTAGCTAAGTTATAGGTGTCCTGACTGGGCACTGCTTAATAGGAAGGCATGCTATTCGACTTGCAGCCCCTGCAAATGATTTTTGTAGGAGTTGCATGGAAGAAGAAGAAGAGGAGACAATCTCTCATCTTCTGTGCACATGCCCTGCCTTATCACAAAAACGTAGAATCCACCTTGGAGACTACTACTTTAACGATACCAGCGATCTAAAAAATTTAGACATTACTTGTCTCCTACGCTTCATTCGAAGCTCCAATTGGTTCAACGAGTTAAGCTGATTAACTGATCCATGTGGTATCACAACGGACCATACTTTGGTCTAAGTGTGTTGGACGTCCCAACCAACAGCCACTTTAACCTAACCTAACCTACTTCTTAGAAAGAGATAAGAGATATTTTAAACGAAAGAATAGATTTTCGAACTTTTATTCAATCAAAAGCTAAAATTAGTCAGTCTTAATAAAGGAATAAAATTAATGATATTGGTTTTTGAAACATTCCGTTTTATTTTGGATTTAAAAAAGAGTGTGCTTGATTTGAGTTTAAATTTCTATTTGAGAGGCTGGTACAACTGTTACGATGAATGTATTGCGGTAATGTTTGAATTGGTCATCTAAAATATTATGAAAAACATAATATTGCTGCAATCGTAGCCGTTACGGTTAGTTGGCTGATATTGTTTTCCATATTGTAAATGGAAAACTTCTTGTTTTTTTTAATATCAAAATGAAACCTCTTATTGGAAAACCCTGTAGTAGATTCCAAATTAAACGTTCTACGTTTCTAAAGACTTTATGCAGCACACATTGTTGCTGTCTGCTTCCAGGATTTATTTACATAGGGTTATGTGAATTCGCTTTTCTACGCAGATAAGATTGAGACAATTGACGCATTGGGAGAGAATATTCTATGAGTTATTGCTGACAATAACTTTTTTGACGAAAATTGGGTATCTCGGCTGGAATGTATTTGATACAACCTCGGCGGCCCACTTACCGGAATTGAATTAATTTTTAAACCTTAATAGGAAACCCATAACTTTATAATAAATCTAAATTCTTGGTCATAACATTAAATAATATGCGTTTTATTTTTTCTTGAAAACTACACGTCTAAAAAACATCCTTTACAAAACTCAGCCTACGTACCAAATATAAACTTTTCAAGCTAACACGTTTTTTAGTCAACATAAGATATGATGGTTTTACAAAATAATTTATGAAAACGCATTTACATTTATTCAAAAAATGTCTGAACTTTTTTATTGACCAAGAATAATTTTAAATTTTTAAGTAACTTAATTTTAAATTTTGAAAATCCATTCAGGAATCTTGTTTAATAATTTGTTTTCATTATAGTTCATTCGGTATCTAATTTTATACAAAGCCTAATAAAGTATTTAGTAATTTTTAAACTTTCAAAATCCACCCCTGAGTGTGTTTTCATTTTTTTTATTACAAAAATCCATTTCATTACAATGTAAGGTAAGTCATTCAACTTTTCTACCATTTTATTTTTGTTCCCTGTTTTATTCATCAAAATCCCTAAAAACGAAAACTCACTGAATTTAATGTTTCTCAGGTAGGTGTTACTGTTGTTAACATTTTCTCAACATTTTTTCTCTTCTTGACTAAGGTCAATGTCCTTTATTTTATTTTTAATGTTAAGGGTGTTAGAAGGGTAAGAAAAACCATTTTGTATTTAACTGAGTTTGTTTTTTTTTATTTGGTCAGGTTTAGAGTGCGTGAACATTTAACAGTATAAAGTCGACCATCATCGTCATCGACGTCGTTGTCATTAGGAAGCGTTTACATTTCAATTACTTTTTTTTTTATTATGCGTACGAAAAAAAGTCCTTCCTTAAATTAAATTGAAAATGTGGGAGGACTTAAAATAAAAAGCTTCAAAACATACATATATTCTTTAATAAAGATAACTTTTAAATTCGTCACTATATTATTACTTAATTCCACTCTAAAGACACATCTTTTTTTCAGAAACTGACCATGTCATTAAAATTTTAGTAGATAACCACTAAGTAATTAATATTTTACAAGTTAAATACCATCCAAGCATAATGCACTTCTAAATTACTATATCATTTGATCACATACAAAAATTGTATAAACATATGCATAAATAACTTAGCCTATTTGTAACATTTTACAGCTTTTAATTAAACACCATTTTAGCATAAGTACACTTATTATCTCGTAAATGCATATATGTATGTATATACTCTCACCCATAATACGAGTTCGTTGGTTTTAGGAAGAGGTAAACCAACGTAATAAACACCAAATGCATAGCATGGCTTTGGCATGACGCTTGGCTTGATGGTGCTTGGGGAAGTTTGGTGAGGCTCATCTTACTAAATTGACTCTTTGATATTGCTGCAACACAAATTTCCGGGTCAATTACAATGAATTTTGATTGCGCAAGGACCTTGTTTTTATCACACACAATCTCTTTTCGCATATCCTAGCCTAGCAAACATCCATATCCATCATCAAATGCTGCTAAAAGTGCTCGCATCAACCAGACCACATCATAAACACTTGTACATCTACGCATCTGTCGTATAATATGTACAGTCACATACATACATATAAAGGTATAGTACTGATTTACATAGTGAGTGATGGATCGATTAAACGGTAATGGAATTTCCAATTGACCACAACAACTGACCACACCTTATACCATTTGCTTTGCAAAAGGCGACGCGTCTGTTGCTTCCACCGCTGCCACCGCCAAACCGTTCCGAAGCCGCCGAGCACCGAACCGAACCGCTTAGTTCCATAAATTGACAGTGTCAACTGTCTGTCTATCATATTCCGGTCGGACGTTGTATTGTCCGACAGGTAGCGGGTGTGGGTTTAATAATTAATATGTGCGTGTAGGAAACATATCCAAGGATTGCAAAAAATCACAGGTGTTTTTTTCGAGGGTGATTTAAAAAGATTTATGATTGGTTTGTGTGATCCATTGTGCATGTGCAGTGCAACTAAGTACACATAATAAAAGCATAATTAACGGAAATGCATTTATAGGACTTAGCATTTGTTGTCTACCTATATGTATATATGCTTAAGCATTGAAACTCTTCAATATGATCAATTATTTCTGTTGACATTAATTAAATTAGTAAAGTATTCCATTGAATTTATGTATGCATTGCATATACATAAGTACACATACAGTAGGTAACTATACATGATACATTTATAACTTAATTTAAAAGAAGAATTCTCCAATCCCTGGCCGGATGACCGGTCGGCATGGTGTAGACTGCTCTGCAACACCAATGACCGTGTCAATTGGCAGTTAGCGTCATTGGTTAAATTGATATTATTAATTTCGAGGTCAAATTTAGTCAATTTATATTAACGACCACGCATCGTTTGGTTTCGCTTAACTTTAGGAGGTTAAACGTTTATTTTAAGAAAAAGGTAAACAACAAATATTATTATAGTGCGATGACCTTAAGGACTGATTTTTTGAATGGATACAAGTGAAACTTTGAGCTATACGTTGATTTGAGTAAACAAATACATTATTGTATTAGATGAGCTTATTTATAGCTTTGTAAAGAATATGCTTTATAATTTGGGTCTTTGCATCTCTTTTGAGGCTTTTCTGCATATCAGAACACTTAAAGGTTACTCTATGAGCTCTGAACAACATAATGAAGCAAAAACCGTATTACCCCAACTGCAAACCAATTTTTTTTTAAACTCTTATTGCTCTAGTCTTATAGGGTAATTTTATCGTCAAATCATCTTCTGCGATGTAAACAAGCATTATTTTCGTGTTTTCAGGAGTCTGTTGAGACTTCATTACATCCCAGTTTAGTACGGTTTACATGTCAAAGGTATAATTAACATTTAGGCGCCAGTTATAGCTATCATTGGTTTTCATCATTGAAAACAAACATTGGAATTTTTTGGCAGGTCGTTTATAGCTATCATTAGAAATTTCTCTCATTGAAAAAAATTTCCTGATTGAAATCCACCGAAAAATTTTTACTGACAGAAATCTGTCATTGGAATATAATTTTCATTTCTAATCGAAGGGAAACACCGTCAAATATTGATTCAAACATTTTTCCGGATCGATTTCAATGATAGCTATAACTGACGCCTTAAAAGCCAACATTCGACGCACTATTGACGAATTATGACCGAGTACATTCAAAAAGGTGACACGAAATTGGAACGACAGGATTTGGTTCACAAAGCGGATTCGAGATGTCAAAAATTATTTTCAAACATTAAATTCTATTCAATTTGTGAATAATAAAAAATATTCGTTACACAATGTAACTCAGTTTCCATAAAGTTTTCTACCTAAAATAAGCTGTATTTCAATTAGTGGCATCAAGTTGGTAGAGCTGGCATTTGACACCTGTAAACCTCAGCTGTCATTTGAATTGTCAAAATATAAGTTGACTGGAAAGTTAGGCAAGAAAAATCTCCCTAAGGTGCCAGTTATAGCTATCATTGGTTTTAATCATTTAAAACAAATATTGGAATTTTATTGACAGGTCGTTTATAGCTATGTATCATTAAGTGTGTTCAGTGACGCTGTGCTGGTGTGTTCTAGACAGAAAAGTACAGCTTTTTGCTGTTCATTGAGGTTTTTTCTGTGCTGAACTGTTCTACTTTCCTGTTCATTGACAAACCTAGAACAGTTTAGAACAGGATTTTCTGTTCTTGCTTTTGAGTAAGATCAGGTTAGAACAGACTCGTGAGAAATGTCAAAATCGAAGTTGTCATTTTTTTTGTTTACGTTTTGATTTGGCTGTGCTTTGTGTTTTTTTCTCGTGATTTAAAAAAATTAAAATAAAGTTATTTTACCAATTTGTTTAATTTGTTTAATTAAATAATTATATAAAAATATAATATAATAACTTTCAATGACATTTCTTTTACATTTCATCAAAGAAAAGGTAATAACATTCGTCACACTTTCATTCCAATCATCTGAAGAGGAATCCGACGAAAAATCACTATCGGTGTCTGAACCACTAACATTTTCATTAAGTATTTTCTTAGCAATCACTTGATTTTCCATTTCAATAATTTTTAATAATATTTTTCACAGTAAAAACACAAAAAATGAAAAAAAAATAAGCGGTAAACGAAAAATTCACACAATTTGCAATTTGTTTTGTTTTTCTTTTTACCACTGACGTTTAACTGACTGTTCTAACTTCATCTGACGTTTCTCATGAAACTGTGCTGTCCTGTGCTGTTCTGATCTAGACAAAACCTCAGTGAACAAACTTATTGAAAATGTCTGTCATTTGGCGTTTTTCTTTTTTAGTTCAGAGCTGAGCTCTGAGCAGACTCTGAGCGAACAGAGTAGAGTAGAGTAGAGTTCTGAGCAGAGTATGTTCAGAGCTTTCTGATTTAATTATGAAACAACTTGAGCTTTAAACTGTCATGATTTGAAATGTCGTCTGTTTGAAGGCGTTTAAAAATTTCCTTTAATCAAATTAATTAAAAAAACAGTCATAGCGTTGCTCCATTTGACGCCTGAAATAAATTTGATTCATAAAAATGCTATATGCAATTAGTTTTTTCTAAATTATTTTTCCTTCTGCACTAGAGCGACCAGCCTCTTGCGCCATTTTTATTGTTTTGACGATGATTTTTTTTAATTTCCCGGCTTTCAAACATCAAATTGTTTGTGTTCAGCATTTTACTCCGTTTACTCTGTTATTTTATTCTGAGCTCACAGAGCGCGCTCTGAACATGTTCAGAACTAAAAAAGAAACACGAATTTGAAGCTCTGAGCGATCAGAGCTCAAAAGGAAACACAATTATTTTTTTGACAGTTCGAGCTCTGCTCTGAACTAAAAAAGAAAAACGCCCATTGAAAAAAATTTCCTGATTGAAATCCACCGAAAAATGTTTACTGACAGAAACCTGTCATTGGAATTGTGTGAAATTGGAGCACAAATCAGTGGAACGATTCGTTTCACTTTTGAACATAAAAGTATCAGCTGTTCAGGAAAATGAATTTCCGTCCGAAAAATAGAAAAAATATATTTTTAGAGAAAAATAAATGCGCAATTACACTTTTTTCTTCAAAAAAATTCTTTGTGTGATTTCCGATCGATCAGTACATATATAGTGTTCATCTTTAATCAAAGGTAAACACCGTCAAATATCGATTCAAAAATTTGTCCGTATAAATTTCAATGATAGCTATAACTGGCCCCTAACTATCAAGTCAAGTCCACTTATGTCAAAATGACAGTTGATCATGCTTTTTCATACAACTGAAAGCTGAAATTTTTTACTCTATTATGTATGTATTTATTTTCTACACAGTTGCATTTAATGTTTTGTGTTATAGGGTTCCTTGTCAAATTGTAAAAGAAATAATTAATATGTATTTAAAATACAAAATATAAGTCGAAATGGACTTGTAGCTTGCCTGAGAAATTTTTTTTTCAGACAAAAATGTTTTTGGTAGATCAACTGAAAGTAGAGGTTAATGAAATAAAGTTCCGAGTTTGAAGTTTATGACACTTGGCCAACTGACTAGTTGCCTTCTGCAAAATGTACGTTAAAAGAATGCAATTGACTGCAAAAAATGTTCGATAATGGATGGATAAATAGTAGCGATCCAAAATCAGCAATTTTTCGGACACTACCCGACTATTATGATCATTACTAATACTAGGAAGACATTTGAAGAAAGTGTAAGCGTCATTGAAATCATAAGGACTGTGCATCAGCATAATGCAGGCGCTTTCAAAAAAAATAACTGCTGTAAATGCAAGTGTTTCATTAAAAACAAACATTTCTCAAGTTATGGCCAAGATGCCATCCGAATTATCGAAAAAGTTATAAAATTACTAAAAAGAATCGCATGCTGCGAATCTTCCAAATCCAAGGTTTATATCAAATAAAATAATTCATCAAAAATGTATGGCTGTGCTTGTTTGTAGCTTTACTTTCCAAATCGAATAATAAATGATCCTATATAACGTGAAAACAAGTATAATTCAGTTAAGACTTTTACAGCATCTTAAAAAAGCTGACATCTACACGTAAGCGTTGCTTGGCTTCTATATTATTTCAAATGTGTATTTCAATTATCCAGTAAAGGTTTCAAAATAAATATAAAACCTCTGAAATAAAAAGAAATGAATTCCGTGTTACTCACTTCTTTAAATCCTTTGAAAATTAACGTTTGAAATGGAACCAGCTTAAAAAGGAATTTCAAGCACTTCATAAAAAAAAATTAAAAAATGTTGTGTCATCATCACCAAAGAACATGTCTGAAGGATCAACACACAACATGCAAACACAAACTGTTGCACTATTAATATTATCGTCCTCATAATCTTCCCTATCAATTCTGCTGCAAACAGAATACTACTAGACACCTTTCAAGACAGTTAAAATATAGAAAAAAAAATCTGTAATATTGTTTCTTGGATCGTAGCCAAGAGAAAGTCAAAATATAATATAAAATAAAGGACAACAAGTACAAATATTTTCCTCGTTCTTCTATAACTACTCGTAGTGTAGTACTCGTAGGATCTACCCTACTTCACCACCTCTCCTTCAAATATAAACGAGCGGGATAGTATGTTCAACATAAAAAAAAATTACAGTTAAATTTTGTATTAATATGAACACAACTTTTGTAAATCACCGCCAGTGGTAGTTTTATATATAGAAAGTATTTATTTTTTGATAAAACCAAAAAATAAAGTGAGAAATAAGACAAAATAATTTTTTTTTAAAATAAACACCTAAAAGTATACTATATACTCACCGAGAAGCAGCAATTTAATATCCTTTGCCGCTTGAATTCCATCCTCTTTGAGATTCTTTTCAATGAGCTTGGAGCGTTGAATTGCGGCACGTTCCTCAGCTGATGTGGTACATCCCATTGTTAGTTAAATGTGGTGGTTAACTTTCCGTCTGTCTGTTATATTATATTTTTGTTAAAACAATATTGCACTTGTTTTTTTGTTTCGTTTTAGTGTTTTTTTTTTTCTTTTTCTTATTCTTTTTTTGTATTCAACTTCGAATTGATAAGAGTTCCTGAAAGAAGTTTCTATTAATTGATGACACAAACACACTGGATAAACGAAGAGTGCAAGCAATGAAAATCGAGCAAATCTGAAAGCCTAGTACAAAACTTTAATAATTTGTATTGAATTTTGTAGAAAAAAAAAAGAAAAATCATTGTTGAATAGAAACCCACTCCCATATTTTTACAATTCTAGAATATGAATTCAAAAATACAAGTATAATAATTGATATCGCAAGATTGAACCCCTTCTGCCACCCCCACCACATAAGTTCTATAGAAGCCGCTCCGCACCGGCCGCCACCATCATCGTCGTCGTTATCGACTTCATGAATGATTCCGAGATCGAGCCAAGAGCAATTGATATTCATTGAGTTACTATAATTCACGTATAGTTATGGGTATATGAGGTGCTTACTATTAGTCACAGAAAACAACTTGCAATTGGAAATACAAATTAAAATTGAAAAACAAAAAAAAAAAGAATAAAATGCGAACAAGTGAGTTTTGTTTTGTTCTCAAAAACTACTTATATAGAGAACCGAGTGTGTAATATAATATTATAAAATGAAGTGTGGTTTCACACTTCTTTGGTTCGGATGTTCAGGAACTATATAATATGTGTTTATTTTTCCAACTTTTAACGCACGTATTTTACACGTTCATGTTAATAATCATCGAGATGAATTGTTTTATAGAGGTAATCTTAACATCACTGAAAATATCTCGGAGGCATTGAGGGATTGAGGAATGTGAAAAATTTGATATGAAAGAATTTTGTTAAGATGATGTTCAATCATAAATATATACTTATTTAGGTTCTAAAATGTATTGATTGGAGTTAAATCCACCTTGTGAACAAGGTAGGTACATATACATACATTATTACGTACCTTTTACTCTTTTCATGTTCATAAACCAAGTACGCTACTGTGAGAGATATAATTGGTCTGCGGTTTAAAAAACCTAACCTATATTCTAGCCATTTATAGACTAAAGAATCATTTGAAATAAATTGGCACAACTACCAGTATGAATATGATCAAAATAACAAGCCACATTTAAATTGGCGCCCATACCTGTCAACAACTTAAGTGTTTTCAATAGGCTTCTATTTGGGCATTTGTCACTGCCCAAACACTGATGTTTGACAAGTAAAAAACTTAATTATTAACAAATATGAAATCTGTTTCAACGACGAATTGAAAATTTTAAAATTTAATAAAAAATGTTAAAAATAGTAAGAACTTGAGGTGCGTCGAGCTAGTTATGTATGTGCAGAATATTGCTGCTCCAGCCACAAGTTTTTACGAAAAATCAGGTTGATTCTTAGCCAATCTTTAGAATGGGGCATTCTCCAAGCCTTTAAAGTTCAGTTAACATAAGAACTCATGCCGATCGTTAACCAGAACATCGTATCTTTGTTGATTGGGTCCTTGAAATTTATAAAAACGAAGCCCATTTCCACCTCGGAAAAAGCATCTCTATCCTTTAAGTGTCAGTGTTTGGAACGATTTTTAGGCTACTGATGTGAGTGGAACTTACTTATTTAAAAATCGGGCTAAAGGATGGTGAATGTAATCTTCGGGGAAAATTGAATGGATATGATGCTGCAACCGTACCTATTTCATAAAGTTGTAAATGGGGTACCTTTCTCTTTACAAATACAAAGATAATTATTCTGTGTTTCAATTCAATGAATTTTTATTCTCAATTTTATCTGTATTGCTTTTAGACATTCATTTTTTTTATTTTACAATGACTGGACAATTCAGAGTAGATTATTGTAATATTGGTGGGCTAAAGGCGAATTTTTTGTTGGCATACCGCCATACTGTTTCATACAAGCCAGCTGTTTTGGCACTAGGTGAAACCCAAGTAGGTGAGGATTCTGATCCTGCTGAATTTTGTATTTATGGGTATAGCTTGGTGCCTTTATTCTTTTCCCATCATGGCCTCGCCATATACATTAGAAATGATGTTGCTTATCAGCTCTTACCAAAATAGGGTCTTTGCACCAATTCCTTTTTTAATTATATGTGGTTTAAATTCTCCGTAAATAAGTAAATCATTCACTACTGCTTCTTTATCGAAGCCCTAATTTAGACAGAGTATTAAATTCTCGTGGTGGTACCCGTGGAATGATGGTTAGTGCGTTGGACTGTCATGCCAGAGGTCTTGGGTTCGATCCCTGCCGATGCCATCTAAAGTTTTTTCACGGGTACTGCCTCTTGCGAGGAATTGACAAATCCTCCAAGAGTTATTCTTGTCATGAAAAGTGCTTTCTCAAATTAGCCGTTCGGATTCGGCGTAAAACTGTAGGTCCTCTCCATCCCTGACAACAGTACTCGCACACAGGAATGGTTAAATTTATTCGTCCTATCTTCGCACTAAAATCGTTGTTACGGCCCAGACAACATCCGAAGGAGTGTGTGCTGAGATCTTTGCTGAGTTGAACCACCTAACTCAGATGGTCAACAAGCCCACTCGAATATCGGACGTGGTAGGTCGAGCAGAAAACACTCTTGACTTGTTTCTTACCTCTGACCCTGATAAGTACACTGTTAGTGTTCTATCTCCTCTAGGCACATCGGATCATTGTGTTATATCAGCAAATTTCTCGTGTCAAAACTCTCCAGTTAAAGAAAGAGCTCCTAAGAGAACCGTTTGGCAATACGAGAAAGCCAACTGGGACGGTCTCAATAATTACTTCGGGATCTTTAACTGGTCACTATGCTTTCTCGATAGTGACGTTGACGCCAGCGCTAATATGATCACAAGTTTAATTCTCCTGGGAATGAGAACTTTTATCCCGAACAAGGTTAAAAGCATCAGACCTAAGGAAAACGCATGGTTTGATGCGAGCTGTAAAGAGGTTATTAGGGCCAAAGAAGTAAGTTTCCATTGCTATAAAGCCAACCGTACTGAAGAAAGCCGGAAAAAGTTCAAACAAGCCAGGAAGGCCTGCAACGCCCATTTTCGACGGACAAAATTTTTACATGACCAAAAATTACGGCAAAAAATACTGCAATGTCCCAAAGGCAGTACAAATTTTTGGTCATTTGTAAAAAACATGAGGAATTCTTCCTCTTCATCGGTTCCTACGGTCGTTGTCAATGACACTCCTATTGTTAGCTCTTTAGAAAAAGCTAATATCTTTGCTAGGCAGTTCGCCGCCAATTCTACGCTGCCAGTGAGTGTTATGACTCCGCCTGTACTTGAGCGAGTAAGTGATTCTATGGGACCAATCTTCATTTCAATTCAGAAACCTATTTAAAACTTCATGGCTCTGAGATTGGGGTTCTTAGTAAAAGGCACTCTGAACTCATAACCGAGTTTGAGAAAAAATTCTTCTAAGTACATTTCCACAGATTCCAGACCAACACAATACAGAATCTCAACCGTAATAGATATTGTGACAAAAATTAAGCCCAGTAAACTACTTTGAGCAGGTCATCTAGGTTATGAGAGAAGAGGAACTATCTCGGAAAATGCATTGGGGTGAACTGGATGACATCAGCTAGCAATATCGACTATATCTGGTGAAGGGTTTAAAAATATGCCAGGACTAAGCCCGGTTGTCAAACCAATGATGTACATATACTGACACCGATAATAAGATCTTGTAGTATTTTTTTTCTTCAAATTCTATATATAGACATTAGCCAATTTTTGAACAAAAATTATTGATTGATTTTTTTTTGTCATATGAAAAATACCGTTTTCAAATTTATAATTTAAAAAAGACAAAACTGTCAACAAAAAAAATTAGTTGCGGCTCGCTATACTAATTAGTCAAGTATATCCGCTGAAACCGTCGTCGGTATGGAACAATATATGTAATTTAATGAACAAAAACAAACGTACACAGTTTCAACCAATCATTTTGACAACTCTAATTTGAATACGGTCCAAGTTCCTGGATCATCAGCAGAGATGGTACTCAAGCACTCAAAAAATGGTGGCTCTGCAGACCGTACAGAACAAATCATGGATTGAACTCAAATCTGTTGCATCTACTATAACGCCACGGATACTACTACTACCAGTTTAAAAAGCTTTTAGTAAAAATTGGAAAAATTCTTACTTTGGTACAACTAAGCTAACTATAATAGGAATATATTGATGAAGCCAAAACCAAGCCTTTTTTTTTAAGACTTCTTAAAATAACATAAATAAAATGCACTATTGCAACTTATTTAGCTCCACTCTTCAAAAAATGTCATACTTTAAAAGAATCACACATTTCAATATGAGCAGCTGTTAAGTTTTTCTGTTAAAGATGACGTCGTGCACCTTTATATAGAATCTACAACTGATAACAAAAATATCTAACTGGCATTCGGAAAAGGCACATCGTCGGAAGTGGCTCTTCATTGTCAGAATTCTAAGAAATTATGATGTCGCCTTGTTTATTTGCCAAAAAGAAGCAGGTTTTTTGTTATCAGTCGACTGTGGAGGATGTAGAACACCTTGCCGCTGACTTAGTGGAACCATCAAGCGATTCTGTCAAATTGAGATACATATTTGTTTAAAAATCAAATTTAACAAACACCCTTTTACCCTCCTATGACTACTCTTCTATTTCGCTAAAACCCTTATTTATTTTATTTCAAAGAAAAAGGGTGTATGCTCTTAAGACAAGTCAAGAAAACACATTGCCACTGAATAGAATAGTTGATGATGAAGTACACTCACCAGGAGACAACGAGTAGCAGCAGCAGAAGTACTGGCAAAGCAGCTGTCACAAGTGGAAAACTGGAAAAGCCTAGTAGGTACAAGGAAGAAAAATGCAAAAGTGGGTGGGACACACTAGGGATTCAATTCACTGGCAAAATGCTCACAGAACACTTCATTCGCTTGCACCGATCGCGTAAAACACAACAAATCCAATCGATTCCAACCGAATTCACGATTTGTTTAATTTAGTTTTTTGATTTATTTTTGAATTTGAAAAACTTACTCTCGCTTAACAACACAACTCACGGGGAAAAAGCGAAAAGCCGATGATTGGGATGATTTTTGATGTATTCGACGTTTTTTCTCTTCTTGATTGAGTTTACTCTGGGTTGGTTTTTATCGAGAGGGAGGTTTTTTATTTCGAGTTTTTAATGAGTAAAAATACACTTTGGATTTTTGTTTTAATCGAATTGATTTGGAAATGGGATGAATTTCAATTGCCGCTCGTGAATTTGCTTTGAAATTGGAATTTAACTTAAAATTTCGAGGATTATTTGCACTTGGTCAAGCAAAAGCAACTTTTTAGGGTGGAAAAAAATCGAACGTTTGACAGTTCACAAAAAGTACACAATGATGCGTTCGGGAATGCGATTCGATTGAGAAATTGTAGTAGATTGAGAAAATGTGGTTTTCCATAGATGGATGAGTTCAGCGGAATAATTGATTATGGATGAGTAATAGCCTTTTTATGCGGAATTTACCGTTACATGTAATTCGAAGTTTTCTTTTTAAAAGTGGGTTAGGTTTTTATTAAAATGTTCAAAGGTTCTGATTCGAAGTCGATAATTAATTGAAATCGGCTGATAAGTTTAATTTATGGTTAACATTGACCCATATACTATGTAGTCTTATTAATAACGATACATGCAATGATCCAAATATTAAAGTCAACATCTTTACAATAAAGCATTTATGGTTTGAAATCAAAAAAATGTATTTTATTATTTGTGATCATTGCAATATATAAGAATTTTTGCCCAAATGTTAAAGTCCACTCTAAATTTGATTATTGGTAGGGCTCTAAGAGAAATAAACTGATGTTTATTGATGCTATGAGCTAGGAAGCTCCAAACAAATCTAAAGGTGTTAAATCAAAAGGTTTCGGAGGCCAATAGTGATCACCTCTTCAAGAAATAACACGGTTAGTACGCACCAAGTTGACGTGCGTCGGCCTCAACTTGATCACTCCGCCAGAGATGAGGCCTACCTCTGCTTCTTTTTTCCTCAGGCTTGGCGTTGAATACCTTACGGACTGGAGCTTCGATATTCATTCGCTCAACATGCCCTAGCCATCTTAAGCGTTGAACACGCAGTTTTTTGACCAGTGGCAAGTCGTGGTACAGCTCATGATTATATCTTCTATGTCAGAGTGTTACTTTGCCTGTCGACACAAACCGGACCATATAGAACGTACGCAGAACCTTCCTCTAGAAGGTACCAAGAGATACTTCATCCGCCTGGGAGAGGGTCCATGCTTCTGCACCATACACCAAGACTGGGATGATTAAGGTTTTGTACAGTGTCTCTTTGGTACTTCGCGATAGGGCCTTATTCCTCAACTGCTTGCTTAGGCCAAAGAAACAGCTCCTTACTACGTTTTATCTCCGCGCTGATGTCATTTGCAGAATTAACAGCAGTGCCCAGATAAACAAATTCGTTTACCACCTCGAAGTTATCCTTGTCAATTGTCACGTTTTGATCAACACTACGGTGTGGATCGACTCTATTTGACGACAGTAAATACTTCGTTTTGTCCTCGTTAATGTCAAGACCCATTTTCTTCGCCTCAGGCTCGATATTAGAGAAGGCACCCGTCACTGCTCGTTTGGTTCTTCCCATAATGTCGATGTCATCTGCTTATCCAAGATATTGTGTGGATTTTTGAAAGATGGTGCCATTTGTTTTGGCGTTGGTGTTGCGCACCACTCTTTCAAGAACAATATTGAAGCAGCTACATGACAGCGCATCGCCTTGTCGAAGTCCTCTGGTGGTTTCGGTCAAGTCTCTTCCAATTTTGACGCGGCAACGAGCATTTTCCAACGTCATCCTGATAAGTCGTATCAGTTTGGTAGGGATACCAAAACTCAATATGGCACGGTATAGTTCGTTCTTGTCTGCACTGTCATAAGCTGCTTTAAAATCGATGAAAAGATGGTGTGTTTCGATGTTATGTTCTTGGGCCTTTTCCAGGATTTGGCGTAGAGTGAAAATTTGGTCGACGGTAGATTTTTCAGGCCTGAAGCTACACTGGTAAGGGCCAATTAGTTCGTCAGTAAATAGCTTCAGGCGTTCACATAATACGCTTGACAGGATCTTGTACGCGATGTTTAAAAGCCTAATGCCTCTGTAGTTGGCGCAGAGAAGGCGGTCACCTTTTTTGTGGATCGAGCAGTTGATGCTTAAGTTCCACTCGTCGGACATGCTTTCTTCCGACCAAATTTTAGTAACTAGCTGGTGCATTCTCCTTACCAGATCTGCTCCAGCGTACTGCCGCCTGCAGACCGTCATCACCGGTCGCTTTGTTCGACTTCAGCCTGGTGATGGCTAGTTTGATCACACTCTGGTCGGATGGGTGGAACTGTAGATTGTCAACCAAATGGATTTAACGTTGCTGCTCGCTGGCGGAATCGTTGACTTCATCACCATTAAGCAGCTGGTTGAAATGATCTCTCCAGAATTTTAGCATTGATTGCGTCTCCGTTACGGTATTCCCCTCCTTATCTTTGCAGGCTCCAGGGCAGCTAGTGAATCCCGTTGTTTTCTTTTTGACGCTTCTATAAAAGCTCCGCACCTGTTTCCTGTTAAAACATCCCTGGATCTCCTCGTTGGTCTTGTTGGGCAATCGTTATTTAAAATTCAGTATGTGGTTCTGATGTTTTATTTCATCTGTTAGTTAAATGAGGTTTAACCTGAGATGATTGCTCGATTATGGCCAAAAGTAATATTTTATATTAAAGTCTTTGCTTACCTAATTAACCCGTTTAACCCGCGGATCAGTTGTTAAACCAGGATTACAGATTTTAAGTAAAGTTATAATAAGCAGAAAGCTGGGGTGGAATCGGCTAAGGTGATAAATGATAATTGACTATCATATTTTTGATAGTCAAATTGACTATCATTTTCATTCCGTCTGTGTAAGATGATTCAACTCAATTAAATTCGATTGGACAATTTCATTTCAGATTATAATTGTCACAATTCATTGTTGCTATGGTGAAATTTTAAAATGATTCCTATAAAATATCTAAATAAAAGTATTAAAATGGCTGTGTTTTAATAACATTCTTACTTTTCTTGTTTTTTTTTCAAATTTCGTAAGCTTTGTCCGTCACAAGAATGTGTTTTTGTACCTAAAAAAGGTAACTGACAAAATTTGTCATTCGTTTTTTGTGAGCGTCTTGTAGGTGATTTTAGTTTTTGGTTATTAAATACAAAAATAACTAAAACTTACAAATCCAGAGAAATAGCAAAATTATTCCGTATAGGTTTGATTTGGAAATGTATTCTATTCACGTCTACACCATTGTTATACTTTACTTAGAGTCGAATTTATTTTTGTAAGCCAAGGACAAAAGTTAAAGCTTTGCCAAAACTCTTCTTAACTGGGCAACATTTTCCTCCATGAAAATGTTAATTACATACATTTTAATTTCCTTTTCCTAAGACGTCATCAGGCTTCTTTTAAGTCTCTAGACTATGTTTCCATAAACTCTAATCCTTTAACTCATTTCTTATGTAAAGGATCAGTTCAATAATTATTTTAGATTTGTTAGCAGCTAACGAAACCTTAAGATCCTTTTGGTATCACAATTTGCCATGGCCGTAAATGTCTCTTCTTTTATTAGTACCGACTTCAACCTTACCCGACTTTGATTGGAAACCAAGACCAACACCCAATAAGACATAAAAAGTAGTAAAAAGCTGAGATAAGACACTTCAATTTAGAATAACTTAATTTAAAATACTTGAGTATTAAGATTTTATTTATTTGTTTTTCTTGTTCGTTTATTATATTTATATATTTCAAATTTTTTTTTCTTATATTTATGTATTATTATTCTTAAATGTTAAAATTATTACACATGTTTTACTTAGAATATAACCTATAATAATATTTTTCTTTTGTTTTTAATATACGCACATTCAAAACAAAATATTTAATAATTATTATTTTTGTTGTAGGTATTATAACCAATAAGTTGTGTAAGTTTTAATTTAATTGTTAAAAATATAATTTGTTGCTTATTTTGTTTGATAATTTTTGTTTTCTAAATAAGTTTAAGGTTAAAAAATATACAATCATTTCAATTAAGCCACTTTTCTTTTTTAAATTAATATTGAACATAATCACTTCAGACAATATTTCGCATTTCATGTAGAAATAAATCTTTTAACTGTATTTTTGTTTTTTGAAATATACCTCTTTGCCTTTTACTTACATTTTACTGAACCAACCAATTGTTGGTTGCGAATTAAAAATGTAATTCGAATCGCATTATTCGATCCACATGCCTAGCAATGCTGCATTATACTTGAATTTTCAAATAATATGTAATTTTGGCTTGAAAACGAGTGGAAAATTACATTAAAATGCTATATAAAGAAAACCCCTAACATGCATGTATTCATAATATTGTAAGGTTTGAGGAAATTTTATTGAACATGAAAAAACTGTAAGAACAAAACAAATCAATATTGGGTTTGTTATTCTTAACACGGAAACTTCAATTATTAGAATTTTTCATTTTTTTTTTGCAATTAAATTCTACAACTTGGGATTTTGTGTTTTGTTGTTGTTTTTTTCTACAGTCTCTATTATTAAATTAATGTTTATATAGATGAATTAATAATTTCATTCACATTTATAATAATAAATATTTTTTTTTAATTTTATCAAACTACAGTCACAATATATTGTATAGGCGTCATCTAAATTTTGTCAAGTTTAGGCTTGATTTTGTTGTTGTTGTTTTTTGTTGTAATCACTTTGTTAATTTATTTTATTTATACTTTTGTATAAATATTAACACGCTTAGAGGAAACTTTTATAATAATTTTTGTTTGTATTTATTTATTTAAACACTTATCAAAAAAGTGTTTTCCTTATAAAACATTTAGATTTAAGTTGGTTTTTTGTTTTCGGTTTTAATATTGTATAGTTTTGGAATTGAAACAAATATATTTAAATAAATAAATTTAAAATTGCAGAATTTGAAAAGTTATGCAAGTTGTTTCTATAAATTCAAGTTTATTATGGAATTCGTATCATTTTGCTTTTGGAGCGGTACTACAAAACAAAATGATTTTATAATAATACAAATTTCAAAATTAGGGGCATTCAACAATTAAATTGTTTATTTGAAGTGACTTATTTTATTTTTTAGGGATTCTCATCAAACTTTAGAGAAATCGTTATAGAATAAAATTCTTTAAGGTTTCAAACAACAAAAGAGAGGTGGAACGTAACGGAACTGAACTGAACACAAACTGATGCCTATACAACAAATCTCAAAAAAGTAACAGGAATCATTAAAATAGAAGCACATGATGGTGGAGAGGATTGAAGAAGATTCATTGACTTATCAAATCAAGAAATAGACGAACGTAGAATGTAGTTAAAAACATCTAACTTACTTATTTGCCTGAGAACAAATGAACAGTAATGGCACTACAGCTTGTGGAGAACATAAGAGTCCAAGTGGTTCACACTTCAATTAATTTCATGTGCGCATTATTAGTTGGCAAGATTCAAACCTCGAATAGAAACCGAAATAGACCATAACTTTAGCGCTCTAATTAAGAGAATTCGAGTTTTGTTCTCTTACAAAGATTATACGGACTTTTCAGGGTTAAAACACACTAAAATAATAGAGTTCATGTTATGAGCAAAAAGAATTGTATTAAGACGGCAGAAGAATCAAATGAAATATTAAACGCGTGTAGAATTCTATAAAATAGTCTATCTTTAATGAACTTTCTTTTAACAGCAGCACACCGAGAAAAAATTGGTGGATGATTTGTTTGTATAAGCAAAAAACTAAAATTTTAAAAATAAATAAAATATCAGAACAAAAATAAAATAAAGAAAACTATTTGTTAATAAATTCTTATAATATGTTTTGTTTTGTTTCGTATTTATGTACATCGTATTTCTATGCAATATTTCAAAATTGATTGTTTTGTGTTTTTTTTTTAATCTTACTTTTCAAATCGTTACCAAAAAAAAAAAAAATTGTAACAACAACAGTTGAACAAATTATTGTAGTTTCAGAAAAAAATTCAGCAAAAATTAAAAATTAATTGTACCTTAAACTTAAAATAAAAAGAGAAAATATTGTATCTTTTGAAATTTCCCAACTGAGTGAGAGCAAGCAAAAAGCAAACAACAAAATTAAACTAAATTTGATAAGTATTTTGTAATTAAATTAGATTAAAAAATAAACATTATGCAAAAATTTGATTTTCTTTTGTTTTTTACTTGTTTTTTGTTTTTTAAATATATATTTTTTTGTTTTGTTTCTAAATTAACGTAGCAAACATGACGTTGGCCGACGGAAGCGGCGCCGTCATTACAGGACATGGTCAATTTTGTGGGAACACATCGTCAATATTGACAAAAGCGCAAGCGCCAAGTGATGAATTTGCCATAACTTTGAGGAGCTCGCCAGCATGGGCAACACACACTTCTAGAGGTGGTCTCCATGGATAGCTCATTGATTCTGCAAGTAAAACAAAATGTATTTTCTGTCCCTTCAAAAAAAATAAGAAATTTTAAAAGACTTACCTAATATAGCCGAATTAAGGGCAGAGCAAACTGTTTCGCGTTTCGATGGACACAGTTGCCAGCCCAAAGGACTTGACCAGGGATTTGAATAAGCTATAAGACTAAATGCATCCTAAAATGAGGAAAATACAATTTAGTATTATTTCAAGATTTAAAAAAAAATTACAAATAAACTTACTTCTAACATCTGTCGATCTTCTTCATTCATTTTGTTTTCCTTTTCTAGCTGTTGACCCATTTGTGAGAGTTCTTTACCAAACTCAAGTATTCTTTCAAAACCATGGCAATATTTTCGTGATGGCGACAAATCGACATCTGAAAAAGAATATTAATATTTATGTTTATTAATTTCAGTGCTTTAATGATTTACCCATATCTTCATCTACGTCAAGGGAATTGGCAAAATTTGTTGGAGAGGTTCCGTTTTTACATGAACTACCTGTAATTTTAAATAATAAAAAAAAATAAGTAAATTATAAAATAATGGTTCTCTTTCGGGCTTATTAAAAAGACCATAGAACGTGAAATAAGCTGCTAATTGGTAGGTATTCTTTTAACTTAGGAGAAGAACTGGAAGTTGGGAATATGCTTCCTTTTTTTTTTTTAAATAGGAACAAGAAAATTAGATACCATTCCAAGCACAAATCAACAAATCATTCCAAATCAATGACTTTGATCGCTGCTATTAGGGTAAAACGGTTCTCCTTGTGGACTTAGACCCAATACAAATTTTTGATTGAAAAAACAGAACAGCTTTTTAGGTAAAAATCTTTTAAATTCATTTCTAGACAGAACAATCGCTGTCTGTGTTTCTGACAACGAAATCTTGAGTTTAACACCTTAAGATTGTTTTCTATTTTTTGCTCCACAATGGATTTCTGCCTGAAAGAAGGAATTCATGGAGGTTTTGAGGACTGCAACTATATAAATGTTCGAATTGGTAGTAGGAAATTTCATGATTGGGATATGGTGATTCAACTGTAGCCCTATAGCGATATTACTGATATCGTTTTCCTATGTCAATGACATACCCTCGTCCTTAACATTAAAATAAACACTCTTCGATTTTCTTCAAAAAATATCCGTTTTTTTTTAAATATCAAAATGAAACCTCTTATTGGAAAACCCTATAAAAGTAAATATTAAAAAACAAACATTACCATTTGTGTGGCCATTCTCCATTTCAACATCATTCAAATAATCACTGTTTGATATATCGTTGCACTTATCTAAATCTTCCGAGTTATTATCTATCAAAAATCTATAAATAGAATAAAATACAATTTAAAATAAATGCAAGAACAATTTTAAATAAATATTATCTTACGAATTTTTAATATCTTGTTGATTATCTTGAACGCAATCTGCACTTATCACAGCACTATTCGGTGTGCCATTTTGGTACGACTTAGTTGATTGAATAACAGAAGTTTGTATTGTTTTGGCAGGAGTACACTGCAACAAAATGAGTATAAAAAAAACAAAATTTAATCACACTCAAGAAATTTCGAATAGAATTATTGTGGAATGTATTACTTCAATATCGGATCCATTAACCATCTCAATGAATTGTCTACATTTAAGCATAAATAATAGATTTTTATTGTTTTCTAAAAGACCTGGATATGAGCGTATTGTATGCTCTATTGCTTGTCCCATTTTACCAGTCATAATTAGTTTTAATATTTCTAAAAATAAATTACATAAAATAAATTTCATATTTAATTTAAGCGAAATAAGGTTGTTTACTCTGTCGGTTTTTTATTGATCCTAGTTCCTCGGTAAAGCTCTGACCAGTAGTTCTTCCAAAAGCCTCTGCAGTTAGACTATATCCGTTGTGTACTAAATAAGATGAGACCATTCTAGAAAAAAAAAAATATGTTTTATTTAAGAATCTCATTAAGATAAATAATGTATTTTCAAATATTTACTTGTGCAATAGCGTCGTTGGATCTCCATATTCACTGCGCATTGGAAAATCATATATGGCAGCTTTAGTTTCGGCTCGCATTTGTCGAATCATATCTTCAATTTGATCGAATTTAAACGGTTCCTGTCCAAAATTCGCATCAACTTCCTCACCAGCTGTCTGCAAGCCAACTGTTGGGTACAATTTCGACTGCAAAGACATTACCAATCATTCCAATAACTAAATGTTATTATCATGAAACTTACTGGTAAATCCCTAAATGCAGTACCGAGATCGATGCCGTTCTTTGTATAGAAACATGTATTATTGACGAAATTAACGCCACAACCGATAATGTCATCTGTGGTGAATGTTGGCCCATAAGATTGACCTCGATTTGAAGCCGAAAACGAATTACCATCATCTCCGTGATAACCATATGATTGTTTATCCCAACCTAAAGTGGAATATATTTTTTTTTTAACATATAGTAGCTATTTTTGTTGTTGTTTATCTTGTCTTACCTGGTAATCTATTCATTTTAAAATTCTCAGAAGTAAGACCAATGCCCATGTAGCCATTTTTGCCTTTAGAAATAATCTTGACTTCAAAGTAATACAAGCCACAGCCAGGTGGAATAGGATGCGGTGTACGTACAGATGCAGCAGCATCGTTGACACTTTTGCCTGTTCCTTGAAAGAATCCAACGTTTAATTATAATATTTTTGTGGAACACATATGGACAGGACATTTCAATCTAAATATTCGTTCTCGTATAGACAAAACACAAATCTACGACATCTGGGACAGGTTTATTAAAACGAAACAATCTAAAATGTAAAATGTTATTCTTGAGAAATGGGAGTGTTGGATGTTTTCTACACCCTTTTTGCTCCTTAGGTACAAAATGATAAGTCATATAATAAACAAATCAAGACAAATCTTTAAACTAATTTGAAGGTAAACCATCTACAGTAAAAGCTGATCGTGATTCTCTTAAGAAAGTATTAATTTTGAATATCAAAAGTATGGAATTAACGAATAAGTTTTTTTAAATACTTAAGAAATTTGGTGCACGATAACTTTTTGCTCTCTATTTGAGATTTTAAAAAATTATTGGAACATTAACATTTATTTTAGACCAAGTTGTTGGCTTAGAGGAAATATGATTCTTTTTCTTTCAAGAATTTCCTCTCATGAATTTAGTAGATATAATATAGGTTTTAGCTCAGAATTATGCCATTAGTTGTCTACATACACTAAAAATAACAATTAATACATGAACATTTCTGACATCATGTATAAAAAACCATATATGTATAATTAAGTGGGCAACATTAGAACGCATGAATTCACTTTCCATAACATATTCTTTACATTAATTAAGATACATTAAGAATAACACTATAAAAGTGCATCAAATTCTCACCAAACGCTCGCACTGTTGCGTGCTCATATTTTCGTTTTGGGCTGCCTTGGAGACACACATCCAAAAAGAATTGCAAACAATGTATTCAATTAAATAGTACGGAGCCGACATCTCAAGCGACAAATAAGACCATTCAAATTCACTTTTTTTTCAGATATGGTTATTTTGACATTGTTTGCGTTACAGTTTCAGCACTGTTGTAAGCTTGCAGAAGTTCTTAAAGCATTGTCATAATTTTTAAAAAGAAGTTTTGGCCCATCAAAATCGGTGCAAACAGGCAAGAATGTGACCACTGTAGGGTAGAGGATGAGTTTTAATTTACATAAAGCCATCGTTCTCAATATTTCAACTCAGGCTAGCGAGAAGAATTCTGCACTAAGATCTTAGATTACTCGGTAAAAAGATCTGATTGACAAAGCAGTTAGTAGCACAATATCATTTACGTCGTTATCGCTCGCAGCTTGAATTGATAGGACAACGATGGTAGAAAGCCCATTTTAATCTCGGCAACTACTTTATAATTGAAAATACCGCATCTAGGGCTCGGAAACCCTAAAGTTATCGTCAAGAAGACTAATGCCTTCACAGTGAGTGACACGATGACGCTTTACGCCAAAGAACCTATGCCAAAAATAAAACCCGAATCGTGTTATCAGCCGACTTTGCTATGTCAATTCGCTGCCTAGAAACTTCAAATGGACTTTTTTGGATTTTTTGTGGGGAACCGCTGTTGATCCATTTTATGGTAATACCCTCCAAACAATCCGTAAGCTACATCCCAATATGTACCATCAAAAATATTTTGGAAAATTGGACTGACCGAGTGCGCTACTGCGAAGCCATCCGAGGTAACCAATTGGCGAAAGACGTTGTGTTCCACAAATAATGGGAATGTTTGCTCTTACTAATAAAGTCCTAATGCATGATAATTATTATTTTATTTTATCATTTTCTTGCATTTTTAAGAACAAACATGCAATTGACTAACCCTGTATGTATAAAAGTTATTATGTATTATTAAATAATAGCATGGTGACTTTAAAAAAGTCGAGGCTCTTCTTCTATGCAATGTTTATTAATTTCTTATCGATCTACTCGTATGTAACGCACTTAAAAAATCGTATTTTCGGCTTTCATTTTGTGGTGTTTTACTTGCAAAATCTGAATCTTAATATCTTAATAAAGTAAAACTTGCTTAATTCATTCTTTTTGTAAATGTTTATAATCGTAAATTTGGAATCATGTTTCCTGGGCTAAAACTAAAAACAGGAAAGGCACAGATTCAGCCTTAGTGCCTAAGTGCCCAGATCGATATTGTTTGCTTTTCACAAATCCAGAAAAATCAAGACAAAACAATTTTCTACCCTTAGACTAACGCACAAGGCTATGCATTTATTAAGAGTAGGTAAATCTATCTCCCTAATGTAGCCTATTGACATTCATACAAATTCATCTAAGTAGGTACATATGTATGTAGGTACATGAGTTCATCTAAACGTCTTTGTTATCAGTAGTTATAAGCTGTGAAGAGTCAACGCTGATGGCTGGGCTGTGATAAATAAGGTGCTAGGTGCAAAAATAGGTAAATACATACATATGTATTTATAAATATATAGAAAAGAAAATCTAAAAAAAAATTACTCTGTTGAAGGTTTTCTTTTGTTATAAAATTAAAAGAGAAACATATTTCTGTGCCATAAAAATGTGGTGTTTTCTTTTTCCATTGCATATCATTAACCATACCTACACCATACAAAAATAATATCGAGGGAGAAAAAAATGCACACTCATAATAACTCCCACACCACACACGTTCCAGTTCTACTCCTTACTCCTCCCCCTTCTCTAACTATTAATTTTTTGACAGTTCGATACAAAATCAGCTGATGAACACAGTTACCAAGAAGCAACAACACCAATCAAAACCAACAACAAACAAGAAAATGTATATCAAAACGGAAAAACGAAACATGAGCGAAGATACAACTAAAAGAAACACAAAAAAATAAATACCTACATTCGTTAAGTTTGCTTTTTATAACATAATTCAGTGCAAAGGAAAGAGACCACACACTGAAAAATGACTGAAGTTGCGATAGATGGATTGCTGATGGCAATATGGTAACAGGCTTGCCAGATCCAACTGTTTAACTGAAATTAGGCTGTCATTTTGTAAAGGTGAAGGCAGACAATTTAATGTGACAGCATGGGCCCTATTTCATACAAATTGACAAGTGACAATTCTACAAATTTTTGTCACACTTGTCTGACAAATCTGTATATCACAAAATATTGACAGGTGACAAATTTGTCAGAAAAAACAATGCCAAATTTATGCTGACACATTTGTCGTGATAGTTTTGTCATTGTTATACTAACCTACATATATGTACTTACTGACAAATTTGTCGTGACAATTTCATTGAATAATCTTGAAATGTGTTATGATGAAATATGGAATAAAATATTTGCATTTTGTTTTAATTTTCATCGTTTCTCGACCAAATTTTTCGATTTTATAACTAACAGAACCCTATCATTCTTTTAATTCTAAAATGTTAAAGTTTACAATATCGTCTTTTATTATTAAAAAAAGGAAATGCATAAAACATAATACAAGTCGAGAGTTTTAAAATGAATACAAATCTCAATGTAAGGGTACTAATAATAATAAAGATATTTTTATCACAAAATCACTGTCAAGACTTTACGCGTTTTTGAGTTTGCTGTCGAAATTGTCAGTTAAATACTAACAAATATGTAAATTGTAGTTTTTCATTTCATAAAAGAATCGTCAGTAAAAATTTCTCCAAAAATTAAATTGTGAAAAAATACTTGAAAATTTGTTATCATGATAATTTCTTTATGAAACGAAGATGACAATTGTGGGGATTTACTTACAATTCTACAAAATTGCCAAATTGTTTATGAATCAGATTTTGACAATTGTCAATTAACAAATTGTCACCAGTCGCAATTGTCAATGTTTATAAAACAGGTCAATGTTCATAGAAAGCCCAAATCTAATCTTTGGGCGATATTCTTTTTATTAAACAAGTAAATGATGTTAACAGAAAAGCTTTTACAAAATTATTCATTTATGCGAAATGACCGCAGAATTCGATACGATACGATTCTACGATGTTTCCGATAAAATTAAAGACTGTTCTTTAATAGGTCAAAACGTTAAATGTGTTAATATTTACACCTCATCTATTTGTAAGCATAAGAAAAATGTTTATTTTCTTTTTCGTTCTTTATGAAATGAAATTTGGGTATTCTTTCGTATCCGATGTTGGGCTACAAATATTTTTACGTATCGAACTAATTCAGGACATGGCAACCCTAGTTGGCAATGGCAACCAGCCAACCACACGCACATTTACACCAATGCATCTAATCAACGCCCATACAAATACACAATAGAATAAAACGTAATATACAAAAATAAAAAAAACAATTATTTATTTACGCACTTCTACAAAATCAAAATCAAAACAAGTGATAAAAGCAAAATCAGCGATTATGTTTTAAAGATAAAGAGCCACAGAAACAGATAAAACATATGGGAAAGCGCAAAGGGCAAGGGAAAAGTCAGCCAACACCAGCAGCAGCAACATTGATGAACAATAAAGATGAACAAGTTACAAAATAGAAATGAACAATAATGAAAATAAATCCAGAACAAAAAAAAAACAAAAGAATTTTCGTATCATAAAATAAAAACATAAACACGAGGCAAAAAAAAAGGGAAAATATAAAAAATATAGGTATGATAATAATAAAAAAATAATTAACCAGCAAAAATTAAGTAAAACAGGCATCTAAAATGTAATTTGGAAGAATTAGGAGGTGGACAATCTGTTAAATTGAATTGATATTCAATTTCCATTAACTAGTTAGGTACATAGGTACATAGTTAGCATCCACCTTTAAACGCACGATTAGGTACTTAAATATGTACTGTAGATTTTCGCACAAGGTGGAATCCCCTAAATTGTGACTTTGAATAGCTACCTATGTAGGTAGGAATGTAGTTATTAAAAGGTACCTACCTATGTATGTATGTATGTACCCGCACATAATGCAATTTACTTAAAAACTTATTGTAGAGTTTAGTCTACTTCACCCATTTACCAGCAAAATAGGTACATACAAACCTACCTAGATATTGCAATATAGAAATCATATCGTTTGTTTACCTGAATACGGTTTCTATTGAGAATACATATTAAGACATTTATGTATTTTTAAACACACTGGAAGATCTTGAATCTTAGTTAAACAATGATTGGTGCGAAGTAAGAAACGTAGGTAGGTATTCGCCAAAATATCCAGAAATTGAAAATGGTATTGTTTCGATACAGAATCATAATAATTAATTAATTTTTTGGACAGTAATTTGATTGAGTTATTTGGCCACGAATTTCAGCTATTTTGGCTTACCAGGTAAAAATTGAAATATTTTTATAAAAATATTAGAAACGTTTGCCTTTAAAGAACTTAAATGCCAATACTCAGGTTTTATTAATGATTGTCTACCTTTATAGCAAGATGCAATTGTGAGTCACAACTGACATTTCTTTTATCCAATCTTTGATAAATTCTACTACGGAGAGCTTCCCAATTCAAAGTTAGGATTGTTAAAAGGTTTTATGAAAATGGACCTTTTTTTTTTTTTTTGGTCGGCATAATCGAACCACTTTCACGTCAGTCAGTAAAAAAAATAAATAAATTAGGTGGCGCAGCAGTCCATTAAGAATTAGACCCTAGTTACTTACAACTCTCAACCATTCCTGTGTGCGAGTAATGTTGTCAGGGATGGAGGGGACCTACTGTTTTTAGCCGAATCTGAACTGCTAATTTCAGAAAGCACTTTTTATGACAAGAATTACTCTTGGAGAATTTGTCAATTCCTCGCAAGAGGCAGTACCGTGAAAAAACTATATGTAGATGGCACAGGCAGGGTTTGAACCAAAGACCTCTGGCATGTAGCAGTCCTACCCAACGTCAGTCAGTGGATTCATTAAAAAGCAGGGTTGCGGCACTTTAGAATCCACGATAAAAAAATTGCATCCACAAAAAATACACAGTTTGATACGATTCATATTCATATCACGTCGTTGTTATAACAATTGGGCACAACGATCAGTGGCGTGATGGTTAATGCTTAGAAATGTAATGACATGTCCTGCCTGTGTAGAATTGAAAAATCCACCTTGTCATGAAAAGTGCTTTCTCAAATCATTCATTCGGATTCCACATAAAAATTGTAGGATCCCTCCATCCTCTCACGCAGGAATGGTCAAGAATTGAAAGTTTTAATGCCCTGGTTCCCTAAAAGTTGTTTCGCAACCTAATTTATTCATTTATTTGGACTTCTTTCTTTGGCCATATTTAAAAGGATAAGTGTACGACCACAAGCAAAAAACAACAATTCAATGGCTTAAGGATGATATAATTTGACACTTTATCGATATTGTACCTCAAGTATTTCTTATCGAAAATATAGATAATCTAATCGTTATGTTACCGAAATCGTTCCTTTTTATTTTCTATACATTTTCTTTCTTTTATAATTCTCATAATGTTTAAAAAATGTAGGGTACCTACATATGTATATAATTCTCTAAAAACTTTTTTGTATTACATATTTACTATTAAAACCGTTTTATTGTTTTATTGGTTCAATAGCTTTGCAGTTAGAAGTGCATTAAATCTTGGCATATAGACGTTTCGACGTATTCTCACTTTTTAATTGATCAGTTATTGAGTAAAAAAAACCCTTTAAATACACATTGTTGTATGCATTATAACTTGACCAACTTTTTAGTAACTGGCAATTTTGTTTTCAAAATTCTGCAAATTTCTTTTACAATATTCTTTTAAAATTATAGGAAGATTTTAATCCATTTTTTGGAACGAACGAGGTACCTGCCTATAGAAAAAAAAATTAAACTATCTAAAAAGTTGTAATTAAAACCTTTTTATTTCTTTTATCGTTCATAAGTTTATACAAAACTAAAAACATATGTATCTACAAAAACTTCAAAATCCTAGTGTAGGTAAGTAGTTTCTCTTTTATTTAGGTAGGTATGTTGAAACAGTGAAATTCATGAAAGACAAACAAAACAATGTATGTATATTCAGTAATTGCTATTTCAAACAGAATTTTTGATTTTTAAAATTAAATGCACATACATACATACACTTACACTCCTACCTAACTATCTATACATATTTTATATATACATATATATATCTGCAGACAATAATGGCAAATGATAAATCAGAAAGGAATCACAAAATACAACAAAAATGGTCGGGAGGTAGGTAGCGAGGTATGCGAAAAATCGTAAACAAGATAACAACATGTTCAAATTTCCCGAGACATAGGTAGTCACTATCCTCTCAATCACAATCCCAAGTCCCAAGGCCAGAGTCAACTTTTTCCTTTATCTCAACAAAAACTTAATTTAAAGTAAAAACAAAATTTTCTAGGTACCTGAACATTGAACAAAAAGATCACAAAAATAAAACATAACCTACAGATATTAAAATGAACAATAACAACAATTTTTATAAGTAAAACAAAATTAATGAAGTTACAACTCTGTACATAATATGTAATAGATATATATCTAACCTTTGTAATGAACACGTAAATTATTCTGTGACAAACCAATGGCATGACACTTGTCATGGGAGCTCCACGATCGAGGAAGTGGAGTTTCATTTTCGTTGACATTCGGATATAACATCTTGAGGCGATCGATATGATGGTTGTTACTGTTATTTGTGGGACTACTGCCACTGTTGCAATTCGGGTGCTGCTGCTGTTGGGTCAATGCCTGATGATGCTGATGGTGCAGATGATGTTTACTGCTAGTGTGCTGTTGCTGCAGCAAAGGCTGCTGCTGAGCTACATGATGATGGTGATGATGGTGCGACGATGACGACGATGGGGTCGAGAACGATGAATTGTTGTGATGCGTATGGTGCCCGTCCATTTTCTTTTCTTTTCTCGGTTCTCGTTCTCGCAGTTGCAGTTTAGTTCGCAGTTCGATAACTACAAAACAACACACTTCAACACTTTGACTTCAACGACTCCTGCTCTCTTTTTATTATATTTTTGTCTGTTGCCTTTGTTTTTCTGTTAAATTTTATGACGTATATGTATACACGTTTTTTTGACAAAAGAAATTGTTAATTTTATGAAATATTTATCGGCCATGAAATTGTTTTCATTTTTTCTCAATTCTTTATCAAATTTTAACACATTTTCAAAATCTATTGGTTGGACATTCACTACTCAACTACAACTTTGCTGGTTGAGTCTTTTGTTATTTTGGGGTTTTATTTCTTGTACCTTTTCCTTTGTCGTCTTTTTTTCTTTCGTATTTGCTTGTGAAAAAAAGTCTTGCAAATGAGAATAAAGAAATAATTTAGCTGATTACTTTTTCACTCGCTGTCTTCGATTTGCTTTTGATATTAAAATATTAAACACTTTTCGTAATTGAATTAAATTTTGTCGTAATTAAAGTTTTTCTATTTTAAATTGAAGTGAAAATTGCCACACGAAGCAGCAACAATGAAAAAATTATGAATATTTTCCTTTCGACTTTTTTTCTTTTGTCAATTCTCTTGATCTGATGTCTGTCTTTTTCACTTTACTTCAGAAGTACCACTCACTACGAAAATGAACCATGAAATGAAGCGAACAACCCGTTTAACTGGAGACGACTAGCATAATGAAATAAAAGAGAAAAATATAAATTGTGAAAAACAAGAAGGTGATTAGAAGACAGGGATGATATTTGGAGGATAACTTAACGAGTATTGAGCTAAGTTATTGGTGGGTAGATGGCGCCTTATACGAGACGATTGTTATTCTTTATTTACAAAATACGATAATAACTGTTTTAAAAACTAAAATAAAGATTAAGGTGGTAGCGGTCAAAAATAGAGTCTTATTTATAAGATTTTCTTATAACTCTATTAGATACTTTTCCAGTTATGATTGTATAGCTAATCTGTCTATTAAAATTGTTTTAAATTAATTATTTTCTTAAATAAGAATTCCCACACTTTTCAATCTAAATTCGTTTGAGTAATCGGCTTACGCACCTGAAATAATGACCATGTCAATTAAGATAGCTTTTAGGTGCGTTCAGCACATACATATTTCAAAAATGTTGGTCTACATATGTATATATTTTGGGCTAGTTTGTTCACTGTATATGGTATATCATCTTTAATGCATGTCAGTGATTAGAAATAGCTGCCAATAAGCTGATGATAGAAGCCAAATCACTTTAAAATCATGTGATTTCATTGTCAGATGGTAAGTTAATTTGATCCATATTTGTATATATAATGATGAGAACATTTTTTTAGGCGTCTCAAACAAGGACACCTGTCAATTTAAAATCTTTGTCTGACAATGACGTTTCTGGCAATATTTTCCACACACGTAGGATGTTTTGACAATTTTTACTTTAATGGACAATGGTTTAACATATGTAATTGCTCCGTTGAGATTTAATCCGGTTCATGTGACAATAGCAAGATTAAAAAATAAACCACCAGATGACCTTATCTAAACTGTGGGGCAGTTTGAATTAATATAACTTTAATGAGATTAATTTAATTTTTATTTTTTGTCACATTCAATTTAACTATTATTTATTTAAAGTATTCATTTTCTACTTCTTCTTAAATTCACCGCTTAAAATAATACCATTCATAATAAATATTTTTTTTAATCTGGCTGTCATAATTTCACATAATCACTTTTAGTGCGTAAACAGTCTATCAACTGTTTTACCATTTAATTTTATTTCTTTTTTATTTTTCATAGACATACGAAATGGATTTGATTGAAGAAGGAAGAAATTTTCGCTTGGTTCAAGTATCTGAACTAGAGATTTTAAAGTTTTTGCATAGACATCTGCCCAAATAACTTAAGGTGTGTATTATTATATTTATTAAAATAGAATTAGCAAGAATATGGTTTGGATTGTAGTAACTAATAATATTTTTCACAAAAACAAGACTCAATGATATTGAAATAAATATTTCTTGTATTCATTAAATTCATAATTCTTACACCAATTTTATTGACTTTCTTAATATTTAATTAAAAAAAAGCGTCTGCTTTTATATTGCTAAAAGCATAATGTTCTGAGTTCTGTATATATGTAAGGGTTTTTATAAGGTTTTTTTTCTGATACCACAAAAACGATTATTTTACACTGTCATTTGGACATTTTATGAACCAAATGGCCACTGTTGCAGCACCATATCCTTTCCATGAACTTTTGTTTGATCAATTCGCTGCATGTCTTCGATAGTAGTAGTAGTAGAAATGGTGGCCACGAGCAGTCTAGCTCGGTGACACAATTAGCGCTGCGTTGCGCCGTTTTGATACCATAAAATACTCGCTTGACCTATAAAGATAAAAAGGGGATTATAAAGAGAAAAATACGCCTGAAATCCACTTTGTTGCGTTTAGAAAGGAGATCAAATCTTTGATCTCCAGTTCTGAGAGCTCATTGAGGTCGTTGAAAAAGGACTTTCCCAATGTTTTGGCTCTCGTTTTGGCTAAGGTGGGACACTTGCATAAGAAGTGAAGAACAGTTTCTTTTTCTCGCTGGTCCTCACAACTACGACAGAAAGTATTGTGGGGGATGCCCAGCTTAGATGCGTGTTCTCCAACAGGCCAATGTCCGGTGCATGTAGCAACGACCCTGGCTATGTCTTGCCTGGGTCTGCAAATGAGATTATTAGTACGGGATTTGTTGTAGGTGGGCCATATCCTTCTAGATATGATACAGTTGGTTAGGCTGTTCCACCTGTGATTTGATTCAGCGAGGAAAATAGAGAAGATCTTGCCCTTCATAGCACCAAGAGGAATGTTGACTCTTTCCGCGAGTGAGCTATGAAGGGCTGATCCTTGCCTAGCCAGCTCGTCAGCTCGTTCATTGCCCTCAAAGCCTCTATGACCCGGAATCCAGATGAGAGTGACCCTGAGTCCAATGTTCATGCTCGCTAACTCACTTCGGCATTGCTGAACCAGTTTGGAGGATGAAGTGGACGAGCCAATCGCTTGAATAGCCGCCTGGCTGTCCGAAAAAATAGCTGTATTGCGGTTTTGATTTGGATCTAGTTTTAGTAACTTGCATGCTTCCTTGATCGCGAGTAGTTCAGCCTGAAAAACACTAGCAAAGTCAGGAAGTCGTAAAGACCTGGAGACATTTAAAGACTCGGAAAAAATTCCTGCACCGACCCCACACTCGAAGATGAGCCGTCAGTGAAAATAGTTGTGTCGAAGCCTCTCGTCACTAAGTCATCATCCCATTCATTTCGATATGGGATGATAATTTTAAAATCCGCACTGAGGTCCACAGTAGGGGTGCAGTAGTCGGTTTCTGTCGAAAAGATGTCCGCTGGGATGAGATTAGTAATATTACTATGACCAAAGGGCCTAGAATACCAACTATTCGATTCCCTAAGTCTCAACGCGCTGCAAGATACTAAGTATTTGATATGCAGGTCTATTGGTAAGAGGTAGAGAAAAACGTTTAGGGCGTCCGACGGACATGAGCGCAAAGCTCCCGTGAAGCCAACACTAGCTGTTCTCTGAACCTTTTTTAGTTTAGTTATATTGTAGGCTTTGCTAAGCGCGGGCCACCAAACAATCGAACCATATGACAAGATTGGACGTACCACGGCTGTATACGTCCACAAAATCATCTTCGATTGCAAACCCCACTTTTTGCCAAAGGTTTTATTGCAGGCATAGAAAGCTATGCTGGCTTTCTTGACCCTTTCTTCGATATTAAGTTTCCAGTTTAACTTTGGGTCAAGTATTACTCCCAAATATCTAGCGCTGGAAGACAAGGAAAGAGTTTCACCGTTGAGGCGGGGAAGGGTGAAGGGTGGTACTTTTGTTTTCGTAGTAAAGAGCATCAGTTCAGTTTTGCTTTTATTGACACCCAGGCCACAGCTTGTAGCCCAGTTGCTTACTTTTAGCAATGCCATCTCCGTAATCTCACTAATCACGGAAGTGTACTTTCCTGATACCAGTATCACCAAATCATCTGCGTAAGCAACGGCCTTCACACCACAACTTTCCAGTTTAAAAAGAATTTTGTTCATGACCAGAAGCCAAAGAAGAGGGGACAGAACACCCCCCTGAGGTGTTCCCCTGTTTACGCACCTGGTCAAGTAAGTGTTACCTAAGGTAGCTTGAATTTTTCTATCACTGAACATGGAAACAATCCAATTTCTAATGTAGTCCTCTACACCCTGATCAACCAGTGATTCTTGAATAGATTCTGTTAAGACGTTGTTGAAAGCTCCTTCTATGTCTAAGAAGGTAGCGAGAGTAAATTCTTTGTAGTGTATGTTTTTTTCAACTGTACGCACTACCTCATGTAGGGCTGTCTCCGTAGACTTGCCCTTAAGATAAGCGTGTTGAGCACTCTCAAGAGGGCATACATCTAAAATGCCTCTGATATGGTAGTCAAGAATGCGCTCCATTGTCTTAAGCACGAAGGAAGTAAGGCTTATTGGTCTAAAATCCTTCGCGGATTCATGTCCTCGCCTGCCGACCTTCGGGATAAAAACTACTCTAACATGTCTCCAAGACTCGGGAACATGATTTAGACAGAGACATCCTTTAAAGATCATCTCCAGCCAAGGAATCGCCAGAAATTGCGTTTTCTGAAGCATGATCGGCATTATGCCGTCCAGGCCTGGAGACTTGTACGGGGAAAATGTGTTGATTGCCCAAACAATATTTTCCTTATTTATCAAGGTATCAATGTGTTCTATATCCGCCGTCGACACGCCATTTGAATTAAGAGTTTGAGGGTTGTTATTCTCACAACCCGGAAAATGCGCAGCCAACAGCAGTTCTAGGGATTCTGCAGGAGATGCTGCCCAGGAATCGCCAGATTTTTTAAGAAAGGAAGGACAACAATGGTCTTTCGATAGAATCTTACTAAGCCTGGCGGATTCTTTTATATTTTCTATTTTGTGGCAGTAATCCCTCCAGCTTTGCTGTTTAGACTTGGCAATGGCTCGCTTATAAACTCTTAGACAGTCTTTGTACGGTTGGTAGAATTTGTGTTTAAGGCAAATATTAAAGATCACTCTAGTCTTTTTTCCTGAGACTAGACAGTTCTTCATTCCACCACATAGGGAGTGATTTGCGACTGTATTTAATAGTACACGAGACTTTGTAAGCCGTGTCAAAAGCTGCCTCGAAGGTCTTTACTTTAGACTCGAGATCGCTTACCGACTCTGGACACCGATTTGGCGTGTTACACAGTTTCGTGTTAATTATTTGACTGAATTTCTTCCAATCAGTATTTTTGGGGTTTCTGTGAGGTGGAGGAATTTCAGGCTCAAAATTTATATTGAAGAGTATCCACCTGTGATCAGAAAAAGAATTCACAAGTGAGACTCTCCAATTTTCCACCATAGAACAAATTTTAACAATTTTAATGCGTTCTTGAAGCGTCTACTGTTAGTAATTGCATAGTCAAAAGATAATTGCCTAAAAATTGCCCAAATAGGGCCTACACACAATGAAACCTTTTATTGGAAAACATTATAGTATACCCGACACTTACAACACGTTAGAAAACCTTTATTAATTTGGATTTATAAAATACAATACTCATTTCAAAACCTTTGAAAAAAAAAAATAATTTTAAACCTTAACTGGTTCACAATTACTAACTAATTAAAATAAAATATTTTTTATTTTATTTTATGCGTTTTTTTTAAAAAAAAAGTTCTCAAGCTCTTAAAAAATCACCCATTATATTAAACAATGTCCTCTTTTCAATGGAGGACAATAAATACATAATGAGTGATTTTTTAAGAGCTTGAGAACTTTTTAAAAAAAAAAAACGCATAAAATTTGCATAAAGCGCGAAACACATTTCGAACCGAACACTGATTTTGGTAATAAAATTCAATGATTTGCAAGCGTTGCTCGTTAGTAAGTCTATTCATGATGAAATGTCAAAGCATACTGAGCATCTTTCTCTTTGACACCATGTCTGAAATCCCGCGTGATCTGTCAAATACTAATGCATGAAAATCCTAACCTCAAAAAAATCACCCGATATAAAGTTTTATATCCACTTCTTTAATATTTAATTTTTCATAGATTTTCAAACGAAGAAGCTGAAATACGTTCGCTTAAAGTGGAAGATGTTAAACTTATCCATGAACATTATCCTGCAAAGCAAATAGAAAGTATTGAGTTATTTGAAGTATTAGTACAAAAACTACCAGCAATAGGAATTTTCAATAAGAGTTCAAATGAACTAGCTTCTTGGACGCTTTGTTCATATTTCGAAGCAATTTTTTCAATTGTTTAAGGGGAGGAATGCAACTGGCTATTTCACTAGAGCATAGTCCGTTAAAATAACGGTAAGGTGAGACAAGAAACCTTGCGTCGATGTTCGAGTGACGTAATCGAGTTGATGATGTTAATGTCACCAATCATTTTAAAAGCTCTTTTTTGTATATTGTCCAAGAGGCTTAAAAAAGTTACTGTAGCACCAGCCCAGAGATGAGAGTTATATTCAAGTTTCGGGCGTATATAGGTTTTGTAGATTGAAGCCAGATCAGATCTATGCAAACACTTCCAAAGTATCGACGCAAAGGGTAAGAGAATGTAACTTTATGTCACAATTAAACTACAAATTCACTATTTTTCTCGTTAGATATTGCGAAAGCACTCTCAAAGCGTTTAATCGAATGTGACTTAGTGCCATATGTTGCTGTTCTTCCACATAATGCGGTCTCACAAAATCTTTACCGAAAACTTGGCTTTGAAAATGCGTATCAAATGAGCAGAGTTAAAATGACACCACATCCTTTACCTTATTAATAAGAATTGGTAAAGAAGTTAGAATAAAAAATTCACGATGAGAAAATCGAAAAATAAAACAAAATAAATAAACTTATTAATGAACACATGAATTAAAAAAATATATATGTACATATAAACATTATGGAATTGTTTATCTATATCTATATCTATATATATATATATATGTAAATAAAAGAAAGTCGTGTTAGTTACACTATTTATAACCCAAGAACGCCTGTACCGATATGGCTGAAAATTGGTGGGTAAGTACTGTTTATCCCGTTCGACAGCGTTCCCGTATGTTGACTTGATTGAGTGAGTATTCAATAGATGGCGCTATGTCAAACTTCCAAACCGGATATACAGAGTAATTACTTGAATCATAACTGGTTCAGTCATCGGGCTATATTGACAGCCAAAAATGTTGACGAAATTAACTTCCAAATACAACAGTTTTTACCAGGCGAGCTGATGTCTTTTTAATCAATCGATATTGTTGTTAATACAAATGATAGTGTGCATTTTCCAATTGAATTTTTAAATTCACTAGATATACCTTGAGTGTTGCCACATAAAAGTTCAAAGTTAAAAGTGGTCCTGTTGCCACGTACTCCAATGATACCGTCTACCATACCCTTTAGAAGGTTACAGTTTTTAATTCGTTTAGCTGTTGCCCAAAGGCCAAACAATGTCTATTTGTGGTTTAGATTTGGAAAATCCATGTTTTTCTCATGAGCAGCTATGTATATGTTGCATGTTGAAGTGTAGGAAAACCGTCAAACCTATTTGTGTTAGCGAAAGACATGTTAACCAAAAATATTGTGCGCCGATTGGTGCTTAATTAAATTGAAATTAAAAGTATTTAAAATTCAAAATAACAAATATTATTGTTAGAAGATTTTAAACTATATTATGTCACATTTTATTTACTTAAAACTTTGTTATATTCTCATTTGTTACAAACTTGAATATAAGTTATAATAAATTTAAAATTTAATTCTTTTGTATTGATTTTTGATTGTACTAATATTTCGATCAATTGTGCTCAAAGTCCTTCCCCTTCAAATTTCAAACCAATAAATTTATATAAAATCTTTAACGTTTCCGTCTTCGTTCGTAAGTAATAATATCATTGTAATAAAAGGTAGTAGAAAACCAGTCAAGAAGGTCGCTATGTGTTTTATCAAATGGCATATATGTATAAAAGCATGCTGGTGTCTGATGTTCTCCTAACGTTCCCCTTAAATATTGTATTATGTCGAAAAACGTTAGACACAGCAACGCGTGACCGGGTCTGCTGGTAATTTTATTAAAAATTCTTTATTAAATGTATAAAAACTGTGTATTTCATTTTAAATAATGTCAATAAAATTACAACAATGTACATATTTACGAGTTTTTTTTTTTGTTGAGAGCTATAGTTTTCTACAAGACTGTCGCTGGAAATTGATGAAAAAAGCTGAATGGTTTACAGTTTGAGAAGTTCGACCATTGGGTTTAAAGTTTGAAAACTTGAATAGGTGAATTGTTGCAAAGTCGAAAGTTTAAAAATTCGAATCGTTGAAAGTTTTAAAAGTTGAATGGTTGAAAAGACGAAAGACTGAACTTGGTTGCCTGGATCAGAGTCTTTGAACTCCTAAAACTTTCAACAGTGCAACTTTGAAAAATATATAAAAGTGTTGCAAGTGTCACTGAGTTGAAAATAGGCCTCGCCACTGATTGATTCCAAGGACCCTATCAGTGATGATGCGACTAACGTTTCTCGTTCTTGAGCTTGAGTTCTTGTTTTAACTGAGGACTTATTACGTTTTTATACAAAATACGGTGTAATTTCGTTTGTGGATTGTCTAATGTCACTTTTTTATCTGATTCTTTAGATAAATAACTTTTTCCAATAACTCAAGTTTTCCCACCTTTTTCATTATTGCCATCCGGAAATGTTTAACATTAACATTTTTGTAGTGAATTTTAATTTCATGAGTTTTTAAAGCATTTATCCTTCTATTTTTAGTAATGTCATAGTTTTTTATTGTCCAATGTCAAATTGTCACTGCTTCAAAAGCTACAACTGCCTATATAGCGAAATCTGTAAAATGAAACCTCTCATTTAAAAAGTTTTTGTAAAACAAAGAGATAAAATGTAATTATTTTAGACTCTGAACTTAAATTTGCTTCCAATCTTAGTCTGTATGAAAGATTTTGTATATATGTAGTAATTATATATATTTCTATTACCTTTCACTTAAATATATTTGTATCACCTTTTAGATAGTAATTATAATTTTGAATTGATTTCTAATCAGAATTAAATAAAGTTCCGGATGTTTATGTTATTATAATTTATTTCCTAATGTTATCTCAAAACAGTAAAAAAAGATATGAGTGAGAAGTGAATTAAGTGATAACACTTATAAACACTACAATTTTGTATCCGTATCTTATTGTTATTAGCAAATTTTGTTTATTTGGTGAAATTTGTATGTTATCGGACTAATCCTATACCTATACAAAAATAAAATTGGAATTAATCAATTTAAGAATGAGCCATTATAAAAGGCATTTGGTATTTCTACTTTCTTCACAATCAGTAAACTTGAGCTACCGAGAGTACTTCAAGAATTTTCTTAACATAATTAAACATAAATTGTTGTGATTTAATATATTAAATAAAATGCGTCTAGGAGCAACAGTACCAAATTTTAAGGTCGATTCTACAAAGGGACCAATTCAATTCTACGATTGGTTGGGTGAATCGTAAGTGTGACGTCTTTCTAATAAATTTATATCAAAATATGCTTAAAAGAATCTACATAAATATGCATTGTTATTAAATAATGTGGATACCATTGGTTTTATTTATTTTTTAATTCTTTTTCAGGTGGTGTGTCTTCTTCTCTCACCCAGCTGACTTCACTCCCGTATGCACAACCGAACTTGGCCGCATGGCCGTTCATCAGCATGAGTTTGCCAAACGTAATACCAAGCTTCTAGCTCATTCCGTGGATCAGCTGGCTTCTCATGTGGATTGGGTCAATGACATTAAATCCTACTGCTTGGACATTCCCGGAGACTTCCCATACCCAATCATTGCCGATCCAAACCGTGACTTGGCCGTTTCATTTGGTTTGCTCGATGAAGAACAAAAGAAAGATCCTGAAATTGGAAAGACTATTCGTGCTCTGTTTATAATTAGTCCGAACAAGAAATTGCGGTTGTCGATGTTTTACCCAATGTCAACTGGTCGTAATGTCGAGTAAGTTAAAAATACATAATATTATTTTTCAAACAAAATTTACAAATTTATATCATTTCTTAGTGAAATTCTTCGATGCATTGATTCATTGCAATTAACAGACAGATTGAAGGTTGTTGCAACACCCGCTAATTGGACTGTAAGTTTTTAGTTACTTAAATTTGTTTATAGTTTTTAAATATTTTATGTAATTTGATTTTATCTTTGAAGCCTGGAACAAAGGTCATGATTCTACCAACAGTCACCGATGAAGACGCAAGCAAACTTTTCCCAAAGGGGTTCGATAAGGTGTCTATGCCCTCTGGTGTAAATTATGTACGCACCACAGAAAACTACTGAGAAACTGACCAATTATTTTGTATATTAAACCATCATTGTTGTGATATTTTTGTAATTAAAATAAATTTAGAATTGAATTTTGAAAACAAAAATTATACTTAATTTTTAATTTAATTTAATTTAATCCAGATTATAAATGCGAAAGTAACTCTGTCTGTCTGTCTGTTACTCAATCACGCCTAAACTACTGAACCAATTTGCATGAAATTTGGTATGGAGATATTTTGATACCCGAGAAAGCTACTTTTACCCCGGGAAAATGACGCATTCCCATGGGAAAATTCAGGTGGGCCGTTCGCTTTTACGCCTAAACTACTGAATAGATTTAAATGAAATTTGGTAAGGAGATAGTTGGAGACTTTAGAAAGGACATGAGTTACTTTTGATCTCGGGAAAACAACGCATTCCCATGGAAAAAATTACTTTCCGTGGAATCTGATAGCTTCCACTCCTAAATTACCAATTTGAATAATATTTGGATAAAATTGGTATTACTGGAAAACAACGCATTTCCAACCCTTATGAAATAAGTTATCGAACATGTTAAACTTATCAAGCAGCATTTGCAATAACAATAAATAAAGCTTAGGGGCAAACGCTGAAAGTTGCAGGTGTAAATTTGGAAAAAAACTGTTTTTCCCATAGACAATTATATGTAGCGTGCTCACGAGTCTCAAACCCACAAAATCTTTACTTTTTGGCCAAGAAAGCTAAAACAAAAATCGTCGTATAGCTATATGTAAAAATGTATTGCAGTAACCTATCTTCTTCTTAAAATGTATTAACCTAACCTATGACAATCACAATTAGTATGGCCTCATCCCATCTCGGAACAATTCAAACATACGTACAAAAAAGTACAGCTCAGGTTTTTTCATACTACTATCCAAAAAAAACTATCTGATGCAGACGAAGTCGCGGGTAAAAGCTAGTACTTTATAAATTTAAAGTTTATTTTTTTTAAAACCGTTCACTTAAATAACTTTATTTAAATGTAAGGTTAAATAATGGGTTCATGGCTTTTCAAAATAGTATAGCATGATACAGGTGTTACTGTTATTTTATTAAATACTTATGTGTATGTTTAACATCATTTTTCTTTTAGAAAATTGCCATTACATTATTACACCAATCACCCTGTATATTTCATTGAAAAGAATTAAAAGTTTAATTAATATCATGTCAGTTCTTCCTCATTAAGTTATCGGTAAGTACCTACTCATATTGTGGAATTGAAATCAACACTAATAATAATAAATTAATGAAAATACACATCATAAAACATTTTATAAACAGCCAACGAATTCAAAATAAGTATGTAGTGGGATTTTAAAATATTAATTATTGCTACTTCTACGCTCAGTCACCGACTAGACTGTTCTCCGTAAACTGTGTATCTATGTTAAATAAAATCGCGTAGTCCCACAAAAAATAACACTCAATCTTTCGTAAAATAAAAAGGTCTGTATGTTAAGAAACCGTTTACTTATATTTATAAACTTTTACATACGAGTATATGTACATAAGTATTTAGACTACAATTGTCAGAAATAGTCACGGGTACTGCCTCTTGCCAGGAATTGACAATTCCCCAAGAGTAATTCTTGTCATGAAGTGCTTTCTCAAATTAGCCGTTCGGATTCGGCCATATAAACTGTAGGTCCCCTCCATCCCTGCAATTACTCGCACACAGAAATGGTTGAGAGTTGTAAGTCACTAGGCCCTGGTTCTTTACGTACTGTTGCGCCACCCAATTTATTTATTAATTTTTTTAATTTAATCAGAAATAGTAGTACCCGGGCGTGTGTAATGGTTAGTGGGTAGGACTGTCATGTTAGACGATTTGGGTTCAATCCTTGCCTGCGAAACTTAAAGTTTTTTTGCGGCTACCACCTTTTGCGAGGAATTGAATTGACAAATTCTCGAAGAGTAATTCTTGTCATGGAAAATGCTTTCTCAAATTAGCCGTTCGGATAGGCATAAAAACTGTAGGTCCCCTCCACCCCTTACATGACTCGCACTCAGTAATAGTTGAGAGCTGTATGTCACCAGGCGCTTGTTCTCAATGGACTAATGCGCCACCTAATTTTTAGTCAGAAAGAAGCCGTTTTAGAATAAAACCGAACAGAGGTTTTATTAGTTTTTTTTTACTAGGTTTGAATCATTTGGTAGAAAAACTGATATTTTTCAACATTTGTGGACAATACATTTTAAAACAGCATAATATGTCATTTTTAAAGAGTGGGCAAAATACTGACTTTTTGTAATGATTTAAATCGGATAACAGCTGTCAGTGTGAAAATAACAGAACTTAAAAAAGAACCACTAGATGTCGCATCCTGTCTAAACTGACCCGGTTAGAAAAAATCTTACTATAATGATTTTTATTTAGTTTTAATAATAATTTCAACGTTATTTTTTTTAAACATCCAATTTAATAATGTACCTATTATTTAGTTTAGTTTAGTTTATTCATCAAACAAAGTTACAGTAGGTACTTTAGTGATTACTAGATATTAATTATAATACATACAATATAAAATTTTAAACATTACCACCAGCAAAGTTATTTAGAATTAACAATAAGTTCGATTTAAATAAATATCTACTAACATTGAAATCAATCATGTCGCAAACAGTATTTGTTTCTCTTAAACTCCTGGATATTGGTTCATTTGAAGCATACACAGTTCTATGATATGGAACATTAAAAAACGGTTGGTTTCGAAGCAATCTCGCAGGAACATTAATCCCAATTAGAGCTAAAATCTGTGAACAATCAATATGATCTGCTACTATGTCACGAATGAACATAACCTCTGTGAACTTTCTACGAATGTTAAGAGGCAAAATACCAAGTAGTTTACACCTCGTTTCATAGGTAGGAAGATCTATGTCCCATTGAAGTCTTTTCACTACAACTCTCGTAAATCGTTTTTGGATCTTTTCGATTCTAAATGAATGAAGAAAATATGAAGGATTCCAGATTACACCGCAGTATTCAAGATTAGACCTTACAAACGCAAAATATAAACACTTTAAGGTGTGTGGATCGGAAAACTCCTTTGAGTTTCGCAATATGAAACCTAACATTGAACTGCCTTTAGCAACTAAAAAATCTATATGCTTTACAAAGTCAAGTTTTTTGTCAAAAATCACACCAAGATCTTTTTTAAAGGTTATAACGGACAATGGCATATGATTGATTTTATAGATAAAATTAATTGGACAACGGTTTCGAGAAAACGTTAGGCTTTGGCATTTGGAAATATTCAAATGTAAACCGTTAGCTAAACACCAGTCTGATAAAAAACAATCATATTCAGATTTTATACAACGAAATACTTTAAGATCATCTGCGTACATCAAGCACTTTGAATTTAAAAACATATCAGGAATGTCGTTTATAAACAACAAAAAAAGAAGAGGACCAAGATAGCTTCCTTGCGGGACACCCGACGTAACATATACCGGTATAGAAGTAATGTTATTTATACGAACGTACTGAATACGATCCCTTAAGTATGAATTTAGCCATTTTAAAAAGTTTGAGTGAAAACCTACTTTATTTATCTTCATAAGTAAAGCATCATGATTGACTCTGTCAAAAGCTTTAGAAAAGTCAGTATAGACAACATCATACTGATAACCTTTCTCAAGTGCATTCAAGACTAAATTATTAAAAATAGTGAGGTTAGTTGCAGTGGATCTACCAGCTACAAAACCATGTTGGTATGGTGAAATCATTGCTTTAAGAGAAGGAGTTAATTTGTCATAGACTAACTTTTCAAAAAATTTGGGAATCGTAGCAATTTTACAAATTGGACGATAGTTTGAAACTTCTTGCCTACCACCTGATTTGTAAATAGGTGTGATTGTTGAAAGTTTCCAAGTATTTAGAAACTCGCCATTTGCAAGTGAACGGTTAAAAATAATTTTTAAAGGAACAGCCAATGCATTCGCACACATTCGTAAAATGATTGGTGAAATTCCATCAATATCACGTCGCTTATCACCCTTAAGCTTAGACAACGCTAACTCAATCTCAGAAGTGGAAAAACTTAAACTGCCTATATTAATAGGAGTATTTGAAGAGTTTATGTTTGTAGCATTAGGTAAATTAGTACAACTGTCTAAATAAACTGACTGAAAATGTTTAGCAAACAAGTTACATACAACAGAGATGTCAGATGATGTAATGCCGTCATGGCGCATACGTTTGGGAATGCCATTTGATTGTTTTTTATTATTTATAAACCTCCAAAAACTTTTGGAATTAGTTTTTAAATCACATTCAACACAAAACAGATATTGATTGTATAGAAATTTATGTATAATGTTAATATTTTTAGCTTCTAGTTAATTTCGATTTATACAGCCTTCTCAATCTATTTCATATTATCAATTTAAGTGTTTGGACAAACTTTTGTGATAAGAAAACACTAAATTTATGCCTTAATTCTTTTAGTGAGCTTTCTTGTTTATAATAAACAAGTGTTATCATTATTAAAGATATAAATTAATAATAATAGTAATAACTTTTACTCAGCCTACGAAAATAATTATATTATGATATCAAAACAGGTTATTATTTTGGGATCAAACATTTCAGTTAGTTTTCAAATCCCATTTTTAAACATTGACATCCAGATAAAAATGTTTTCATATTTTGAAAAAAAAAACAAACAGTAATTGTAGTTAGGTAATTGTTTATAACAACTATACCTACCATCATTTAAAGTTTTTTTAATTTTTTTTTTTCAAAAGTAATAGCAATGGAAATGATTCAAGAAGGAAGTAACTTTCGCTTGGTTCAAGAATCTGAATTACCGGAAATTTTAAAATATTTAGATGGACATCTTCCGGAATCACTTAAGGTGGGTATTTCTATATTTATCAATTATATTTATTCTTTAAGTTAGTCAAGTAAGTCAGCATTAATAAAATTGATAAAAAAAAACTGAGTATTATTATTTATAATTTACTAAGTATATAGCTCATGCACCAAATTTATTTACTTTTGCGTGTAATAATACAAATAAAACCATTTTTTTAAAGACATCAAAGAATGTAAAGAAGAGAATGTGAAATTAACAATGGAAGACGATATCCGCTACTGCTACAATTGCAGCACCATATTCTCTTCATAAAATGTTCCATTTCCAATCCATACATTTGGCTTTATGTATGTCTTGATAACTTCACGGATTTTATCTTTAAGGTCTTGAACAATTGTGGAGGATTGGTATGGACCTCATCCTTCACGGGTCCCCAGAGAAAAAAGTCTTAAGGTATATGTAAAATCACAAGATTTACGTGGCTAATTTTGATCACCTAATTGAGAAACAACACGATCAGGAAACTTTTCTTGCAAAATTGCAATGATTCCCTTTCGAGGCAAGTAGTCAAATGTCAAAAGTGACAGCTTCCCAAATATTTGTGTAAACCCCTTATTGAAAAATCCTATACTATATTGTTTCTGAAACAGAAACAGTTATTTTATTATTAGTTTTATAGTTTAAAACATTTATTTCAAAAGTTTTGAAGGAAACCTGTTAGAAGACAATCATAGCGCATTAATAGCTTTTAAAATTAAATTTTGTTTATTTGGCCAGAAAAACCAGTAATTATTCAGTTCCCAGGATGTACACTTTCGGTAAGAATTGTTAACTTTTGAAAAAGGTTCTGAACAATTTGTTCGTATTTTTTTTCAGCCTGACAAAAATATTTACCAAAGTTTTTCAATATTTGGCCCACTTGTCATTTGGAATGTGTAGATCTTGTGGCAAGTGAGGACATCTTAATAAACTGGGAAAAGCCAATGTGCCTACATTTTACACACACGACCATTGTTAATCGGCTAAATGATTTTTATAAAAATGTCGGTACTATGGAGGAACTTTTATTTGATATTCTTATTTTAAATGATTCAAATGTAAATTGCAAATTGAGAAGTAAGTATATCGTATTTTTTGTTACCTATAAAGTTTTATATCCACTTCTTTAATATTTAATTTTTCATAGATTTTCAAACGAAGAGGCTGAAATACGTTCGCTTAAAGTGGAAGATGTTAAACTTATCCATGAACATTATCCTGCAAAGCAAATAGAAAGTATTGAGTTATTTGAAGTATTAGTACAAAAACTACCAGCAATAGGAATTTTCAATAAGAGTTCAAATGAACTAGCTTCTTGGACGCTTTGTTTATATTTCGGAGCAATGTTTCAATTGTTTAAGGGGAGAAATGCAACTGGCTATTTCAATAGAGCATAGTCCGTTAAAATAACGGTAAGGTGAGACAAGAAACCTTGAGTCGATGTTCGAGTGACGTAATCGAGTTGATGATGTTAATGTCACCAATCATTTTAAAAGCTCTTTTTTGTATATTGTCCAAGAGGCTTAAAAAAGTTACTGTAGCACCAGCCCAGAGATGAGAGTTATATTCAAGTTTCGGGCGTATATAGGTTTTGTAGATTGAAGCCAGATCAGATCTATGCAAACACTTCCAAAGTATCGACGCAAAGGGTAAGAGAATGTAACTTTATGTCACAATTAAACTACAAATTCACTATTTTTCTCGTTAGATATTGCGAAAGCACTCTCAAAGCGTTTAATCGAATGTGACTTAGTGCCATATGTTGCTGTTCTTCCACATAATGCGGTCTCACAAAATCTTTACCGAAAACTTGGCTTTGAAAATGCGTATCAAATGAGCAGAGTTAAAATGACACCACATCCTTTACCTTATTAATAAGAATTGGTAAAGAAGTTAGAATAAAAAATTCACGATGAGAAAATCGAAAAATAAAACAAAATAAATAAACTTATTAATGAACACATGAATTAAAAAAATATATATGTACATATAAACATTATGGAATTGTTTATCTATATCTATATCTATATATATATATATATGTAAATAAAAGAAAGTCGTGTTAGTTACACTATTTATAACCCAAGAACGCCTGTACCGATATGGCTGAAAATTGGTGGGTAAGTACTGTTTATCCCGTTCGACAGCGTTCCCGTATGTTGACTTGATTGAGTGAGTATTCAATAGATGGCGCTATGTCAAACTTCCAAACCGGATATACAGAGTAATTACTTGAATCATAACTGGTTCAGTCATCGGGCTATATTGACAGCCAAAAATGTTGACGAAATTAACTTCCAAATACAACAGTTTTTACCAGGCGAGCTGATGTCTTTTTAATCAATCGATATTGTTGTTAATACAAATGATAGTGTGCATTTTCCAATTGAATTTTTAAATTCACTAGATATACCTTGAGTGTTGCCACATAAAAGTTCAAAGTTAAAAGTGGTCCTGTTGCCACGTACTCCAATGATACCGTCTACCATACCCTTTAGAAGGTTACAGTTTTTAATTCGTTTAGCTGTTGCCCAAAGGCCAAACAATGTCTATTTGTGGTTTAGATTTGGAAAATCCATGTTTTTCTCATGAGCAGCTATGTATATGTTGCATGTTGAAGTGTAGGAAAACCGTCAAACCTATTTGTGTTAGCGAAAGACATGTTAACCAAAAATATTGTGCGCCGATTGGTGCTTAATTAAATTGAAATTAAAAGTATTTAAAATTCAAAATAACAAATATTATTGTTAGAAGATTTTAAACTATATTATGTCACATTTTATTTACTTAAAACTTTGTTATATTCTCATTTGTTACAAACTTGAATATAAGTTATAATAAATTTAAAATTTAATTCTTTTGTATTGATTTTTGATTGTACTAATATTTTGATCAATTGTGCTCAAAGTCCTTCCCCTTCAAATTTTAAACCAATAAATTTATATAAAATCTTTAACGTTTCCGTCTTCGTTCGTAAGTAATAATATCATTGTAATAAAAGGTAGTAGAAAACCAGTCAAGAAGGTCGCTATGTGTTTTATCAAATGGCATATATGTATAAAAGCATGCTGGTGTCTGATGTTCTCCTAACGTTCACCTTAAATATTGTATTATGTCGAAAAACGTTAGACACAGCAACGCGTGACCGGGTCTGCTGGTAATTTTATTAAAAATTCTTTATTAAATGTATAAAAACTGTGTATTTCATTTTAAAAAAGAGGCTGGGATGCGACCCACACTGATAACTTCCCATCCCGTCTGTCGATTTGTCTTGCTTAAAAGTTTGTAGGTTTTCGTGTTGGGTTAAGAAAGTTGTCAGTTGAATTATTCTTAAAAATTTTAAAATTACCAACAATATTTTTCATATAAAGAAATAGTTTAATTTGAAAATCTAGTTTTGTTAAATAGATTTTTAGTGAAAAACAAATTTTTACCAATTTTAGTAGAATTTCTTAAATTTTTACTAATTAGATGAATTAAATTAATTTGAGAGATATCAAGAACCGAACATCAATTTTTACCAAATTTGCGTACTATTTCTTGTAGATTTTATTTTTTATGAAAAAATGGACTGTTGGATTTTTATAAAAAACCACTGAATATCGAAAACAATATTTTCTGTGAAATAAAAAAAGTTTGAAGACAATATTTTTAATTTTTGAAAAGCTATTTGAGTCGAAAGTAAATTTTTACCAAGTTTTAGTATTGTTTTTTTTGTTAGGTTTTTATTTTTTGTAAAAAAACTGTCAATTAGATTTTTATCAAAATTTTACTGAATGTTGAAAACAATTTTTTTTAAAAGATAAAAGCCAATATCTCAAAGTTTTGAAAAGATATTTGCGTCGAAAATCAATTTTTACCAACTTTTGTTAAATTTTCTTTTATGTTTTTATTTTTTGTAAAAAAAAACTGTCAATTCGATTTTTCTCAAAATTTTACTGCATGTTGACAACATTATTTTTCAAAAGATAAAAGTAGTTAAAACCCAATATCTCAAATTTTTAAAAAGATATTTGAGTCGAAAATCAATTTTTACCAACTTTTATTAATTTTTTTGTTTAGGTTTTTATTTTTTGTAAAAAAACTGTCAATTAGATTTTTCTCAAAATTTTTCCCAATGTTGAAAACAATAATTATTATAAGTTAAAATTCGTTGGAAGCCATAATCTCAAAATTTTTGAAAAGATATTTGGGTCGAAAATCAATTTTTACCAACTTTTGTTAAATTTTCTTTTAAGATTTTATTTTTTGTAAGAAAACTATCAATTCGATTTTTTTCAAAATTTTACTGAATGTTGACAACAATATTTTTTGAAAGATAAAAGTAGTTTTAAGCCAATATCTCAAAGTTTTGAAAAGATATTTGAGTCGAAATTCAATTTTTACCAACTTTGAGTAATGTTTTTTTTTAGGTTTTTATTTTTTATAAAAAAACTATCAATTCGATTTTTCTCAAAATTTTACCAGATGTCAAAAACATTATTCTTCGTTGCACAAAATTATTTTGGAGATAAAATCATTTTGTATTCGTAAAATTTTCGAGGTGACAAATTTTTTTTTTCAGTGTTTTTGATTTATAAAAAAAACTGTTAACTGGATTTTTTTCAAAAAATATACTTGTTTGGTATCACGTTACAATATATTATATAAAATTTAATTCAAGTCTCTAGCATTTTTGGTTCGTAAGATATTAAGGGTTAACCAAAATTTTCACCTTTTTTTTAAACTGCTATGGTAAAAAAACCACCCACGCCATTTTCTTGAGAGCCCTTTCTGCATCTTTCTGCCTTATTATCTGTATAACAAAATTTATTTGAAGTCGATACCTCTTCTGGTTCTTGAGCTATGGACAACGAAAAAAACGTCGCTAACGTACGGACGTACGGACGTACGTACACACGCACGCACAGACATCTTTCTAAAAATCTTTTATTTCGACTCTAGGGACCTTGAAACGTCGAGAAATGTCAAAATTTTCAATTTGACAAATCGGACCCATTACAATAACTTCCTATGGGAAGTTAATAATGTCAATAAAATTACAACAATGTACATATTTACGAGTTTTTTTTTTGTTGAGAGCTATAGTTTTCTACAAGACTGTCGCTGGAAATTGATAAAAAAAGCTGAATGGTTTACAGTTTGAGAAGTTCGACTATTGGGTTTAAAGTTTGAAAACTTGAATAGGTGAATTGTTGCAAAGTCGAAAGTTTAAAAATTCGAATCGTTGAAAGTTTGAAAAGTTGAATGGTTGAAAAGACGAAAGACTGAACTTGGTTGCCTGGGTCAGAGTCTTTGAACTCCTAAAACTTTCAACAGTGCAACTTTGAAAAATATATAAAAGCGGTGCAAGTGTCACTGAGTTGAAAATAGGCCTCGCCACTGATTGATTCCAAGGACCCTATCAGTGATAATGCGACTAACGTTTCTCGTGATCGACCAGCTTGAGTTCTTGTTTTAACTGAGGACTTATTACGTTTTTATACAAAATACGGTGTAATTTCGTTTGTGGATTGTCTAATGTCACTTTTGTATCTGATTCTTTAGATAAATAACTTTTCCCAATAACTCAAGTTTTCCCACCTTTTTCATTATTGCCATCCGGAAAGGTGCTTCATGACGGCCAAAAAGTGTATGACTGCAAAATGTTTAACATTTTTGTAGTGAATTTTAATTTCATGAGTTTTCGAAGCATTTATCCTTCTATTTTTAGTAATGCCATAGTTTTTTATTGTCCAATGTCAAATTGACACTGCTTCAAAAGCTACAACTGCCTATATAGCGAAATCTGTAAAATGAAACCTCTCATTTAAAAAGTTTTTGTAAAACAAAGAGATAAAATGTAATTATTTTAGACTCTGAACTTAAATTTGCTTCCAATCTTAGTCTGTATGAAAGATTTTGTATATATGTAGTAATTATATATATTTCTATTACCTTTCACTTAAATATATTTGTATCACCTTTTAGATAGTAATTATAATTTTGAATTGATTTCTAATCAGAATTAAATAAAGTTCCGGATGTTTATGTTATTATAATTTATTTCCTAATGTTATCTCAAAACAGTAAAAAAAGATATGAGTGAGAAGTGAATTAAGTGATAACACTTATAAACACTACAATTTTGTATCCGTATCTTATTGTTATTAGCAAATTTTGTTTATTTGGTGAAATTTGTATGTTATCGGACTAATCCTATACCTATACAAAAATAAAATTGGAATTAATCAATTTAAGAATGAGCCATTATAAAAGGCATTTGGTATTTCTACTTTCTTCACAATCAGTAAACTTGAGCTACCGAGAGTACTTCAAGAATTTTCTTAACATAATTAAACATAAATTGTTGTGATTTAATATATTAAATAAAATGCGTCTAGGAGCAACAGTACCAAATTTTAAGGTCGATTCTACAAAGGGACCAATTCAATTCTACGATTGGTTGGGTGAATCGTAAGTGTGACGTCTTTCTAATAAATTTATATCAAAATATGCTTAAAAGAATCTACATAAATATGCATTGTTATTAAATAATGTGGATACCATTGGTTTTATTTATTTTTTAATTCTTTTTCAGGTGGTGTGTCTTCTTCTCTCACCCAGCTGACTTCACTCCCGTATGCACAACCGAACTTGGCCGCATGGCCGTTCATCAGCATGAGTTTGCCAAACGTAATACCAAGCTTCTAGCTCATTCCGTGGATCAGCTGGCTTCTCATGTGGATTGGGTCAATGACATTAAATCCTACTGCTTGGACATTCCCGGAGACTTCCCATACCCAATCATTGCCGATCCAAACCGTGACTTGGCCGTTTCATTTGGTTTGCTCGATGAAGAACAAAAGAAAGATCCTGAAATTGGAAAGACTATTCGTGCTCTGTTTATAATTAGTCCGAACAAGAAATTGCGGTTGTCGATGTTTTACCCAATGTCAACTGGTCGTAATGTCGAGTAAGTTAAAAATACATAATATTATTTTTCAAACAAAATTTACAAATTTATATCATTTCTTAGTGAAATTCTTCGATGCATTGATTCATTGCAATTAACAGACAGATTGAAGGTTGTTGCAACACCCGCTAATTGGACTGTAAGTTTTTAGTTACTTAAATTTGTTTATAGTTTTTAAATATTTTATGTAATTTGATTTTATCTTTGAAGCCTGGAACAAAGGTCATGATTCTACCAACAGTCACCGATGAAGACGCAAGCAAACTTTTCCCAAAGGGGTTCGATAAGGTGTCTATGCCCTCTGGTGTAAATTATGTACGCACCACAGAAAACTACTGAGAAACTGACCAATTATTTTGTATATTAAACCATCATTGTTGTGATATTTTTGTAATTAAAATAAATTTAGAATTGAATTTTGAAAACAAAAATTATACTTAATTTTTAATTTAATTTAATTTAATCCAGATTATAAATGCGAAAGTAACTCTGTCTGTCTGTCTGTTACTCAATCACGCCTAAACTACTGAACCAATTTGCATGAAATTTGGTATGGAGATATTTTGATACCCGAGAAAGCTACTTTTACCCCGGGAAAATGACGCATTCCCATGGGAAAATTCAGGTGGGCCGTTCGCTTTTACGCCTAAACTACTGAATAGATTTAAATGAAATTTGGTAAGGAGATAGTTGGAGACTTTAGAAAGGACATGAGTTACTTTTGATCTCGGGAAAACAACGCATTCCCATGGAAAAAATTACTTTCCGTGGAATCTGATAGCTTCCACTCCTAAATTACCAATTTGAATAATATTTGGATAAAATTGGTATTACTGGAAAACAACGCATTTCCAACCCTTATGAAATAAGTTATCGAACATGTTAAACTTATCAAGCAGCATTTGCAATAACAATAAATAAAGCTTAGGGGCAAACGCTGAAAGTTGCAGGTGTAAATTTGGAAAAAAACTGTTTTTCCCATAGACAATTATATGTAGCGTGCTCACGAGTCTCAAACCCACAAAATCTTTACTTTTTGGCCAAGAAAGCTAAAACAAAAATCGTCGTATAGCTATATGTAAAAATGTATTGCAGTAACCTATCTTCTTCTTAAAATGTATTAACCTAACCTATGACAATCACAATTAGTATGGCCTCATCCCATCTTGGAACAATTCAAACATACGTACAAAAAAGTACAGCTCAGGTTTTTTCATACTACTATCCAAAAAAAACTATCTGATGCAGACGAAGTCGCGGGTAAAAGCTAGTACTTTATAAATTTAAAGTTTATTTTTTTTAAAACCGTTCACTTAAATAACTTTATTTAAATGTAAGGTTAAATAATGGGTTCATGGCTTTTCAAAATAGTATAGCATGATACAGGTGTTACTGTTATTTTATTAAATACTTATGTGTATGTTTAACATCATTTTTCTTTTAGAAAATTGCCATTACATTATTACACCAATCACCCTGTATATTTCATTGAAAAGAATTAAAAGTTTAATTAATATCATGTCAGTTCTTCCTCATTAAGTTATCGGTAAGTACCTACTCATATTGTGGAATTGAAATCAACACTAATAATAATAAATTAATGAAAATACACATCATAAAACATTTTATAAACAGCCAACGAATTCAAAATAAGTATGTAGTGGGATTTTAAAATATTAATTATTGCTACTTCTACGCTCAGTCACCGACTAGACTGTTCTCCGTAAACTGTGTATCTATGTTAAATAAAATCGCGTAGTCCCACAAAAAATAACACTCAATCTTTCGTAAAATAAAAAGGTCTGTATGTTAAGAAACCGTTTACTTATATTTATAAACTTTTACATACGAGTATATGTACATAAGTATTTAGACTACAATTGTCAGAAATAGTCACGGGTACTGCCTCTTGCCAGGAATTGACAATTCCCCAAGAGTAATTCTTGTCATGAAGTGCTTTCTCAAATTAGCCGTTCGGATTCGGCCATATAAACTGTAGGTCCCCTCCATCCCTGCAATTACTCGCACACAGAAATGGTTGAGAGTTGTAAGTCACTAGGCCCTGGTTCTTTACGTACTGTTGCGCCACCCAATTTATTTATTAATTTTTTTAATTTAATCAGAAATAGTAGTACCCGGGCGTGTGTAATGGTTAGTGGGTAGGACTGTCATGTTAGACGATTTGGGTTCAATCCTTGCCTGCGAAACTTAAAGTTTTTTTGAGGCTACCACCTTTTGCGAGGAATTGAATTGACAAATTCTCGAAGAGTAATTCTTGTCATGGAAAATGCTTTCTCAAATTAGCCGTTCGGATAGGCATAAAAACTGTAGGTCCCCTCCACCCCTTACATGACTCGCACTCAGTAATAGTTGAGAGCTGTATGTCACCAGGCGCTTGTTCTCAATGGACTAATGCGCCACCTAATTTTTAGTCAGAAAGAAGCCGTTTTAGAATAAAACCGAACAGAGGTTTTATTAGTTTTTTTTTACTAGGTTTGAATCATTTGGTAGAAAAACTGATATTTTTCAACATTTGTGGACAATACATTTTAAAAGGGAGCGGCTCGAAATGCTGTATTTTAAAATACTGTATAGTTAAAATTCTGTATCATAATGTATGATACTGTATATTCATAATACTGTATGGTTAATATACTGTATCTCAAAATGCTGTGTTGTCAAAATACTGTATCTGATAATTCTGTATCTCAAAATTCTTCTTCTCAAAATGCTGTATGAGCAAACCATTATCTAAAAATACTGTATTTTTGCAAAATTCCGCTATTAAGCTTCCATTATAGAGAATAACAAAAGCAGAACTCGATTTATGTATGTATGTACAGTACATTATATCATTTATTGAAACTCCAAATTTCACTTAATTCTTAAATTTGCATTAGCTTTTAAATATCAACGAAATGAACGAACACGTGGAAGTTTTGACAGATCAATAAGTTCGGTGTAATTGTTTATGGAATTGTTGATTGTGGTTACAACAATTCATATACAACTGTGAGAGAAATAACAATTAATGAGAAGAAAATCGGAAGAGAAAATAAGCCGAAGATACCATTTTTTTTTTTTTTTTTTTAATTAATTCAAAGACTTATGAATTATCATATGATGTTATTGTTCAAGGGAAGTATATTAGAACATTATGCCAATGCAAAAATATTATGATGTATTCTTTATAAAAGTAATCTGTTTTTAAAATTCTCTATTTCAACATGCTGTAAATAGGCTGACAAATACAAATCGTTTTGATAATGTAAAAAAGTGCGCACTTTTTTACATTATCAAAACGAATTTTATTTGTCAGCCTATTTACAGCATTTTGAAATACAGAATTTTGGTATACAGAATTTTAAGATACAGAATTTTGAGCTACAGTATTTTGATCATACAGTATTTTGTACATACAGTATTTTGAAATACAGTATTTTGAGATACAGTATTTTAAATACAGTATTATGAGCCATACAGGATTTCGAACCCAACCCATTTTAAAACAGCATAATATGTCATTTTTAAAGAGTGGGCAAAATACTGACTTTTTGTAATGATTTAAATCGGATAACAGCTGTCAGTGTGAAAATAACAGAACTTAAAAAAGAACCACTAGATGTCGCATCCTGTCTAAACTGACCCGGTTAGAAAAAATCTTACTATAATGATTTTTATTTAGTTTTAATAATAATTTCAACGTTATTTTTTTTAAACATCCAATTTAATAATGTACCTATTATTTAGTTTAGTTTAGTTTATTCATCAAACAAAGTTACAGTAGGTACTTTAGTGATTACTAGATATTAATTATAATACATACAATATAAAATTTTAAACATTACCACCAGCAAAGTTATTTAGAATTAACAATAAGTTCGATTTAAATAAATATCTACTAACATTGAAATCAATCATGTCGCAAACAGTATTTGTTTCTCTTAAACTCCTGGATATTGGTTCATTTGAAGCATACACAGTTCTATGATATGGAACATTAAAAAACGGTTGGTTTCGAAGCAATCTCGCAGGAACATTAATCCCAATTAGAGCTAAAATCTGTGAACAATCAATATGATCTGCTACTATGTCACGAATGAACATAACCTCTGTGAACTTTCTACGAATGTTAAGAGGCAAAATACCAAGTAGTTTACACCTCGTTTCATAGGTAGGAAGATCTATGTCCCATTGAAGTCTTTTCACTACAACTCTCGTAAATCGTTTTTGGATCTTTTCGATTCTAAATGAATGAAGAAAATATGAAGGATTCCAGATTACACCGCAGTATTCAAGATTAGACCTTACAAACGCAAAATATAAACACTTTAAGGTGTGTGGATCGGAAAACTCCTTTGAGTTTCGCAATATGAAACCTAACATTGAACTGCCTTTAGCAACTAAAAAATCTATATGCTTTACAAAGTCAAGTTTTTTGTCAAAAATCACACCAAGATCTTTTTTAAAGGTTATAACGGACAATGGCATATGATTGATTTTATAGATAAAATTAATTGGACAACGGTTTCGAGAAAACGTTAGGCTTTGGCATTTGGAAATATTCAAATGTAAACCGTTAGCTAAACACCAGTCTGATAAAAAACAATCATATTCAGATTTTATACAACGAAATACTTTAAGATCATCTGCGTACATCAAGCACTTTGAATTTAAAAACATATCAGGAATGTCGTTTATAAACAACAAAAAAAGAAGAGGACCAAGATAGCTTCCTTGCGGGACACCCGACGTAACATATACCGGTATAGAAGTAATGTTATTTATACGAACGTACTGAATACGATCCCTTAAGTATGAATTTAGCCATTTTAAAAAGTTTGAGTGAAAACCTACTTTATTAATCTTCATAAGTAAAGCATCATGATTGACTCTGTCAAAAGCTTTAGAAAAGTCAGTATAGACAACATCATACTGATAACCTTTCTCAAGTGCATTCAAGACTAAATTATTAAAAATAGTGAGGTTAGTTGCAGTGGATCTACCAGCTACAAAACCATGTTGGTATGGTGAAATCATTGCTTTAAGAGAAGGAGTTAATTTGTCATAGACTAACTTTTCAAAAAATTTGGGAATCGTAGCAATTTTACAAATTGGACGATAGTTTGAAACTTCTTGCCTACCACCTGATTTGTAAATAGGTGTGATTGTTGAAAGTTTCCAAGTATTTAGAAACTCGCCATTTGCAAGTGAACGGTTAAAAATAATTTTTAAAGGAACAGCCAATGCATTCGCACACATTCGTAAAATGATTGGTGAAATTCCATCAATATCACGTCGCTTATCACCCTTAAGCTTAGACAACGCTAACTCAATCTCAGAAGTGGAAAAACTTAAACTGCCTATATTAATAGGAGTATTTGAAGAGTTTATGTTTGTAGCATTAGGTAAATTAGTACAACTGTCTAAATAAACTGACTGAAAATGTTTAGCAAACAAGTTACATACAACAGAGATGTCAGATGATGTAATGCCGTCATGGCGCATACGTTTGGGAATGCCATTTGATTGTTTTTTATTATTTATAAACCTCCAAAAACTTTTGGAATTAGTTTTTAAATCACATTCAACACAAAACAGATATTGATTGTATAGAAATTTATGTATAATGTTAATATTTTTAGCTTCTAGTTAATTTCGATTTATACAGCCTTCTCAATCTATTTCATATTATCAATTTAAGTGTTTGGACAAACTTTTGTGATAAGAAAACACTAAATTTATGCCTTAATTCTTTTAGTGAGCTTTCTTGTTTATAATAAACAAGTGTTATCATTATTAAAGATATAAATTAATAATAATAGTAATAACTTTTACTCAGCCTACGAAAATAATTATATTATGATATCAAAACAGGTTATTATTTTGGGATCAAACATTTCAGTTAGTTTTCAAATCCCATTTTTAAACATTGACATCCAGATAAAAATGTTTTCATATTTTGAAAAAAAAAAAAAAAAAAAAAACAGTAATTGTAGTTAGGTAATTGTTTATAACAACTATACCTACCATCATTTAAAGTTTTTTTAATTTTTTTTTTCAAAAGTAATAGCAATGGAAATGATTCAAGAAGGAAGTAACTTTCGCTTGGTTCAAGAATCTGAATTACCGGAAATTTTAAAATATTTAGATGGACATCTTCCGGAATCACTTAAGGTGGGTATTTCTATATTTATCAATTATATTTATTCTTTAAGTTAGTCAAGTAAGTCAGCATTAATAAAATTGATAAAAAAAAAACTGAGTATTATTATTTATAATTTACTAAGTATATAGCTCATGCACCAAATTTATTTACTTTTGCGTGTAATAATACAAATAAAACCATTTTTTTAAAGACATCAAAGAATGTAAAGAAGAGAATGTGAAATTAACAATGGAAGACGATATCCGCCACTGCTACATTTGCAGCACCATATCCTCTTCATGAAATGTTCCATTTGAAATCCACACATTTGGCTTTATGTATGTCTTGATAACTTCACGGATTTTATCTTTAAGGTCTTGAACAATTGTGGAGGATTGGTTTGGACCTCATCCTTCACGGGTCCCCAGAGAAAAAAGTCTTAAGGTATATGTATAATCACAAGATTTCCGTGGCTAATTTTGATCACCTAATTGAGAAACAACACGATCAGGAAACTTTTCTTGCAAAATTGCAATGATTCCCTTTCGAGGCAAGTAGTCAAATGTCAAAAGTGACAGCTTCCCAAATATTTGTGTAAACCCCTTATTGGAAAATCCTATACTATATTGTTTCTGAAACAGAAACAGTTATTTTATTATTAGTTTTATAGTTTAAAACATTTATTTCAAAAGTTTTAAAGGAAACCTGTTTGAAGACAATCATAGCGCATTAATAGCTTTTAAAATTAAATTTTGTTTATTTGGCCAGAAAAACCAGTAATTATTCAGTTCCCAGGATGTACACTTTCGGTAAGAATTGTTAACTTTTGAAAAAGGTTCTGAACAATTTGTTCGTATTTTTTTTCAGCCTGACAAAAATATTTACCAAAGTTTTTCAATATTTTGCCCACTTAGTCATTTGGAATGTGTAGATCTTCTGACAAGTGAGGAAAAATCCAATGTACCTGCATTTTACACACACGACTATAGTTAGTCGACTTAATGATTTTTACAAGAATTTCGGTACTATGGAGGAACTAGTATGTGATATTCTCATTTTAAATGATTTAAATGTTAATTTGCAAATTGAAGAGTAAGTAATTTAGTTTTGTATACGTTTTTATATTGACATCTTTATATTTTGTGTAGTTTTCCAAATGATGAAGCCGAAATACGTACTGTTACAGTGGACTATATTAAACTTATTCATGAACATTATACTGCTAAGGAAATCGAAAGTATTGAGTTATTTGAAGTATTAATACAAAAACTACCAGCATTAGGAATTTTCAATAAGAGTTGAAATAAACTAGCTTCTTGGATGCTTTGTACATATTACGGGGCAATGATTTCAATGCAAACACTTCCAAGTATCGACACAAAGGGTTAGAAAAAAACAAGTTTGAGTCGCGATATACATAATACAAAATTTATTATTGTTTCCTTTAGATATGGTATTCAAGTTGCGAAAGCTCTTACCAAACGTGTTATCGGATGTAACTTAGTGCCATATATTGCTGTTCTTCCACATAATGCGGCCTCACAAAATCTTTACCGAAAACTTGGCTTTGAAAATGCGTATCAAATCAGTAGAGTTAAAATGACACCACATCCATTTCTCAAGTAATATGAATTAAAAACACCATGAGATTTAGATGTAAATAAATAGACAGTATTTAAACAAAACAAAATATATGTGTATGGTTTTCCAATAGATAGAATCATTTTGATATTTAATTGAATTTAATATTTATCGAGAAACAAAGCTTTCAAGGATAAAATTTTGAAGTAATTGAAACACATACACATTCCAGTAAGATTAAGATAAATCAAAAAAACAAAGGTTAGAAGACCCAATAAAGAAAACTAAATAACATAATAACAAGAACAAGATATTTTAATAATAAATTCTAAGTTTATTTTAATATTAAAATATCACAAAAATTATGGTTTAATATACAAAATAATTAGGTAATTTCTCAGTAGTTTTCAGTGGTGCGTACATAGTTGATTCCAGAGGGCATATACACCTTATCGAATCCATTTGGGAAAAGTTTGTTTGCGTCTTCATCGGTGACTGTTGGTAGAATCATGACCTTTGTTCCAGGCTTCAAAGAAACAATCAAATATATAAATTATTTCAAAACTATAAACAAATTTAAGTAACTAAAAACTTACAGTCCAATTAGCGGGTGTTGCAACAACCTTCAATCTGTCTGTTAATTGTAATGAATCAATGCATCGAAGAATTTCACTAAGAAATGATATAAATTTGTAAATTTTATTTGAAAAATAATTGTATGTATTTTTAACTTACTCGACATTACGACCAGTTGACATTGGGTAAAACATCGACAAACGTAATTTCTTGTTCGGACTAATGATAAACAGAGCACGAATGGTCTTTCCAATCTCAGGATCTTTCTTTTGTTCTTCATCGAGCAAACCAAATGAAACGGCCAAGTCACGGTTTGGATCGGCAATGATTGGGTATGGGAAGTCTCCGGGAATGTCCAAGCAGTAGGATTTAATGTCATTGACCCAATCCACATGAGAAGCCAGCTGATCCACGGAATGAGCTAGAAGCTTGGTATTACGCTTGGCAAACTCATGCTGATGAACGGCCATGCGGCCAAGTTCGGTTGTGCATACGGGAGTGAAGTCAGCTGGGTGAGAGAAGAAGACACACCACCTGAAAAAGAATTAAAAAGTAAATAAAACCAATGGTATCCACATTATTTAATAACAATGCATATTTATGTAGATTTTTTTAAGCATATTTTGATATAAATTTATTAGAAAGCCGTCACACTTACGATTCACCCAACCAATCGTAGAATTGAATTGGTCCTTTTGTAGAATCGACCTTAAAATTTGGTACTGTTGCTCCTAGACGCATTTTATTTAATATTTGAATTTAAAACAATTTATAATAAAATATATTAAGAAATTCTTGAAGTACTCTTGATAGCTCAAGTTTATTGACTGTGAAGAAAGTAGAAAGACCAGTCGCCTTTATATGGTTCATTCTGAAATTGATTAATGCTATAATTTTTTTTTCATAGGTTCCTGATAACATAAGAATTTCAGAAATCAAGCAGACTTTTACTTATAAAATACAAGAAAACAAACTGTTTTGTTTTGATAATTTAAATTAAGCCATTATCAGTGGTATTATCACTAAACTAATCTCTTTATACAAACATATCTTTTTTTTTATTTTGAGATAACAACAGGAAATAAGTTAAAATCGCATAAACATCCGGAATATCATTTAATTCGGATTAGAAATCAATTACAAATTATTATCTTAAAGGCAATACAAATACATGAAAATTATTTATGAATTTTATTTATGAATATTTGAAAATTCTTAGCTGAATGAATGAATATTTGAAAATGCTTAGCTTATAACTTTTACTTGTTAACATTAATTTATTATTATTGAAGATTGTTATTTTGTTTGTCTTTCTCTGATAAGGCCTTCAATTTGGATTGATTTGGTCGAGTGTTTCAGTTTAAGGTTGAATTAAATGGATTGTTATCCATTAATGGTATTTAAACTGTTTCCTGTGCAAAATCCAGCATACGGGCTCATATGATTATGATTTCTATTACTGATTGTATGAGAAGACATTTAGGGAACTTGAATCAATGTTTTAATACCTTCCGAACTATGTATCTGTTTTGTATCTTAAGTTTAAAAAAATACATACATTTTTCACAAAGAAAATAGTACATGTTAAATTAAATTAGGAAGCAAATTTAAGTTCAAGTTTTTGTTGTACTAATAAGATGTTTCATTTTGAATAGCCCGCTTTTCTTCAGTTGTCACTTTTAAAGCTGTCATACTTTATACATTTGAAAAGTGTAAAATATGCCATTACAAAAATATAGAAGGAAACATGTTTCAAAATCGCATTGAAAATTTTTAAAATTCTCTGCAAAAATAGTGCAGATTTTACAGTCACAGTTCGACAAGCCTTAGCAAATGGCTTTGCAAAAAGCTCGCCCATTAGGCTTAGGCCTGTACTGACTTTTTTCTTAAACATAGTATAGTATCTGATTGGCCAGCTCCCAAAAAACTGTATTCTGATTAAGGCGACTTTATTGGAAAGTTGACTGGGAAGCTAGCTAAAAAAAATGCCCCTTATATAATCATGTCAAAATGTCAGCTGATCATTTTTTCTTCATTCGACTTGTAAGCTGAACTTTATAATTCTGTCATTAATTTATTTGCTCTCAATTTTATTTAAAATTTAGCTTGAAAATATTTCTTTTTTTTTTGGAAAAGGAATACGACTTTTTTACAATACAAAATTTAACTTATTATGGACTTGTACCTTGTATAATAATGTTTTACGTACAATTTTCACGATCAACTTAAAGTTGAGGTTAATAAGTAAGGTTCAAGTTTGAAATTATTGAAAACTGAAAAAACCTATTGCATTATTACGTTAAAAGAGTGAAGTTGGCTACAAATGAAGTTCCTAATATTGTCTGAACCTGCGCATAAATTTTGAACTTGGAACTTTACTTGAATATCTTTTACTTGCAGAAAATACCAGTAACAAGTCCATCATAAGTTGTTTCATGTATTGTAAAGAAAAAGTCATTCCTTTTCTAAATTAGTAAGTAGGTAACCCGTTTACATAAAACAATAAATGGAATTGTGAAGAAAATAAATAAGTTAGTGTTAAAAAGTTCAGCTTTCAGATAATTACAAAAAAAAGAGGCTGAGATGCGACCCACACTGATAACTTCCCATCACGTCTGTCGATTTGCCTTGCTTAAAAGTTTATTGGTTTTCGTGTTTTGTTAAAAAAAGTTGTCAGTTGAATTATTCTTAAAAAATATTTTTTGTAGATTTTATTTTTTTTATACAAAAAACGGACTGTTGGATTTTTATGAAAAATTTACTGAAAACAATATTTTCTGTGAGATAAAATAAATTTGAAGCCAATATTTTAAATGTTTGAAAAGATATTTGAGTTGAAAATCAATGTTTTCCAACTTTTCGTAATGCTTTTTTTTAGGTTTTTACTTTTTGGAAACAAAACTGTCAATTCGATTTTTCTCAAAATTTTTTAGAATGTTGAAAACAATATTTTTTTTATAAAATTAAATTAGTTTGAAGCCTATATCTCAAATTTTTTAAAAGATATTTGAGTCAAAATTTTAGATTTTTATTTTTTTGTTAAAAAAAACTGTCAATTCGAGTTTTCTCAAAATTTTATCGAATGTTGACAACAATATTTTTTTAAAAGATAACATATGTTAAAGCCAATATCTCAAAGATTTGAAAAGATATTTGAGTCGAAAATAAATTCTTGACAACTTTTATTAATTTTTCTTCTAGGTTATTATTTTTTGTAAAAAAAACTGTAAATTCGATTTTTCTCAAAAAGTTCCGAATGTTGAAAACAATATTTCTTATAAAATAACATTAGTTGGAAGCCGTAATCTCAAATTTTTGAAAAGATATTTGAGTCGAAAATCAATTTTTACCAACTTTGAGTAATGTTTTTCTTAGGTTTTTATTTTTTATAAAAAAAACTGTCAATTCGATTTTTCTTAAAATTTAACCAGATTTTAAAAACGTTATTATTCGTTGCACAAAATTGTTTTGGAGATAAAATCATTTTTTGTTCATAAAATTTTCGAGGTGACAAACATTTTCTTTTTTCAGTTTTTTTGATTTATAAAAAAAACCTTTAATCGGATTTTTTTTTCCAAAAATATATTCGTTTGGTATCGCGTTACAATATATGTTGTATATTGCGTTACAAAATAATTCAAGTCTCTAGCGTTATTGGTTCGTGAGATATTTAGGGTTAACCAAAATGTTCACATTTATTTTATTGCACCACCCACTCAATTTTTGTGAAAGTTCTTTCTGCATTATTATCTATATAACAAAATTTATTTGAAGTCGATATCTCTACTGGTTCTTGAGCTATACACACGCACGCACAGATATCTCTCTAAAAATCTTTTATTTCGACTCTAGGGACCTTGAAACGTCGAGAAATGTCAACATTTTCAATTCGACAAATCGGACCGATTACAATAACTTCCTATGGGAAGTTAAAACATTAGCACCTGACATAGGTAAGCAGACTTCACTTGATAGTAAGAAAGATTTGAATAACTTTTAATTTCAGTCAACTTTCCAATAAAGTTGCTTTAATTGTACAAATTTTGTTTGTCAGCTGTCGAATCAGATACTAGAAACTTGTCTTATGTTTTTACGAACAATTGTAAGTTCACGGTAACATTGGTACATTTTCTTCTACTGACATAATATTGTAACATCTAAAAATCGTCTGTACTTAATAAATTAATTCATATCGTTTACAAATTTCAATCAAGTAAATCAAGAAATGCACTTGCCAGCAAACGGCGGCGTTCACATTTAAGTACATCAATGTGTATGCACATACATTGTATTGCAAACCAAATCAACACGCCTTCTTTTGTCCAATGTGTTTGTGTTTAACCTTAACTATGTCATCAAAAATAGTCACAAACATGATTATTAAACTTAATAGAAAATACAAATATTTCCATTATGATAACTTGCACCAAGTGCATCAGGAGCGGACCTTACTATTATGAGCACTTATTTTGGTTAGCTTAGAAGTCAAAATGGTATTACAAATTCATATTACACCCATATTATCCTATCTACATAAATTTCGATAGTTTTAAATCATTATAACTCCTAAGCAAAAGCCTTTTACAATTTTTTGAATCTTGGGTTATATCCTTTATGGCTGAATCACAAACACGCTTCAGCTTCGGCTTCGCCTGATGTTTACGAGTTCAGCCATAGGAATTCAATGCATGCTATCACAATGGAGCTTCGACCTCACGTTTCGTTTGACAATAGTAAGAAAAAGAACGTAATGTGACTCCAAACGGAAGATCTAGTTCAACTATCTGAACATTTGCTTTGTCTGACAGCTCAACAGGGGGAGAGTACGATAACTTATGCGACAAAGTTTAATGACGGTTTTGTCCCCCCGTTTAGGCGGTAGCGGCAATTAAAAAAAATATGTACGTTAAATGGAAAAAAAAATAATTAAAAAATAACGGTAAAACTCACAATTAAGTATTATACATTTTTTTAAAGCCAACACTGTTATCTATTAGGTTGTTTTTAAATCAAGTCAAAACTATGCATAGTTTTTGAAAAAAATAGTTTTAAACTCAAAATTTGGACAAAAAAAAGTTAAAAATAAGGTTTAAAGTGTACTTTTTCAAAACCTTAAGATTATCTTCTACTGTTTTTTTTAGAATTCATTGCTCTTATTTGTTTTTGATCAAAAACTGAAAACCAGATGATTTTATGTCTTCTATCGGGTGATTTTTTAAGAGCTTGAGAACTTTTTTTAAAAAAAAAACGCATAAAATTTGCAAAATCTCATCGATTCTTTATTTGAAACGTTAGATTGGTCCATGACATTTACTTTTTGAAGATAATTTCATTTAAATGTTGACCGCGGCTGCGTCTTAGGTGGTCCATTCGGAAAGTCCAATTTTGGGTAACTTTTTTGAGCATTTCGGCCGGAATAGTCCGAATTTCTTCGGAAATGTTGTCTTCCAAAGCTGGAATAGTTGCTGGCTTATTTGTGTAGACTTTAGACTTGACGTAGCCCCACAAAAAATAGTCTAAAGGCGTCAAATCGCATGATCTTGGTGGCCAACTTACCGGTCCATTCCTTGAGATGAATTGTTCTCCGAAGTTTTCCCTCAAAATGGCCATAGAATCGCGAGCTGTGTGGCATGTAGCGCCATCTTGTTGAAACCACATGTCAACCAAGTTCAGTTCTTCCATTTTTGGCAACAAAAAGTTTGTTAGCATTGAACGATAGCGATCGCCATTCACCGTAACGTTGCGTCCAACAGCATCTTTGAAAAAATACGGTCCAATGATTCCACCAGCGTACAAACCACACCAAACAGTGCATTTTTCGGGATGCATGGGCAGTTCTTGAACGGCTTCTGGTTGCTCTTCACTCCAAATGCGGCAATTTTGCTTATTTACGTAGCCATTCAACCAGAAATGAGCCTCATCGCTGAACAAAATTTGTCGCGAAACACATTTCGAACCGAACACTGATTTTGGTAATAAAATTCAATGATTTGCAAGCGTTGCTCGTTAGTAAGTCTATTCATGATGAAATGTCAAAGCATACTGAGCATCTTTCTCTTTGACACCATGTCTGAAATCCCGCGTGATCTGTCAAATACTAATGCATGAAAATCCTAACCTCAAAAAATCACCCATTAGTTCTTGAGAAAATTGAAAATTACCAAAAAAAAATCTTTAAATTAAATTATTTTTTCCTTGCTATTTACGTAGTCTTATTTTGATAGTAATAATCGAATATGGATTAAGATATACCAAGGATAAATTAATTTTTCTTAAATCCAGCTTATTTAAATGCAAAAGAAACTTTGCATGCACCCCATCTTGCACCCACCGCACCTTTCACCCTCCCCACCATGCACCCATTCCACCTCGCACCCACACGAAATCCTATAGTGTGCCCAAGCAGGGGGGTTGTAGGGGGGCAGCATGCCCCTCCCCCCCATACACACCTCGGTGTAGCCTACACCCAAACTCGCACACACCCCATTGTTGCATACACCCAAACTCACACATATTATTATTACTATCAAAAAAAGAGGCTGGGATGCGACCCACACTGATAACTTCCCATCCCGTCTGTCGATTTGTCTAAATGTATCAATTTTTACCAAATTTGCGTTCTATTTTTTGTAGATTTTATTTTTTTTATGAAAAAACGGACTGTTGGATTTTTATAAAAAAATTATTGAATATAAAAAACAATATTTTCTGTGAAATAAAATAAGTTTGAAGCCAATATTTTTAATTTTTGAAAAGCTATTTGAGCCGAAAATCAATTTTTACCAACTTTTATTAATTTTTTTGTTTAGGTTTTTATTTTTTGTAAAAAAACTGTCAATTCGATTTTTCTCAAAATTTTTCCTAATGTTGAAAACAATATTTCTTATAAGTTAAAATTAGTTAGAAGCCATAATCTCAAATTTTTGAAAAGATATTTAAGTCGAAAATCAATTTTTACCAACTTTTGTTAAATTTTTTTTCTGTTTTTAATTTTTTGTAAAAAAACTGTCAATTCTATTTTTTTCAAAATATTACTGAATGTTGAAAACAATATTTTTTGAAAGATAAAAGTAGTTTAAAGCCAATATCTCAAAGTCTTGAAAAGATATTTGAGTCAAAACTCAATTTTTACCAACTTTTTTTTTATTTTTTTTTAGGTTATTATTTTTTGTAAAAAAACTGTCAATTCGATTTTTCTCAAAATTTTATCAGATGTCAAAAACATTATTCTTCGTTGCACAAAATTGTTTTGTGACAAATTTTTTTTTCAGTTTTTTTGATTTATAAAAAAAACCGTTAATTGAATTTTTTTCCAAAAATATAATTGTTTTGTATCACGTTACAATATATAACATAAAATTTAATTCAAGTCTCTAGCGTCATTGGTTCATGAGATATTTAGGGTTAACCAAAATTTGCACCTTTTTTTTAAACTGCTATGGTAAAAAACCACCCACGCAATTTTCTTGAGAGCCCTTTCTGCATCTTTCTGCCTTATTATCTGTATAACAAAATTTATTTGAAGTCGATATCTCTTCTGGTTCTTGAGCTATGGACGACGAAAAAAACGTCGCGAACGTACGGACGTACGGACGTACGTACACACGCACGCACAGACATCTTTCTAAAAATCTTTTATTTCGACTCTAGGGACCTTGAAACGTCGAGAAATGTCAAAATTTTCAATTTGACAAATCGGACCCATTACAATAACTTCCTATGGGAAGTTAAAAAGACCACTCAAGCAAAAAAAAATAATTAAATTAAAATAGTAGGTGTGGTTATTTTCAATTTTCTCAAAAACTAATAGACATAAAATCATCTAGTTTTCAGCAAAAACACTCTAATGAAGATATAAATCCTTCGTACGTATCACCCTCCAAAACCCATTTGTTTACATTGTTGTATTTGTAATTTTGACATTCTATCCATGAATAAATGTGAAATTCAAATAACTGATAAACTAAATTTCCACGCACCGGAACTCATTAATTGTGTCTTAGTGTGCGTGTTTTCAAGCACACTAAGAATTACTTTATGAGGTCCGTTTCCGGTTTAGTTTGTAGGCAAACCAATATAGCTACCGAGGATTTATATCTTTACTAGAGTGTTTTTGGTTTTCAGTTTTTGATGAAAAACAAATAAGAGCAATAAATTCTAAAATAAAAAAAATAGTAAATAATCTTGAAGTATTGCAAAATTACACTTTAAACCTTTTTTTAACTTTTTTTACTCAAAATTTGAGTTTAAAATTAAATTTTTCAAAAACTATTCATAGTTTTGACTTGATTTAAAAACTGACTAATAGAACAGAATGTTGGCTTTAAAAAAATGTATAATACTTAATTGTAAGTATTACCGTTATTTTTAAAGAATTTTTTCCATTTAAAGTAATAGTTTTTTTTTTTTTAAATTGCCCCTCCTGCCTAAACGGGGGGAGATAGACCCCCCCTCCCATAGTAAAAAATACTTGTTTTTAACTGTTCTTAAAAAATCCTTTATAATATCTTGTCGCCTAAGTTATCGTACTCTTGCCCTCAACAGCTGTAAAAAAATGTCAACAAACAAAATATTTGCTCTTTGGAGGGATAAAATAATAGAAATGTCATTCGAATCAACCTACCGTAAAGCAGACGAAGCCGAAGCTGAAGCGTGTTTGTGATTCAGCCATTAGCTTGCGCTTGCGCCCCTTACGTCAGCGCCTTAGAATTTCAGTAAATTCAACAACCCCAGTTTAGAATACGACTAAATAATTATTCAATTAGAAGTAAATACAAAATAAACATCGAAAACACACCTCCTAAATAATTTAGTACGAGCATTATAAGCAAAACAACTATCACACGTCGAGATTGCAAAATTTCTGATCTTATCACTTTGGAGAGGGAAACAAATAAAAGCTTATTGTCGTTCCAGCGGACTCCTCAATCAATTGTGGTTAGTGATCGTGAATACAGTGTTTTGCTTTTGTAATTAAAAAAATAGTTTAATAATAAAATAAAAATGCGTCTAGGAGCAACAGTACCAAATTTTAAGGTCGATTCGACTAAAGGTCCAATTCAATTTTACGATTGGTTGGGTGACTCGTAAGTGACTTTTTAAGTTTTGTCTTGATTGATTTATGTCAGAAATATTTTAATCTCAATTCACTTGACATTCGACAGTGATGCATTTGAAAGTGCAAGTTTAACTTGTTTGTTATTTTTTGTTGTTTTAAAATTGTTTTTGCAATCTATATTTTATTTGATTTGTTTTATTATTTTTGTTTTGTTAATAAAAAAAATCACACAATGCATCATCTGTGTAGTGTTATTCAATTGATGCGCCTACATTTCAAATGTGAAATAAATGAATTACAAATTACATACCATCTGGGTGAATTTATTTGTAAATTAATACCGACTTTTGAGCAAATAGACAGACGATATCATTTAGTGAGTCTTCTAAGTCTATAGCGAGTGTCTATATGGAACTACATACATATTGTATAATATATTGACTACGAGAATTCTAAGTGCCTACACCAGTTTATTAATGAAGCCTTGTGAATAATATTATCTGAGAAAATACGAAATGTGCTGACTTGACTACTTGATAACTTTGAATTAAATTAAAATGTTCAGCTTTGTTTGATATAGCGGGTGCAATTGTGAAGATAAACCAATAAGTCAACTTTAGTCGGATTTAAGTGCTAAGTCTTATCTACACACACTGATATTTATTCTTTTTAAAGTGCCTCCATAAAATACATAAGTAGGAACGTTCATACAATATAATGTATATACTTGACTTTTTATGGATTGAGTTTCTTATTTTAGAAGCTCATTGCAAGAGGCTATCAAGAACAAGTAGACAATAAGTTAAATGTCGATTAATTATAACTAATAGAAATGGCTATATTTATTTTCTTTCTTTTAGATGTTTGTACCTATGTTATTTTTATTGATAAACATCTTTTGATCTTTTAAGAAAGGTTGAACAATGAACAATCCTACGATTTTAACAAATGGTAGCAGTAAGAAAGTTTATCTAAATCATTTCCCATAAAAACCCCTTTGTCCATACAAATATATGTAGCTTCTTTTGGTTTTTGGATATTATGAATAATCAAACAAACAAAAATAAATTGGGTGGCGCAACATTCCGTTGAAAACTAGGGCCTATATAGTGACTTACAACTCTCAACCATTCCTGTGTGCGAGTTGTCAGTGATGGAGGTGACCTACAGTTTTAAGTTGAATCCGAACGGCTAATTTGAGAAAGCACTTTTTCATGACAAGAATTACTCTTGGAGAATTTGTCAATTCCTGATCGCAAGAGGCAGTACCCGTAAAAAAACTTTAGATGGCATAGGCAGGGATCGAACCCGATAGCTCGGGCATGACAGTCCAACGCACTAACCATCATGCCACGGGTAGTGAATAATCAAACGTTATTGTTAAATTTCAAAAACATAACGGTTTTTCTTTATGTTTTCGGCCCAAGAATGATTTATTGTTTTTTAACAAATTCTCCAAGACCATTTATTTATTTTTGTATGCGGTTGGATTCATTTTGAAAGTCTTGAGAGACATTAAATATGATTTTACCTTCTTTTTTAGTAGAAATCGCTTTTAGTAGAAAGCCCTCGTCCAAAAAATGTATTTTTGATGTTTGGGAAGACGAAAAAATCCTTAGATCAAAATATGTATATATTCTTTGTACAGAGTATTTTGATTTTTATATGTGAAATCATGACTCTACGGTAGTTGGCCCATCAATTCCATGGTTTTTCAATTTAGTTGTTTTAATTGATTTGCGTTTTTGTTATGGGAAACGATTCGGCGTCTTTTATTAGCTGTCCATATTTTATACCATTACAAATTGACCATTTTCCTCCAAAAGATCTGAATAAAGTAGATTTAGATAGATTTTTTATTAGAATATTATAAATACATTTTACAAATCATGTTTTTACATTTATACAAAAAAATCATTATGACATGGCATTTGCCGTCTGCCAGATTGACAATTAAAATAAATTATACAAATATTGTAATAAGCTTTTATAATTATTTATGTGGATTTAAAAAAGAAGTTAATTTTAAATTATTTTATTTTCTCAACTTTAAGTTTGAATTACCTAATTTAAGTGGATTATTGTTTGATAAATCAGAAATCTTCGTTCATAATTCTAGATCTATAACTTAATGCTATTTTGCAATACTTGTACAAATTGCCGAGATTCATCTCATTCAGCAAGGCAACAACTTGTTCATCCGATAAGAAGTCACTTCCAAAAAAGCTCCTTCTTGATTCCTTTAAAGTAGGGCATTTTCCAACGAAATGAATAACGTCCTCTCTTTCTCTAAGATTGCACATACTGCACTCCAATGGTAATTCGGGTCTATGTGGCATGAAATTCAGGCTTATAAGTTCGCTTCGGAGTCTAACCATTGTTGAAATCTCGTTCACACTATTTGCATCATTGAAGTAGTTTCTTTCAGCAAGATTGTGGTTCAGCCTTCTATAAATTGTTCTGAATAAGGACTCGGAAGCTTCAGCTACATAATCTTCTCTACATTTTTCATCTACTTTCGCAATCACATCATATAAGATATCCTTGCAACTTGATATGCTTCAAACGTTTAAATTGAACTCCACGTTACATCTTTCGGCGAGGCAATTCCACTCCTTGTACCAGCTATTTTGATTTTGTACTGCTTTAAGAGCTACTTTCTTGACCAGTCGGGAATCAGGCATCTTGAAAACTTTCAGTAAATAGTCCGCTTGCAGTTTAAGGGTTTTGATGAATAGAGGTGGAAGTCCTGTCTCTAGCATAATAACATAGTTTGGTTTGTTCAATGGCAGACGAAATACTCTTTTCACGTAGTGAATTAGTAGTTTGTCCACTGCGAAAAACTTTTTACATCCCCAAACTTGGGCGCCGTATAAAAGAATACTCTCTGCTGCAGCTTCAAATACTTTATATTTTATACTATGTGCTATGTTGACGTTCATAAAAACTCTTTTCCATGCTATATTTATAGCTGTTTTTGCTTTTTGCAGTTTTTCTACTAGATGCTTTTCCATGTTTAAGTAGCTCGAAAAGATGACGCCTAGGTATTTGTACTCCTTGACGCATTCAATGTCTTCTCCGTTAAACACCCACTTTTCATTCGATGCGTTTCGTCCACCTCCTCTTTTAAAAATCATCACCTTGGATTTTTGAGTGTTGACAACCAAATTCCATAAACAACAGTAATTGTAAATCTGGTGAGTAAGCAAACAAGACTATATCATCCGCGAACATCAATGCTTTAATACGCTCTCTGAATAAAGTAATTTTCAAAGATATACTCGTACGATTTTTTAGCTGCACCTAAAATACTTAATTTTACCAAGGTCATAAAAATATAAAGAGCAGACTCCGTACAAAGACCCTAAAAAATGATATCGTTTTTTTTAAGTCTATTTAAGAAGAAAACCAGTTGCATTCTGAGCGTGCATGTGTTATGAACGTATTTTTACGTTTACCTAATCGAACTCATTTTTAATTGTACGACATAAACAACATAGCATAGGAGTAAACACATTTTCAAGTTTTTAATTTGCGTTACTGTACAATTCTGATGTAATTGGGACCTAGCCTACTTCAGCATTCATGCAACGACTAACTTTCCTCTCACTCTGCTAGTTTAGAAATCAAATTCTGTATGTAAGCTTGACGGACTCGAACACCATCCTTTCATTTGGCTACAATACTTACATATATTTAAAACTTCTTGTTTTCTTGTCTAAATTATTTTGAATTCCATGTCTTACCAAAATCCCTCTTCCCCATCCGCTAGAAAAATTTCTGTCGGTCCTTTTGATAGATTTAATAAATTTTTTCTTTACTAATCAAAAACAATTACAATCATAGAAAACTGAATAACTACACTCGTACATGGACTACACTATACTTTTTGCATTGATATCTTTTAAAGTTAAGCCCAAGGCCAAAAGTATATAAACATCAATTGTAAATAAAAAAACTTAATTATTAAGTGCCAGCACGTACAAGTAAATGTAGGTAGATGATTCTTATTCTATTTGGCAATTCAGGCAGTGTTAACATTGATTAATTATTCAATATTATCAAATCCATTTGTAACTAGCTTGATACTCAGCGAAAAAGTAAACAATAAGCTAAGCCCCTCTTATGTACTACATACGTCCATTATAATGTATGCAAAATTTAATTGACTATCTTAATATATATAATTCTTCTGTGAGTGTGTATGTCACTGAACTTCTCTTAAACGACTGGACCGATTTTGATGAAATTTTGTGTGTGTGTTCAAGGGGATCTGAGAATGGTTTAGATTCACAATTTTGTCTGCTGGACAATGTTTTTTAATTAATTTTTAATTTATTAGTAGTTGTTTACATTTTTTGTCATAAGTTGACTGATACAACCACTCATATCTTAAAACCTATACAATAATCGACAAAGATTAGCATTGCTTCATAAAGTCAATATTGTTGCGCAAATTTTAAGCCTAAAATCACTTCTAAGCTAAACATACAACCTGAGAAATAAATAAAAACAAATTATTAAATTATAAACTTTTTGAATTTATTTTATCCAATAAATTAGATTCCATCACAATCGCGAGGTCGCTGCTTTGTTTCATTTCATTATCATTCCAACATTTTTGATTTTCTTTTCTTCCCATGCTCTTTCTCTCTTAATATGTGTTCCATTTAATAGTTACGTTTTTTCTCTTACCTACCTACCTACATACATATTCAGTTTTTCTAAGGTACTTACAATGAAGTCGATAAAAAGAGCACACAAATGTAGGTAGGTTAAGTCAGTTGCACTGCACTGAACATGAGCAGATGAATAAAAAAATGTGTCTATGGATATTTACACACGCATACCTATAGATGTATGAGAACATTAAAAACACAAATTTGTTTTTTTTTTACCCCAAACTATATTTTTCGGTTGCAAAAAAACGTTTCAAGGTATGAATAAAGAAAGAAAAGAAGAAAATAGACAAGAATTTCGTTCTGTTTTCAACTAAAAAATTGAAATGGTTTTGTATTTTGTTTGTTTTCACGTGCGGCTTGGCCTTTACTACGTAATATTTTACTTAAGTTTTTTTTCTAAAGTGTTAATTTCGGTAAGGAAGTGTTTTTTGATTATAAACTAAAATTAATATTATTGTAGAAAATATGCTCAGTCCCATTGAGAAATTTTTTCATATGCTAATACTAATATTCAAAAAATGTTCGTGGTTACAACTTGCGAAGCAACGCGAGCACGGGTCGGCTAGTTTTTTTATAATATTTAATCAATGAAAAATAATTTAAACTTAAACAAATTTAAACTAAAAGACATATTAAACAATATTTGTATCCTCTATAGATGGTGTGTCTTCTTCTCTCACCCAGCTGACTTCACTCCCGTATGCACAACCGAACTTGGCCGCATGGCCGTTCATCAGCATGAGTTTGCCAAACGTAATACCAAGCTTCTAGCTCATTCCGTGGATCAGCTGGCTTCTCATGTGGATTGGGTCAATGACATTAAATCCTACTGCTTGGACATTCCCGGAGACTTCCCATACCCAATCATTGCCGATCCAAACCGTGACTTGGCCGTTTCATTTGGTTTGCTCGATGAAGAACAAAAGAAAGATCCTGAAATTGGAAAGACTATTCGTGCTCTGTTCATCATTAGTCCCGACAAGAAATTGCGGTTGTCGATGTTTTACCCAATGTCAACTGGTCGTAATGTCGAGTAAGTTAAAAATACATACAATTATTTTTCAAATAAAATTTACAAATTTATATCATTTCTTAGTGAAATTCTTCGATGCATTGATTCATTGCAATTAACAGACAGATTGAAGGTTGTTGCAACACCCGCTAATTGGACTGTAAGTTTTTAGTTACCCAAATTTGTTTATAGTTTTGAAATAGTTTATGTAATTTGATTTTATTATTGAAGCCTGGAACAAAGGTTATGATTCTACCAACAGTCACCGATGAAGAAGTTAAGAAACTCTTCCCTAAGGGATACGATAAGGTATCAATGCCATCCGGAGTGAACTACGTTCGAACAACTGAAAATTATTAATTTTTAATTAATTTTTTCTATGTGACCAAATTATTTTTAGTAAAACAATATACGTGAAAAAAAAACATTAAATTTTGTACTCTATGTTTTTTCATTTAGTAATTAGAATTCGTCAACGGTACATATCAGTTGAGTTAGATTTAACAATTACAAAGGTCGACAAAAAAAATAGTTTAGAGTAAGTGCGGCAAATATGGCCCACCCTTAACATTTTTATAAATAAAACCATAAATTTAAGTCTAATTCATTTATTTTTTTTTTAAACAGTCTAACAAAACATTTTTAATTCAGCTTTTAAAAACTTTAACTAAAAAAAGAAACATAACAAAAAGTTAAAAACAGAAACTTAAAGGAACTTCATAAATCATATTAAAAAAAATTGCGGCAAATATGGCCTACCTGGTGATAAATATGGCTCAGTGTGGGCCATATATATAAACTTTATAATTTTTTTTTTAAATCATGATACCACATATGTTAAGAAAATAATAAACATAATTTAATTTAAAAAAGAAGTTACCAATTTAACTCAAAATTGAATGTTAAAACACTTAAGAAAACTTACCAAAAAATTACAACCAAAAGTAAAAAAAACAAAGTGCCCGTATATCTGTCACAACCGTAGCCCCACATTAAGCACGAAAGACTGAGGCTAAACCGGTTTGAACGTGTTCGTAATGCAACAATTTTTTTTTTCGCTCCGGCTTGCGGTTTGGGAAATACCGCTATAGGCCATATTAACCACGTAGGCCACATTTGCCGCACTTACTCTACATACATATTTGCTTGGGTTTAATTTGCCCTTTTTGGGTTAATGGTAAATCAAAGCAATAAATAATCACAATTTCCCCTCATAAGATTTGCTTTTGTAGTGTTGGGAGCAAAAATACAATTTTCATACCCTGTGAACCTACCTCGAGTTTTATGAGCTATAGTGCAAGAACCTTGCATTGTACAGAAAAACTATAAAGGTATAAAATGTAGATAATTTAAAGCTCTTTATTCGACTTAAATTATAAGAAAAAAAGCTATGATGAATACAAGGAAATAAAAAACCATTTTTATAAGAATAAGAAAATGCACTGTAACTTTTGAACGATGAAGTTAAGCGGAAATAGTGTTAGGAAAATCTTGTAGAAAAATAAATTTTCTGTTCCATTTATTTATATTCCATAAGAATGAGAAAAAAGTGGAACAGTGTGAACAGTGTTATAGTAATCCCATTTAACAAGTCGTAAGACAAATTTGTGTTGAAAATTAATAAACCAAAATTTGTCATTAATAAAAACTAAATACGATTCTGATTCATTTTTATATGTAATTGATAAATTCATTAAATTAAAAGAAATAAAACATGAAATAAGTAAAAACGCGAAACTTTGTGCAGCATATGAAAAATATTTTAAGTTTCCTATAAATAGGCGCCAGTTATAGCTATCATTGGTTTTCATCATTGAAAACAATAGTCGTATTTTATTGGTAAATTATTAGCTAGTGCAGTAATGGAAAGTAAGTGCAGTAATGGAAAGTGTGAATAAAACATATGTTCACTATTATATGCACTCTTATTTTAAATCTCCAAGTTGGTATTTGTGCAATCATACTTATGTCAAAATCAGCTGTCAACCAGTTTTGAAAATACGAGGGATGTGTTGAAAAATTATTGTTGTTTGTATGTAAAGTTGAATAAGAGTTCAAGTTAATGTGTACATGCAGGTCCAATCAGAATAGAGTTGAATATGAATTGAAAGATTGAAATGACATAAGAGTGCCTGTCCACATTAAATTTTTAATGTTAGGTGCAAGCAGTGAGACAGGTAGATTATATGTGAGTGAAAAAGAGACAGATTGGTAGATTACAGCCCAAATACAAACAATATTCTTGGATTCAACATGAAAGATTTTGTATTTAATGAGTGAAAGATAGATAGATTTCAAGGGTGTGAGATAGGGATGTGCAGATTGATTTTCTCTTCATCGTATAGACACAACGAACATAATAAAATCCAGCATTAAAAATCCAATGTAGACAGGCACTAAAAGCCAAAAGAAGGGTGTGAGTGGAGATTTTGTCCTTCCCCGTAAACCCGTCTTGCCTACAAGCTGCTGGCAACTCAGTTTTCCTGGGTGAAAGGGGACAAATCAACGCGAAACATTCAGCGCCACAATTAAACTTTCTCTTCTTAAAAAAAACTTACACTGCGATAACTGACGCGAAGCGAATCAGGGCGAATCATTCACAATGATAACAAAAATGACAAATAAACAATGCTGCGTCGTCGAATTTGCCATTTTCGCGTTGGTTTGGGAGAGCCTTTAAACCCGACCAATGACGAAAGTTTTGTTTTCGCATCAAATGTTTCGCTTTGGTTTTGGGCGAGTCCTAACACACATCACACGTCAATAAATTTAGAGATAGCACTGTGATTATTGATGATTTTTGGGTGATGTCAAGTAGTCAACGCATTGAATATTTACGTTGACAGTGTAATCGTAGATTAATATTTCAAACCAATTTATTTTTATTCTAGTGAAAACAGAGCACAAGAAAAATACGAACGCATCCCCAAATAATAAAATTCTGCCAACCTTTAAGTAAAAAATTCCAAAACTTTATCTGAACTATTTATATGCACTATTTTTGCTGCCTTATTTATCCGCACTATTTCTTTGTTGTTGTTTAGTGTGTAAGATTTTGCTGCGCTGCGTATAAATTTACCAATAAAAAACGCCTAATCATTGGAATTTTTTGACAGGTCGTTTATAGCTATCATTAAAAATGTCTGTCATTGAAAAAGTTTTCCTGATTGAAAGCCACCAACACAATTTACTGACAGAAATCTGTCATTGGAATTGTGTGAAATTGGAACACAAATCAGTGGAACGATTCGTTTCACTGTTGAACATAAAAGTATCAGCTGTTCAGGAAAATGAATTTCCGTCCGGAAAATAGAAAAATACGTTTTTAGAGAAAAATAAATGTGCAACTAAACTTTTTTTTCTCAAAAAAAATTCTTTGTGTGATTTCCGATTGATCGGAATATAATTTTCATTTCTAATCAAAGGGAAACACCGTCAAATATCGATTCAAAAATTTGTCCGGAACAAAATGTAAAAGATTTGACAGACACATTCGTTTCATATTTGGAAATTGAGACAACAGTTTGTGTACTTGTATTATGATGTTATTACGTTACCTTACGTAACCGTTTGATTGTTTACTTTTTTTTTTTTAATTTGTCTATTTTTTGTTTAAATTCTCAATAATTTTTATATTCCAAGAAATAAAATATAAAGTATAAACTTTAAGATATCGACATTTCAAGGAAAAAAAACTTCCCAAGAACGTCAAATCAACTTTACTTGTTGATAGCTTTTTAGTTGTCCTTCTTCAAATTCTGAAAATGGTTCTCTAAATTTGTCTAAATGTTCTCCAAACTATTTGTATCAAGAAAATTAAAATTCCCGCTGCTTACTTATATAGCGGTTGTAACTGGCTATAAAATAATAATATTTTAGTTTATTTAAACTCATCAGTTCATCTACTCACTACCAGTATCGCTGAAATCACTTTTTGTTTCATGTCACCCTGTATGTATCTGTAGCTCATTTTGAGCAACTTCTTAATTGGTGACAGTTTTGACATTTTACCTCCAAATTTTACTATACACTTCCACGATTGATAAAAAAATCGTGTTTCTTTTCTGGAGATTTTAATTTTTGCATTTTCTAACAGAAATCCAGCCTAAAAACCACAATGTCCACTAAAACGAACACCATAGAAAGAAACGGCACAATAAAAACCTCATCCATCAAGTCAATTTGCTCGCGTGCATTAACCGCGAAATCAGAATGGCCTGATAAGGTAAATGGATAATCGCCGAGCCAGACAAGATTCTCGCTCTTTTGGTTAAATTGACTTAAACATACTAATTGATATTAATTAACCGCTTTAGGATGAGTTCCTCGATGTCGTCTATTGGTCGCGACAGGTTTTCGGCATAATTCTTGGAGTTATTTGGGGAATAATCCCACTGAAAGGATTTCTGGGTCTTGTTCTGTGAGTTTTTTCTCCCCAAATAAAGGTGTTCGACTGAGAAATATAATAAAATTGCTTTTCTTGCAGATTCGCTGGTATCAGTTGTGCAATAGTTTATCTATACTCAGTTAACTTCCAAGCAATCGACGAGGAGGCATACGGTGGTGCCTGGGAACTAGTCAAAGAAGGCTTTATGACCTCATTTGCAGGCTTCCTCGTGACGTGGATAATATTCTATACGGGTCTACATTATGACAGTATTATGGCGGAAAAGGATTTATAAGGAATAGCTGAATTAAGAATGGGGTATGATGGAAGCTAAGGAATCTGTTTTGAACCAAGTTGTGGTTTGTTTTTCTGTGAAAAATAAATGAAGAAAAAGCGGGAACAGTATTTGTGGAATTTTCTTTTTATTGACTTCATACGTTTTTTTATGATCGAACTACATTTCCATGGCTTCTCCTCGTCCATTGTCCAGCGAGAAGTTCTCCGGCAGATGGCCGGATTGTAGGATTCTCGTTAAACGTTCGACTTCTTGCAGGGAGTTGGCGTTTCTTATCGCTTCTCGGATGCGCTGAATGTCTGCTTGGTTGGCAATTGTGCCTCCAGTTGCTCCCATTCCGATTTTTCCCTCAGCCATGGCAGCATTATTCATTTTAGCTTTTTTCGCGACTTCCTTGAGAATGTCCTTACCCGCTTTAGTGCGGAAGAACTCTTGGGCATTCTTTCTGTCGTTTAATTTGATTTTCCTGAAGTCCAGAAGACGCAAATTTGGGAACTTATAGGCAATGTATTCTCTGTAGTATGGCTTGGTCGACACTGGATTGACTAACAGACACAGCGTTTGCAATTGCTTGAAGTGTGTCAATGGATCCAGATCACTGAACTCCTGTATATTGTTTCCCGTCATGATGACTGTGTTGAGATTTGGTAGTGACTCGTGGACGAAGTCGTCTATTCTCACTAAGCGGTTGTTGTTTAGTAGAAGACACTTCAAGCGCGGGAGATATGGAAATCCGTCCAGTTTACGCAAATCATTGTCGGACAGGTCGATTGTGTCGAATTGGTCAAGAGTAGCACCCATATTTTCGATTTGTGGAATTTTATAGCCACGCAAGTCTAGTTCACGTTCCCGACACGGGTTTATGAATTGCATCGATTGATTGATCAGTTCCGGCGTAAGTTTGACCATTTTGTTGGAATATTTGTACAAAATACTTTGATTTTTAGAAATGAAAACAAAATTAAATCGACTTAGATGCGAAAAACGATTAGATGAGGTTAAGTTGCCGATTTTGTGATTGTGAAATGTCAAACAAATTTTTGGGTGACATTTTACCAATGTTAGCCGTAAGCCGATTTTAAGTTTCTTATGGGATGTGTTCACTTAGTGTTTTTTTTTGTTTTTCAGTAAGGCAACGTTCACATTTAAGTTACATAACGCATCTTAGTTATTTATATAAAGGAGGTGAATGCATGATCGGAGTTTTTGATTTAAATACGTACATATATTTGGAAGGAGACAACAAACAAAATCTCGTGCTCTTCTCGCTAGGAAACTAACAGTCTTCTTTATAAACACTGTATAGGGGATGAGTAAAGTTACAATGCTTCTAAACAGCAAGAAATTATATTTTAAAATGCACATTTTTAATACAATTATAACATTTGGAAGGCGTTTAAGCGAATTCAAATAAATACGGCTGCTTGTTGAAAATCTCTCGTGTAAATTTGTATATAGTAATTGGTCACTTTTAAGCCTTGAGAAAATTAAGACATAAAAGTATATATGTATATGCTTATTTTTAAAGGGATACCCAAAACAGCTAAGAACAAAAGTGGTTTCGCTTGAATATTAAATTAAGAGGGAAATACCGTTGGGTAAAGCATTCAACATGCTCGATGTGTGGCTGAAAAAAGAATGTCTATAAGTAGTTAAAAGTACGTCTAAGGATAAATGATGGGCATTCCTGTATTATGACAAAATAGTTTGAAGGGAAACGCAACTGGCTAACGAGGTAAAGCCAAACAAGCCAAAAGGCTTGAATTTGTTATCGAGGTATCTGCCTAAATATGTACGTTAAACACAAGTTTTGGATAAAAGCAATCTTTGTAGATTACAGACAGATCAGAAAGAGTGAACAAATTCATGCATCTGCCTGAAAATCCTAAAAACTTAGCTGTGTTTTTGACAACGTCGAGTATGAGATCGATCATTTCATTAGACATAATCACAAACCGAGTACTGAAAGCTGATTAGTTTGCTTGATGCAACTAAAGCTCATGGATAGGAGCGTAAGGCTTTTATTTAAATGTTCAAAGTTTAAACATAGCGCAAGTTAAGGAAAATAGGAAAGGATTTAAGATGAGATACCGGTGCACATTGGTCTTAATGTTTTAAATATCCAAATGACAGGAAAGAAAAGAGTTAGATAAAGCATTCCACATTCTTGATGTGCGGTTAAAAAAGAATCTCTATACTTAACAGTACGTCCGAAATTGAGGTGAAGGGTAAACTGATGAGCATTCCTGGAAGTGCGAATATTTCGTTGGAGTTGTTAGGGGGGGGGGGGTGTCAATGCAACTGGCTAATTCAACAGGGGTGCTAGCACGTAACTTGATACAACCGAGTTTAGTCGATACAATCGAGCATTGGCAGCACACATTTTGGTTCAATCGAGTGTCCTCGATTGTTTCGCCAGATTCGGCAGCACACAAACTTCAAATTGACGTTTGAAACAAAAGTTTTCACTCGACAGAAATTAGTTATCGTCGGCATCGATTTTTGTATGAGAAAAATGGAAAAACAAAATAATATGTCAATAAATAAAAAAACAGACTGAGATTTTTGACCAATTTTATGAGTTCTCACGTTGATTTAGCGAGGGGAATTTTTAAAACTGCCCAAGGGAGGAAAAATAGCAATATGCTGTGGGGAAAACTGATTGAATCCCTAAACACAGAGGGTCCTACACAAAAAGATCTTAAAGATTGGAAAAAAGTAGGTTGATGTTAAATATTATGTATATACATATGCTGTAGAACTGGTGGAACTGATGTTCTCTTCTGTCTTCTGGAAGATCTAACGAGCTGAGTATTGTGTGAAAACATTCCAAAAAAAAAAATTGTTTTACAAATGTTTCTTTTTAAATATTTAATCATTTTCACTCAATTCGAATGGGTTGCTATTATCTCTCACATATCTTCTTTTGATTTTAGAACAGGACACTTCTTCGCCTTCACTTTCACTCTCCAAATCAATCAATCAAAGACAAACATTTCGAAAAAAAACTTAAAATTGAAACTAGAATCAAATAATTTCAAAGAAAACTCATTTGACATTTCATTTTAAAGTTCACAATGACTTTTTTAAGTAAAAGTCACAATGCAACTCGTCTCAAATTACGTGCTATCAAAAATAATTTGTTTCGAGTTGATCGACGATCGACAATCCTCGATTATATCAAGTTACGTGCTGGCACCCCAGAGCATTGAATATATAAATATCGGTAAAACAACGAAACGCAAGACAAATTAACATGACATACGGTTAGATTAATTATCAAATCACCGGTGGACCTGTTGCTTCGAAAGCCATACTGTCGGTCATTTCAAAGCTTTTCTTAAGCTAATGATTAATCAGTGTTCCATAACCTTCGAAGGGAGGGACGTACATAAGTGCGATTGGACAGGCACAGAGCACAGGCTGGACAAATGCTATTTTCCATCCACTCGAAAAGAGACCTGTAGAGTATGATGGAAAAGCTTATGCAAAGGTTTTGGCAGCGTTGAAGAAAACATCTTCCGAACAATAGGCGGGATACTACTCGGGCCAGAGAATTTGTCTATGTCAACGTCTTTCAGTACTCTTTTAACCACACGAGTGAAAAAAGATTCGTCCCGTACAATCGTTTACGCTCTCACGTACAAGAGGTGGCGCAACAGTCCGTTGAGAACTAGGCGACTTACAACTCTCAACAATTCCTGTGTGCGAGTACTGTTTTGACAGGGATGAAGGTGCATTTTACAATTTCAGTGCGTTGTTGAACCGTGTGTATTTCGATTTTAGTAATGGCGTAGTTTTTACTTTGCAAATGTCAAAAGATGACAGCTGCTCAAATATCGGGCTTTTCAAAATTAAACCTTCTTTTGAAAAAACGTTTATAATTTTGATTGAGTATCTCTGGTCTATTTTCAAGATAGACATGATTTTAAATTTTTGTCAAAATCACTTTTTTGAAATAACTTTTTCAAGTTTTTAAAAAGTCCTCGATATGGCGTTTTTTGAAGAATTACTTTCATCGAGTACCTAAAGATATATTTTCAGCAGCAAATGGCATGTGTTTTCGAACCTCACCCTGTACCTCCTGGAAATCCGTTAAAGTAAGAAAAGACCTGCTGCTCTATTCAGTAATCCGATTCTATCGATTATTTGGATTCACATGAATGTCTCATTCAATTTGTCTGAGAATATTACTCAAAAATATTTAAAATACAAATATTTTTAAAATTGTAAGGGGAATATGATTGTTAAAATTGACTTTATTTCTAACTTTGAAGTAGTTTTAGAATAATCAACTCTTTTTATCGGACAGCAGAATACTTCGCTTAGCAGAATAGGGCTGCTTATTTTATTTAGTCTATTGCCTAAAATTTCGACTTTCAATCTTATTTATATTGAAGTAAAATAAAAGAAGAAAATCACAAGTATTTTTTTCGTATTTTAGTTTATTTTCTCGAATATAAGTGTATTTAATATTTTATTGTTTGGAGTAGAGAATATTTTCTTATAACTTAACATTCAATGTGTAATTTTTTGTTTGTTTGTCATACTTTATTTTTGTTTCTATTTAATATTTATAAAACTTCCAAAATTTTTAATTAATACGAATTTCATTTTTTGTTTATAAATATATGCTGTTTTTTGTTTTGTTTTTTTTTTTTTTTTGTCAATTGATTACCTTAAGTGTAACTACAAAAATAAAATTATAAACAAATTAAAGAAAAACTATGTCGATTTTGCGCAACAATTTGCGATTCTTTTTACTTACAAAATTATTATTATTTTTTCTTATCAATAAATCTATTTTCTTCATAATTTTTTGTTTTATTCAAAATTTGTTGTGTCAATGTTAATTTTTTACTGTACTTTTTTAATACTTATTTTTTATTTTTAACTTAATTAAACATTTTAATAAGAAAATATATAACTTAAATATGGATTCTATTTTTAATTCGTTTATGTGTTTTTTATTTTTCATTGTTTATGCACAATTTATTAAGTTTTAAGTTTAATTTTTTTTACTTTAAGGGGATTACAAAAAATAAACCACACAAAATTAAAATTTTTTGTTTCAACAAATTATAAAAAAGCTTTTAAAAAAATAAAACAAACTTTGCATATCAATGAAATACACAAAAATGTTATTTTCTTTTTTGTTTTCCATTATATTTCTTGTTAAACTCTGCAATATTTTAATTTTTATACAAAAAAGTTAAGATTTATTAAATACGAAAATAAATCACAGGATAGGTTTAAATTTTTTTTTTATTTTATTTTGTTAATTTTAATATTCTTAATTATTAAATATTTTATAACAATTATTACATAATTTAACTTAATGACTATAGTTGGAGCAATTTAATTTTGTTTTTTAATTCACACTTTTTCTTATTAAATTTTTTGTTTCTTGTTAATAATTTTTGTATTTAATTTTAATGGAATCAAGAATATCTAGTTTTTGTTTTTGGTGGAAAAATAAATTTCTCAAACGCATAGTGGTGGGTTTATCACCGTTAAAATGTCTTCTAATACTATGACAGTCAGCCCCAGATTTATATAATTTTTGTTTGCTTTTGATTTTAAGAACATTTAGTATTTTTTAATTTTGGTATTTTCTTATTTAATAATTTTTAAGTGTGCAGTCGACAACATTTAGTGTTTATTTTTTCTATAAAAGGCTAAACAAAATTGCACGTTAAGAGGATCGAGTCTCATTTAATTGCCATCGTTATTTTTAAATTTACACAAAAACAAATCAAAAGAACCATAAAATTTGATGGAAAAGTTTTTCTATTTTCTTTTGTTTAATTTTTAGGACAAATATGCACACACATTTATTTCACGACTCGAAAACTCAAATTACACATTCAGTATGGTCTATGGCAGTATTTTTTAAGCCACAATCAATTTCATAGGTAATTTTGATCTTGTTAAGTTAGTATACATCGAACAAAGAAAATAAATAAAAAATGTTCATTAAAAAAAGTTTAATAAAAATATGTATATTTCACTATCCTCCGTTAGCTAAATTCTTATATCAACCATTGATTAAATAAAGAACATATATAGAAGTTTTTTTTTTACAAAAGAGGGTGTAGTTATATAATAAAAAAATATACAAAAATGGTTAAAACCTGAAGTAAAAAAAAAAATTAAAAATTAAATAATAATATATTATACTACAATACAATAAAACGTTGGCACTAAAAATGAATATAATTTTGTTATAATTCTGTTGTAGATTGAAAAAAAAAACAAAATGATTTAATTAATATTTTTCTTTTTTCGATTTGATTTTACGAGTAATTAAAACGTAATTAATTTAAATTAAGCCTTGAGAATTAAAATGAAGAATTGCACTAATAAAATATTTACTTTCTTTTTTTGTTTTAATACATTTTTTTTAATAGAATACAATTAAATAAAAATTGAAATATTTTTTCTCTTTTTTGTTCTATACATCAACAACATCATCTTTTGTATATTGTGCATCTCTAAAAGTTCGACGGACTGAAGACCTCTGTAGACCTTCAACTAATGTCTCCTATAAAAATAGTGTATATTTTAAAGAGTTGTGTTTTGGATTAGTAAATTTCATATAAATATTAATTTGTTTTTTTTTTTTTATTTATTTATTTTATTAATAATGTGCATGCAAAAGTACTGGCTGGAAGGGTAAATAGATTTGTTTAAAAAAAGCAGTTAATGAAGTGTCTTAATGTTTTAACTTTTAAAAAATTTCTGGAGGTTGTTAATTTGTTCTTACTGAATTTAGCATCTTAGCGAATATGTAGGTTGAATAAGTAAAGTAAAATTTATTAATTATGATTTTTGAATGGCAATAAGCTAAAAAATATATTTTGTGAAATAAAAAAAAAGACAGGAAAAAAGAACTGATTTTCGAAAGTTAATTAAGCTAATATTGCATCAGAGCTCAAAAAATTCGCTCTCCTTGTGCATTTCACTATTGTAGAGTGATTTACCGTCTTAACTCTCAACCAATAATGTGTGCGAGTACTGGTATTGGTATTCTCAAAAACACCAAAATTCTCACTTTTTCTCTTATACCAAAAAAAAATGGAATATCGGGAAACTAATTTATCGACAGATTCAATCGAAAGATTCGATAAATCAGTTTTCCTTCATCACATTCGTTTTATTGTATGTTATTTGGAAAGAGGGATTTTTCGGTAATAACAGAAAATTTAAGTGATAATGTTAGTTTCCCTTTGTCAGATAAAAATTTCCCGCTTCCAAATTCATATATCATTTTCACAATTTAATTGAATGCAGAAAGCAAATAATTTGATAAATTACACTGGTCAACAAGTTTATGTAGCTGGCAATCAAATTATACTTTTTATAAGGTTTTTAACGGGTTTAGTCAAAATCAATCTATCACTATTGACATACAACCTTCAATAATCCAAAAAAAAATGTATGTTAATCTTATTTTTGTGGCTATGTAAATTTATGACGTAGTTTTTTTTTCAGTCAATTTCGTGATGATTTTACAAATCTACACCTGCCATACATAAACTTAAAAAATGCTACAATGGTTCTTTACGTAAACACGGAAAATACTAAACTACTCAAAACAAAATAGGGCCCACCCAAGATTTATTTTGTATTTTGCCTAAAAAATACTTAATTGGTGAAAATTTTCGAAGCCCAGCATTTATTGAAAGGTTTTCATGTGTATGATTCCATATCGTTGCTTTGAATAACAATTTTACTCAATCAGTTTTCTCAGTCCGATTCTAGCGTTATTTCTTCGTCATTAAACGTGATTACAATGCTCGGTCTTAGACGCCATTTGGATACTGAAAACGCAATTAGAGCGGTAAATATGCTGGAGCAAGGAGTGTCTTAAAGAGCTGTTGCAAATCGAATCGGTGTGTCGCGGTGAGCACTCCGAAACGTGTGGGAACGCGTCCAGGAAACAGTGAGTGTAGCTAAGAGACCAGGATCGGAAGAATTCGGGCCACAACTCAGCAAGAAGACCAGTACATTCGAATAACTCCCGGTCGGAAGCGTACGTACGTACGCCCGGGCTTTACAAACTCAACTGGCACTCAAGTCACTAATCAGTGGTCAAACCATTTGCAATCGACTCCACTAAGATGTTCACCGTTCCAGAGTGTGTTCTATTCAGCCCAAACTTACACTGGCCTCTTAGGCAGCGCTTTTAAGGTACGCCCGTGAGAAATTAAATTGAACCTTGGACAATTGGAGGTCCGTACTCTTTACAGACGAATACAAAATCAAATTTTTGAGTAATGATAAGCGAGTACGAGTGTGGAGAAGTGCAGGTGAACGTTTTAGCAACCCGTGCATTCACGGAAGTGACCGATTGGGGGCCCCAGTATTATCGTATGGGCTGGAATAAGTTTGCTAAACAGAACAGAGCTGATTATTCGGATGAGGGCACCGTTACCGCCGCCAGTTACATTGAAATGGTAATATGACCTGTTGTGATCCCATTTTCACAAAGAGTTGGCGATGGGTTTGTTGTTATTCAAGACAATGCTCGCCCGCATATGACCCGTAACACGCAAGCAGCTCTTTCTGACGCCAATACTACACTTTTGACATGTCCAACAAAGAGCCCAGACCTCAATCCGATCGAGCATTGATGGGACCAGTTAAAAAGAAGCACCAAAGAAAGCCACAGCAGTGTCAACACTGAACAGGTGCTCATAAACGAGTTAAGTCTGTTGGGAGCGTATACCCGAACAAAATGTAAGGCATCTGACTTAAAACGTAGCAGATAGGCTTATACAGTGCATACAGAGTAAAGGATGCCCTACTTGCTATTAAGCAAGATAAATAAACCAGAAATCATAACAAAAAATAGTGCTAAGTTTAATTTACATAAGTGTAAAGTTTATTTTTTTTTTATTTTTTGTTAATTTTCCTATAAAATGTTTTTTTTTTCAGTGTAACTTGAATAAAGAATTTTTGTCCGTGTTAAAAGTGTGTACACTATTATTTAATACTTAACTGAAACATAATAACCAAAAACAAAAATTTAAACACTTTTTTTTCAGACGACAGCCAAAAAACTTTGTGGGCCCTATTTTGTTTTGAGTAGTTTATTTATAAAGGAAATGTTCGCTCTTATTACGAATTCGTAGTTTTATAACATCAAGTTTTTGGGTTATATTGAAAAAATATAAAAATAATGTTGAAAATAGCACATATAGTATAAATCGGAACTCGGATCAGCACAAAAGTCGAATAATTCAAAAATATAAAGGGATTGTATTCAAGGTTTTTCAAAACCTTAGACATTTTGAAATGAAGACCCATAAGTCATCTCAAAACTAATGAGAAATTACGAAAACTAAGTGAGATACTAAAATGATTTAACATCTAAATTAAGTTTATCAATTATCAAATTATCAATTTCTATTCAATAGTTGCGAAGCACCAACAAGCCTCGGATACGGACGGATTTACTGCTGACAACCAACGCAAACGAATTAAGGACAACGAACTTCGGATATGCACGTGGAATGTTAGGTCCCTTAACAGAGCACGTGCAGCCGAAGAATTAGCGGAGGCCCTAGACTGCTATAAAGCAGACATCACCGCCATCCAGGAAATACGATGGGATGGGCCGGGCAAAAAGAGGATGAAAAACTGCGATATCTACTATGGTGACTGCTACCGAGAAAACCAACAGCGCTTATTTGGATGCGGCTTCGTCATTGGAGCCAGACTTAGGCAACAAGTCTTAAGCTATAGGTGCATCAACGAGCGCCTCATGACCATCCGCATCAAGGCTAAATTCGGCAACATTAGCCTGATATGCGCGCACGCCCCCACAGATGAGAAGGATGACAACACCAAAGATATGTTCTTCGAGCTCTTAGACAAAACATACGAGCAGTGTCCTAGCTACGATATTAAAATTGTCCTGGGCGATTTTAATGCCAAGCTAGGAAGGGAAGACATCTTTGGTGGAATAATCGGGAAAAACAGCCTGCACGACAACACTTCCGACAACGGATTCAGGCTCATAGATTTTGCTGCGGGGCGAAACGTCATGGTAGCCAGTACGCGTTTTCCACACCTCAACATCCACAAAGGAACTTGGAGATCTCCAGATCAATCTACCGTCAACCAGATTGACCATATTGCGATCGACGCCAGACACGCTTCCAGCATCATGGATGTCCGAACTTTCCGAGGAGCTAACATCGACTCGGACCACTACCTTGTTGTAGCCAAGGTAGCACTTCGGGTTTCCAGGCCCAAGGCAAAACAGGGAGATGTTGGGAGAAGGTACAACGTCGAACGGCTACAATCGCAAGAGATCGCCAAATCCTTCTCCGACCGAGTTACAAGTAACCTCTCTCGAAGTTCTGTGCCGCCAACACAATGTATAGAAAACCAGTGGCAACATTGCCAAGACGCACTCAGAGAAGCCGCCTCTGACGTGCTGGGTTTCAAGCGACCACCAACAAGGAACCCCTGGTTTGATGAGGAATGTCGGCAGGCAAATGCAGCCAAACAACAGGCACGCAAGGCGGCGCTGCATAAAAGGACGAGAGCTGCTCATGAGCTCTATGAGCAGAAGAGGCGAGAGGAACACCGACTTCTCAGAAGGAAAAAGAGAGAGCATGAGAAGCGTGCGGTCGAAGATGTTGAGAGGTTTAAAAGCAGAAACGAAGTTCGAAAGTTTTATGAACAGGTGAAACGAAATTCACAAGTACATAAACCTAGAACCGAAGGCTGCAAAGACGAAAGTGGAAACATCATAGTGGAACCGCAGTCAATGCTGAGGATATGGAAGGACCACTTCTGCAGACTGTATAACGGCGACGACGAACCGAATTCCGCTGTCAGGCAGGATGATCCATTCAACATAGACGACGAAAGCCAACAATCCCGTCCTCCCGACTTAGACGAAGTAAAGATTGCTATATCTAAGCTGAAGTCTAACAAAGCCGCTGGAGCGGATGGCCTGAATGCCGAGCTCTTTAAAGCAGCTGGAGATAAGTTGGTTAGGAGCATGCACCAACTTATCTGTAAGATATGGTCGGAAGAAAGCATGCCCGATGAATGGAACCTCAGTATTGTTTGCCCGATCCTGAAAAAAGGAGACCCTCTAAACTGCACCAATTATAGAGGAATCAGTCTACTTAACATCGCTTATAAAATCTTCTCTGCCGTAATATGTGAACGTCTAAAGCCCATCGTCAACAACCTGATAGGTCCTTATCAGTGTGGTTTTAGACCAGGAAAGTCCACAGTCGATCAAATATTCACATTACGGCAGATCCTGGAAAAAACCCAAGAACACCAAATCGACACCCACCATCTTTTCATCGATTTCAAGGCCGCATATGACAGTATCTACAGGGACGAACTGTATAGAGCCATGTCTAGTTTTGGCATCCCTGCCAAACTCGTCCGTTTGTGCAGGATGACCATGGAGAATTCACGCTGCTCCATAAAGGTTGGAAACAACTTAACTGAACCTTTCGATATCAAAAAAGGTTTTAGACAAGGTGATGCGCTGTCATGTGATTTTTTTAACATCGTACTTGAAAGAATAGTGCAAAGCTCACACGTCAACACCAGAGGCACTATCTTTCAAAAGTCTGTCCAATTACTAGCATATGCTGATGACATTGACATAATCGGAAGAACTCAGCGTGATGTCAATGGGGCTTTTGTGAGTATCGAGGCAGAGGCGGCAAAAATGGGTTTAACGGTTAATGAGGGCAAAACAAAGTACATGCTGTCATCAAGAAAGGACCTGCAACACCGACGTCTTGGTCAAAACGTCACCATCGACAGACGTAACTTTGAGGTAGTCAAGGACTTCGTCTACCTAGGCTCCGCTGTAAACGCAGAAAACAACACCAGCGCTGAGATCAAACGAAGAATAACTCTTGCTAACCGCTGTTTCTTTGGGTTAAGAAAGCAATTGAGTGGAAAAATTCTCTCTCGAAGGACCAAAGTGTCGCTATATAAGACCCTTATCATCCCCGTCCTGCTATACGGTGCAGAAGCATGGACTTTGACAAAAGCGGATGAAAGCACCTTGGGTCGTTTCGAGAGAAAGATTCTTCGTGTGATCTACGGTCCCGTATGCATCGAAGGGGAGTGGAGGAGAAGATGGAACGACGAGCTGTACGGGCTGTACAGCGACGTAGACTTAGCAAGAAGGGTAAAAGTCCAACGACTAAGATGGCTAGGTCACGTAGAGCGCATGGAAACCAATGCTCCGGCCCGGAAAGTCTTCGAATCCACACCCACAGGACAGCGCAGTAGAGGAAGACCGCGAATCAGGTGGCGCGCACAAGTGGAAGGTGACCTCACCCAACTCGGAGCGCGAAACTGGAGACATCTAGCTAGGGACCGAGCTAGATGGAGAAGTTTGTTGGGTGAGGCCCTAGTTCACACAGGACTGTAGCGCCACCTTAAGTAAGTAAGTAAGTAAGTATTCAATAAAAATACATTTCGCAGCATAGCCTACAATTTTTTATTTTAATATTCAGTCCAATCAATTTTGTGTAACGAACGTTTTTTTTGGATACGTAAAGTTTTCCACTTGCGATGGAATTCGTAATAAGATTTAAAGAAATAAACAACTTTCTTTGTTTTTTATGAATGCAGTTTAAACTAATTTTGATTACGGAGGAACTCGTGATAGGGTTTATTGCAGAAATATCATGAGTTGTTATTTATGTTACTTTGAATCATTTATCTGACTTAAATTGTTTGATTTTAATCGATTGCTTCAGCGTGTTAAAATGTTTGCAATCAATTCAATTCAACTAAGGAAGAGGGGTTAAAAATCATTACAGCTACTTAAATATATTAATAAGAATGCTCTGTGATAATTTGAACTAAACTAGGTTAGTGTACAGCTATAAGAAAATAGCGGACCGGATCAATGCTAATCTTAATAACTAATATTGATTCCAATAACCGTTTGTCTTGAGTTTTAGAAATTAGTTAGTTATTAGAGTTTGTTAAATCCCAAAAAAAACTAATTTTAATGATTTTGTAAATATTTCCAGCCAGTAATTAAAAATTTTAAAAAGCTATATACATACAATAAATTACATAAATACAAACAACAACAAAATAATGTTGTTCATGCATTGAATGGATCTTAGGACATCACTTATACATATATGTATTTAAAAATGAAAATATGTTGTTTTACTTATAAGAAACATGCATGAATAGACAAGACATATAACTTAACTTAACACACAAAATTTTAGACAATAAATTTTCAAATAAAATTAAAAACCAATGTTCCGCCCCATCTTAGTCACCTAAAGGCCAATAAAGTCGTCAATGTGGCACACAAAAACACAATCAATGCACAATTTTACGTCTAAAAATTTTCACCCCACATTCACATTATGAAAAAGCGCGTTTTTTTGTTATTAATGTAATTTTTGTGTCCAAACCAAGGAGAGAATCGAATCAAACCTCGAATATCGATGTTATTTCCTTGCCAGCAATCCTTTTCACAATAGTTTCGGTTTTCTTTTCACTGCCAGTTAAAAAGTTATCGATGGATTCACCATTTTCTGTGGTGATAATCGTTTTGGTGATATTTTCAATTGTTCCACTAGTAATGCTCGATGTTGTTGTTGTTGTCGAGTTATTGCTTGTTATAATTGTGCGTGATGTATTATTGATGCTGTTTAACATTGAAGTTGGTCTGGGACCAATTGGTGGTGGTTTCATAGGCAAATCTAATGTTTTTTTTTTAATTGTTTGTGGTGTTGTAAAATCAAAAGTATAAAAATAAAAATAAAAGTAATAAGAATGTGCAAAACTTACTAAAACAAAAAAAAAAATAATAATACTCATGCTCTAAAAAACATGCTCTAAAGACTGATCTTTTAATATTTTTTTTTAATTTGGAATCCACAGTGAAAGGTTTGAAATCATTTACAATAATGTTAGCTTTAGTTCTTCTGAACGTTATATTTGCATACTGTTTTTATTTTCCAAGAAGAACTTAAGCTCACATCTTCGTGTTCTGATTTCAAAACAATTACAAAGGATTTTCATTTAAAAAACTATCATACCAAATAAAAAAGAAATAAAATAAAATTCACAAGCCAAATGTCATCACTAACCTATTCGACTGAGTCCTGCTGCTAATTCTCGAACTGATTTCTTTTCCAATGCTGCTCCTATAATTTTTGATAAACAGCATTTGACTATCGAAAACATTGTATGCAATTACAAAAAAAAAGCTTACCTGGCGTTATTCCTACAATACTACCACCGCCACCGCTTGAAGCTAAAGCGATTCCTGGACTAATACCAACAATTGAACCTCCTGTCTGTTGTCCAAATGGCACTACATCGCAATCTTAATATAAAAGCAGATGAGGAAATATATGTTAGAAATCTTGGAAAGATAAGGAATATTTTGTATTTTACCATCTTCTAATTGTTCTGGTGTTGTTTTACTAGAATCCGTTGAAAAATCTCCTGATTTTGGCTCATTTCCTACCACAGACCATGGACGTGGTTTTTGTAGGACAATTGGTGTTCTCAGAATTCCATTGCCGGTCTTCACAATTACACTATCTCCACCGGTATGGCTCTTTATTGACTCACTGCTAGGTGATCGCATTCGATCGTCACGATATGGCGTGTGTAGACGATCTAAACGATCGTCGTTGCCACCTTCAGTACGCATTTTCACCAATGGTGACTTTCGGCCAACCAGAGGTGAGTATTTCTCCAAATTATCCGTGGATCTTGAACGACTTGCCCAGGCAACACCTATAATGAAAAACCACATAGAATAAATGAATCAGAATCTAACACAAGAAGCATACCTCTCAAAAGTGGTGAGCTTCGATCTAATTTGATTGGCTTACGCTCCTCAAGGATAGGAGTTGTCTCCTCCGAAGTCATTCGTCCATTGTCGTCTCTGCTCATCGTTGGACTATCGGCAAAACTTAACGAGCTGCATTCCTCGGATGTTGGCGAAACGAGTGGGGTTAGTGTTGTTGGGGTCACAGATCCAGGTCTGAAGAATTGATCTAAGCCCTCGATTATCTCACGAGTGCTTGTATCGGCTACCAATGGCCTCGAAGGTGCTCTAGTCTTAGCCCTTTTTGGTCGGCCCTTCACCAAATGCTGCAACTGAAGTGAAACACTTGGCAGCTCTGTAATCGAATCACAGCATTCGTCGTCACCACGTTGATCGTGCGATGACATATTCGATGAACTTCGATGTGATGATGGCGATTCCAGTAAATCTGGAATATGGCCCAGGCTAAGGTTTTCCACCACTGACTGTGGACGTACCTTTCGTGCGACCGAGCGACGTTTAGTTGGCAGGTGTGGAGTGGCCTGTAAATTAAGTTTGTTGAGTTAGACTTGGTAACTTTACGAGCAGTTCCAGTGTTTATCTTCAAATGCATTCAATATTTTGAAGATTATGTATGTACATACATGAGGGAAGGTGTATTATTATTTTATATTGATATGGAAGGGAGGTTGGAAAACTGTGATTCTAAATCAAAACAAAATAAAATGAGGCGTGAACGTGCAATAATCCTTCTATCTCTCTTTTTATACACATTTTTCATTTACAAAATTAAAATATATTAAATTATAAAATTAAAATATGTAATATAAAATCTAGCAGGTTGTTAAAAAACAAAAATAAAAAAAAAAACAATGAATGAAATTCAAGGATTTTACTTTGATCTACTTACAAGGTTTAGATATTCCAATTTCTTTAACAAACGGATGAAGGGTGAGAAGTAGTACAGAGAGAGCATGATGGGAAGACACAGAAAATTATAAACAAAAACTTGTTGTGTCTTTTTGGTTTTAATTTTGTTTTGTTTGTTTTTTTTTTGTTTTATTTTATGGTTGGTGAATGCATGATGAATAAGTGAATGTGTTTTGTGATGGATGAATATGGTGACTTTGGATGATCTAACTCGTATTTTAACTTATTTTTTCATAACATTTCAACTTAAATGCAAAAAAACTACAAATTAAAATAAAATCTGTTTATAAAATCACTACTGTTTTCTTTTTTCTTTAAATATTTGCTTTTTAAACGTTGAATTTCCATTTTGGTTGCCAATTTTTCTCAATGAGTTCAGTTTTTTTTTCTTTCTTCTGTCTTTTTGGGGGAAAATTCAAGCATTAATTTTTTTTTGAAATATATTTTATGTATAATTATGGTATATTCACACTTGTTAGATTTTATAAATGTTTAATGCAATTTCAAACTCTAGATAACATGTTCTCATTATGTTTATACAGTTCACTGGCACTAATTTTATATATATATATTTGATAAGATATATGTAATATGATTATAATATATATGTATGTAATATTGGTATTTTTCGATTCAAAAATGCTGATTTTCTAGTTATTAAATGGTGAGAAACAAAGAAAACTGTGTGTTCTTTTTTATTTCAACCATTGAGTATAACTTACAGTTGGTGAATCTAATCCAAGCTTTGGCAGTACACTTCCTCTGCTTGATCTTGTTATGATAAGACCATTGGAATCCTGAAAATTAATAAAGTTTTAATATGACAAATTTTAAGAATCAATAATATTTAAAAGTTATATAAAATAATGTATTTTAAAAGTATGATATGCTATAAAAAAATCTTTCTTGGGTTTTTTGAGAACAAAATATGACAGTTCTGTTTAAAACGTTCCTCATCACTGAAGATGATTTATCGAGGAAAATCCGGATCATTTTGATGAATTTAAGTGATTAAGCGGCGAGAGCTCTTGTGTCAACTAAACTTCAAAAGACTTTAGGTAAAAAACAATACCTAACTCTAAAGATCGACAAGGAATCAATAAAATAGCCTGTTGTCTACACTATGGGCTACAGAATTAAGTGTTTGGAGAAACTGTACTGCGACCTGGAAGATCACCTTCAGGTCACCCCAACAGTTCAAACATTTTTACCAGTTTGCATTTGCCGACCCCAAATAAAGATATATTAAAAAAGAAACTTCTTATTGAAAAACCCTTTATCTGATAAATGTCCCAATCAATTTAATCAATCAATGAAAGGTAAAAATATTTAATATAATTCTTTGTAGTTATTCTTTGAGTCTATTGAATTAACTTGTTCTTAGAAGTTATTGGGCTACAGCTGAATACACTTGAGTGTAAACATTCTCTTTGCAAACAAAGGAATTTAAACAAATCGTGCGAATACAAATAGAAGATTTTATTTCCTTATAACGGGTTTTATGTCAATAAAAAAGATGTTGTTCTATGATGTGCATCGCATCGAGCACGAGTAGATTCTTTAGTATATTCATGCTCGAAAAGTTGCACATTATTTCAATGATTCTGATATTTTTATGACATCACTTATGAATTCACAAATCGGTTTAAATTCACGGGATGAAAATTTCAAGATTTAGTCCTTTTGATTTTAAGAAAGAATAAACTACAAAATCTAATGTGCTACAAACATTTTTGAAACCAACTCTTAATGATGTCTTTATATCAAATAAAAGAAAGAAAATAGGATCAAAATTGGAATTTCTTTTTGTATGATAACAAACACACAAACACACAAACACACAAAGCTTTTTTGTATTACTGTATCTTAAATAATAAGTTGTATTTCTTTTTATGTTTTTTGATATTAAGTATAACTGATTAATGTTGTTATTTTTAAAGCATGAATTTAAGGCTGTAAAAATCAACCAAAATAAATATGACGCTTACACCAAATAAGTGTTTTTCTTATGATAACCAACACTTTGTCATATTCAAGCTCTATTTATCCAAAAAATAGTAAAATATCACCCTATTCTTATCCCATACTACTTCATAAACAAAAAAAAACATAACACTTTGATAAATATTATATATCAACATTTTTCCATGCATTTCTCGATTGAAAACCAAACATTTAGATAACAGGGACAGGGCCTTCATAACACTGTCTTATATATATGTACAATTAATATCTTAACAACAAATACTTTTCTAACAACAAAGTAAAGAATAAAAATAAACTTACATGACTAGATTGACTGCGTACTATATCCGGCGTCTGGGCTTCGTCCAATTGCACCGACGGTGAGTCTGAGATGCCCAGTCCTCGACGATTACGTGACAATGCTTCCACAACTTCATCTGTAGCTCGATCTGAGATTGTAGCCGCAAGGATTTGTTCGACTTCACTAAATATAAAAATTGATTTTATTAATTATATGTACATATGTATGTTCTTATGAGTTCACTCATAAAATAAAAACAAAATAAAAAAAACAAGAACTAATAAAAACAAAACTATTAAAAAGAGTCTAAAGTACTTTTCTAAGAGCTTTTCTCTTTTACTACTACATCTGTTATTTGCCCTTGATGTCGGGCTCCGGCAACAGCTAAACAGCCTTTCGCAGAAGTTCATCGAAAGCAACAACTTCGGCGACACTATTGAGACTGACCGGACCAACCAAGTTGGAAAATTATACGAGGGTGAGAATAATAATAATTGGATGACAAATGATTTTGCTCTCTCTGCTACAAATCTTATTACTCAATACTCCACAACAGCTACGACCGACGACGACGACGACGACGGGTAATCTTATCAACAACGAAAAAAAGCTAGTTTGCATCGGGTTCTTATCAAAATAATATACAGCGGCCAGCTGAAAGCGTTGCCGCACCACAGCCCCACATCCCAACAGCACAATCGCAATAATTCATTCGTTTTGTTCGGAGCTGTTGGAGAAACTATACGATTGTAATTTTTGCTAGATTTGTGTATTCATTTAGCATGACACATAGACTTTATTATATGCATCAAAGCATACGCATTTTATTATTAAACAATTATCTTAACTGGTTTGAGTCAATCTCATTATGAATATATAAAAAAAAAAACAATCTAGCAAGCCCTCAGATGGTATTGTAGACTAAAAGCTTGATATGTTATTTAAAAAATAAAGACTTTTTTTCAACTTAGAGATATCGGACGAACAATTATTTCGCTGGAATTTAAGAATGCGAATCGGGTTTTGGTATATAGTTTAAACGGAATTATATTATCTGGTGTGTGTTTATTTATTTTATTCTATTTCATTGACATCGTTTCTTTTTTTTTCCATTTAATTATGTTAATAATGCGAGAATAAGAGAAGATAGAAAATGATAAAATAAAACACCTTTTCTAAGATAAGTGAAAGTACGTAATAGAAGAGTAATTTCATTAAATATGATAACCAAACAAAAACCTACTCAAGTACACAACATTTTTTTTTTTGGATATTTATTAAAGACACACATTTAAAACCTGATGATGAGCTCATGCCTACATAAAGCCTATGTCTGTTTGATGTCTGGAAACGAAACGATGTTTAATTTGAAGAATGAGATTTATAGAAATCATTAAAAACCGGACCATCAATGGATGAAGAGAAATGTTGATGAAAAATAAAAAAAAAATGAGACCTTTCTGATAATTTTGATGAAAAATAAAAAAAAAATTAGACCTTTCTGATGATTTTGATGAATACATTAGCAGATTATTGAATTTTTCTCTTAAAAAACCGGCATTTCTTTTTAAAGTCAAAGGCGATAGCAAATGCTAACCGTAAGTAAGCAAACTTAAGCAAACAAATAATTTACCACAAGGCTAAAAAGAAAAAAAAAAACACTTTTTCTTAATATTAATTCAATATTTTTATCATTTGCAGGAACTGGCATTCTCAAGATTTTAGTAGAGCAGCTTTGGAAGTCTTTGGAATATCATTGGATTAAAAGTTTAATAACTCTACTCTACTCCGGTTAGGTTGAAATGAAATAAAATAAGACACGCTTTGGCCAATTGTCGGCTTATCTCTAAACTTACTAATTAGATCTACTTACGAAGCTTGAAAATAACTCTACTTAAGGGAAGTTAGGACAAACTGTTTTTTATAAGCGGTTTTTGTTTACATTACATTCTTTATTTGAAATAATTTAACAAAAAAATACACAAAAAAGAAGTGCTTAGTGCTTTGAGTCATGTTGCTAAAGTGCAATAATTATATTTAAGCACTCTACTCTAATGATAAAAAAGAGCAGGATGCGTAAACTTTTTGGGCATGGGCTGCCCCTTACATTGTATATTCGCTTAGTTTTTGAAATTTACCAAAAGGATTTACACAAAGAGTTACTCTCTCTTATTTGGCGAAATGCTTCGAATGAGTTCCTCTTTCTAAGCTATTAAGACATAACAAAGTCACTTCTTTGTTAACCTTTGGTATTGGCTTTATCCATCTATATATTGATTTTTTGAGTAATTAACAATCAATACCCTATGCATATACGATAAACCACAGCTACCACGATGCTCTCACAAGGAGGCCATCCCAACATATGTTCCTGGAGTTAACCAGGGGGCTTTAACATATCCCGTGTTACCACGTCATCAGTGGTCTGACAAATTAGTCTTTGATGAAGTGACATCTATGGAAGAAAACCCTAGAAGTGCTCGCCCGACATCTTGTGGAATGCAATCAGCCGAGCTTTATCTACAAAGAACATCATTCCTAAAAATGATTTTTAATTCCACTTCAGACTTTTTAAGCTTATATTAAATATCGTTGCTCTCTTGGTCAATCGATTTGTATATTTACTGATACTTATTGGGTTTGTATTAATTTTATCAGTAAGTCAACCCCTAGCCCAGGGGTAGGACGACAGTCCTGTGTTTACCATTAATCGAAAAATTTAATTTTAAGAAGGAAGTAAACCGTAGCTTCTTGCGTTCGCTCACAAGATTGAGAATTTCCTCAGTGCAGTTCTAAGCCGTGCCTTTTTCAATTATTATTAATTGTTCAGTATCATTCATCATCGAGCTGCACTGATTTCTCAACTTGCTCCTCGGGAACCCCCACGTGGAGGTGCAAGTAAGCACTTGTTCCTTTCAGATTACAGTTCTGCTTATACCTTAGCTTCCCTGCATCTACATGCAAGTCAGTTTGACTTCCAAGGTGAGCTAGGGTTGGTCTTAAATAGTAATCCCCAGATTTTCTTGAACTTACAACCCATTTAAAGGGAAACGATGTAAAAATGTACAAATATCAAGCCGTTGAATGGAATCTTTTCCATTTTTTCAAATATGTTTCACGAAGGAAAATTCCCAAAATCGATTTTTTTTCTTTTAAAGACTAGACTAAATATAAAGCACTAAATTTATTCACGTACTTTACATTTTCTGAAAAACTTACTAATTTGTTTGAAAAATTTAAAAAATTGTCAATACTTACGTCACTTTATTCATGATTTCACTTCCAGCATTATTTAGCAAACATGTTTGCAAAAAATCATCCGGAATGACTAGTTTCTCGCACAATGCCTTCCTCAAATCAATAATAACATTCTGGCAGCCAAACGTTTTCGGACACTGTTCAATCCCAGTTCGAATCATAGTTTCCATAGTTTCTTCCAAATGACTTTGAATCGTATAACTTAAATCACTAGCAATTCTTGTTAGTTTAACCTCGACAGGATGCGATTCACAACGCACAGCTTCTTGAAGTTTCGGCATAAGTTGTTTACAATTTTCTGCATCATCAATTAGACGTTGCACAGCACAACACTCACTACCCGGAGCTATTGACAATGTGTCTTGAGTTTCGGCTATTAATTTATCGACCAACTGATGGGTGGATGACAACATGAAACCATGTTGCAATCGGAATCCTTGACCATTTTGTCGTTTAAGACCATTGCAATTGCGAAGCAATAGCTCTTGCATTTTCCTCATTATACCATCAGTTTTTTCAGGATGATTTTTTAGATGTGGCGCTATATCAAATACCGGAAATGGTATCGTCCTCATCGAATGGTTATTTTCTAGAGCATAAACTATATCTCCATAGCCTTGGAGGGTAATATTGTTCTTATCCATGTAAATTGTTCGTAGCTTATTGTTGATTTGCAGTGCCTTGGCCAATAGCCGAGCTCCCACGTCACCCATGTAATTTCCACTTATATCTAGAAAATGATTTTTAAATTTTTTTTGATTTGTTCTTATGCAATCAAAAAAATTGCCTTACCTAATTTCTGTAAACTCTGATTACTTCCTAAGGCATTTATAAAATCATGAATATCATTTTTGAGCTTGTTTTCCGATAAAACTAATTCAGCTAAGGGAAAATCATCTTTTTGGATAAGATTTACCAGTGCATCCATTACAGTTGGAATGTGTTTAGGTTTCATACCGGTAAGACTACGTGTCATGTGTAATGTACGAATTGAAGGATTCTTTGATACAGCAGTTAATACTGATGCTAATTCGGCATCCAAATCTTAAAATGAAAAAAGAAAATGATTTTAATAATATTTTTCGTTTATTGGTTTATTGGAAAATAATACTTACTATTGTCACTTATGTCTAAACTTTGTAAAACACGAACCCCATGGATACATGATTCTAATACATGAGCACCCTGGGCACCTAATGAATTGCTACTTAAATCTAAGTACAGCCCAGCTGTTGACTCGTTGCATGCAAGACCAAGAAGTAAATTTCTGAAAGCAAACAAAGAACATAAGAACAAATTTTGTTATACAAATATGATGGGATTCATATCCTTCTCTTTTGAGTGTTTGGGCACTTTCAAAATAAATTATGCAGTTTAGCTAAAAGCATTGATAACACGCAATATTTTTGTTTGTTTTCAAATTAAACTCACTTTAATGCTTCCATTGGCAATTTACATCCGGCAATATTCAAATGTTTCAAACTTAATGTACTTGTAAAAAATTGTTTAAACGATGGTGGAATTTCTTTTCCTTTCTTTGTACTAAATGAATTGTGTGAGACGTTTAAATTGCTTAAATGTGTTGCACAACCACGTAAAAGGGCACCAAATAACTGTAAATACAATTTTGTTCAATAAATAAAGTATTTTTTTTGTTAAATAAAGAACTTACATTCTCTAAAGTAATATCAGTCGATGAGAGGTCCAAATGTTCTAGAACGTTTGGTTGGGCCAGAAAATTATGTAAATTCTAGAATGATTATTAATATGAAGTTAAAAAGATTTATAAAATATAAATAATAAATAATAACTTACGGTTATATCATCTTTTAGGCTGTTTCCGCTTAAATCTAAATACGTTAACGAATTTGAAATACTTTGATTGAGTGACAGTGAATGTGACATTTGATTAACGCCTTTCGATGTTAGACCACAGTGTGCCAGAGCCAATTTACATAGACCTTTTGATACTTTAGCTATTGGGCCCGCAAGATGTATTGCGCCTAAAATAATTATAGCATAATTTAAAGACACAAATTTTTACTTAAAAAAAGTAAATAATTTAAATGCTGATTAAGAAAAAGGATTTGTGCATTGAAAAAGATTTTTTTTGTTTTAAAGTGAAAAAGCATTTTTTTTTTAAATGAACTTCCCATTGAGATAAAATAAACAAACACTAAATAATTATGCAAAGTAGATTTTTTTGTTTTATCAAATTTGATGACAATATTCTGAAATAATAAAATAGCTGAAAATCATTGGAAATAGAACTGAACACAGCTAGATTTGTTTTAAAATTAAATTAAAAAAAAAAATCAATATGCAAATAAATATTATTTGTAAAAAAGACATTAAAGCACAAATGAAATATTTAAGGCTGATTTTGAAAATAATGTAATTTAAATCGTAATCGAAAAGATAAACTAGGAAAGGAAAAAACAATTAGATTAATATTAACATCAACATTTTTGTAAATACTTAAGTCAAACCTTGAACAATTTTTCCAAGTAGGGCACACAATGATGTTGCACCTACATTAAAAAAATATATTTTACACACGAATTACAAGAATACAATTTTTTTTAGTAGAATATAAACTAAAAAATGAGTATTGCAAAATATTATGATATCGAATTTTGTATGTTGAGTGTGATATATGGGAGAATTCTTTAAATTTGATTCTTTTTTACCTACACTAAAATTTTTGTATGTTGTCTGCAAGATAAGAGTTTGTGAAGATGGACAAACAATTATTTAATATAGAAAGTGGTAAGTTTTTTAGTTCTGACACACGTCTAAAAAGGCTCTCTTTCTTTCAAGAAATTGTTGAAGAGAATAGAAGGAAAATAAACTATGTATTGTTTACAAAAACTTTTTCAAGTATAGTTTGTTTTTTTTTGGCAGCTCTTTAAATTTAAAACTTTACATTTATTTCGAAACGATTTATCAGAAATGTTAAAATGCATTTACAAACAAGGAAATGGTTAGAGTATGATTGCCTTTTTAGATTGTTAGTAGGACTTTCTAGGACAGCCTCCCTAAAATTACTACTTTATAGATATAAGCTGTATTTTTTTTCATGGCCAGGGGACAAGAAGCCAATGACACACAAGTCGTCCACTAAAATAAAGGATTTTCCAATAAGAGGTTTCATTTTGAATATTCCCGTATTTTTTAGAAGCAAAAACTACACCATTACTTAAAAATGGAACGCAACGATACTTGGTTCAAAAACGCATTACAATAAACTACAAAAATGGTGAAAAGATTCGAGTTACAATTCGCACAGTTTAATCACTTTTGGGTCGTCGAGAATCAGCTGTAAGCTGAGCTGTTGGGAAAAGTTGGTAATGTAAAGAATCGAAACTTTGATTGTTGTCGCTTAGGAGTAGCTGAGAATATTTCTACTGTATCAGGTAGTGTTGAAGTGAATTCAGTGGAATAAGGCATTCGAAAAACAACATTGTACAGAATTTTGCATACAGACTTAGATCTCCAAACTTTTTAAGTTGATTTAACTCACAAGAACTCAAGCCGGTTAATCACCAGAGATGTTGTATCTCCGCTGATCCGAAAAATGTTGATAAATTTCAAGAGCTCACTCAGTGATGAGGCCCGTTTTCAACTTGAAGAGCTTCGTTTATAATCAGAATTGTCGCAATTTTTGGCTTGAAAAATCCAAGAACGAATGTTGCAAAGCCTCTCTATCCTCAACGTGTCATTGTTTAGTGGGGTTTTTGTATTGAAGATGGATGTGTGATTGGATTTTACTTATTAGAAAATTAGGCTGGTGCAACTGCTAAGGTGAATGGAGTGCACTACATACACAGATCAATCATTTATGATGTGACGAACAATGCCATACAAGCGATTAAATAAAAACAATTTACAAAAAAAGTTTTCTGACCAGGTTATTTCTCAAAAAAGGTAGTCACAATTGGCCGCCGAGATTTTGTGAACTAACAACCTTAGACTTAAATATTGGGGTTACGTGAAAGATGAAGTCTCTGCCAATGCACCAAAATAGGTTTAAGACCTTAAATTTGGAATTCGTGAAGTTATCGAGTTTATAATGCCGCAAATTTGCGAATTGATCATGTAAAATTGAAGGATATGTTGCTGCAACCGTAGCCGTGGCGGCTATTTGGCTGATATAGTTTTACATTATTAATCGCATACCTTTTTTGTAATATTTATTTTAATATAAAAATGAAACCTCTCATTGAAAACAAAACCCCTAGAGTTCTATGCTGTTTTTTTTTTTTTTTAATTTCAGTTTAATGGCAATAAGGTCAAGGTAGTTAGTTATTTGACGGATTTTGGAGGGTAACTGTCTTGGCAGTCCTAGTTTATGACACCGTTTTGTAGGCGAAAACCATGAAAGGACCAAGAGACTAACAAGGGAACACATACATATATGAGCTATATACGATAGGTATAACTATAACAATGAAACGAGGTCGAAGGAAGCATTTTTGAAACCAAGACGCTGATTCCGGGTGACACGGCAGTGTGATTGAAATCATTAAAAATAGAGAGATAGTATTTTCAGGAAGACTTTCTACGAATCATGAGTACATTTCGAATTAAGTTACGCAACAGTGTAAGCAGCTAAATGGTTTTTCTAGCTTTTACGATTTCATACGTAAAATTGTGATTTATATAAAAATGTGTTTAAGCGACAGTAACATTATTTATTTTGTATCGCTTGTACGAAAGATGAACATATTTAGTATATTTACAAATATACATTTTTTTGTGGTTTTGTACGTGAATTATTATTATAGTTTTTTGGAGTTTTGTTTTTAAATATAATTCGTGTAATGAGTGATATTCAATTAAATTAAATGTGTTTGTATGTACATTTAAAAAAATGAATTTAATCAAATTGATAATTAATAAAAGCTCCCACCTTTATCCTCGATTAAATTATGACTCAAATCGATAGTACGAATCGCAGGATTGTTATTTGTAATCACAGATACAGCTAATTTATGAAGAAAATCCGACCTGTTTTCAAAATAATTAATATATTTTTATAAATAGTTCCTTCATTTTAATTAACATAAAACTCGTACCTTAATCCTAATGCCTCCAAATGTAACTCCTCCAGCCACATTGACCTTTTGAGAACATGTAATATTCTTTCAAGTGTTTCATGTGATAATCTCATATGGGAAGCTTTAAGACCACGAAAAAACGTGTTATATTCCAAAGCTGATACTATCGCCATTAGATCTCTGAAATAATAAAAACATTTTGTAAAACATTAGAAGGCAAAATAATACATTTTTTTTTTAACTTACTTTGGTTCCAAATGATCAAAATCTCTTAAATTCAGTATCCTAGTGTCATGGGATAGGTAAATGGTGTCAATGTCCCAAGCGACTTCTTCTCGATATGGCACTCCATGAAAATCACACATGCAGGCATATTGGGTACTAAAACCACCGCATGGTCCAACATTACGCGGGTCAGATGGTCTGAGTTCTTCGGAGAAAATTGATTCTCGTTCTGGCGGATGAATATCGATCTGTGAAAGTTATATAATTATTTACATGATGTTTTTTCTTACTTACATATATATTTTTCAAAACAACATAAAATGTTTAGTTTTCTTTTTTTTTTCAATAAGGAACAAACTCGAAAGTTCAAGTGGGGCCATCATAGTTCCCATCATGATTGTTATACGAATAAGAGAAAAATAAAAATGAGATGAAATTAATCTCTGGCTCCAGATTGGACATGTAGCACTTAAAAAGTTTTCTCCTTCAGACTTTTTGTTTTGTTTTGTAGGTTTTGTTTTTCTTGTTCTTTTCCAAAAAATGAAAATGATTGTCTCTAAAAGAGGCAGAATATATTTGTTTTTGTTTCTCAAAGGCACAAGTAGGGACTGTTGGACTGTTAAGAAAATAGAATACTTAAGAGATAACACCCAAAACTCATGTTTACGTAACAAACATTTTGTTTTCTTTAGAGAAATATATGTACATATACAAAAAAAGTTATGTCCAGTTTTGAAGAGTTGTTGTTTTATTTTTGAGAACGTCCAGTTCCAATTGAAAGGCGAGTAGGTACTCCCAAGTACGTATTAAGGAAAATAAAGCTAATTTGTCGCGAGGATGTTGACAGGGAAATTAAAAAAAAGCTCACAAGACAAGAATAATAAAAGAAAGTGACAACAAAAGTCCCAATTAGCATAAGGACGTTAAAAAGGATTTTGAAGGAAGCTATAGGTACTAAAACTCTTCAGTGACAAAGAATCTATTTTACTGCTTATTTAAAGTTATTCATCCAGTTGGATTGGGATGTTCCAAGTTGTATTGATTAAATATTCAGAGTGTATAGTTAGTTATTGGTTGAACGAACACAAATGTGTACCTTGTGTTTCCTAAATTCTTAATAAAAAATTAAGGTACTCCTTTGTTTTTTTCTGAAGATGAACGGAAGGAGTTAAGTCCAAATGTCTAACGTGATATAACTTAGCTTATTTTGAAGCTTTTATTTTTAAAAAGGGATGTTTGAATTTAAAAATAGATAGAGTGGTTTTAAGGTGTTGTTCACATGAATTTGTTGGTACTTTAAAATGACTTCCTCGACTAATATTTGTAATCTAGGACTTACATCCGTTAAGACCAAAGGAGTAACTGACTGCGAAAACAAGGAACTGACTGATTAAGTCGGTGAAAAAGTAAGTTATGAAGAAGAGTGGGTAAGTGAAAGGTTGAGAAAAAGTATTTCAAGTTTCTTGTGTAAAATGAAGCATTGGGGATTAAGAAAATGTAAAAATAGTAGTAGTAGTACTAAATCCTTGGCTTGATTTTTTCTCAGTGCAATATTTTAATTAACGTAAACAGTACTTGCTATTGCTAGTAGTAACCGAAATTAATTTTTCCCATTAGTAATATCAGATATTCCGACTCAATATGGATCATAAAGACGTTCAAGTGGCTTCCTCTTAGTAGCGCTTTATTTTAAAAAAAGTTGGTGATGGTTTCAAGCTGCTGCTTTTTGTGTGGATGAATCCCAAATTGCATAACATCTGTTTTTAACAATAATTCAAACAAAAAAATACAAATGGGTCAAATCAAACCTCCGATAATTGACATCGTTAAGAATCAAAATATCAATTTTGGGGTGAGCTGTATTTTAGTTGCTGTAAAATAAAAGTGAAATAAGGCCAACTTTCAAAAATTGGTCTTATTGCACTTAACATAAAAGACGTTTTTTCAGAAGTTGGTCAAAGTGCACTCTGACGAAGTGAAATAAACCCACATCATTTTGAAAAATAAGACCAACTTATTTTTACGGTGAGCATGAACACTGAGGTATGTAAAGCTGCCCTCTGCTTAGGCTTACTATAATAGTATTTGGTGTATGTGCGACGTTGAGTGTTGAAAGTGAAATTAAACCAATTTGACAGCATTTTATCTAGTTTAAGTGTAATAAGTAACTGCTAAAAATTGGTCTTGTTGCAGTTTACAAAAGTAAAAGTTCTTAAAAATTGGGCTAATTTCACTTGGCTTTATTTCACGTCAGCTTTGCTTTTTACCATGAACCAGGGATAGACTAAATGCATACATTCAATTTAAAAGAAGAAGCTAGCGGGATTCTGTACAGCTTAGCGTTGACAGAAAAGTTGTCCCCCGTCTCATTTTCGAACAAAAATGGTCCAATGATGACGACTCCACAATTTGTTACTCTTTGTGGATGCACTGGATTCTTGATCTCGACAATAATGTGCGGTTTTTTTGGCCCCACATGAAAATGCGTCTCATCAGAAAAAACAGTTTTCGCCAAAAATTGTATTCCTAATCAACCTGCTCTAAGGTCCAAGCTGCGAACAATAACGAAGCGGATGGTCGTGCGCTTTTATTTACTAAGCCAATTGGACCATGTAAATTCCAACGACAGGAGATCTTTCAGCAGAACTCTCCTCAGGCATCAGGCAATTGCGTGAAGTTCTAAGCTGTTGAGACCGTAGACGGAGTGTTGATGTTCGTGAATTGAGTCTCACACTTTCGGCTATACAGGAGCTAAATTCTTGTCTGCTCGCACCGTCTAACGACCGGGACCATTAATGTGCTGTTCACTAGCATACCAGTCTCACGAACACAGAGTTTGGGTTACATAAAACTTACTATGGAAAAGATTTTAAAAAGCGTTAAGCGGTGAACTTATTTCAAAATTTCGAGCGCTAAACAGCTGTCAGTGTTTAAATAACCTTTGATTCAAGAAGAAACCACTACATGGTCCACCCTGTTATTATATGTTTCGCCACCTTGACGCTTGTCTGACTGCCAATGTGTTTTCATCATGAGCCCAACATTGATGTTAACTCATGCAAAAACAAAATGACAACAAGCAAAAATAACACAAACAACAACAAAAAATGAAACCTCTCATCTTCACCATCATCGTTATCAAAGATTCTTTGAATTCTTGCACTATGGTATTTTTAGTTAAGAATACAAACAACACTTTTGTTTGTTCATTATTATTTTCCGGTGGCAGTTCGGAAGCGTGCACAGAATTATGAATTTCATTCTGCTAACACACAAAAGTGGAAATCTGGCACAAAAGGCTGCCATTCATTTTATGACACCGACGACCGACCGACCGACCGACGACTACGAAGACGACGATAAGGATGACTATGACAACGGGCGTGTTTTCTTTTATCCCTGATGATGAGTTTGTTTGCTTCCTTTTCTCACGTTTAGGTTCCGATTTCAAAACTAAAATTAAAATCCAGATCAACTAGGAGCTAGGCGCTATCACGCGTAAGCTTAAACGTTGACACTCTTCTTCTCTGTGTATATACGGAAAGGAGATACCTACTCTGCAAGACATTCGTCCTTATACATATATCAATTATTCAAGTTTAATTGCAACAATTTTTCCAGTTCAAAGAAAAGCTTATAATAAATATGTCCTCAGTTCTTTCACATTGCTCTCGGATTCCTTGACACATATGGAATTAAGAGGACATATCTCAGGAATCTAAATGCACATTGTGAAATAAATGAATTGGTGTCCAACTCAGCAAAAAGCCCTATTGTCATTTTGATGATACGCGCGGCTGGAAGCAACTTTCAGTAACAGGTAACCTATGTACGCTCATTTATTATATATAGAAATGGCAAAGACACACAGCATAAGGGATGAATATGAACACTGAGCAAAGGATACAACAACAACAACAAAAATGACCTCAATTTCAGGTCAGCGCTTTTAGGGCACAAAAAAGAGAAACAAATATAAAGATGAACATCATGGATATAACCATCAGTAACCAACCAACCATATGGACTGCCATCGATTTTTTCCGCTGAATTTAATGAGAATTTCTTGGCCAGGGGCAGAAGAAAACGTGGATGCACATCACAATCATATCGAGATAGACATATGATAACTTCTTTTGTGAAGCAAAAAGCAACGTTGTTTGAAATGTTGAGTTTAATCGAAAAGTCATGTTTTGTTCGCGTTTTATTTGATGTAACTTCTACACGATGAATGTAGCTGCTGGAGGAAAGCATGTAAGCGAGTGAAAAGGAGTTAAAACGTAAATTAATTCTTTGTTGTATTTGATTTGTTTAGGTTAGGTTTTCTATAGTTTAAAATGTTTCTTCATTTGTTTAAATGAAAATAGTCCGAGATAAAAAAATTTAACCATGGATGTTTAATTAAACGGAATAATCTAGTGGTTCACATAAGGCCGGTAGAGGTCGTTTATGAAGATAAGAAAAAGATTCAGATTATATAACCGAACTTTAAAAGCTTTAAGACCTAAGTTTTTATGCAAATACGGTGTGATTTCATTGTTGGAATGTCTAATCCAGAGATCGATGAGATATCGACAAACCTAGCCAGGAAACACACGGTTTTGATTCTCCAAATCACGGGCTTGCCCAATTGTTCAAATTTGTATATCAGTTTCACTATTGCCGGACCCAAAAGTGCATAATTGTTTTGATTTGCAATCGCTATACACATAGATTTTGACTTTGCAGATTTTCTGGTGTAATTTCTATTTTACTTTTTTTTTTACAATCATGTCCGTTTCCAACATTTCTGACTAATTTTCCAAACTAAATTCTGGCTAGTTTTAAAAATTCACCTAAGATCCTTGATTTGATGTACAACGACTTGTTCTTGTTCTTAAACATCAAAAAAAAAGTTTAGTGGGCAACGATTTTATACGTTTTTGACAGCTGTTTTGTTTGTCATTTCATAATAAATAGACTTACGCCTGAACAAGGTTTACAAATCGTGCGTCCAATATTCGGTCGACACAATCCCCGAGCAGAGTCGATAATTCGAGCAACCCTGGATCGGCTTCGCACCACCTTTACTCTAGTGAATAATGCGCATCCTTAGTGACTCTGTTACATTGCGCACCGGATAGCTATTGATGATGTGAAGCAGAATATCGAAAAAGACCTGAATGAGTCCATCGATGAAATATTTTGCGGAAGGATCTTGGTATGCGGGCTTAGAAAATCCATCAAGCGCATCGCTCGTTTAGTGAATAGGCCCAAAATGATATGGTTACCGATCCTAATTTTCACAAGAACAGTCATTGGCTACCGATATAGAGCCATGAAAAAATCAATTTATTGAAGATAAATTCTGGCGTGTCGTAGGCCTTTGGCGTAGGCTCCAAGATTGTTCGATTTGACACCGCTGGACTACTTTGCGTGGGTCTGTGTGATTTCGCTTGTCTACGCAGCCCGAAACGATTGACACCTTGGAACAGAATATTTGGCACGTTATTGCTGACATGCGGCCCCAATTGCTGCAAAAATGATCGAAAATTGGACCTTTCGGATTAAATTTATTCGAGCCAGCCAGAAATTATTCTTAAAACATAATTCTTGAAAACATTAACTATGTGCGTTTTTTTTTTTTTTAATACCACACTTCTAAAACACTAACCCGTTATTATAAAAGGTAAACCAGAAATACAAAGAGCAATCCCTTGAAAAACACTACTAATTATAATTTCTTATTATAATAATTATCAATATCAGTCTTAAGGCTGAACTAATACGTGGTTTGTAATTATTGAAAGTTGTAAGTCTACAAGTTGTTGGGCACATCACTTGTGTTTAATATTTTTGGCTATAATTATGTCAGATACTTCAACAAATAATTGTTTTAATTTTATTGTTTAAGGAAAGTTAAATATGTTGCGGAATTATAAACAAAGAAAAAAAAAACAATTTCGTGCGTATTTTGGGATAGAATTTTCTTCCATTTAGCTAACGGAAATTACATCAGAATAATTACACCAGAAAGTTTATTCTAGTCTAAACATTATTTATGTCTGTTTTTCAATAAAAACAACTTTATCAATATAAGAACAAGCAAATATTTGTGTATTTGTTTATTAAATAAAAATAAAATAGAAAAACACAATTTAAGGTCGTGTTCTTAAATCAACAAATTATGATATTTATGTATATTCGTAGAACTATTTTTTATATAAAATGAATCCATTCGATGTTTTTAGTTTCAGTTTGAAGTTTTTTGAAAAACCCTTAACACCGGATAACTACTTTTTAAGTGTAGTGTAGGTATTATTATTTTTCTTTTTATTAGAAAAAAAGCTAGTTTATCATAAGTACATCTACAAATATTTTTGTTGTGAGAAAATAAAATAAGTGAAACCACTTCTTAAAATTTAACTAACAAATCTCTTGATTTCGTACATAAATTTTGCTTTCTTATAAACAAAAATGTTTATCTCAAAAGTAAAATGTTTACTATTGAACTAAAAAAAAAGTTGTAAAATTTCACGGCATTCAATGTTAAAAAATTATTTCTGGCCGGCCTGCTTTTGCTCTACTTTTTCGGACATATCCACATCAAATTTTATTTCTTCAATAGTGCTTCTTAATGATCAATCGTTCCCGATTTATCAGCATACCCTAGGGCTTAAAGAACTCGCGCAAAAGTTTTAAATTACAGAAACGAAGTGGTCAATTCATAGTTATATTTCCTGAGATTATTCGTTCACTAAACGTTTGGCTCAGAAAAGTTATGGTTCCACTAGTTATATGTAATTGAGTCTCAAGACCTTCATGTTTACTACAAAAATCACAACCCCGCTTGTGAGGGGCTCAGATTTTTAAACGTGATTAACTAAACAATTATTAAACAAATTCAAACACACATTATAAGTATGACAGCTATTTTGATAGTTATCCTTATAACAAGGTATACACTTTTAACAAAACATAAACACATTTAATCCTTAAATTATGTTTCTTATCGTCTTTCACTCAAATAGTACTTCAAAGTTTAATTAACACAGTTTTTCAACGAATTCAAAATATTTGATTTAAAATTAAAAAATAAACTTTTACACAAATTCATATCTTAAAATTAAATCCATATTTAAATACAGGAAAAAACCTTTACAGCTTAGAGTCACATCCATATGGGTAAAGTGGAATAAATTTGAAATTGTTCACTTAGGCGTATACGCAATATTTTTATTATGTGTTATTTTCTGGTTTGTTTTTTATTTAAAGAATTTTCAATACAAATTATTTTAAATATAAATATATGTACTTTTCTTCCATTTTTGAACTCGTTATCTTTTGTTTTAAAATAAACTTTTCTAACTAACTCAAGCCTTAAAATTTCACTACCTGATTATTTATAATTTTTCGACGACTTTATTTTTCGTTTGGTTTTTTAATTGCATTGCTCTCATAACACCCACCTTAAAAACAAAACATGTTGCGAGCTGTGAAATTACTTTAGTATGTATTTCTTTATGACTCGAATTAAACTTGGTGGTGAACAAGTATACGAGTATACTCTATGTAAAGTGGGACACTCTCTGTTTAGTGCATGAACTCGACAATTGGATGTAAATTTTTTTTATTTTTTTTTTAATTTTTCATTTACTTCCATTTTTGTTTTTGTAAAATGGGGGTTAAATTGTAGGGATGCATTTTAATTAAGCGTGTTCCATTTAAAAAAATAAAAATAGTAAAAAATAGAAATCTTAAACTACAATATTGTATGTGATATCTTCTAAATCTCTTACCCTTCTGATTATATATTTGAGAGGAACTGTTGGAAAAATTTGTTTTATCGCTGAGGCCAGATCTGTGAGGATAACATCGGCATTCTAAATATAAAAATACATACATATGTATATATAAAAATTAAATAACAATACGAATGAATATTAAGAGGAATAAGAAAAATCAATAAACAAAAAAAAGGGTCAGGGAGCAAGAGACTAATTAAAATTCAACTTACCGAACTGAAATTTCCCGCATCGCCGGTTGTTGCAAATGAATAGGTTCTATCATTTGTGATGATGCAAAAATGTGAGGGTTTTTTACTTTCCACAGAATGAATATCCAAATAATGGAAATGACTTTCGATCTAAAATTATTTTTAAAGTTACATTTAAAAAAAAAATTACTTCGTTGTCATACAAAATTATATTTACCTTTGTGGGGACTTTGGCAATAAGCAAATATATACGAACGGGTGTAAAAACCTGTAAAATAATAAGTGAAATATTATTTCATACATTATGTTTAAATTCAATATAAATTTATATAAAGCAATTATAATGTTGTTGGCACAATGTAAGAAAGCGAAATGAATGAGAAGCATAGTGAAAAAGTTAAATAATGAAAAATTTAGTTATAAAACTAACATTTGGAAAACTTGCTTGAAGATAGTGAAAAGCATAGTGAAAAAGTTAAATAATGAAAAATTTAGTTATAAAACTAACATTTGGAAAACTTGCTTGAAGATAGTAGTTATATTACATCAACAAAGAAATGGTTCGAAAACTTTTTGATTTATAAAAAAGAGAAACAATTTCTCCAATATTATCCAGATAATTTATTCAGTTCATCTAAGACTTGTGGCAGCTCTTATTTAATATCTAAATGTCATATTAATAAGTTAAAGAATAATTTTAAACGATTTTAACTTCTTCCTATTTTTACCATTTTACTAGGGTTGAAATCAAAAAATGACTTTTGTAGTATTATGGTAAATACATATAACTTCCAAGTTTCTGAAATTTCAAATTCTTCCGATTTAGGTACGTTCGCTTTGTTTTTTTTTTTTTTTTTTTGACAACGGCTGTCCCAGTTTAGAAGTGTTTAGATGGATCGTTTTTAATAAAAGAAAATCAGCATTTTTAAAATTCTTTGATAATAAGAAGAAAAGTCTTTTACATTGGGTTTCTTCGAACTTTATTTACCATTTTATTCGTTAATAATAAATGGTCTTTACAAATAAGTGCAATCTTTACAAAGTTATTAATGTTTTTTTTTTTTCGCAGAACTAAAAAAAAATATCATCATGATGAAAATATTCTTCTTGGTCTTCATTGGTATGTTGTCAATTTCCATGACATTTGCACAGCAACCCACATGTCTACCACGCGGAAGTGAGGTAATGATTATTAAAAGTCCTTTTTTAAAATTTTTTTTGTTATAAAAAAAAACATATTTTTGTTTAAATAAAATAGTGTATAGGAGCGTCTTTAAGTTGCTGTAAGCCAACAACTTGCATGTACTATGCTAACAGATGCGTTGGCAATGGCCTAATTATTCCAGATGAACAGCCAACAAAACCTGCAGTTCAAGCACCAAAACCAGAAAATTGTCTAGCACGTGGAAGTGAAGTAAGTAAATACGAAAAATATTAATAGTATTTAATTTTGTGTAAATTAATTATTTAATTTCTTTTTTTTTTTTTTTTATAACAGTGTCTTCGATCCGATTTAAGTTGTTGTAAAGGAACAACTTGCATGTTCTATGCTAACCGATGTGTTTCAATTTCTCAAGGTTAAATATACAACAATTACCCTTTTTAAATAAAACAAATATGAATATTTCATTGTTCGAATAAAAATCAGATTGAAAATATAAATTGTTTGTGTTAAATTTATTACATTATCAATAAGTACACAGATACAAGAAAATGAAAGAATCGAAATAAGTTTTTAACTCATGGTTGAAAGTAATACCAAAATGTTATTCGAAAGAATTTATTGATAAGAAATTAACTAAAAATAAAAATATCGTTGATTTGAACTTGAGTACTTGATATTAACAATTGGGTTCTACAGTTCACTTTGACTCGAAATGAAATTGAAATCGATTAAAAAAAAAATTGGAGTTCTGAAATTCACTTTTAGCGATATCGATTTAATTTTTTTTTCAAACTTAAAACGAAGAGAATTTACATGTTCTACATTTCGAATTTTTGAGATTTTCAAGTGATTTGATTTCGACCATATTCAGAAGGTTTAATTTAAATTCGACATGATGAACTTGTTTAAAAACAGTAGTACCCATAGATTCACTTCACAAAGTAAATAAACCTTAACTTTTTTAAAAAATACACTTGATTCGTAAGAAGTTGAGAAGTTCTACTTTGTATTCGAGGGAATGGACAAAGCATTTAAAATGATTTTTCAACACACTAAATGTCTTCTCTATAAAATCATGTCGAATAAGACAACTTTCGCTCAAAATTAGACTTCAACACCAGTCTTTCATAAACGAAGTTTGGAAACTGCTAAAATCGCAAAAAACGCAAATCTGAAGCTAGCTGTCACGGCATCAGCAAAATAAAAACACTTGTATACTTTATAGCTCAGAAAAATAAAATCAGTAAATTTTAAAAAATATGAAAATGAAAAAAAATGTTTATTGATTAATGTGATATGTATCAGCTGCTTTAATTTCACTTGAAATGATTTCGAAAAGTATTCGAAGTTTTGAAATCGATCGAATAATAGAACCATGAAAACAATTTTACTCGATTTTCAATTTCGATTAAATTTCACTAGATTTTGGGAATCTATCTGTAAGTGAAAAAATGCAACTTCAGAGGATTTAAAATAGATTCTATAAAGCTAAAAACAATTTTATTTATCTTTTGAAATATCCTGGATTGGATATAATTAGAAATTCGATTGATATTTTGTGTTAAAAAAAAATATTACAAATATATAAAAAACAGAAGCCTTTAGCAAATGTTTTGTTTTCTGTTCGAATAATTTTTTTTTCACCTAACATTGAAATGAAACATGTACAAACTTAATTGACAATATCTTCCACGGGTTAAGGGTTTTTCACTCAAGAGACTTTCGTTTAAGTGAATTAATTTAATGTTAATTTGTCAGAAAATAATCGGAAGAGAAAACGTATTTCAGATAATCAGGTTTCTTTAAAGAAGTTTTGGCTGTACTAAATAAACTTCATGGCGAATGTGTTCGGTTCTCATTCTAAAAATTTAAATAGCTCTTTCAGCTGGGTAAAGCGAGAGTGAAAAGTTTGAATGTACATTTTAGTAAAACATTTTTAGTTTTTTTCAAAAATATCTTTGTATTTCAAAACCGGCCCCAAAAAAGTTGTTTGAAAAATTGAATTAGTCGAGTTATTAACTTCCCATAGGAAGTTATTGTAATGGGTCCGATTTGTCGAATTAAAAATGTTGACATTTCTATACGTTTCAAGGTCCTTAGAGTCGAAATAAAAGGTTTTTAGAAAGATGTCTGTGCGTGCGTGTGTAGGTACGTTCGTACGTCCGTACGTTTGCGACGTTTTTTTTGGTCGTCCATATATGTAGCTCAAGAACCAGAAGATATATCGACTTCAAATAAATTTTGTTATATAGATAATAATGCAGAAAGGGCTCTCAAGAAAATTGCGTGGATGTTTTTTTTTACCATATAGCAGTTTAAATAAAAAGGTGAACATTTTGGTTAACCCCAAATATCTCACGAACCAATAACACTAGACACTTGAATTAAATTTTATATTATATATTGTAACGTGATACCAAACAAGTATATTTTTGGAAAAAAATCCAATTATAGGTTTTTCTTTATAAATCAAAAAAAAAAATGAAAACAAAATTTGTCACCTCGAAAATTTTACTAATAAAAAATGATCTTATCTCCAAGACAATTTTGTGCAACGAAGAATAACGTTTTTAACATCTGGTAAAATTTTGAGAAAAATCAAATTGACAGTTTTTTTTATAAAAAATAAAAACCTAAAAAAAAACATTACTCAAAGTTGGTAAAAATTGAATTTCGACTCAAATATTTTTTGAAAACTTTGAGATTATGGCTTCCAACTAATTTTATCTTATCAGAAATATTGTTTTCAACATTCGGAAAAATTTTGAGAAAAATCGAATTGACAGTTTTTTTTTTACAAAAAATAAAAACCTAAAAAAAACACAATACTTTCGACTCAAATAGATTTTCAAAAATTAAAAATATTGGCTTTAAACTTATTTTATTTCACAGAAAATGTTGTTTTCTATATTCAATAATTTTTTTTACAAAAATACAAGAGTCCGTTTTTTCATAAAAAAATAAAATCTACAAAAAATAGTGTGCAAATTTGGTAAAAATTGATATTCGATTTTCGATATCTCTCAAAATTATTTCATTCATCCAATTTGTATTTGTTTATATAACAAATAAAAAATTTTAGCAAATGCTACTAAAATTGGTAAAAATTGGTTTTCGACTAAAAACTAGATTTTGAAATAAAACTGTTTCATTATATGAAAAATATTGTTGGTAATTTTGAAATTTTTAAGAATAATTCAACTGACAACTTTTTTTTTAACACAACACGAAAAATTTTAAGCAAGACAAATCGACAGACGGGATGGGAAGTTATCAGTGTGGGTCGCATCCCAACCTCTTTTTTTTGTGCATCAGATTTCAACACAAAGTAAACAGTTCAAGTAATTCTGATAAAATTTCATAGAAGTCACAAAAATATCTTTATACCAAAATTGAATTTCTATGTGGTACAACAAATATTTTTTTAGTAGATTTAAAAAAAAATCGATACTATCACAATTCTATTATTGTTTTAAGCGATTTAATTCAATGTTTTTTGTCCTAGGTCAAATTCCTAAGCACTCAAAATCTTTTTGGGCTTCCAGAGCTCATAGACTTATTTAAAAAAAAAAAACTTTCTTAATTTCTTTCACGTTTAAGCGATATTTAATTTTTTATTTTTCTAGAATTTCTATCCACTTTTGAAAATATACATTTTGTCTTCGAAACTTAAATCACACATTGATTTAAACGGATTGTATACAAAAATTGCATATTTTTTCAACTTTAAAAATGCCTATCTTAGCAATGTTTTGAATTTGTATTATTTAAATTTATTCTGAATTCATATTTGAATTGATTTATCAAAATGGGTCCAAAATTGTCGAAGCTGTGATTTTATTGCTCTTTTAAAAGAAAAGCAAAGTCTGCTGCTTAGTGCATCTTTTACTAGCCAACAGTGTTTTAAGAAAACCTTATAAAATGCACTGGATCGCACGAACTTGCTCCTGCATCCAAAGAGTATAAAAATAGTACTTATAATTTAAGATTTCAAAATATTTCTGCAAATGAGTTTGCCTTCAAAAGTTGAAATGCCATTTGATTTATAAAAAAAGCCTTAAATTTTCAGAATTTTTTTTTGAATCGTTTTAAATTTTTTTAAATCAATTTTGAACATATAAATTCTATCAATTTTTATCTTAAAATATTGGTGGTATACAGTTATTTATAATATATTAATATACACTTTATATTTGATTTTCGTAAAAGAATGTTCCCTCGTTTTCGAGATAATGAATTTTGAAAAAAAAACAATATTTTTTTAAATCCAAAACAAAAATGTTGACATTTTTGATCAACAATGTTATTTAGACTATATTGAGCTTGTGCATATACAAGGTTATTGAAACCGATTCATGGGTTTCAGAGAAAAATTAAAAACAAAATAAAAGTTATATGGAGGGTACAGTTCTGGAGCAATACAAAAACATATTTTTTGTATTGAAAAAAAAACCAAGTTAACAAAACAAATTTTAGAGAAAATTTAATAAAAATCTATCGGCTCGTTTCTGAGAAAATTCGAAAATTGTATGAGGTCTCCTGTTATTTTTAATCTTAAAAAAATACCTAACGTGAATCAGATTTAAACCTTAATTTCCAAGTTTGAACTCAATCGACCCAATGGTTTGAGCTGTAAAGGCATGGACAGAGAGACGGACGGAATCGGGGGCCCATTTAATTCTACTTTTCTACCATCGTAATGTCATGTTGGATTAAAATCGCTAGTTCAAAATTTGTTACAAATGCAAAACTTGCAATATACATATGTTGTTCTTGTCTTATATGTCGAAAGTAAAACTGTCACTTTTTAAATATTAAAATTAGTATGAATTTTTAAGTTTTCAAAAATATACGCATGATCTAAAGCAAATTTTTTAATCTTTCTTTTTAAGGCGTAAAGGAACATTTTCAAGCGCTTTTCAAAAGTGTTTATTTATGGTAAGTGTGTGATGAACGCCTCAAACACTGACTAAAAGTCTGGATCCGTCTGCTGGCAAAATTAAACCTGGCTCAATATTTATTTGTTTTAGTAAAGCTCGACCGTGGTTTATTTATTATTTAATTCGTGTGTACTATTTTATTTTATTTATTTTCAATAAATGATGAAACGATGTGCTATTTTTTATAAGCCGTATTACCTTTGAATTCTTATTTTTTTTATCTAATTAGACGTGGGAGTTTCCGCAACCTTCATGCATAACTCGAAACAAAGCCTTAGGCCCGCATTTTCCAACTTTTAAATTTCACTTTTGATTTTATATAAACCAGAGTATCTTATTTCCAAAGGCATATATTACTAGTCCATCAGTGTGATCATTACATTTTTAACATCGTAAGTTTACTTTGTTTTGAAATATTTGTTTGTATAATGTTGCAAATTATCTTTAATCAAATTAAAAATAAAAAAAAAAACATTTTTTGTTAAACTTAAAAATATACAAATATGTATGTCAAGCTATCATAATCACTCGAGTAATTGTTTTTTTTTTTTTTTTATTTAACGAGACCATATCTGTCTGAAATCGTAAGCTTACTATCTTTAAATTGAGTTTGTTTTTAAAACACTTATGTGGCAATTTTATCAAAAATGATAATGAGTTTTTAGTATATTGGAATACAAAAAAATTAATCACATCTTTAAGAATGTTTTTTTGATAAGCTGTCATTATATCTTTTTTTTTTTAAAACTTTATTTTCTTATAAATATGGAGTTGAAATCATAACCCATTTTATTCAGTGCTAAATCTTTACCGTGTTTAGTAAGTGATCAAGAAATTCTTTTTTTAAGAACGAACAAAATTATCATCATGATGAAAGTATTCTGCTTGGTCTTCATTGGTATGTTGTCAATTTCCATGACATTTGCAAAGGAAGCCACTTGTCTACCACGCGGAAGTGAGGTAATTAAGAATTAAAAGTCCTTCTTTACAAGTTTTCTTTTTTAATAAAAATGTAATTTTTTTTTTAATTAAATAGTGTCTTGGAGCGTCTTTAGGTTGCTGTAAGCCAACTACTTGCATGTTCTATGCTAACAGATGTGTTGGTGATGGACTAATTATTCCAGATGAACAGCCACTAAAACCTGCAGTTGAAGCACCAAAACCAGGAAATTGTCTGGCACGTGGAAGTGAAGTGAGTATTTTTTCGAAAAAAAAGTGTTTCCTATTTATTAATAATACTAATAATTAATTTCGTGAAAATTATTTTAATTCCTAAGTGTCTTCGATCCAATTTGGAATGCTGTAAGGGAACAACTTGCATGTTCTATGCTAACAGATGTGTCTTAACAAATTAATAATTGTCAAGGTTAAAAAATACAATAATTATTATGCCATTATGCCGAAAAGTATGAAGTTACCAGTTTTTGAATAAAAACCACAGTGAAAACATAAATTAACCGTGTTAAAATTATTTGCCAACATATAAAAAACAAAATTCACGTTTGTTACTCACAGACGACTCTCTTAAAAAATGATATGCGGAATAAAAGTTATTGATATAAAATAAGAAGTTTGGTTGAACTTGGTATTGAACTTGAAACTTCAATAGTAGACTGCTTCGATCGATGAAAAATGTCTTCTGAAACTAAATACAAATGAAAAAGATGGAAAAAAGTGAAAAATAAGTTTATTCAGATAATTTTCTTCTTTTGATTATAATACAGTCAAACCTGCTTGAGATAAAAGGTAAAAAAAATATATCGGATAAATATACAAAAACATAACTTAAGCTTATTTAAAAATTCAATTAAAACAATTGCATTTATCTTTTAGAGTGTGCCTGAAAAATTTAAGCGTAATTTTTGTGAGGAAAATGTGATGAAAGTGAAGAAGAAATGGAAGTGTCGATTGTTTTTCCTTTTACTTAAGAATGAAATTCAAATTAAAAAAATAACTGAACTTTTAATTCAGGTATTCGGGTTTTTAACATAAGTGAGTTTGGCTTGGCTGAAGTGAATTCTTTAAAAGTTTACTAGTCGACAATCAAGGGAGATGAAAATAGTGTTTCAGATAAGTACATTTTTTTTCTTCTTAGTTTTTGTTTAACTGCATTAATAAATTTGTTTTCATTAAATCAAGAAAACAGTACATACATTATATAAGATTTTTTTTTAAAGTTTTTATAATGTTTCTTATTTTTTTAACTATCTACATAGTCAAAACTCAAAAGAAATAAATTGAAATGTCCATTGTTCTAGGGAGTGATATACAAACAACAATGGTGCTATCTTCAAGACCCGTAGTTCGCACAATCAGGTCACAAAGAAGATATGAACAAAACTTCATTAGTAATATTTTAAAAGATAAAATTAAATTAATTTTTTATCAACCCAAAATTACCTAAGCCCTAATGTTGTTTTTCGTATTTAATTTGTTTGAATATTATCGCTAATGTCTTTTTTTAATTTGTTGACATGTTAAAGACTGTAGCACCTTAAACTAGGACGAGTAATAAACTCAACAATTTGTTCTCCAGTAAATATTCCTCTCGTACCCGTGGCATGATGGTTAGTGCGTTGGACTGCTTCCCAGATGGAGAAGTTTCAGGTGTTCGAGCGGCAGTGTTTACAACGCTGTACCGGCTTATATCGAACAGCCGAATCGTCTTACGTGCATTACTATTCCAACGAGGTCCTTTACAACGGAGCTCGAATCAACAGAATTGACAATTTCGTGATAAAACTCGTTCCAGGTCACATTGCAAGAGCTATTTCTTCGACCAACAATTTAATTTTCGGGGCGTTCTATCCGAACGACAAGTATTTTGAGAGTGCACGCTTGGGCGGCTTCATTCCACCAGAGGCATTCCTCTTTTTAGACAGATGCGGTCTGATACAGGATAGATTGGCAGTTCCGCTAATCTACCACGTCAGACGACGAACCGTGGATTGGCGACTCCTGTACAATCGGGACGTGCGTCATAGCACAAGGCGGAACAGAGCTCCTTCGGTTCAGTAGGCTGTGTCCGAATGGGGCCGAACTGATAGGTTGAAGCAGGAGAACCAGTTTTGGTGGCTTCAATCGGCACTTGATAGTGGGTAGTCGGGATTAGATTTAAAGCCTTGGCCGGCTTACATTTTTGTTTTATAGTTTAAAGGTTTAGTTTTAAGTAGAATAGGCATGGTGGCACAAACAAAATTAAAAAAAAAAAAAAAATAATAATAATAATAAGAAATGACAAATAAAAAAAAAAAATAATTTACAAAAAAAATAAAAAAAAAGGAAAACAAAAAATGAAAAACACAAAATGTTAGAAAGTTAGATTTGCTGATGTGGTTGTTCTAATTTTAAGTAGTTTAAAGGTAGAATAGTTAGTTTAAGTTAGTTTCAAGTTTTATATTAAGGACCTTATTTTAAGTAGTTTTTAAGTAAAAATAAAATAAAAAGGATTTTGATATTAGTTTTTTTTTTTTCAAATTTTCTAATAAATATAAAAATAAATAAAATTTAATTGAAGTAAAACAGATCTTAGGGCCGAAAGGCATTAGTATTAAGTGTTATAGTTTAACTTAGAGTGTCCGTATGCCGTATGGGACCAGTAAGTTAGTTGTAAGTTATGGTTAATTAGGCTAGTTTTATGAATTTTTGTCTAGTTTTAAGATAGGCTTAAGAATGAAGTAATAAAAATGAATTAAAACAAAAAAAAATGCGTTGGACTGTCATGCCAGAGGTCTGGGTTCGATCCCTGCCTATGCCATCTAAAGTTGTTTTCACGGGTCCTGCCACTTGCGAGTAATTGACATTGCGCCACCCAATTTATTTTATTTATTTATGTTAAAGACTGCAGTATTTTTTTTTCGTATATAAAATAAAGTAATTTATATGAAATAGATTTAGCACTTCTAAAATCGCTTCAAATTTCAATAGCCCGACAAGTTAGATCAATTTTTGGTTTGTTGTTTTTTTGACAAAATTCAGTGGTGCATTTTAGTATCAAAAATGATAGTCAGTTTTAGGAAAATTTTAAGAAAACAAATATTCAATCGTTGCTATTTTATAAATTCAAATTCCCTACTTAAATAATTACAAAATTTATCAAATTTCTAAGGCTGTAGTTCGGTACTAAAATAATGAAAATAACTTATCAAAGATTGAATAATTTTTTTCATTTGTTGGGAGTTGAAAACGGGAGTTTTTGTTTTAAATCATGTTTTTAACATTCTTCTATGCCGGGTATAAAGTAGTTAAGTTAAAAAATGTAGTTTTCGGAATTTTATTGTACTTAAGACTTGTAGGTACATATGTACTTGTACTTAGTTATGTATGTATATGTTGTTAATGTTATCAAAACGCTGTATGGCAAAATAACAAAACAAATTTAGTATGTCAAATTCTGGTTTATCTTAGTGCAAAATGGTTATATCGAGGTTTAACAAGAAAAGAATTTTGAAATGTTTGTTTTAAAATCTTCTGGAAAAATTAATCATAACGATACGTTCTAAACAATTTCCTTTTTTGTCAAATTTATGTTTTTTTTTAATTTAAAATTGCAACAGTTTCTATTGTTCAGAATTGTCCTTAGATTTTCTAATTTTAACTTATTGTTAAAATTCAAACTCTGATTAGTAATTAGTTCTTAACTTTTCGTCAATGAAGATATTTTAAAACGAATGGGTCGCACGAACTTACTCATGTATCCAAAGAGTCTGTTTAAAAATATTTCCTGTATTTAAGATATTAAAATGTACCTACCTGCCAAAAAGTTTGTTTTCAATTTTTTTTTTTGAAAATCGTTAGAGCGTTTTTTTTTTTTAATTAATTTTGTATGTATATTTTTTTTTTAATTTGAGTTTAAAAATATTTTTAGTATATAGTTATTTAAAGCTTATTAACATACGTTTTACATTTCGTAAAAAAATAATGACCCGTTTTCGAGATATCGAATTTCGAAAAATTTATTGAAATTAGTTCTTGAGAAAACTTAAAAACAAAATAACGGTTCTAAAGGGGGTACCTTTCTGGAGCAATAAAAACACATTTCTTATCGCTTAATTTTTGAGAAAATTCTATTTTTTGATTTTTGACAAAAAAAAATCGAATTTTTGACCAAAAAAATTGTATCGAGACTACGGTCATTTTTAGTCCTAAGAAAAATGAAAAACAGTGCCTAACGCGAATCGGCATAAAACCTTAATTTCAAAATTTAATGTCGATCGACCTAATGGTTTGCGCTGTAGGGGCGAGCGAGGACAGACAGATAGTTCCTATAAGTCGCACTTAAAAATAGCTTCATAAATACCGAGATGATCTGATGTTTTAAAGAATTGTTTTCTTCTATAGAAGAAAAGTATATTTGGTTTCGGTAACTTTTATATTGTTGACCAGTGTAATATAAATCTTGTTGTTGATCTTTTAATTTATTTTCTAACTCAATATTTACTAAATTTCTCTTTAATATATATTATTATTATTAAAATGAAATTATTAGAAAAGCTCCTGATATTCGAGATTAAGAGGAAAGACCTTTCAATAAATTTTAATATGTAGTTTAAACAAGCTTTTATATTTTCAACTTGCACTTTTTCAGTGTCAATAATTAAAAGCATCAACTTTGAAAAATAAGATTATTTTGAACTTGTGTTATTAACCATATATGTAAATGAAATTTATTTTTAATAAGTCCACAGAAATGATATAATTTTGTATGAGCAAGTGATAATAATAATTGCAATGTGGTAGTAGAAAATATATAATATTACTAGTTAGCCAATGAATTTGATATTTTTAAGCTTAAGCTAATTTAGAATCAAATTATATTTACCCGTAGAAGCATTGTTCAGTACTTTACTTTTACTTTAAAAACTTATTTAATATTTGCAAGGGAAATTTTTGTAAAAATGTGTAAAATACTACATGTGGCACTTTTAGTACTCATGATTATTTTTTCTATCCAAAAGATTGAAGCTTATCAAAATTCTGGTAATTGTGGAAGACATGGTGATCCTGTAAGTTTTAAACCATTTACATTCAACAAAAAGAAAATAAATATTCAAAAATCTTTATTATGATTAAATTTTTAGTGTGTTTCTTCGAGTGAATGCTGTGCAAATATAAAATGTCATAAATATGCAAACAGATGTCAAGTTCAGATATCTGAGGAAGAGTTGATGCATCAACGTAAAAAAATTCTTGGCAAAGGCATAGGAATTGAAAATTAACCATTTTGGAATATATGCTCTGAATTGATATCTGTCTCAAGCTGAAGAAACAACAACTCAACATTCTTTTGGCACTTTTTAGTTAGATAACCTCGAGGTTGTAAAACAAAAACGTGGCAATAGTAAATTCATAAACTTATAGTAAAATCAAATAAATAATGTTTTCTTAAAATGCAATTTATTGTTAATTTCCAGTAAAAAACATAAAATACAATTTTTGGTGTAGGTACTTTTTTCTGGTTATTTTTTGTGAATCGATTTAAGAACTTTGGAATCAAATGGGAGAATTGTTTACACCTGCATTCATTTTCCTGTGACTAAGCTGATTCGTTGGTCTAAACAAATTAAGGAACCATCATGGCTAGGTTATTAAAAAGCTTAAATTTAGATAAATAACCGTAACATTGGAAGATATTAGCAAATTTTTAACTTCAATATTTATCTACAATGAATGAATGCTTCTGTGTTTTTTTTGTATTTATTTGTTTAAATATTTCTGTTTTATGTTTACAGTAGTGACAATGCAAATATTATTGAGACAAAGAGTGTGCCTAACAATTTAATTTAAGAATAATCAATAACACTTTCATTTATTTTTAAAAAAACCGCATTCACAAGCAAAACTAAATTTCAGAGTTTTTGTTCAGAAAGAAAACTTAAAATGTCAAAAATGAAACATGAGGAACTATGGTAAGTTTTTTATTTCGTAAAAAATTTCAAACTCGAGATTTTAATGAAACATGACATTACGACGCACAGTGTGACAATTCGCAAATCTAGCGGGATTAAATTAATAGCGGTTACGAGTTTTTCCTTTTGATAATTCTTTTTTTGCAGGATTAAATATAAATATGTGAATAATGAAATTTAACAACAATTATTAAAATATTTTGTTAATTTTTTTTTTTACAGAGCTTTAAAAGTACTCGTTTTTTGCAGTTTGATAGACTCTTCTTAGGAAATGAATTTCGCTCAGAAAAAAAGCTTATGCTTGATTTTTGTTGGTCATATTTATAACTAATAGATACCAATATGAAATTAAAATAGAATTTTATATATACTTGGCCAAATTTTTAATGAACGGAGTTTTGAAACTACGTGTTTTATGCACTTAGGTAAGCACATCAGGAACAATTAAATTACGCCGAAAAAAAAACGTTTGTTCCTTTTTACTTATATTTATTAATAAAAAACATAAAATACATACATTAAAATAAACATTATTTATATTTTTCTACAAAAAAGACCGTAAAAACAAGGTTTTTATATTATTTAGTTCCATTTAAAAGGTCTAAGACTTCATGCTCGATAGCACTTTTTTTCCTTTTCGGAATGCACCTTATTCTGGCTATAAAAGGGTCCGATGTTATCAATAGCCTATTTAAAAGATCCGTTATTGTGTCCAACAGCGAAGTTTTTCTCGTAAATAGCTCACGATATTTGCTGTTTTCTTTGTTCCTAGCTTCTTGCGCTTCCTCCGAAAGTTGGCCAATCGGCAAAATCGGTGGATTAAACTAATAATAATTTAATTGATTTTAACTATTAAATTATCTACAATTCATGTTTATACACTTTGTACCATTGAAATGAAAAAGTTATAGTTAAAAACAGATTTTCAATAAAAATGTCTTTAAAAGTCCAAAATCGAGAAAAAAGAAAGAAAACTTTTAAAATAACATTTATTTTGAAAATTGTTTTTTTTTATTGTATTATAACTTTTTTATTTTTAGTTCTACATAAAAAGTTTATTAACATAAATTGTAGAGAATTTAATTATCTACAAGATAATATTAGTATTTTTTGTGAAAAATAACTATTTTCAAAATATCACGTAAAACTCTTATCACCCCTTTATAGAAGATGGCCCCTCAATAAGAGGAAGGGGGGGGGGGGTTGGGTAGTGGTGGGTTGAGCTCCAAAAATCAAAAATTATACTCACACTAAACTCCCCTACACATACGCAAAAAAAAATCTTATCAATGTAGCACTTCATGGTAATATAAGTAAAAGAACTATTATTTTGACATTCATTTTTTGCTGAAGGCCAGTTCGAAAATGAAAAAAAAATGTATGGGCGTCGCACCTATGCGCAGCAACTTAAAGCGGTTAATTATAGCAGACATATCAGGCTTTAAAATGCATATAGTCTAGCATCCGAATAACACTGAATAATTTAATTTTGTCTCTAATGAATGTACAAATTGTATAAAATTACGCTTTTTTTTGTACCCTATCCTCCAACAAATATATTTAAACACCATATAAATTAAAATTTTACTTTCTTTTCAATTCTCCGATATCCTGTTAATAAAATAAAAGCAAAACTTTCAATAAAAACTAAACCACGCACTCACAAAAAAACAAAGACCTAAACCACCTTCACTGGCCAATTGCCACCAAAAAAATGACTAATTGCAACTTTGACATCAATTATCTTCGTTCTACATCACTTCTGCATAACAATTCTTTCTAAATCGGCTAGTAGAAGGTTTAGGCTCCAAATAGAACCAACTTTTAAATCAGTTTGTGCATATCATTTTTTTAATTAAATCCCGCTAAATTTGCGAATTGTCACACTGTGCGACGGTAGAGAAGTGGAAAAAAAAGTTGGTCCCCCGATTCCATTCGTCTGTTCTTGCAACTGCAGCCCAAACTATTTGGCTGATTGAGTTCAAACTTGTAAATTAAGGTCTTAAGCTGAATCGCGTTTTAGGCGTTTTTTAATTTTAATTTTAATTTTTTTTTTATCAAAAATAAGGGTGTCGTATTGAATCCCCAAAAAAAAAGAATCCCCACGGGATAATATCCCCAGAGACATAAGACAAATGGACAAAATCCCCAACTAAATAATTTATTTTGCCAAAATCCCCACGAAATCTCCAAATCCCCAGTATCCGTGCATATCTTCATTTATGCATGCAGTTTTGAGAAGAACTCTTATGAAATTCTCTTATTGTGATATTTATAAATGATAATGATAAACAGTTTCTAAACAAAAAATCACTATGAAGGCATGCATTTCTCATTTCTGACTTTAGTATTGATAGAGAATCATTGTATTCGTAGTGCTTGTTTAGTGCTGTCTAAGTGTTGTTTTGTAGTGTCGAGTATTTCTTTAATTTTGGAATAAAAATTGAAATGGATGATGTTATTGTTTCCAAATCTTTTGCTTGCATTTCATGCAATATAAATGAAATTTAATATATTCAAAACAATTATGTTCAAGTAGTGAATTGCGCGCGCAATTTAATCGCATGATTCACTACTTGAATATAATTGTTTTGGGGATATTCACTTGGGGATTTTCGCCCTGGGTATTTTCTCTTTGGGAATTTTGCTGCTGGGGATTTCGTTTTGGGGATTATGGATTTGGGGATTTTCCTTTGGGGATTATATCTTGGGGGATATTATCACCAACCCCAAAAATAACAGTAGACCCCATACAAATCTTTTGTTCAAAAATCAAAAATTCGAATTTCTCAAAAAACAACTGATAGATTTTTATTAAACTTTTTCTATAAATTGTTTTCTTAATTTGGCTTCTTTCATTTACTAAAAGAATATATTTTTGTATTTCCAGAACCGTTATTTTGGGGAGAGTACGATAACTCATGCGACAAAGTTTAATGACGGATTTGTATAGAACAGTTAAAAACAAGAATTTTTTACTATGGGAGGGGGGGTCTATCTCCCCCCGTTTAGGCGATAGGGCTAATTTAAAAAAATATGTACGTTAAATGGAAAACAAATAATTAAAAAATATTGGTAATATTATGTTGTTTGGTAGTGACCTTTTTGTTTATGTAATGTTGTTGAAATGGGTTTCAGGTCAAATAAATAAAACACTAAGTTTTCACGACGTTTCGTTCATGATTATGAACATCATCAGGTGTAAACAGTTTTCTATTTGGCATTGAAAAATAGGGTACAAAATTATTACCTTTAAATTAAAAACAATTTCTATCAAACTTACATTTGTTACATTAAAAATTAAAAACAAAATAAAAAACAACAAATTGACTTCCTTAAATAAGAAAGTGAGTCAACACTTCACAACGTTAAATTAACAAGTAACATGCACAAACAAAATTGTTGAACACAAAAATATTTGTTTCAATCAGGCATTCTCGTTCCCCTTCCCGCCAGTAGGTGTTTGTATTGTGGGCTCACTTCTTCCATATCTGTTCGTCGGTTCATAGTTTTGTTGGCATTGATGATATGAAGCGTTTCTATGATCATTATTTTGTTGTAATTCTCTTCTCTTTGCAGTACTTCGACGTTGTCAAGATTGGGAGAGTGGTTAATTGATGTGCAATGTGCTGCTAGTGCTGTCTTCTGCAGTGCGTTACTTTTAATGTCTGATTTATGTCCTGCTAGTCTGTTTTTTAATTTTTGTTTTGTTGTTCCGATGTAAATTTTGTCACATTCTTCGTCAGCGTTGCCATTACAATTGATTTTGTAAATTAGGTCCGAGTGTTCCATTTTATCTATTTTTGTCTTTAGGTTGGTGTATAACTGTCTAGTTGTGTAGTTCGATTTCATGCCTATTTTATACTTCTCTTTGTCAAAAAGCTGTGCATTCTTAAACCTTTCAGCCATGTCTTCAATGTAAGTGAATGACTTATAAATTGGTTTTATAATTTTGTCGTCTGATGGTTGTTGTTTTTGGTTGTTTCTTTGATTTATTAATGTTATTTTTAAGGGGAATGCATTTTGATGTAATATATTTCTGATTTTTATTATATTTTGTTTATGGTATTCTAAGTCACTTATTGAGAGAACTCTTTTTATGAGATTTTGCGCTGTGTTCATAATAATTTGTCGTGGATGCTTTGAGTTGTAATTAATGATTCGTCCAGATGAAGTAGGTTTTTGATACCAGTCCATTTTTAATTCTCCGTCTTCTCTAATGACTATTGTGTCAAGGTAAGGTAATCTATTGTTTTTTTCTTTTTTAACTGTAAATTGTAGTTTTTTATTGTGACTGTTTAGGCAATTTAAAGTTTTGTCAACATCTTTCGCTTTTATGATTGCAAAAACGTCATCCACGTATTTCAATCGTTTTTGCAATCATAAAAGCGAAAGATGTTGACAAAACTTTAAATTGCCTAAACAGTCACAACAAAAAACTACAACTCGCACAAACCTTACTGTGGCATATACCCAAACTCGCACCTAGCATTATTACTATCAAAATAAGACCACTCAAGCAAAAAAAAAGAATTAAATTAAAATAGTAGTTGTGGTTATTTTCAATTTTCTCAAAAACTAAAAGACATAAAATCATCTATGTAGTTTTCAGTTTCTGATAAAAAACAAATAAGAGCAATAAATTCTGAAACAAAAACAATGGTAGATAATCTTGAAGTATTGAAAAATTACACTTTAAACCTTTTTTTTAACTTTTTTTACTCAAATTTTGATTGATTTAAAAACTGGCTAATAGAACAGAATGTTGGCTTTAAAAAAATGTATAAAACTTAATTGAAGGTATTAACGTTATTTTTTAATTATTTTTTTCCATTTTAAATAATAATTTTTTAAATTGCCCCTCCCGCCTAAACGGGGGGGGATAGACCCCCCACTCCCATAGTAAAAAATGCTTGTTTTTAACTGTTCTTAAGAAATCCGTTATAATATCTTGTCGCCTGAGTTATTGTACTCTTACCGTTATTTTGTTTTTAAGTTTTCTCAAGAACTAATCAACCGATTTCAACAATTAGATTTTCTGCAAAAGAACTTATATTGTCTCAATAATATTTGGTGATCAAAAATGTCATTGTTTATATTTAGATATAATTTTATAATTAAATATTAAACATGGGTCATTATTTTAAATTAATTGAAAAAAAAAACATTCCAACGACTTTCAAATAAATTTTTTTGAAAAATTACGTTTTTTTTTTGAGAAATTAAATGGCGTTTAAAATTTTTGAAAACATACTTTTTTTGCAGGTACATTTTTAAATCTTAAAATACAGGAAATATTTTTTAGCAGACTCTTGAAAACACGAGCAAGTTCATGCGATCAAGTCGTGCATTTTATTTACTTCACATTCGTCAAAATTTCAAACTCGAGATTTTAAACAAACATGACAATAAGATGGCAGAGAAGTCGAAAAGATGGGTCGGGTCCAACAATTTTTTCCATCTTTCTGTCCTCGCCTCTAAATCCTTAACCGTGGGGTCAGTTCAGTTTTTTTAATGTTTTTTTCTTCAAATTTTGATATCTTAAAAACGGTCAACTTTAACGATTTTCCAAAAAAAATAAGTAATTACGTTTTTTTGAGAAATTAAATGACATTTAAGTATTTGAAGATTAATTTATTTTGCATTTATATTTTTAAATCTTAAAAAATAGGTAAAGGGTGGTTTTCAAAAAGAATTTTAAAAAATGTATCTGTATAATAAATATAATGGATTGCCGTTTTTTTAAAAACGATTCGGGGTAAGAAGCTGGCTGGAGTAAATTTAAACCAAAAGGCCCAATTTTTTGCAGCATTTGGGGCCGTATGTCAGCAATAACGTGCTGATTATTCTCTTCCAAGGCGTCAATCGTTTTGGACTTGTCTGCGTAGAAAAGCGATTTCACATAATTCCACAAATAATAGTTCAGCGGTGTTAAATCACACGATCTTGGAAGCCACGCTACAGGTCCACGCGCTCACCAAAAGTTTTCTATAATTTCACTATGAAATGCCAAACCAAACTGAGCATAAATCAAGTGATAGCTGTCAAAAAGGCCAACTCCAACAAAATTGAAAACCACAAGTCTTATAAAAGAACACCCGCAACTACTTTTAAATAAACTCTTTGCATACTGTAGCAAGTTTATGCGACCCTGTCGTGCAATTTATTTTAAATCGCTTTCACCTGAAGAAACTTATAATGGGTTTCCAATTAGAGGTTTCATTTTGAATAGCCTTGTTTCATTATTCATTACATTGAAATTGAAACCATTTTGGATGAAGTAATAATGCTTTACTTAAACACCTTATTTACCCAAAGCCATTGAAAAGTAACTCAAAAGCATCTCTTCTATTCCGCCATATTCTTTGAAAATACATATGTAAATTGAAAATTGATATGCTTATAAATGAAATAAAAAAAAAAAAAAAAAACAACCCAAACGAGGTGATATCAAGCGCATTACGAAGCTTTATTTACTAACTTTAACTTTCATCCCTATATCGTATATATTTTCGCAAAAACTTCTTCTGTTGGAAAGTTTCAAAAACTAAGCCTTTCTTAATATATGTAGGTAGAAAATAATAAAGTTTATTGGTTTCTAACTTCTTTAAATTACATCCTTTGTTTAAGTTGTTTTTGTAGTTTGCCTCCCCTAAAACTGTACACTATCGGGTCTTGGTATGATATTACTTTTCTACTCAATGATAAGCTTGATGACAATGTGAATGAAAGTAATTTAATATGCGCTTGTCCCGCATCTTGTCTGGTTTTGATATATAAGTAATCCCCTATTCACACGATATGCTCGTCCCTAAAGGATTAAGCAAAAGAACACACATTTTATAAACACATTCGCTTCTTCTTTTTGATTACTTTTACGAGTATATTCAAAGGTAGGTGGTATAGGTATAGGGATGTGCTCTGCTCACCGTTACCATCAGGACGAAGTGAGGTTATGTGGCATTGAATTCGATTTATATGCCTTGTCCTTCGTCTTGTCCTTTTGTTTGTTCGTATTTGCTGGTTTGTTGATTTTGCTTTCTTTTACCTAAAAGAGTTCTATTACCAGTCTTAGGACGTTTTCATTTTTGTTTTTCAAAAGTTAGTTAATTTGATGACAAAACATTCAAGTACACGCTAAAGTAGCCCTCAAGGGAATAATTGGCGGTATTGATACAGTGACACTTGAGCTTATACAGTGAGCAACCCCTTTTTTGTAAGCGTTACATTTGCAACAGGGCAGGGAAAAAAGTCCCCTATATAAATATTTCTTTGTTAGTTGGTCATCACTTGCATCAGTGAGTAATACAAATAAAAGGGCGGCGGCGCATCGGTCGTGACCGGAGTGGCACCACTTGTTGATACTGCGTGTGCGGTAAAAAAATAAAAATTGAGTTCGTTGTCCTCTGTAAAGTTGCGTGTTGGAATTTTGTGTGTCTTACCCATATTATTTTAATAATTGTGTCAGACTTTTGAATCTCATACCCTAATAAAATTGTATCAAGATTAATTACCATGAATATAGAGCTTTGATATTAAAAAGAATCATTGAGTTATCAAACATTTTAGTGACCAAATAACAATTTTATATTAAAAAATTAAAGGAAAAACAATTTTGAAATACAACTTTTCGACAGTTTTAACACATATCTTTATTAAAAAATAAATAATTAACTCTTTAAAATAGACACCCTATAGTGTAGGGACTATTTGGCACAACATGGCCCATACCCAAGTGTTAAGAGTACTCGAAGTTGTTTTCAAACCTTATGTGTCAATCTTTGAACACTGATTTAAAGCTTTAACTACAATATCACGTAGAACAAAAATTGATTAAAAAGTTTCACTTTCATAATTTTTGCCAACACTTTATCCATGAGCGCAATAAAAACATACCCTTGTATAGGTTTTGAGTGAGTGTTTTTTTTTTCAAACTTTTCTTTGTTATTATTATTTATTTGTGAAAAAGATAGACAGACAGACACTGATGACTGGGTGCAAGCGTAACATAATGTATAACACCATTTGAATATTAATATTTTAAAAAACCAACGCGCGGCGAAACGTGACAAAGCATTTTCAGAGTGAATGAAAAATGAAATACAAAAAAAAAGTCGAACGTGACTTATTTTATTCCTGCCAATTAAATTGTTATGTTTAATTTTTTTATAGATTTTTAATTGATACCGAAAAATATGTGAGGCAGAGCAAACCTTTTTTCCGCTGGTATAGTATTTTCCTTCTGGTATTGGTATTGTTATAGGTTTAGGACGTGAGTAATAATGTACTATAATAAGTTTTTTTTCTTTTGTTGTTCTTTTAATTAAAACCAAATTATAAATACAATGAAATTTAATTTATGTTTTTATAATTATTATTGAATAGGCAATTATTTGCAGTATTTTTTGTTATTGTTTTGGCGGAAGTTAATATAAACAATTCTGCGAGTCATAGTATGGGTGGAAATAATATCAAACGAAAATACTTACATGGGTGGTCTTTGTGCAAAGGTTTCCGAATGGTTGAAATATACAAATGCATATAGGATATATGCAAGGTGAAGGAAATGTACATGTACTTATGTGGATATTAATATTTTTTTCATATTATGGTAAATATTTCTAAACATGTGGCGTGATGGCTGCAATTCCCTTCTGTGACATCAAAATTTTTTTTTTTTCACGGGAACTGCTTCTTGCAAGGAATTGATAAATCGTTTTATTATTCTTGTCATGAAAAAGTGCATAAAAACTACAGGGCTCCACCATCCCTGATACTACTCCCACACAAAAATGTTTAAGAGTTGTAAGTCTTTAGTCTGTTTCTCTACAAGTTGTTGCGCTTTTAAAAGGTTTTATCTGTTGACATTTCAGTAACAGTTAGCAAAACAAAAGCACTTTTGGGTCGGTGTGAAGAACATTCTCTTTTATCGTTGACGATTGTGAAACTGCTAAAATATGACCTGTTGTGACAAGCAAGTGAAGAACAGCTGAGCAAATTGTTACTGTAGCCCGTAGTGTTGATAAAACACGGGTTTATCGATCGCGGTGTTTTGAATAAGCGACTTCACAAACGATATTACACCGTATCTTGTACAAAGATCACCAGAAACATCGTATATTCGCTGTTTGGGTCCTTGAAAAGCATCAAAATGATATTGATTTTAATCGAAAAATCATCTTCAGCGATTTTTGGCCATTTTCACTTCAGTGGCTAAGTAGTAATAATCAGAAAAGTAGAATTCGTGGTCAGAAAATCCAAGAATGATAGTTTTAAAGCTTCTAAATATTAAACTGTAACTATTTGGTAGTACCCGTGGCATGATGGTTAGTGCGTTGGACTGTCATGCCAGAGGTCTTGGGTTCGATCCCTGCCTGTGCCATCTAAAGTTTTTTTCACGGGTACTGCCTCTTGCGAGGAATTGACAAATTCTCCAAGAGTAATTCTTGTCATGAAAAGTGCTTTCTCAAATAAGCCGTTCGGATTTGGCTTAAAAAACTGTAGGTCCCCTCCATCCCTGACAACAGTACTCGTACACAGGAATGGTTGAGAGTTGTAAGTGACTAGGCACTAGTTTTTAACGGAATGTTGCGCCACCGAGTTTATTTATTTATAACTATTTGGTAAGGTTTTTTGTGTGATTGGACTTAAATTATTCCAAAATAAGGCTGGTGCAACTGTAAACGTTGAATGTGGGTGCATGTTCCAACTGTAGCTCTCTTTTCAATGAAAAACCTCTTATTGGAAAACCGTGTAAACCAAAATGTTTATTTGAAGGAATCCAAGTCTGAGACGTTTCTTATGGACTCATAACTACAGGGTGTGTCACAGAAATAGAAATGATTTTAAAAAAACTATAACTCAATTTCTTATTAAGCTAGAAACACGACGCCGCGCCGCAAGGTTCGTTTGCCTAAACTTACTTCGGTCGTAGTGTTAAGTAAAGATATTCGTTCTTTAGCCGTACTACGCGAATGTGGAATTCTAAACCACATTCTAAATAAATAAATAAATTAGGTGGCGCAACAATCCGTAGAGAACCAGGGCCTAGTGACTTACAACAACTCTCAACCATTCCTGTGTGCAAGTAATGTTGTCAGGGATGGAGGGGACCTACAATTTATATGCCGAATCCGAACGGCTAATTTGAGAAAACACTTTTTCATGACAAGATTTACTCTTGGAGAATTTGTCAATTCCTCGCAAGAGGCAGTACCCGTGAAAACTCTTCTTTTTTTTAATTAAGGTGGCACAGACAGGGATTGAACCCAAGACCTCTCGCATGACAGTCCAACGCACTAACCATCATGCCACGGGCACTACAAAAACCACATTCTATCTTTGCAATATTTCGGAATACAAAACCAAACGGCACCTACACCTCCTTTCAAACCCTTTTTTCCTTGCTTAATGCTCATACTGTGTCTTAGCATAGTAAGGGTATCAAGTGTGAGTGTGCGCGATACATATATAGCGATGTGTTGCTCTAATTTTTTAATATGTTTTCCATTTCTCTGCCGCACTTTCAAGAAGCCCAGAAAGTTTTGTTAAAAATCTAACCCACTGTGAACAAACTAGCATTTAAACAAACATTTCGACACAAAAACGTACATCTTCATGTTTTAATCATGGATATGGTTAGCGTTTTCTAAAGAGTCTGTGAAAATTATAGGACAGATTTAATAAAACGTCTATTTTAGATGTTGTTTATTGTTTTTAATCTTCGTAGCTATTATATTATATATAATATAAAAATAGCCAAGGATTATTTAAGGGTTTTTATAAAGAGGCCAATAAGAAGTTTAAAGTGCTTTGTAAGACTAAAAGAAAGTTATACGCTGCAAAGCAAGCAGTCCGATTAGCATCTTCTAAAAACTCTGCTGATTTTTGGAAACTGCCTAGGGAGCTGAATGGAAAACGTTTTACTATCCACACAATACTGTCTTCAAATTAAATACATTCAGGATCTCTTAAATCCTGAAATAACACCGACAAAGTGGCAATTCGCAGCACCCGGATTCGTAGTCACATTTACATTTAGCGAGTTGGAAAAAACGCTGGAGACGCTTAAACATGGAAAAGCAGCCGGTTCGAATGGTATTCCAGTGGAATTTTTTAAGTATGAGACTGTCATAGTCAAAGAGCACCTTTTAAAACTTTTTAATACAGTTTTGGAGTGAGAACTGTCTCCAGATGAATTTCGAAAAACTATTATATTTCCAATCCACAAGAAAGTATAATTGTTTGATGCAGCTAACTACAGAGGGATTTCCTATTTAAATGCATCTTACAAGATATTTACAACAATGATGCATAAGCTTCTTGTTAGTTGGATTGAGACCGGAAACTTGCTGAGGGAGTTCCAGGCTGGATTTAGACCAGGATATTCAGCAATAGATTCTCATATATTAAGGAGCTTGGCAGAGAATTTCTTGAAACAAAGCAAAAAGCTGTATGTATTTTTTATCGATTTTAAAGCAGCTTTTGATACAATCGAGGTTCACTCTTCTATAAACTGTATAGTCATTGAATTTGGTCGCGTTCTTGAGCACCTATATAGAGGAACAAGAGCGGTTGTATGGACAGGTGAAGAACTCTCACACTGGTTTGAAACCTCATCGGGAGTGAGACAAGGTTGTACATCAAGCCCTACTTTGTTTGCACTATTCATAGACGACCTTTTAGACTATCTGCCGGGTGGAGTGGATTTCGCAGGGATACGGATTAAGGCATTTCTGTTCGCAGACGATATAGTCATGTTTGCGCATTCACCGGAAACTCTGCAGCTCATGATTAACAGGGCTTACCAGTATTGTCAGCTATGGAGTTTAATAGTAAATATAGATAAATCGAAGGTTATTATTATTAAAAGTGGGGTGGACGTAATGCATCAAATGAAAAATGGAGCTTTAATCGCGAAAATATTGAATGTGTGCGAGACTACAAATACCTTGGCATTACTGTTGCAAATAATTTAAATATGGAAAAACACTTGAAGAAGAAATTTGTTAAGGCGAAAACTGCTTTTAATATGACATGGAAACAATGCTTCATGAATAAGTGTATAGCACATAGTAGCAAGTTTAAAGTATTTGAAGCAGTAGCTGAGAGCATACTTTTATATGGATCGCAGGTATGGGGATGTAAAAAGTACAATTCGGTTGAAAAACTCTTAACGCACTTTATAAAAAGAATATTTCATTTGCCGAAAAATACGCTAAACTACTAAAAATTCCAATAATTTCCGTGTGATTTCTATGATGGTCAGACTATATGTAGTGAACTAATAGATTTAAATTTCATTCCACACAGACCTGATTTACCCCTAGAGTGTAATATGTGCAACCTATCAGAAAGAGAGGATACTGTCCACTTCTTGGGAAAATGTCCCATTCTCAGAGAAATCAGAAGGAACTCATTCAGAAAAGACTTTTTATCGGAAGATCAAGTGATAAGTCTATTGAATGAAATGAATGTTGTCAAACTTTACGAATTTTGCAAAACTGCGCTTAGATATAGAACTGCTATAATGAACGAAGATTTCTAATTGAGTTTTTATTCACAGTTTTTTTTAATTATTTTTAATCTACTATATTGTTAAAAAATTATGTATAAATACCTTTTTTAATATTAAAAAGTAATTATATTAAGGGCTTTTTATATTCATTGTGTTTTGTTGTCAATATGGCAGACGGCAATCGCCATGTTATAATGATTTTTGTAAACATTTTTGGTGTAATGTAAATTTTACTTTAATTCAATAAAATCTGTATCTATCTACATATCTATCTATCTATTTTTTTTAGTTTCCATCACAAATGCATGCGTATTTTGAGCATTACAAAATTTCAAGTTAAATTTATTGAACTCCATGACAGCATTACGTTCGTGCGACCTATCATTTTAACTTACTCAAAATCATCATGATCTTCTTCATGCATTATTCCAGTCTTCTTATAATGTAGCCTAGTGTGAACTTAAAGTTATCGAAGCGAGCAAGGTCAGCAGAAAAAAGTTTTTTGCGATGGCATCATTTAAGGCGCTTATGAACAGTTAATTAAGTACCCAACCCATTTTTTGTTTGGAGTGCACAATATTTTTAAAGAACTATACTTCGTCTTCTGCCCTGTTCTATGAACTGAACGACTATTAGTACATTAAGTGAAAGCGCTTCTTTGTCGTTAAGTCAATTAGACTTTAATGCTCAGTGAGTTCTTCGAATGAAGAAACATGGTGCAGAAGTATTTTTTGTTTTGTTTTTGCTGACGAACTCTAGAAGCTCTCTTCATGGTTAGAAATATATACATATAAACACCCCCGCATTTAAAAGTGGGGCCGTATAAAAAGTTGACGATAAACAAAAACAAAACAAAACGAAAAAAAAAGTGAAATGACCGAGCAGCAAAGTGAGACTTTTTTCTACGACTATGATGAAATCTGCTAAAGCTTCTGATACTATAATGCAAGCTGAATGAATTTTATATCACCCGAGTTGAGATGAGACCCGACTCATATCAAGCAATTGATATGATGTTGTCCAATGTCCAGGGCCATAGGTATACTTAAATGCATATATACAGTACGTTATGATGCGGGACAATGGACAGAATCTTGTTACTAGGTTATGTCATCTACATAATATTGAAGAAACACCAACTACAAAGCTACATAGGGGAATGTCCCGAGTCCCGCTCCGGTGAACAAACTGAACACTGAACACCATTAACCGTAAAGCATGACTTGACTATATAGATTCAGAAATTAAATATGAAATTCTTTCAGTTTCAAACAGTGTTGAAACTTGAAAGAAACCAATGAATAATTTTCAATTTTATATGAGTACACTACCAGCTACATATATGTATATCGTATATTGTAAAGTGAGGACGAAGGAAGAAGGGATGGAATGGGATCCGAAATATGATGACGATGAGGGTGTGCGATTTATGAGTACACTTCGCTTTCTGGTTTCTTTCTATTCTATAGTAGTGCAACGCAGTAGCGAAAAAGATTCAGATATTACTCGCTTTTATTTCTATGCGTTTTATATCGCTTTTTTATGTACAGCGCTTGTACTCATAGATATGCACATACAGATAAAGATATGAATAATGTTTTGTTATTTGATTAATGAATTACTCAAACTTATATTGCACTTGATATGGATAGATATATTTTTGTAAAGAAATAACCACCCTGTTATTGGTGTTTTTATGGAGGAAAACAGATTCATGAAATCAGCGATGCGCAACGTACTCGCAATCGTACTAAAAGTACTCATAAACAGCCAGCTATTCAGAGACTATTGCACATGATATTGTTATTATATTACAATTTTCTATATACGAGTGTGTTTGAATGTTTTTTTCAATTCTGTTGTACATAGATACTTTTTGTGGAATATAATTTAGAAAATTATGATTTATTGGGCGCATGAAAATGCAGACAGCATGAAGAAAAACAAACATATAAAAGGCAACACGCGTTTCGAGAATTGGAATTAGCTGTCATGGAGTATATTAAGGATGCCCTCGAAGTTAACTAAAGAAGAAAATGAGGGTTCAAGAACTTTTTTTAAGTTGGGATCAGAGGCGTATTTAAGGATTTGTCGCCCTGGGCTAATAAATTTTGAAATTTTGCAACCTTTTAGAAAAATAAAGTAATAATAATAATAAGGCACTTATCATTTCGGTTTTTCTTCTTGACGATTCTTTTTTGGTCCATTTTGTAATTTTGAGAGGTTTTGACTTTTTCCATCTCTTTAAAAACATCAAAGCATTTTCTTTTTCTCTCACAAACTACATATATGAGTGCCTCGAAGACCCTGGACGCAGTTTCTACGTCTGTATCAACACCTTGAAGTTTTTTTTGATAAAATAGACATTTTTATGAGTGTATAATCCTAAAATTGAAACAATATTGCTATTTCAAGAGACTTCAATTGGGTCAATAAACCTCTAGCTTCAGTTTCCACTTAAGCTTTCTGGTGGGCATCACTTTTAATAATGCTGTCTGGTCTTAATATCTTTTAAGCTTGTACATGCATTGTCCACAGCTGATCAACGGGACAAATTTTTTTAATGTGACATTTTTAGAACCATATAAAAATATGAAGTTTTGCTTTCTGTTGATGTCATCAACAAAACTTATGCCGACAAATTTTGCAGCTTCTTCTTAAATGTTTGCTTTTTTCTATGGCTTTTAACTTTCGCAATTTTCTATGTTAATATCGGGTGATTTTTTAAGAGCTTGAGAACTTTAAAAAAAAAAAACGCATAAAATTTGCAAAATCTCATCGATTCTTTATTTGAAACGTTAGATTGGTCCATGACATTTACTTTTTGAAGATAATTTCATTTAAATGTTGACCGCGGCTGCGTCTTAGGTGGTCCATTCGGAAAGTCCAATTTTGGGTAACTTTTTCGAGCATTTCGGCCGGAATAGCCCGAATTTCTTCGGAAATGTTGTCTTCCAAAGCTGGAATAGTTGCTGGCTTATTTGTGTAGACTTTAGACTTGACGTAGCCCCACAAAAAATAGTCTAAAGGCGTCAAATCGCATGATCTTGGTGGCCAACTTACCGGTCCATTCCTTGAGATGAATTGTTCTCCGAAGTTTTCCCTCAAAATGGCCATAGAATCGCGAGCTGTGTGGCATGTAGCGCCATCTTGTTGAAACCACATGTCAACCAAGTTCAGTTCTTCCATTTTTGGCAACAAAAAGTTTGTTAGCATTGAACGATAGCGATCGCCATTCACCGTAACGTTGCGTCCAACAGCATCTTTGAAAAAATACGGTCCAATGATTCCACCAGCGTACAAACCACACCAAACAGTGCATTTTTCGGGATGCATGGGCAGTTCTTGAACGGCTTCTGGTTGCTCTTCACTCCAAATGCGGCAATTTTGCTTATTTACGTAGCCATTCAACCAGAAATGAGCCTCATCGCTGAACAAAATTTGTCGCGAAACACATTTCGAACCGAACACTGATTTTGGTAATAAAATTCAATGATTTGCAAGCGTTGCTCGTTAGTAAGTCTATTCATGATGAAATGTCAAAGCATACTGAGCATCTTTCTCTTTGACACCATGTCTGAAATCCCGCGTAATCTGTCAAATACTAATGCATGAAAATCCTAACCTCAAAAAAATCACCCATTATTTGAAAACTTCAAATTATCAATAATTGCTTGTAACATATCTTCTGCTTTATGGCCTGTATTTTTCAGAAAGCCGATAAATCGTTTAACTTTTTCTTCATTCACTTGAAGATATACCTTAAATCGAATAAAAGCTGGTTTACAGATTTTAGACTTGCGTCGCAACTAGAAGCCTTGCGCCCAGTTTGTAGTCCTAAAGTGAATACGCTCCTGGTTGGTAATATTAATTTTATAAGCCTACAAACATGAAGGGACTAAGTCTATAATTTTTTTTTATCACAATGGGCCTTTCTTCTGGCCTAAATGTGTGGTTTTTGTATCCACATCCACATTAACCTAAGTCTATAATTTAAAGATTTGTTGCGCTAACAAGGATCATATTTCCATAACAATTGAAAGTATGCTGTATCTGTTAAAATGAAAAATTTTGAGGTGTTTATTTTTTCGTTGTAAAGCGAAATAAAGGTATGCTTTAAGCTGCGTTTTGTAATCGAAAATATTTCTATATAAAAATAAAATACAAAACTAACAATGCTATGAGAACAGCACTTATGTATTTAATCGACAAGTCAAAACCACATTTTCTTATTTCAAAACTGACTGCTATTTAATTTAATTTTAACAATTCAAACACATAGTTTAACATTCCCTGAGCAAAATAATTTTAGAGATATATGCAAAACTTCAAATACAGATCCAAAAACTACTCGTTTTTTTTAAATAATAAAATGTCAAAATTTGTGCGTATACCTAATTTTCTAACAGGTTTGTTGCTATCCCTATAATTTTGAATAGCTGGTATATGATTCGTAAAAACATTTGAACTCGAGTTTTTAATGAAGCATGCAAGTCGAAAAATTGGCTCCGGCAGTTTTTGTTTTAAAACAAAAAAGGTGCCTTAACCTTGGAACTATGGGTCTTGTGACTTACAACTCTCAACCATTCCTGTGTGCGAGAGATGTTGTCAGGGATGGAGGGGACCTACATTTTTAAGCCGAATCCGAACGGCTTATTTGAGAAAGCACTTTTCATGACAAGAATTACTCTTGGAGAATTTGTCAATTCCTCGCAAGAGGCAGTACCCGTGAAAAAAAAACATAAGATGTCTCAGGCAGGTATTGAACCCAAGAGCCTTGGCATTACAGTCCAATGCATTAATTATTACAACACGTGTACTACAGATTCTACTCCTGGTAAAATTTTAAGAAAAATTGAAGTGAAAGTTTAAAAAAAAAATACCATTAAAAGTTGGTAAATATTTAAAAATTCATACAAATTATAAAGATATTTAAATTAAACTTATTTCATCATATGCAAAACATTATTGTTAATTCTTTGTTATTTTTTTAGAAAAATTCAATTGACAACTTTTTTTTTTACAAAACACGAAATCACGAAATCGTGTGAAGACAACACAAAACTGATAAGAAATGGTTTGTTTGTGTCGCATCCCAGCCTAATTTTTGTTTTTAAATTTTCTAGGGAACTAATACACCGATTTAAATACTCAAGTTTTTATACTGTTCAAATAATTTTTGATGGATTTTTTTTTATAAATTTGATATCTGGAATACGGGTCAACATTTGGTAATGAAACGCAAATTTTTATAAGAACTAAATAATTTCGACCCAAAAAATGAAATATTATAAATATGTACATATAAAAATAACCGCTCTTACCATTTTCGAAAAAATGATTAATAAATTAAGGTTTTTTGAAATGGAATTTAAATTTTTGAAAATAAGCTTGTGTTGCAGGTAAGTTTTTAAATCTTAAAAGATACAAGAGAGATAGATACAAGAGCAATTTCGAGAATTTTATTTATTTGAATGATATTTTTGTAAAGCATCAGAATAACTTTTGTGATGTAAATTTTAAGTATAAGAACAAAATCAGAAGTAATATTAGTCTTAAAAAAGGTTTATTATCAATTATTTTACCAAACATCATGCATAATTTCCTTCTAACCAATAATTACAGAAGCCTCTCCAAATTAATCTACCTATATGTTTATTAATAAAGCCTCAAGTTAATATGTTATTTTTTGTTTATTATAAAAATTCATTGTCGTTTGTGCATCGTCGAATTTCAATTAAAATCATTATTATTCAAAACAATAGTTTTGTCCGAAGACCTTCCCGTTTGGTGTCATTTTTCTATAAGACGACTCATCAAGAAATCACAAATAGCTTAACATAATATTGTATAATAATATGCAATTATTTATTCAAATATTAATCAAAAACGATAACATTGTGTTCTCAATATGTTTGTTCTCAGCATTTGAGTTCATTTTTTTATTTTTCATTTTTAAAAATAACCTCGAAGTGTCGTAATTTTACGCGCTTGATGTTAATAAAATACTAATCAACTCGAACACGATATCGCATATCAACTGGTGTTTTAGACATTATTTCTATATAATATCTACCTATTCATTATTAACCTATAAATAAATAAATACAGAACATTTATTAACCATCATCGTAAATAAATCAGTAAGAAATTAAATATAAAGAAAAACCAACATAAATTTCGCACTTGGGAAAACTTTATCGCCATTGTCATCTTCACACAACACCAACAACATCAACTAGAAAAATGAGAATCTAAATCTTGGTAGCTGACACGACAACAGGACAATGCAAAAAGACATTCATAAGAAGCAGAAGAAGAAAGGGTCAGAATTTTTTCTTTACCCCTCTTCAAATTCTATGAAAAGTTCAAGACCCCAACACTTTCGATTTTCCTGATGCGGACGCTGAAGGAGAAGAACCCTTCTGACAACTAGTGGCTCTTTGTTAAAATAGAAATTCTTTAGAAAATATTTACCATTCCTCATACCATCATCATAATCATTGTGTCGCCTTATGACCAAAAAAAAGAGGATAAATTCTATTCCAAGGATCAAGGAACAAGTGACGAAGAATAAAATTGTTTCGTATATTTTGTTATTGATAAAAGTTTTCTGAACTTATTTCCATTTGAAACTATATTAAAATTGAATTAAATTAAATTGAATTTTATTTGAAATGATTTAACAAAATATCTAGAAAGCAAATATCAGTTACAGTTCAATTCAATTTAATATTGTAGCAAAAAGAGAGAAACGAAAAAGACAAGTTCATCAATTTGTTGAATGTTTAAAGTGAAATTATTTTCAAGCCTATACCTTTCTATACCTTCTTCTTCTTAAATACCTGTATCTGTTTCTCTATACAAATAAAATATATGTAACTTATTTTTTTTTCCTACACACAATGAAAACTCCTTTTACGGTAATTCGAAACGATTTTTGAAATTCCTTCATTTCCCCGACAAACGCTTAAGTGCAATTTTTCACCTTTTCTACCAATAAACTTATACAGGTACAGGGTATACAAGAGCACGAGCCTGAGTTCCGAGCCCAAGCCTTAAATGAAAGGACTTCTTTCAAGGATTATATGCTTTTACGAAAACATTTTCTATTTGAATGCTTTACCTTGGCTATATACGATTGTATATATTTTAGGGGAGGTAGAAATTTCTACACAGGGAGAAATAGCAAACATATAAAGTATTGGATTCATTTTAAGGAAGGGCGATATGTTGACGTTCGTCGTCGACGACGATGACGGCGATGACGACGAACGATACGACAAAAGTTATTTCTTCTTTGAATTTCATTAGAGAGCTAGTATTATAGTAAAGATGTTTATGTCTAGAAAAGTATTTTATACCTTCTATACGCTATGAGGAGTATGAAATGTTCCCTCATACTTGGTTTAAGTGAAAGATTTTCTGCTTCCACGAACAAATAAACTTAACTCTATGGAAAATTGTTTTAACATTTCACCTGGTTTTCGTAATGTATTAAGAGAGTTAATGCGGATTTATTGAAGGAGCAGAAAACTAATACGAAAAAATAGGGAGAATTTGAAAGAAAGAGGGGGGAGGGGGTAATAGTGAACTAAGTAGTTTTATAAATGAAGAAACTACTTATGTGAATGTCTGGATGTCTGATTGTAGGTGGACTGGATAAATATAAGACATTATGAAATGCCATTTAAAGTCTAGGTTAATCAACTATTGTTATAGTTCATTTCATATAAAATGCAATACATACTTCCGTGGGTTGATCCTAATCGCTATTAGACATAGTTCAAGAGGCCAATCTATGGACTATTATAATCCAATTAAGGAGAGAATAACCCTATTTTCGTTTTTCGAAGTATTAAATTGTTGACTTTTCTATTGGAAGTTTTTGTGTTGGGCATGATTTTTCAAATTGAAAATTTTGATCTGAATTCATGTTTTTTTCACAGAAGTCTCTAAAGCTAAAAAAACAAACACTAAAAAAATTGTCATCTCAATTACTTTGAATTCAATTTGTGAACACACCCTTTCACTAATCATCGAACTGCCATTGTAAATTTACTCAATAAAGTCAACATTTTCATCATGGTTAAGTACACGAACGAGCGACCGACAACGCGACGTCAGTATAAATTATAAAAATGTTCTTCCGAAATTTTGAGTCGGTGACCGCAACTTTAGAAGCATTAACTCCAATTTTTAGATGGAATTCTAGCCATAGAACCACTGCAAAAGCGTTCCTATAAATCGCTTGGATCTCATTTAGGCGTATTTTGTGTAAGGATCTAGGTTTACATATAAAGTCAAGCTGACTAAACAATTGAGGCTAATGGATCATTTAAAGCGACGTACATACGCTCTCCGATTGGGCTCTAGGGAAAATGCACCAAGATGTTGAATTTTATTGCAATTTTCAGCGTCAGTGACGAAGCTCATTTTTGGCTCAATGGGTTCGTTAATAAGCAAAAAATGTGTTATTGAAAAGCCAAATCTGCTTCATGAACCACAACTTTATTGATGGCGTTATTGGGTCATATTTTTTCATCGATGATAACGATCGTCACGTTACTGTGAATGGTCAGCGTTATCTCGTCATAATTACCGATTATTTTTGGCTCGAATTGTGGCTTCAACAGGATGGGGCTAGAAGAAATAGTCCAGTTGATTAGCCACATCGTTCATGTGATTAACGCCTCTAGACTATTTTCTTTGGTTTATGCCAACAAGACGAGCGACGACGCACGTTGAAACAGCTTAGGAACAATATTCAACATTGCATCTATCTAAGAAGAGGAATGCTTCTGGTGGAATGAAGCCGCTCAACCGTGCACCCTCAAAATACTCGTCGTTCGGATAGAACGCTCCGAAAATTAAATTGTTGGTCAAAGACATACATAGCTCTTGCAATGTGACCTCGAACCAGTTTTATCACGAAATTGTCAATTCTGTTGATTCGAGCCCCGTTGTATAGGACCTCGTTGAAATAGTAATGCACGTAAGAAGGTTCGGCTGTTCGATATAAGCCGGTACAGCGTCGTAAACACTGCCGCTCGAACACCCGAAACTTTTCCATCTGGGAAGGGCCAACGTTGAACCACACAGGACAACCATAAACGATCATCGGCCGTATGAGGGCCATGTAGCAAATTACCTTCACTCTGGGGTTAAGCCGACTGCTGTAAAACAGTCGTTTCGTCAGAGCGAAGGCTCCTCTGGCCCTGGTCAGAGCAGCATTTATATGTCTGTCGAAATAACCATCTGGGAAGGGCCAACGTTGAACCACACAGGACAACCATAAACGATCATCGGCCGTATGAGGGCCATGTAGCAAATTACCTTCACTCTGGGGTTAAGCCGACTGCTGTAAAACAGTCGTTTCGGCAGAGCGAAGGCTCCTCTGGCCCTGGTCAGAGCAGCATTTATATGTCACCTTTGGTGGGTGCCGGCCCATAGAGACATTCCAGGTAACTGTAAAGCAGATGAACTCGCCAGGAACGGTACAGTGCAGCCCATCCTTCCACGTTTGGCACGTACTGGCATACCAATCGCTACTTGTAAACTAATGCAAGACGCTGTGAGGAGTGCAGGCACCAGGTGGAACAACGTCACCACGTATCAGGTCACAAAAAACATCTGGCCAACACTAGATTTAAAACGTTCAAGGTGCTTGCTATCTCTAAGCAGATCGCATATAAGCTCGATAATAGGTGTCATAACCGGACACTGTCTAATAGGAAAGCACGCCACGCGACTAGGCGTATTCTCAAATGACTTTTGCAGAAGCTGTATTGACGAGGAAGAGGAGGAAACAATTCTTCATCTTCTCTGTACATGCCCTGCTCTGGCTCGAAAACGCAAGAATTACCTAGGAGAATTCTTTTTTAACGATCTAAACCATATCAGCAAAATCAGCCTCTCACGTTTCGTAAGGGACTTCAACTAGTTCCATTGAGCTTAGGAGGAAGCCTCAAGATTCATGTGTTATCACAATGGGCCATTAAACTGGTCTAAGTGTGTCCGTTTTCATCTTGGACAGCCACTTTAACCTAACCCTAACGCAATATTTCCGTGTACTAAGGGAGGCTAAAGCTTGTATTTCTTGATTTCTTTAAAGATAGATTTTTTTCAATTATTTATTACATACGTTCCTCATTGCAATGAAATAAAAAACCATTGATTAATCTTAAAAAATGAAAGGCTTTTGTAATATCAAAACGAAACCTCTTATTGGACGAAATTCTGTAAATATAGTTGTTTTGAATTTATTTTAAATTTTTAAGTTAAAACCCCTTTTGATTACTATTCTACTAATAAGATTATTCCTATATACATATTGTGCATCGGTCGATAGCTTTCCACTTGTAAAGGGTGATTTTTAGCTATTATCTTTTTGGCAACACTGGTTTAAACAGTTGACGCTCGTTTCGTGTTTTGTTTCACTGTCAAACATCTTTAGTTTGGTCTATAATTTAACAATGAATCGTCTTACAAACGAACAACGCTTTCAAATTATTGAATTTTATTATCAAAATGCGTGCTCTGTTAAGAAATTTCATCGCGCGCTTCTTCCATTTTATGGTCAGTTTAATCGACCCACTGAAGCGGCTATTCGGGCTATTGTGACTAAATTTCGCACCAAATTTACATTGTTGGACATTAAACCACCAACACGCTTACGTAGAGTGAGATCTGAAGAAAATATCGCAGCTGTATCGGCCAGTGTTAATGATGACCATCAATAATCGATTCGTCGCGTCGTCGCGGTCGCCCCGTTCGCAGCAACTGGGCCTCTGTTACTCAACAACGTGGAAAATTTTGGGGAAGGATTTAGGTGTGATATCTTTGAAAATACAGATGGTGCAAGAATTGAAGCCGAACGACCTACTGCAACGTAAAATTGTTGGTGAATGGGCTCTTGGAAAGTTGGCCGAAGATCCAATTTTTTACCGAAAAATTGTGTTCAGCGACGAAGCTCAGTTTGGTGCGGTTTATGGGCCTGTTGCATCATTGGACCGTACTTCTTCAAAGATGATGCGAATCCGTAACGTAACTGTGAATGATGAGCGCTACCGGGAGATGATATCTAACTTTTTTTTTGCCCAAAATGCAAGAGCTTGACTTGCATGACATATGGTTTCAACAAAACGGTGCCACATGCCACACAGCATACGCAACAGTGGACTTATTGAGAGGCGAGTTCGGTGAACATTTTATTTCACGTTTGGGACCGGTCAATTGGCCGCCTAGATCGTGCCATTTAACGCCTTTAGACTATTTTTTGTGAAGCTATGTTAAAGCTTTATACAGACAAGCCCGCTTCAATTGACACATTGGAAGACAACATTGAAGCATTTATTCATGAGATACCGGCCGAAATGTTGGAAAGAGTGTGCCAAAATTGGACTAAGCGGATGGACCATTTGAGGTGCAGTCAAGGTCAACATTTGCATGAAATAATCTTCAAACATTAAATTATATGGACCGTACTATCGATTGAAATAAAGATTTTATGCATTTTTCTGAATTTAATGTGTTTTTTTTTTTTTGAAAAACTTTCCTTTAGCTTTTAAAAAATCACCCTTTTTAATCGTCATTTTAATAAATTAAAATGCAATTTTTGTATCATCTCTTTTTACTTTTCTTTTTTACTTACCAAAACACGGTTTTCTGTTCTATCTCCTTTCGTTTCCAATTTTACCATGTATTTTACTAAAATTTTTGTGTGTCGTCCCAAAATGGATTTGACGCTTTCTGCAATTAAATAAAAAGAATATTGAAAATGTTAAAAACAAATAATTACATATTGAAAAGTATGTACATACATAGGTAGAAAAAATACCGCCTATAAAATCAGTAAAATGTGGACGGTATAAAAGTACTTAATAATATGCGTTTATATTTATATTCATGACAAATTTTAAATGTTTACTTCATTTAATGTTTGGATATGAATGTAATAAAGTTTATTGTACCGTTATGTTTGTCGTTATGTTGTAGAGCTTTTCTTTTTGGAAATCGATTGGAAATGATGTGTGACTTTAGAATGAGTGAGCATCATTTGTACCATAACCAAAATTTAAATATTCACAGCTTCAATTTATTTATAGAGAGAGTGTATAGTAAAATTTTAATATTTTTACACAACATGGATATGACATAACGTTAAGCATCTGTTTATAGCTTAAAAATAATATTTTATATTTTATGTTTCATTTTAAAGTCTGGTCTTTCTTGTGTTTATGATGTTATTTTTTATTTTCAAAAATTAATGTTTACTTTACAGATATTGGAAGAATTTTGGTAGGTAAATATTTGTTGTGAGAAATAACAACTGGTTCAACTTTTCCCTAATCTGACTTAAAATGTAACAAAATATACATAAATAAAGGGTTAAGCATTTTTCGCCATGACGATGATGTACAGGATTAGTATATAGAAATTATGAAACAATCACATGGCCCATTCGGTGCCGTGACATAAGGGCAAGTGTCATAAGACCAAATTTTGAAATTTGACCTTATGACACTTTTCGAAATCGTCGTAAGGCCAAATTTTAACGTTTGGCCCTATGTCGCGAAGTCTTCACTGAAGTATGTTCAAGGGATTAGAACCCTCCACAAGTAAGCTTCTAATATAAACTACTCAAAACAAAATAGGGTCCATTGAAGATTTATTTTGTATTTTGCCTAAAAAATACTTAATTGGTGAAAATTGTCCAAGCCCAGCATTTTATTGAAAAGTTTTCATGTGTATGATTCCATATCGATGCTTTGAATAACAATTTTACTGATACCTCAAAGTGAATAGGCAAAAAAAAGCCGATCGCTCGAAAAAACAATCAATGCAAAAATTATTGCATATGTCCGATTCTAGGGTTTTTTTTGTAAAGTGTTTCTTTACTTAATTGTTGTTCTTTACTTCTTCGTGATTAAACGTGATTACAATCGGTAATTGGTCTTAGACGCCATTTGGATACTGAAAACGCAATTAGAGCTGTAAATATGCTAAAGCAAGGAGTGTCTCAAAGGGCTTGTTACACTTTTTCACACTAGTATTATTCTTTTTATCATTAATCGCGAGGGGGTTTTATATTAACTAACTTATTATTATTTACAACGAAATAATCACAACAAAACTAAAACTAAACTAAAACGACGACGGCGGCGGCTGCGTAGCGACGAACTAATCAACTCGCACTCAAATGAGTACGAATGCGACACAAAAGAGAATACAAAAAAAGTGCAACAATACAGCTCGTTAACAAAGCTGTAACCGCGGCTGCTCAGCTGGGCTGGGTTCTTTTGGAAGAATTTGTTTATAAATTATAACAATGTTGATTGATTTGTAAATCAATCAAATTGTTACAATTTGGAAATAAGTTATTGCAAGTACCTACAGTGGGGTACGTTGCAATAAAAATGGGCGCCAGGAATTTTTTTTAAAACCGAAAAAGAAAATTCCAAAACTCTTTAAGTTGAGTGAAGCGAAAATAAGAAGACAACACAACGACCGTTTGGTTTTTAAATTTAATATTTATTTCTTTGGGAAACCGTGGGATTGAAGATCCCTGGACTAAAACCCAAAATGTTTTCAAATTAAAAGTTAAAATTACAAACAATTGAAATTCAAATGAAACAAAGCAAAAAGAAAACAACTCAGAAAAGAAAATGACAAAATAAAATGGGTACTTAACACCGAACGCGACCGAAATATATATACTATATATGTATCTATATGAACAGAACAAATAAACAAAAGAAATAAACTACTTATCTTTTCCTTTGTCTCCCTTTCTATTTTCCTCTTTTTCTCCCGATCCTCACACCTCGATCCTCGAATTTTAATTTTCCTTCTTAATTTCCTCGATTTCTGATTTCCTATTCTTCTTCTCAATCTTTCTTTTCCTTTCAAAAATTCCTCGAACTTTTTCCTTTTTTTTTCAGTCTTAATCGTTTCGCTAGTAAGTCTCTTTCAAGAGTGCCCTCCAAGCTAATTCCCATCTACTTTCTTCCTCCCTCGACCATTCCAGTCACACACACATTCATCCAACACAAGCATCCGTTTTCGTGATTGTCGGTCACGGTATCGCGGCTTCCTGGAAGCTTTACGCTCATCAGGAAAGCCACCGTTGTTGACTCTCAGCGAAACTTTGCTTTCACACACACAAACACGGTTTCGACAAGTTGTTGGATGAGTTTCCAAAACTTGCCGAAACATAATGGTGAGTTCAGACCCCTTCCCAACTATTCTTATTTTTCGAGAAAGTTAAAGGAAAAACAAAAATCGAGAAGAAGTCTTTTCTAGGCATTTTCCTATTACTATTATTACGCGCGAGATTCGAGGTGTGAATTTCGTACCAAATGTTAAATTAATCTACTTTAAAACGCGGTGTTAAAAACCCATTTTGTACATAAATAGTTAAGAGAATCTACGTTAAGAATTAGAAATTTTAAAACACAATAGCTATGTTGTTGTTATTGTCGTTGTTGTTGTTGTTTTCAAAGTAAGGGTCCGCCTGACCTCATACTTCTTCGGCTCATCCGCCGGCATTTTCGACCTTGTCGAAAGAACTCGTTCTGGAACTCGATCACCTGCTTTTTGTTGCTTTTGCAAAATAAAGGCTAGGTACACCTGTGGCTGATGAGACCATGGTTGCCCTCAACTTTGCCGATATTTTGCAGCCACAACTAGGGAAAAGAAAACAGCCAACGGCTGGTTTTTGTTGCGGTAAAATTTACCGTAACAAATCCCACCCTTACCTCCCAAGAAATGTGTTTACTTTTCAAGAAAAGCAAACCATTTCTTAAGGCTCAGCCAGGGGTAGACAACAACAACAAAGGATTACCATCATAACATTTAAAAGAAAAAAAAAGAGAAAAAAAAAACATTAATGTGGCACATTAATTAAACAAAAATGACAATGAACAATCAAAAAAAAAATACTACAACAAAAGGGACTTGACTCAAACATCAACAAAAGGTTTTAAATCCTTAACATGCCACGTTCCTCGCTCCTTACCGCGATCATCTACCAAAAGATATGTCCAAGGTGACACTCTCTTGCTGACCTTGAAAGGTCCTACAAATTTGGTCGCCAACTTGGACATATCTTTTGGTAGATGATCGCGGTAAGGAGCGAGGAACGTGGCATGTTAAGGATTTAAAACCTTTTGTTGATGTTTGAGTCAAGTCCCTTTTGTTGTAGTATTTTTTTTTTGATTGTTCATTGTCATTTTTGTTTAATTAATGTGCCACATTAATGTTTTTTTTTTCTCTTTTTTTTTCTTTTAAATGTTATGATGGTAATCCTTTGTTGTTGTTGTCCCCCACGTTGGGCGCCAATTTGTTACACTTTTTCACACTAGTATTATTCTTTTTATCATTAATCGCGAGGGGGTTTTATATTAACTAACTTATTATTATTTACAACGAAATAATCACAACAAAACTAAAACTAAACTAAAACGACGACGGCGGCGGCTGCGTAGCGACGAACTAATCAACTCGCACTCAAATGAGTACGAATGCGACACAAAAGAGAATACAAAAAAAGTGCAACAATACAGCTCGTTAACAAAGCTGTAACCGCGGCTGCTCAGCTGGGCTGGGTTCTTTTGGAAGAATTTGTTTATAAATTATAACAATGTTGATTGATTTGTAAATCAATCAAATTGTTACAATTTGGAAATAAGTTATTGCAAGTACCTACAGTGGGGTACGTTGCAATAAAAATGGGCGCCAGGAATTTTTTTTAAAACCGAAAAAGAAAATTCCAAAACTCTTTAAGTTGAGTGAAGCGAAAATAAGAAGACAACACAACGACCGTTTGGTTTTTAAATTTAATATTTATTTCTTTGGGAAACCGTGGGATTGAAGATCCCTGGACTAAAACCCAAAATGTTTTCAAATTAAAAGTTAAAATTACAAACAATTGAAATTCAAATGAAACAAAGCAAAAAGAAAACAACTCAGAAAAGAAAATGACAAAATAAAATGGGTACTTAACACCGAACGCGACCGAAATATATATACTATATATGTATCTATATGAACAGAACAAATAAACAAAAGAAATAAACTACTTATCTTTTCCTTTGTCTCCCTTTCTATTTTCCTCTTTTTCTCCCGATCCTCACACCTCGATCCTCGAATTTTAATTTTCCTTCTTAATTTCCTCGATTTCTGATTTCCTATTCTTCTTCTCAATCTTTCTTTTCCTTTCAAAAATTCCTCGAACTTTTTCCTTTTTTTTTCAGTCTTAATCGTTTCGCTAGTAAGTCTCTTTCAAGAGTGCCCTCCAAGCTAATTCCCATCTACTTTCTTCCTCCCTCGACCATTCCAGTCACACACACATTCATCCAACACAAGCATCCGTTTTCGTGATTGTCGGTCACGGTATCGCGGCTTCCTGGAAGCTTTACGCTCATCAGGAAAGCCACCGTTGTTGACTCTCAGCGAAACTTTGCTTTCACACACACAAACACGGTTTCGACAAGTTGTTGGATGAGTTTCCAAAACTTGCCGAAACATAATGGTGAGTTCAGACCCCTTCCCAACTATTCTTATTTTTCGAGAAAGTTAAAGGAAAAACAAAAATCGAGAAGAAGTCTTTTCTAGGCATTTTCCTATTACTATTATTACGCGCGAGATTCGAGGTGTGAATTTCGTACCAAATGTTAAATTAATCTACTTTAAAACGCGGTGTTAAAAACCCATTTTGTACATAAATAGTTAAGAGAATCTACGTTAAGAATTAGAAATTTTAAAACACAATAGCTATGTTGTTGTTATTGTCGTTGTTGTTGTTGTTTTCAAAGTAAGGGTCCGCCTGACCTCATACTTCTTCGGCTCATCCGCCGGCATTTTCGACCTTGTCGAAAGAACTCGTTCTGGAACTCGATCACCTGCTTTTTGTTGCTTTTGCAAAATAAAGGCTAGGTACACCTGTGGCTGATGAGACCATGGTTGCCCTCAACTTTGCCGATATTTTGCAGCCACAACTAGGGAAAAGAAAACAGCCAACGGCTGGTTTTTGTTGCGGTAAAATTTACCGTAACAGGCTGTTGCAAATCGAATCGGTGTGTCGCGGTGAGCTATCCGAAACGTGTGGGAACGCGTCCAGGAAACCGTGAGTGTAGCAAAGAGACCAGGATCAGGAAGAATTCGGGCCACAACTCAGCAAGAAGACCAGTACATTCGAATAACTGCCCGGGCTTTACAAACTCAACTGCGGCAGTCGACTGGCACTCAAGTCAGTGATCAAACCATACGCAATCGACTCCACTAAGATGTTCACCGTTCCAGAGTGTGTTCTATTTAGCCCAAACTTACACTGGCCTCTCAGGCAGCGCTTTTAAGGTACGCCCGTGAGAAATTAAATTGAACCTTGGACAACTGGAGGTCCGTACTCTTTACAGACGAATACAAAATCAAATTTTTGAGTAATGATAAGCGATTACGAGTGTGGAGAAGTGCAGGTGAACGTTTTAGCAACCCGTGCATTCACGGAAGTGACCGATTGGGGGGCCCCAGTATTATCGTATGGGCTGGAATAAGTTTGCTAAGCAAAACAGAGCTGATTATCCTGGATGAGGGCACCGTTACCGCCGCTAGTTAAATTGAAATGGTTATATGACCTGTTGTGATCCCATTTTCACAAAGAGTTGGCGATGGGTTTGTTGTTATTCAAGACAATGCTCGCCCGCATATGACCCGTAACACGCAAGCAGCTCTTTCTGACGCCAATACTACACTTTTGACATGGCCAACAAAGAGCCCAGACCTTAATCCCGTCGAGCATTGACAGGAACAGTTAAAAAGAAGCATCAAAGAAAGCCACGATAGTGTCAACACTGCACAGAAGCTCATAAACGAGTAAAAAGCCTGTTGGGAGCTTTTACCCGAACAATATGTAAGGCATCTGATTGAAAGCACCAGATAGGCTTATACAGTGCATACAGAGTAAAGCAGGCTCTACTACTACTATAAAAATGTTTTTTTCAGTGTAACTTGAATGAAGAATTTTTTTTCGTGTTAAAAGTGTGTACACTATTATTTAATACTTTACTGAAACACAATAACCCAAAAACAAAAATTTAAAAACTTATTTTTTTCAGACGAAAGCCAAAAAACTTTGTGGGTCCTATTTTGTTGTGAGTAGTTTAATTCAAGTAGCATAAGAGTTTTTTATTTGTTTGCCAAATGTTTCTAACATATTATTGCCATTTTTATTATAAGGTTTAATTTGGAAAAGTAAGACGGCAGCTCATGCGAATTCGAAACAAGTCGTTTCCTAAAACTCCCACTACTGCATGTCTCGATACGCAGATGAAGCCTTTTACCGAGTCACAATCATTGAAGATAACTTTAGGTACTCAATATTTATGTCACCAACAATATCAAATCTAATTCAAAACCTACCAAACGATACCCCAAGACACTTTTTTTTGGATGGCACTTTTAGTGTTGTGCCATCAAAATGTCACGGCACCGGCCAATTCCTTTTTTTATAAACGGATTCATGTTATGTTTTGTTTGAAAATTTTTTAAAACCATCCTAAAGCTTGCTTTTTATTAGTTTTTGGTTTATTTATTTAGTAGACCATTGAATTATGAAACATTCAAATAAATTTTATTCACCTGTGAAAGTTTCATCTAAAATTTCATGCCTTCTAAAGGTTTCAACCAAAGTTTTTACCAAGGACATACTAGAAAATACTCAGTTTTTATTTAAAATTTTTTGAGTTTCAAGAAGTATGTAGGAACAGTGCGTTCTTAATTATGATAGAACTTTTATTAAATTAGTCTTGTCATTCTCGAAAAATATTTATTAATTTATATTTCACATTAAGATTACAATCTTATTATTTGTGAAGCCTTTATAAAATATGTTACAGCGTTCGAGAATTTCAAATTTAGATTAGATTAGATATTATTTTTTTTTTCATTAAAAACGATACATAATAATTTACAACACAAAAAAAACTTACAAGCATGGCATAAGGGCCGTCTGCCGAAATTTCAAATTTAGTAGATACTAAAAATACAATTTTAAAATTAAAGTTTACAATATTTAATTTTTTTTTTATTATTTTTTTTTATAATTTTATTTGTATTAATCATAACCCTAAGCATCATTAGTCAGATGCGTTAAAAGACGATATTTGAATGCGTTTGTGTTAAATATTCTTCTAATTGTAAAAGGTAGTGAGTTCCATAATTGAGTGGCATGGACAAAAAATGTACGTTCAGATGCAGGCAAGCAAATCTTGGTTGGGTCAGTACAACAGTTCTTAGCGAATATGAAAAAATTAATCGGTCAAATAATCAGGTTTTTTTACACTTCAGAATTTCAGAAAGTAGTAAGCTTATAGCAAGCGTCAAACTACGATCAGAGGCTCATCATAAGTGCATGTGTTAGTTGTTAGTAAAAAAATAATACAATTATAGCCTAACACACGCACAAAATACAAAACATAATTAACATTTAACTATTACAGAACAAAAAATAAAATGAGAACGTTTACGATAGTGGAGCACTGGTTCTAAACAATGATTTTAATCCCACCTTATTCAAATTTAAATCTATCAATGAACAGTTTAAGTTATATAAAATGCTCATTCGACTTAAAGCTTTATTCTTTCCATAGTTAGTTCTATGGAAGTCAATATGTATAAAATCAAACGTACGCAGGTGATGAGTTCCGCCTCGGTAATTCAAATGTACACAAGATAGCAAATAAGGTGCATCAATTTCACCATTAATGAGTTGATGAAAAAATACTAAGTCATTATTAACACGCCTTTGATGAAGAGATTGCATTTGAAGAAGCAGAATACGATGTTCATAGGGAGGCAGATCATAAGGATCATCCCAAGGAAGACCCTTTAGGGCAAAGCGAATGAAGTTATGTTGAATTGATTCGATACGTTTTCTATGAATTTCGTTATAGGGAGTCCATACCTGCGAAGCATATTCAAGATGAGGACGAACATGGCAATTATACAAAGAAAGAGTAACATAGGGATCATTGAACTCCTTTGCCCAGCGTTTTATAAAACCAAGCATAGAACTTGCTTTATTAACAATAAAATTAATGTGATGTGTAAATTCTAAGTTGGAACAGAAATGAACACCTAAATCTTTAAATGTGGAGACGCGACCGAGTTTTTGCTTTGATATACAATAATAAAATACACTACCGATTCGTTTTTTAGTAAAAGTTATCGTCTGGCATTTTAAAGGGTTGAGTGAAAGGCTATTTTTCCCACACCAAAATGTGAAACTATCAATGTCGGCTTGTAAAAGAATACGATCATGGGTGGACTTTATTATTTTAAAAATGAGTACTTCACTTGAGCGTAGACATGACGATACATCGTTAATAGACAGGATAAACAGAAAAGGACCAAGATGGCTTCCCTGGGGAACACCAGATTGAGCAACAAAAGGTTCAGAAAGACAATTTCTAAATTTTACCTCATAGGATCTGTTTTCAAGGTATGATTTGATCCAAGCTAAGAAAAATGGTGGAAAACCAAGAGCTTTAAGTTTAAATAAAATAATTCCGTGGCTAAGTTGGTCAAAAGCTTTGGAAAAGTCAGTGTATATACAGTCAACTTCATAACCTTGTTCTAAAGCGTTTGAACATATGTTTGAGAATGTGAGGAGATTAGTAACGGTTGATCTTTTTTTCACAAAACCATGTTGCTGTTCGCAAATGAGATTCTTACTAAAAAATGCTACACTTTCACATACAACTTGTTCAAACACTTTAGGAATGCAAGAAAGCTTTGCAATGGGCCTGTAGTTGCTTATATCCGCCTTGTTACCTTTCTTGAAAATTGGTGTTAGAAATGACTCCTTCCATATATTGGGAAATTTGCCTGTTTTTAGAGAAAGTTTAAATAAGAACGTAAGGGGTTCAACTAAAGCATTACTACACTTTTTTAATACTATCGGGGGAATACCATCGGGGCCGGCTGAGCAGTTATCATTCAACGCGGCTAAAAGATCAAGGACCGTACTCTGTAGCACAGGGATGTGACTACAGCTAGTTTGTGAAAAGGAGTGAAGATTATGAAAATATACTTCATCAACTTCTTGAGGGCTATTAACAAATGACTCTCGGAAATTTGTCGCGAAAGCGTTACAGATATCAACAGTTTTATCTAACGAAAGGTTCTTGTAAGTGAAGTTAACTGGAAAGCCATCTGATTTTTTCTTTAAGTTTACAAAATTCCAAAATTTTTTAGGATTCTCTTTCAAAGAGGATCTCATATCAGTAACATAACAAGCATATAAAAAATTAGAAAGAGACTTAAATTGGTTAAAGAGTTGGACATAAAAAGGTTGACGAGACTGTATAATACTGTGCAGACGGCTCTAATGCCATGCTTGTAAAGTTTTTTTTCTATTGTAAATTATTATGTATCGTTTTTAATGAATAAAGATTTATCTATCTATCTAAAAAAAAAAAAATAATACTGTGCAGCTGAATGAGAGTTCTAAATTTTATAAAGTTATCGAAAGTCAGAGCGATTATTTGTTTAGAATAACATGAAATATGGTCGTAATATCTGATATTGAAGATGTAGGTATCTGACAAAGTTGTTGTATATAACATTAAGTTTTCGCCTCGTAAAGGGTGTCCCAAAATTAACGCAAGATTTGAAATTGCCGCCATTTGTGCAGTGAAGTGTTGGCAACCCTGAAAAAAAGCAATTTGACAGCTAACAGTATAGGGTTATTAAAAATGGAGCGTTACACGATAGAACAACGTGTCTTCATTATTAAAGAATATTTCAAAAATAGTGAAAGCTTGGCGGCTGCAGTTCGAAAATTTCATACAAAATATGGTCGGAATAGTGTTTTAACTTCGTCAACTGTGAAGAGATTAATTGAAAAATTCATGGAGACTGGATCCGTTGGAGACGCCAAACACACTGGTCGTCCAAAAAAAGGCCGTTCAAATGTGAATGTCGAAGCAGTGCGTGAGAGTGTTGCTGACAATCCAGGAACCTCAATTCGACGTCGTGGACAAGAATTGCAAATTTCAAGAACCTCTCTACAGCGTATACTCACCAAAGATCTGTGTCTTCATGCTTACAAAATTCAATTAACACAACAATTGAAGCCTAATGACCATGGACAGAGAAGAGAGTTCGTTGAATGGATTATTGAACATCAACAAATGGACCCTGATTTTTCGAGCAAAATCATCCTAAGCGATGAAGCACATTTTCATCTTGATGGCTTTGTCAATCGCCAAAATTGCCGCATTTGGGGTTCGGAGAACCCACATGTGATTGTCGAAAAACAAATGCATCCACAACGCGTGACTGTATGGTGTGGATTTTGGGCTGGAGGCATAATTGGGCCATATTTTTTTGAAAATGATGCTGGTCAAGCAGTGACTGTTACTGGTGCTCGATATCGCGACATGATTACACAGTTCTTTCTGCCAAAATTGGATGATATTGATGTGTCCAATATGTGGTTTCAACAAGACGGTGCCACATGTCATACAGCCCGTGAAACAATTCAATTACTGCATGAGACATTTCCAGGTCGTGTACTCTCTCGTTTCGGTGATCAAAATTGGCCTCCTAGATCGTGTGATTTAACACCATTAGACTTCTTTTTATGGGGTTATTTGAAATCACAAGTCTATGTCAACAAGCCCACAACCACCCGTGCATTAAAGGAGGAGATTCAACGCTGCATCAACGAAATTCAGCCACATTTATGCAGAATGGTCATGGAAAATTTCAACAAAAGAGTGCGCATGTGCATGCAAAGCCGTGGAGGCCATTTGTCCGATGTGTTATTCCATACATAACCCTATCCTATGTACTTTACGAGTCAGTAAAAATATAACTATCAAAAGACTAAAAACGGCGTTTTCTATTTAATTCAAATCTTGCGTTAATTTTGGGACACCCTTTATTTGAGTCAACTCTACAGCACACTTCATATCCAAACAGCAGGATAGGTAATAGAAGAGATCTTACACGCAACATCTTACTAATGATAGGAACAAACCTTTGGGATGTCCACAGTAGGCGAAAAGCACTATATAACTTGCCAATTGTAGTAGCTGCATGGTGATTCTAAGTTAAAGTCTCGTTAAAAATAATACCTGGATTCCTAGCAGACGGCACAAATTCAATAACTGAGCCACCCAGTAAAACCGGTGGAAAGTTTGACTATCAAAAGCGCGTTTGTAAATACACAAAGTTTTAGATTTTCTTGGATTGAGGGTGAGGTTATGCTTGAGAGCCCACTGTTGTATAACTACTAGATCCTCATTAACATAGTTAATAGCATTTCTTATGCTATCTACAGGAGTGTCCAAGTATAATTGGACGTCATCAGCAAACATATGAACTTTACAAGATTTAACCAGTCGAGGAAGCTCATTAACGTAAAGTGAAAATAATAGAGGTCCAAGAATAGAACCCTGAGGGACCCCTGCTGGGACTGTCAGAAATGAAGATGTCGGAATTCCTACTGCAACGCATTGTTGTCGATTAGATAAGTATGAGTGCAGAAGTTTCACTGCAAAACGAGAGAATTTGAAATCATACTTAAGTTTTTGGCACAGCACAAAGTGATCGACAGTGTCGAACGCTTTTGAAAAATCTAGCAACGTTAAGAATTTAGCACGATTCATGTCCATCGCTCTGCGTATATCATCAACAACAAGTAAAAGCGCCGTTTACAGCTTCTTTTTGCACGGATTTGTTTGTATCTAGCAGGCTATTGTATCTTAGGTGTCCTTGCATCTGTTTTAAAAGTAGTTTTTCGAATAGATAGACTTCAGATAGGAATGGCAGGATAGCAATAGGCCTATATTCTGGGTTAGCACAGTTTAAAGTCTTAGGGATAGGAGGTATCTTAGCATATTTACATATTCTCCGATACTCAGAATTAGTTAATATAGAATTAAATAAATGAGTTATGTATTTTAGAATATGGTGAAGTACAATTTTGAAGAACTTCGAATTGACCGAAAAAACCGCCCTTGATTTAATGGACAGCATTGCCTCGACGATATCTTCATCTGTGAAACGAGTAAAGTTAAAACTTTGTTCAGGGTCGTCAATTTCATTTCTCGAATCATGCATCATATGCAGAGCCATAAGAGTCAATTGAATTACGTTTTTTTGGGAACATATACAGACACAAACTGGGCATTGAGTTTGTTGCAGTCTATGTTAGCATTTGGTTCTAAAATTCGTTTACCATTGCCCAATTTACGCAAGTTTTTCGAAAAATTGTTCCCAGATTGGTTATCTGGGTTCAATAAATTTTCATAGTAGCGTCTCTTAGCCGTTTTAATGCGAAGAACTACTAAATTTCAGAAAAAAACGAAAGGTATCATGAAGCGTAAACTGCTAGTTTATAACGCTTCCAACGAATAAACGCATTTTTAATCAAAAAGAGGGAAACTGTTGTCCATCAATCTAGATTTTCCTTTCATGATGTTATAATTTTCGCACTCATCGCATGTTGGCATAATTTTTTAACAAATTAAATTTAAAAAAAAAAAGTACAACTACACCCAAATACACTAAGATGTAGATAATTACTAGTTTCCTTTATATTTCTGTTCTACATTTCGCGTGTGAAATAAAATTGAAATTATTAAACGAAGTCTAAAATTGTCATGACACATTTCATCGCGTAAAATTTTAATTACACACATGCAACAGGATTCACATCCTTAAAACTGTGATATTCCTATTATGGTATCTTTTTGAATCATATATCGGTCTTACAACAGCCCAGATGTGTGTCGAAATAATTATGATGATACCTCTAACACGTTATCTATCTACATATAGACGACTCATATATAAAATTATGATGCATAGTTTATAATTCCATTTTTTGAAATAAAAAAAAAAAAAATAGAAAACCTCTCTCAATTTCTCCACCATTTATCAAAGGTTTTCCTTTTAAGTTAGTTTGTTTTTTCTTCGTTTTTTGTTTGTAAATCACATAGTCTTAGGATTTCCTCTAGTTTTTCTTGTTATTACACTCGTTTGTTTGTGTTTCTTTGCTTCCTCAAAAGATGTCACTGTCGTCGTTGTTGTTTTGTATGAAGGCAACGTTCTGTTAGTGATGGTGTCCCAATTCGAAGTGCCTACAAATTCACAAGTGCAATTGATGTTGTATTCTCCTTAGCTCCTACAACGGACGACCATCATCATCATATACGTTGCGCTGGCTGGCTTGGATGGAACAAGGCGCACATATGCTGGCCTGGTCTGGATGACACAATTTCTCCTTTATGGCTTCGTTTTTTTTTCTTTATGTCTTGTACTCCTCGTTACTCTGCACTTTATGCGCTATACCATAGGTATAGCCACATCAGCGTGGTTAGGAGGTTGAATAGATACACATTATATGTAGTAACAATGTATACATCTATCTAAGAGGCTTTGAGGTACCAACTCTTAACCAGTCTTTAATTCAACTTAGATGACAACTGGAATAGAGAAGATGCACGACAAACAAAAACAGTTGCCTGTTTTTTTTTCTTCTTATAGTGATTTTATTCTACTGGGGTGACCATCAACGGAATATCTCGTAGAATGACGAGAAAGTTGCTTGTTGCTGAAAAATTAATTAAATGAAACTTAACGTTAGGTTGGTAAAAGGTCCTTAAAAAGCAAAAGTGTGGTTTAGAAACGTCTAAAGTAATTCGAATCAGCAAGTACATTCGACGCGGCTGTGTGTTCTATTCGTTTTAACACTGCGACTGTAACTGTTGCTGCTGTTACTGTTGCTGCTGTGGTGCATGGTTGTGGATTGAATATGGTAGGTATGCGGTTTTTAGCACTTGTCCATCATAATGTGACATAGTATCTTGAGGTTTGCACAACCGCAGCCGCTTTTGTAAGATCAAAGTAAAACAAGCTTTTGAGTTAAAATACTTATATGAACGTTGCTCGTCGTCGCCGTCGTACATTATATCCATGGAGGTAGTTGATGTTTCACAGGAATTACTTAAAGAGGGCACATTAGGTTGTGCATTTTATTAAATTTTTATTCTTAGTCTCTGACCCTATCATCACCATCAAAAAATGAGAAGGGTTATAATACTGATGCAGATGCAATTTGTTACTTTGTTTAATTTTTTGCAGTATAATTGCAACACTTGTCACTTTTAAAATATCAACATCAACATCTTTTTTGGCGGCTTGTTTTTAATGTTTTATTTCTTTAATCTTGTTTTTTTTTTTGTAGAAGCGACACTTGACGGTGTCGGTATTGTGCCGTCTTACACAGGCTCAATAGACATGGACTTATATTATGAGGTAACAGGTTGCGCAAAATGTGTCTTTATATATACATACATACAAAGAAGAAAACATCACCTCAAAAGGGATTTGAATTCATTTCAATTTAATTTCATTTAAGCTTTGTGCCTGTTTTAAGTGTTTTTTTTTTGTCTCTATTTGTGAATGATGTAGAAATTATAATAAAGACGCAAAACAGCAAAGGAAAGAAGTGTCACAATGAAGTGTGAACTAAATTGAAGTGTTAGCTTTTGTTGTTAGGGGGGATACCAGGACAAGTATAGGTTTTAAATTAGTTCTCATTTTGCATACAAATAAAAAAGTAAAGATTTTAAAAATATGTACTTAGTAGACAGCACTGGATTTTGCAATGTTATTAAAAAATACTGAATAGGGTGTCATGTTGAGAAATTTAGGTTTAACTTTGATCTATTTTTTTTTGTATGATTAAGGCTTTTAAGGACTGTCTGCATGGATTCTTAGCTGAAGAATTTCTGTAGATTGTGGTATATATTCAAGACTTAATAGATAAAGGGTAATTTATTTCCTGGTTTCAAGTTTTTAGCGATCTCATTTGACACCTGTTAAACTAAGCTGTCATTTGAAGTTTCATAACAGATGAACCTATTCAAATTAAATAGTCTTGTTTTTGAGACATTTGGGTTGTTCTGGAAAATTGGAAATTTCGGATTTGGGCGAATACACAATCAAAAAAGAGGCTGGGATGCGACCCACACTGATAACTTCCCAACTCATCCCGTCTGTCGACTTGTCTTTCTTAAAATCTTTGTAGATTTTTGTGTTTTGTTAAAAAAGGAGTCAGTTGAATTAGTTTAAAAAAAAAATATTTAAATTAACAACAATATTTTGCATATGTTGAAATAGTTTGATTTCAAAATCTATTTTTGTTAACGAGATATTTAGTCGAAAACCAATTTCTACCAATTTTAGTAGCATTTCTTAAAAGTTTTTATTTTTTTTTATTTCTTATATAAACAAATACAAATTGAATGAATAAAATTAATTTCAAGTCAATATCTTCTACTATTCACGAGATATCGAGAACCGAACATCAATTTTTACCAATGAATGCTGAAAAAAAACTGCCAATTCAATTTTTCTCAAAATTTTACCGAATGTTGAAAACAATATTTCATTTTGTTTCAAAACTTTTTTATTCAGTGTACAAACATGGTAAACACACCTTATAGACACTTAATGTATAGAGATGAGAATATAATATAAATTCTAAGCAACTATAAATTAACAGGAGAGATTTTTAGTAAAAATTTACTTTGTTTTGAGAAAACTTTATTTGCAAAAACACACAACTAACACTAAAACTTAAATCTAACATAAAAAAAAATTAAATACAAGAATATGAACACATTAAATTAATGTATGTATTTTACATGTTAATAGTTTGTAGTATAGGGTTTTCAATTGTTGTACATTTGTTTATAAAGTTCGTATAAACTATGAAACATCTATCTTTAATTGTTGGAATTTTAGCAATTTCGTGAAGTCCTATTGTTGAGAAATGCCAAGGGAGATTTAAAATAGTTTTAAGGATTTTGTTTTGACAGATTTGTAATTTTTTGTAGTGACAATCTGAACATGTATAGGTATACCAACACGGTGAAGCATAAAGCATAGCAGAGAGAAAAACGACTTTATAAATAAGTAATTTATTTTAAAGGCTGAGGTGAGAACTTTTATTTAAGAGTGGATACAAAATTTTGATTAAAAACTGGGACTTTTTAATACTTTCGGAAATATGGTTCGAAAAAGTCATTTTTTTATCCATTCCCAGTGTTACACCCAGGTATTTAATTGTTTTTAAAAATGTGGAACGCTTCACGATTTTGCGTGTCATCCCTGCGAAGGGGCCATGCTAATCTTCTCTATATCGTTCCAATTTTAGTATATGTTCTGCCGAAGCAAGAACGAAAACAATATTTCTTATAAAATAAAATTAGCTTGAAGCCATAGTCTCAAATTTTTGAAAAGATATTTGAGTCGAAAATCAATTTTTACCAACTTTTATTAAGTTTTCTTTAGGTTTTTATTTTTTGTAAAAAAAACTGTCAATTCGATTTTTCTCAAAATTTTACCGAATTTTGAAAACAACATTTTTTATAAGACAAAATTAGTTTGAAGCCATAGTCTCAAATTTTTGAAAAGATATTTAAGTCGAAAATCTATTTTTACGAACTTTTAGTAATTTTTGTTAGGTTTTTATTTTTTGTTAAAAAACTATCAATTCGATTTTTCTCAAAATTTTACAGAATGTTGGCAACAATATTTTTTTTAACATAAAAATAGTTTGAAGCCAATATCTCAAAGTTTTAAAAAGATATTTGAGTCGAAAATCTATTTTTACCAACTTTTATAAATTATTTTTTTTTAGTTTCTGAATTTTTGTACAATAACTATAAATTCGATTTTTCTCATAATTTTACCGAATGTTGAAAACAATATTTATTGTAAGATAAAATCAGTTGGAAGCCATAACCTCAAATTTGTTAAGAAATATTTGAGTCGAAAATCTATGTTTACCAAATTTGAGTAATATTTTTTTTTAGGTTTTTATGTTTTATACACAAAACTGTCAATTCGATTTTTCTCAAAATTTTACCAGGTTTAAAAACACTATTCTTTGTTGAACAAAATTATTTTAGAGATAAAATCATTTTTTGTTCGTAAAATTAGGTGACAAATATTTTATTTCAGTTTTTTTTTCCAAAAAAAATGTATTGGTATCACGTTACAATATACAGTCCCTGGCCATATTATTAGACGCACTGCAGAATTTTTATACCTATAAGGTTATTCGCAATATTTTTAAATATTATATAAAAGAACATTCTATAAATCTGTTGTTTTATTTTTATGAAAAAGTAGGAAATAGTTTATATGCTGGCATACAAAATAATTTAAATGAATTACAATATTCGAAAACCTGATTAAAAAAGCTGAAAATTGAGATATTGCATAAAATCTAAAGTGCGTCTATAAATATGGCCAGGGACTGTATAATATAAAATTTAATTCAAGTCTCTAGGGTTATTGGTTCGTGAGATATTTTGGGATAACCAACATTTTCACCTTTTTTTTTTTAATTGCTATGGTAAAAAAAAACCATCCACGCAATTTTCTTGAGAGCCCTTTCTGCATCTTTCTGCATTATTATCTGTATAACAAAATTTATTTGAAGTCTACTGGTTCTTGAGCTATGGACGACGAAAACAACGTCGCGAACGTACGGACGTACATATGTACGGTACGGACGTACGAACGTACGTACACACGCAAGCACAGACATCCCCCTAAAAATCTTTTATTTCAACTCTAGGGACCTTGAAACGTCGATAAATGTCAAAATTTTCAATTTGACAAATCGGACCGATTACAATAACTTTCCTATGGGAAGTTAATAAGCCAGTAGAAAGTTTACTAAAAACCATATAAGCTGTTACAAGTTGAAAATGAACTGATAACTAGAAAGTCATTTTTTAAGTTTTTCGATTTTAAATGACCTCCTGACTTTGAAACACTATTTATAATGGGTATCATAGATTTTCTAAATTAATAAAACATTTCACTGATATCCTAAGAAATATTGAACAAAAATAACAAATAAGTTTCAAAACCTGTAATTTGTAAATCTTTATTTTTTTTCTTGTACCCTTAAGTACATATACATATGTACGTTCCATATACATAAGTCTAAGAACAAAGATAAAAACAGATCCCTTACTATCATAGTAAAATTACAACTCATGCAAAGTAATAATCCTTCATGTGTCATTTACTCGGCTCAACTCAAAATAAAAGAAGAACAAACAGAAAAAAAAGGAAAGAAGACAGCTTCCAAAACAGTACCTAAGTTATAAGTAGTAAAATAATACAAAATGTCTAAGTCAACATTTTCATAAATCCCTGACGACAAGGCGGCAGCAGCAACATGCAAATAAAATATAAGCCAACATCAGTAATTCCAATGACTTGTATAGTCTGGTCGAAAACTTTTACTAATACCGAAACAAAATGTACGTGAAAGTTTCTAATTACGATAAAGTTCATGATAAGGCTGAATAAGGTTCTTAGTTTTCACCAATAAGCGAGAAATTTGAACTAAATTTAAAAATTAATAAACTCTTTAACGATTATGTTATATTTAAGAGAATTTTAAAGTATTTTCCAATAATATGTTTTATTTTGAATAGCTTGTTTTTTTGAGCAGCTGTCACTTTTGAAGCTGTTATATTTTTGACATTTTACAAGTTAATACTAAGCTATTACTAAAAAAATGGAACGATGTACTCATTGAAATTGTTATAATCCACTACAAAAAGGGTAAAAGAGCAACTGAGAAATACCTAATTTTGTCGATTCCTCGTCGATGATTGGAATTAGGTATTCGACAAACTACATCATTTCGTATTTTGTATAAAGACTGATACAACATAGTCTATATATCTACAAACGTAGTACCTTTGCTGACCAAGTCTTTAAAATGCATCAAAATGGTGAGGTGGCCTCTTTTTAACTTAGAAGCTACGTTAATATGTTAAATTTTTACATTTTGAGCTCGGAAAATCCAAAAGTGATTATTGAAAAGGCTTCCCATCTTCATCTTTGGGATGGATGATGATGTGATACGAGTATGTTAATTGGTTGCGGAAAATTCCATGAAAAGGATATGATGCTGGATTCGTAGGTGTGCCAGAAATTTTTCCATTGTTACCTTCCTCTTTACAATTAAACTATTATTGTAAAACTCTGTTTAACCGATATTTTTATAAACAATATTCTGACGAAAAAGGTTTTTGAATTCCTCCTCTCTTCCCCCTTTTTTTCCTAATTCTGTCGTAGTATTCGAACTCTCAGAAGTAATAATATGTCTACCCTGAGTTCAGATTTGGACGTACGTTGCCGCACATCAAGAATGTGGTATGCTTTATCCAATTCGATTTTCACTCCAGTTTTGATATTCAAAACTTTGAAATCAAATAATGCACTTCTATTTAATTATTCCGTATTTTCCTAAAACTCTCGTTGCAATTAAACATTTAAAATATTTAGGTTAGTTGTAGCCCCTTTATTGTGCTCCAAGAAAAAAAGAACTATGCACTTGAACGGCGACGTTGGATATATAAGCTATACAAAGTGTTGCACAAATACAATATTTCAAATATTATTCACTTCGGAATCTTTGAAAAATCTGCTTTTGATATTGAAAAATTCAACTTCTTCACTTGGACTATTATAGTATCATAATGAATCAAGGCTTTTTTCATTCCAATCCGATGTTATGCGGCCTCGGCATTTTCACATAGTCTCATCTCATCGAGATTCTACCATACTAAAAAGAGGTAGCAGAAACAACCTACCCGTCACAATTTCAGTCGTTCATCTATCGCATCGCTTCGTATCGTTCAAATTCAAACTTCGACTCGAGCTGCGAATCTATGTCATTGGACATTGTGTCAGTGGCATATACTTCGTTGCCGCATATTTATACAACATGTTGAAATATCATCATCATCATCGGGAGGGATAAAGAGTTTGTTCCTCACTTAATGCCTACCGCAGTTCATTTGAAGAATTTGCAACATAAACTCAGGCATACTAATGGGTGATTTTTTTGAGGTTAGGATTTTCATGCATTAGTATTTGACAGATCACGCGGGATTTCAGACATGGTGTCAAAGAGAAAGATGCTCAGTATGCTTTGACATTTCATCATGAATAGACTTACTAACGAGCAACGCTTGCAAATCATTGAATTTTATTACCAAAATCAGTGTTCGGTTCGAAATGTGTTTCGCGCTTTTTTATCGACAAATTTTGTTCAGCGATGAGGCTCATTTCTGGTTGAATGGCTACGTAAATAAGCAAAATTGCCGCACTTGGAGTGAAGAGCAACCAGAAGCCGTTCAAGTACTGCCCATGCATCCCGAAAAATGCACTGTTTGGTGTGGTTTGTACGCTGGTGGAATCATTGGACCGTATTTTTTCAAAGATGCTGTTGGACGCAACGAACGTTACGGTGAATGGCGATCGCTATCGTTCAATGCTAACAAACTTTTTGTTGCCAAAAATGGAAGAACTGAACTTGGTTGACATGTGGTTTCAACAAGATGGCGCTACATGCCACACAGCTCGCGATTCTATGGCCATTTTGAGGGAAAACTTCGGAGAACAATTCATCTCAAGGAATGGACCGGTAAGTTGACCACCAAGATCATGCGATTTGACGCCTTTAGACTATTTTTTGTGGGGCTACGTCAAGTCTAAAGTCTACACAAATAAGCCAGCAACTATTCCAGCTTTGGAAGACAACATTTCCGAAGAAATTCGGGCTATTCCGGCCGAAATGCTCGAAAAAGTTACCCAAAATTGGACTTTCCGAATGGACCACCTAAGACGCAGCCGCGGTCAACATTTAAATGAAATTATCTTCAAAAAGTAAATGTCATGGACCAATCTAACGTTTCAAATAAAGAATCGATGAGATTTTGCAAATTTTATGCGTTTTTTTTTTAAAAAAAGTTCTCAAGCTCTTAAAAAATCACCCGATACATCACTTTGTGTTTTTGTATATCATCTGAATTTCTGAACCTTTTCGTCCTTCCAGTTTTTTTTTTTATCCTTCCTGGGGTTTGCTCCTTTTATATATAGAAACATAACACATAGTAAGTAATGTACATTATATAGCTTTGTGTATTTTATTATTTAATGCTGATGTGTTACTGTGTTACAGTTAAAATCCTTACATGACCTCGTACATATTTATGTGACAGAACCGAGGACATTTTGGAGATAATAATTTGTTTGGATTTTTGTATTCTGTTTTTTGAATGCTTAAGAGTTTTGAGTTTTCCGGTGTTGTCAGCTGAAGTTGAGGAGGGCTAAATTAATATTATATTTAAATGAAATATTACTGAATATTTTGTGGCATGTTGTTATTACTTTTTTTGAGATATATTTTATAAATTTTATGGATTATGGTTATGTTAAGGTGAAATTGTTGTCAGGAGGTAGGCTGATGATAGGATACATACATACATTTTGCATAAATATTTCTGCCTTTTTATTTACAAAATATATACATATAAAAATTAATGTACTCTACAAAAGATGAGGAAATTAGGTCGGTATTGTTGCTTTTTTTTAAGCCTCTTTGTCTCGTTATAAAATGATTCTTAATTTGAGTGACAGGTTTTTTTTTTGTTGTTGTTATCAGAGTCCGATGTCCTTTATTTATTATTTTTTTATACATAGCATAGATACAAATTGAAAATAACAAAGTTTTGCATATACATATGTTTATGTAGATATTTCATTGAAATAGAAGAGTTTTTGTAGACTTGTTATGCAACCGAAGATGAAATCGGTTATTGAACTTGTTTCCGTCCTATAGTGAGTCATAGTTTTGTCTCGTTTGTTTAAGGAAATTAAAAAAATAAATGATATACACTTCATTGCAAACTTTTGGATTTAAAATAAAAAATCAATATGATTAAATTTTCATTTCAATGAGGTCATTTATAGAATGACAGGTCAGGAAACCGTACACGATGGCACGTAGGCGTAGTAAAGGCCCAATGCCCTTTAACGGGTTCCCAACGGACTTAACAGGTCTGAGGACCTAAGTAAGTATGGTTAAATTTTATAAAACTCATTGTAAGCTATGTACCATTTAACTAATTAGCAAAATTATAAATTTTCAGCAATTTAATTTAGTTCATTCAAAATTGTAATTCTTTTCCAACTAATAAAATACGGGATCGGGTCGAAATGCTGTAATTTAAAACACTGTGTGGTTAAAATTCTGTATGATGCTGTATGATACTGTATGGTTAATATTCTGTATTTCTGTATTCTGTAATACTGTACCTCAAAATGCTATTGAACAATTATTATGATGTTTTCTTTAATAAAAATGATTCTGTTTTCAAAATTCTGTAAATAAGCTGAAACATAAAAATTGTTTTGATAATGTAAATAAGTGCGTTTTGTACATACAGTATTTTGAAATACAGTATTTTGAATACAGTATTATGATCCATACAGTATTTTGACCCCAATCCATAAAATACTAATGCCACGTCTAAGCAATGGCATTTGATGAAAAAGAAACAAACAAATCTAAATTTTCGGAACCGACCTGTACATGATTTGAAATTTTAGAAACTCAAGAGTCATATGGATTTAGGAAATTACTAAAAGTTAAAGTACCAATTTGTGATTTTGACTTTAGAAAAACGTAAAAAATAGTCCTATAGTAAAATTCTAAGATCGTTTAAAATAAGCAAAATATTTTTTTGGCTTTACATTTTACTTAATCCTTTAAAAAAATTTTGAAATTTTGCACCAGATTACTAACATTCATATTTTTTACTTGCTTAAAAACTACTTTTCTTAAGGATATATAAATTGATAGGTTTGTAGATCGATTATGTTGCCTGTAACGTTGGCTCCCTGAAATTACGCCATAGGAAATTACGCCAAAAACTGTTTTGGAAAAAAAAGCCCAAAAAATTTTGGCGTAAAAAAATAGGAAAAAGTGCCCAAAAACAAAAAGGAAAATACGCCAAAAAGTGTGGAAATTACGCCAAACTTTTGGAAAAAGAGCCAAAATACTAAAATGGAAAAAACGCCGAAAAAAAAATAAGAACTTTTTGGTGTAATTTCCAAATTAGTTTTGGAAATTAAGCCTTAAAAGAATAAACAGAGCTTTTTCTGGCTTAATTTCCAAAATTAATTTGGAATTAAAGCCCAAAAAGTGTATAAAAGAATCTGAACGTACGACGACGTAACATTGAGCGGCGCGGTAAAACCCGCGCGGCGCGGCGCCGCGCGCAACGCGCCGCAACGCCGAACGGTAGCGCGAGCGAACGCGACGAGTACGCGGCTTTATTTCATTTGGCGTTATTTCACGTCACCTTTTTTATTTGTTTTTGTTCCGTTACGTAAAAAAGTTTTCTATTTTTTTGTTTACCACTTATAATTTCATAATCAAAACTTTCCATTTTGTCCATCACTTTATGAAAATGCTCTTCAACTCGCGTTAGGGAAACAACAAACTATCAATTACTACTGATCACGTTAAAAAATTTAACATAAAATATGCTCTTCAAAATTCGTGAAAAACATGTAAAATACTGTTATTTGCCGTTATATATTTCTGTATACCATATGAATACATTCGACAAACATGTACTTTTTTGTCTTTTTTGTTTTTGATTTGGAAGAACGAACGGTTAATGGCTTTTTTTCCTTATTCGATTAGGAAAAAAAGCCAAAAAGTTTGTTTTGTGGCGTTTTTTCCTTTAAGATTTGGAAAAAAACCAAAAAGTTTATTTTTGGGCGTTTTTTCCTTTTTTGTTTGGAAAAAAAGTCCAAAAGCAAATTTTTGGCGTTTTTTCCAAATAAAAATTGTTTGGCCTTTTTTCATTATTCTAAAAGGAAAAAACGCCAAGAAATTTTCTAAAAAATAGTCAAAAAATCCGGAATTAACACCAAACTCTTTGGGTTCTTTTTCCTAGGAAAAAGCCAAAAAATTGTATGGAGAATTTTTGGCGTTTTTTCCATTTTATTTTTTTGGCGTAATTTCCTATGGCGTAATTTCAGGGAGCCGTAACGTTATAGTGCGATTGGATCCCGTAAATTAACAAAGCTTTATTAAACTCACCTTGATAAAAGAAACATTTCTCTCTTTTTGCAATGTAAAGTTGGTTAGGTTTAAAAAAAATTACGAAACTCAAAAAACATGAAGACTCTTAAAAAAAAATTAAGTCAGGGGCCCTACTCTGTAATGCGTTTCGAAAGCGAATATTTTCGAAAACGAATATTTTGTACTCTCTATTTCTAATGCGGATAAGAAATCTAGTACTTACGGAATGACAAATCCGCATTCGGACCTGGTAATGCGTTTCCGAATGTCATTAGCGTTCGAAAACGGAAATTTTGTTGATACACCAAGAGAGGTAACGAATTGTAATTCGAAGGTCGTTTTTAAAGGACACAAAAGGAAAATTGTGTTGAGTTGTATGAAATAGATAAAATATAAGTAAGGAAATAATAATTTTATTCAAAATTTAAGCAAATAAATCCCATTACAGGGAATCATCAGCGAAAAATGTGCATACCAAACAAAAGCAATTTTAAATTATGGTGGAATTCGTATGACTTGAAGGAAAAAAGTATACCTTAGGTTAGGTTAGGTTAGGTTTAATGGGCTGACGGTTGATGTTGTTACCATCACACTTAGATCAATGTAGATCCATTGTGGTACCCCGAAGTGTTGGAAACTTCCCTACCTTAGCAAAAGACAAATTTCAACACAAAAAACGAAATGACTATGAAATAAATCAGCTTAAACTTTCTAAGCTTGAATTAAAAAAAAAGATATGTGGCAATTGCAAAGCAGTAAAGTGTAAAAAAGTCATTACGATAATTTTCAAGTGATATAATAATGACTGAATTTTAGTTTTAATTTTTTCCTCGTTTTTGTGATTTGTTTTGATTTTTTTTTGTATTTTTGCTTTGACAAATCTCATAAGAAATACTTCGAGACTCTGTAAATCTATTCGATAAATAGAAAAAGTACTAGATAATTGTTTTATTCGATTCGAACATTTTACAGAGTACGAATTCATAAACGAATCGAATATCAAATTCGAATCGGATTGGCTTTCGAAACGCATTACAGAGAAGGGCCCCAGGTGTCATTTCAATTTGCAATTTGAATAGAATTTCAGTTCAGTGTTCATTTGACATTTGTTGTGTTATTAGGTTGAATGCTAAGCAGAGGATACATTTTTGACAATCCTGGATAAATCCGTATAAGAAACTGGTTTCCTGTATCCGTATAAGAAACTTGTTTCACATATTCGTATAAGAAACTTGTTTCTCATATCCGTTTTAAGGGGAGAGTACGATAACTTGGGCGTTAAGATTTGATAACAGGATTTTGTAGAAGGATCAAAAACAAGCACTTTTTACTATGGGAGGGGGGTCTATCTCACCCCGTTTAGGAGCACTTTTAGAAAAAATGAACTAAATTGAAAAAAAAATATTAAAAAACAGTGACAACACTTACAATAAAGTACTACACTGCATTTGAAAACCAGAAGTTTATTTTACAAGCCTACATTTAAATTAAATTAGTTTTTTTAATTTAATTTAAAATATTATAATCTGTCAACTAATAAAAATAATTTACAGTTTTGATTAAAATGTATTATTTATTTTGAGGCTTAAATAAATTCTTCATAATAGTTTGGCCAGACTGCTATAAACTATTACCAAAATCTCGAAATTTTTAAATAATAATTATGTACAGATAAATTCAATTGTCATTTTCAAATAACAGAAGTGCTTAACTATAAAGAAACTATTATCAAACATTTAATTTTGTTCCTATTTTGTTGGCCAATACTGTAGTTGCTTTGTTTTCTTGTAAGTTTTCTATCATCTAGTAAAATGTAAATTAAAAGTCCTTCTGTGACTTAATTCAAGCTAGCAAAAGAATGTATGACATAATCCTGCCAATATTTACTTCTCATAGGAAATTATTGTAATCGGTTCGATTTGCCGAATTAAAAATTTTGATATTTCTCGATGTTTCAAGGTCCCAAGATGTCTAGACTATGTCTGCTTAAATTCATACGTTGGTAATTTCGTACGTTCTCAAAAACCAGTGCAGAAATCGACTAACTACTAACAATTTAAAAAATTAAAAGAAGTGAACAATTTAGTTGATCCCAAATATCTCTCGAACCAATAACGCTGTAGCGACTTCAATTAAAAATGCATTGTGACGTGACACCACTAATATTTTTAACTAAAAAAAAGCTAAGAAAAAACATTTGTCGCCTAGAAAATTTTCCGAACATAAAATGATATTACCTCTGAAATAATTGCAAGCATCTAGTACAATTTTTAGAAAAATCGAAATGACAGTTTTCTCACAAAAAATAAAAAGTTGGTAAGAATTGGGTTTTGACTTGAATATCTTTTCATAAATTAGAGATAAATGGTTTCAAACGAATTTCATTTTATAAAAAAAATTGTTTTAATATTTGGTAAATTTTTTATAAAAATTAAATTTAATCCAAATTAAACAAAAAAATACTACACAAAATTGCTAAAATTTTCGAGAATAAAAGACGGAACAGACTTCAAAATTATTTCATTCTATGCTGGTGTTGATAAAATTAAATATTTTACTTAAAAAAACACAATCGATATTTTTTTATAAGAAATAAAAACTTTCAAAATATACTACAGTCAAACTTCCCTATAATGAACTTCTACATAACGAAGATCTCTCTATTACGAATTGATTTTGAGTACACATCTTTTTGGTTACTTTTTTGGTGTGTTTTGATCTCCTTATAACGAATTTCCATAAAGCTAATTTTTCTCTACAACGAACAAATTTTGTTGCTGGAAATCCAAATCTCATACGTTTTTGTTTCCACATAACGAATTTTTTTAAATAATTTTCTGTTGAAAACAACAGCATGCAGAAAAAAAACCTTATAAGGGGATTTCCCCAAGATTTTAAATTCAATGTTCAGGCTTCAGTATGAATACAATTGAAAATGTCTCGAAGTAACATTTTTCTTGAGAAAAAGTTGTTGATAAGTAATAAAGTTGAAGAAGGATTGACCAAAAAAAAACACATATTGCTAAGCAATTTGGAATTCCTCCTAGTAGCCTATCAACAATTTTAAAAAACAAAGCAGTGATTTTAAGAAATGTAGAAAACGAGGAATTAAGCACTAGACGCAAAAGACTTCGAAAATGTATTTTCGAGGATATTGATGAATCAATGCTGAAATGGACTAATTTATTGGAATCTCTCAATTTATAAGACGATTTTGTTGAAAAAGAAAAATGTAATCCAAACTTAAATCACTGACTTCTTTAAATAAAAGTAAAAACAAAAAATTTCTGTATAACGAATTTTCTATATAACGAAATAATTTTCTGGTCCCGCGCAAATTCGCTATAGGGAAGTTTGACTGTACTAAAATTAGTAAAAATTGGTTTTCAACTACAATATCTCGGAAACATATTTTTATCATATTGAAAATTTTTATATTAACTATTACATACAAAAAATTAATGAACAACTTTTTACAAAAACCAAAAACCTACAAAAAATAACTAAAAACTTTGGTAAAGAAAACTTTTTTTATCTTACACAAAATGTTGTTATTAATATTTCGTAGAACTTTTATGAATATCCATAAAAAAAATGGAAAGTTATCAGTGTAGGTCGCATCCCAACCTCCAACCATTTTTTTTTACAAAAAGCTTCAATACTTTAACTAATTATTTCCCAATTCATACTAAACTAGAACTAAAAATGTTTCTTTCTATAATTTTCTAAAAATGTATTTCCTATATATTTTTTCAAATTTGATATATTTAACTTCCCATAGGAAGTTAATGTAATGAGTCCGATTTGTCAAATTGAAAATTTTGACATTTCTCGACGTTTCAAGGCCCCTAGAGTCGAAATAAAAGATTTTTAGAAAGATGTCTGTGCTTGCGTGTGTACGTTCGTACGTCCGTACGTTCGCGACGATTTTTAGTCGCCCATAGCTCAAGAACCAGAAGAAATATCGACTTCAAATAAATTTTGTTATACAGATAATAAGGCATAAAGATGCAGAAAGGGCTCTTAAGAAAATTGCGTGGGTGGTTTTTTTTACCATAGCAGTTTAAAAAAAAGGTGAACATTTTGTTTAAACTTAAATATCTTACGAACCAAAAACGCTAGAGACTTGAATTAAATTTTATATAATATATTGTAACGTGATACCAAACAAGTTCATTTTTTGAAAAAAAATCCAATTAACATTTTTTTTATAAATCAAAGAAACTGAACAAAAAATTTGTCACCTCGAAAATTTTACGAATACAAAATGATTTAATCACCAAAACAATTTTGTGCAAAGAAAAATTACGTTTTCAACATCTGGTAAAATTTTGAGAAAAATCGAATTGACAGTTTTTTTATAAAAATAAAAACCTAAAAAAATGTACTCAATGTACTCAAATATCTTTCAAAAAAAAATGAGATTATGGCTTCCAACTTATTTTAACTTATAAGAAATATTGTTTTCAACATTCTGAAAAATGTTAAGAAAAATCGAATTGACAATTTTTTTACAAAAAATAAAAACCTTCACAAAAAAATTAAAAAAAAGTTGGTAAAAATTGATTTTCGACTCAAATATCTTTTCAAAAATTTGAGAATATGGCTTCCAACTAATTTTAACTTATAAAATATATTGTTTTCAACATTCGGTAAAATTTTGAGAAAAATCGAATTGACAGTTTTTTTTTTACAAAAAATAAAAACCTAAACAAAAAAATTAATAAAAGTTGGTTAAAATTGATTTTAAGCTCAAATATCTTTTCAAAACTTTGAGATATTAGCTTTAAACTACTTTTATCTTTTAAAAAATATTGTTGTCAACATTCAGTAAAATTTTGAGAAAAATCTAATTGACAGGTTTTTTACAAAATATAAAAACCTTACAAAAAAACAATACTAAAACTTGGTAAAAATCTACTTAAGACTCAAATAGCTTTTCAAAAATTAAAAATATTGGCTTCAAACTCTTTTTATTTCACAGAAAATATTGTTTTCGATATTCAGAGTTTTTTTTTTTATAAAAATCCAAAAGTCCGTTTTTTCATAAAAAAATAACATCTACAAAAAATAGTAAGTAAATTTGGTAAAAATTGATGTTCGGTTCTCGATATCTCTCAAATTAATTTCATTCATCCAATTTGTAAAAATTTAAGAAATGCTACTTAAATTGTTAAAAATTTGTTTTCGACTAAAAATCTATTAAATAAAACTAGATTTTCAAACTAAACTATTTCTTAATATGAAAAATATTGTTGGTAATTTTAAAATTTTTAAGAATAATTCAACTAACTTTTTTAACCCAACACGAAAACCTACAAACTTTTAAGCAAGACAAATCGACAGACGGGATGGGAAGTTATCAGTGTGGGTCGTATCCCAGCCTCTTTTTTATATACAAATGTTCCAACGTGTCTCATAGCTTTGGAACCATACGAAAAAGTTGGTGAAATTAAACCCTTTATATTATGAACACACTAGATCCTTTCATGTTTTTACATACGAAGTATTCCTTTGAACTTTTCTACTTTTACTATTGAATTTTGTGTATTCCAAAAACTAAGAATGATTGAATTTCAATTTTTTTTAAGGACTTATTCCCAATTTACCCTCTGATGGTAGTTAGCAGCCAAACAAAAACCTATACGATTCCTTTTGCATTTACCACCCATTGGGATGCGCATTCAAATTACTTTTTCTAACTCACAGCTTCGTTTTCGAAATTTTGTATATTGCACAAAGTTTATTGACTTGTTTTTCAAGGGCTCTCAAAGAGAATTCAATGCAAAACAAAAGCAAAATAAAATTGAAAAAAAAAAAAACTTAATCAGCGTTAATATCGCACATTATTTTGCACGCAAAAATACAAAATTGAATATATAAACAAAAGCGAAACTCATTGAGAAGTCCATGAACCACTTCACAAAATCCGATCTCCTATTCTTGTACTCGTAGTCGTCGTACGTAACTCATATACAATCCTATCCTATGCGATTGAATTGAAAGCAAGAGCATCAAGAGTGTGTATGTTTCTCTCTTGAGAAACCACTGACCGGCATAAAAATGTGGCAAAGAGCCATTAATGATATAAACAAACAAATGCCCTCCTCCCTCCATCATAGTTCGTTTATGCCGCTGCCACTACCACTGCTGTTTCGCCTCCTTTCGCTAATACTAGAGAGGAGACCTCTTAGACTTTTATAGTTTTTAAAGCCAGTAGCACCAAGTAAGCTTCAGCAACTGCTTACCATTCACTGTTTGTTTTTTTAGAGATTGGTATTAAACCATCCAACTAACTCATACCGCCTGGCCCGATAGTGAAACAGTGAACGAGAGGAGAAGAGAAGGAGGAAAGAAGGTGAATTGCAAATCGAAACTGGGTTAAACATTTGGCCTGCTTTTGATTCTCGAGACTAAAAATAGAACCGATACTTAGGGCCCCCGCTTGACGGCTTCATATACATAATATGTAGAATTGTAGACATTCCACAGCGAAAATGTGAGTTCTATATCAAAGTTCAAAGTAAGAGCTTAATGGAATGTTTACACCACAATACACTTTCAAGTGTACTCTGTTGTGTACTACTGCTATGAACTAGGTATAGATTTACAACCAAGTTTATAGGCACGTTTAGTTTACGGTATTTGGGTTTAACGGTGCACTTTTTCCACACAAGTGCTTGTTGTCTTGTTTTTTCTAAATATTTATAAGCACAAGAGAGCGAGTTGTTAATTAGCAACACTTGAACGAACGGAACGAAACTTATTACTCGAATTCGAATGAATGTTGACTTGACTCAATTGCGTTCGCACGAATCGAACAGAACGAAAAAAAAAAAAACGAACATACCATTCGACACGGAACAGAACAAGTGAATCATATATGAACAATTTATGGCCAATTATTTTTGGCTAGACAAAGGATAGACGCAGAGATAGACATTCATTTGAGACGTCATCATCGTCTACGTTGTTGTCGAATATGAACACTTAGCGTTGCGAACGTGTTGATATTTTTAAATATCTTCAACCGGGGGGAATCGAAATTTTTCAAACAAAAAAAGGGGAACACAAATAGATGGAAAAATACTGATAGCTTTTTCCTATACAGACTACGCTACAGGGTGTCAAGTTCAATGTTAACGCCGGCCGCCAGCTCCACCGAGCTGGTAGCTATCAGCGCCGCCGCCGCTGCCGCATTACCGGCAACTTGGTATATTATGGCGTGTCGTTCGCACATATAGTTTATAAACACATTATCAACAAACGTCAGCGTTAATGACGTAATGGAAGGTGGTGCTCAAATATGAATTGTGTGTAGACTGACCCTATCATACAAACAAAAAGGTGAAACCCGCAACAATAAAAAGGTGGATTTGACGTAAATATACGAGTTTATGAAAATATGATACCTACTCATTAAAATAATGCTTTCACATATCAGAGGAAAACGATTGATGTGAAAAGTGCTTATAAGAAAAGGTGCAGCATTTCGATTTTCTTTCATATTTTATTTTTTAGTTGATGGTTCAGTGGACTTATTGCATTTCCGATGTTGATATAATGACCGGAAATCATTGATATAATGTGATTGTTATTGTGGGATTATTTGAATTCATCTTTAGAAATGATATTCATGGATATAATGTAACAAAAATTGACATGACAGTAAAGAAGAGATTTTACTTGTGTAAAACACGTTAACATTTCTATAGATTTAATACAGTTGAATCTACATTACGAGTATTATGAGTCAGGAGAAGTGTAATTATATGCCTTAATACCTGTCTATCTGTAAACCGAACTTTCTATCATAAAATCTAATTAAAATCATATAGACAACGTAATGTATGTATTGTATAGTATATATGTAGCTATACAAGTACACACAAGTTCTTTTTTTTTATAGTCTGTAAAGGATCAAATTAATAATAGATGAAATGTTCAGTAGTTATTTTAAAATTAATAGCTATGGCTTCTTTCATCTGAAAAACCTTTCAAAAGCTAACTATGAAAATAATTTAAAAAGTGATATGAATATTAAGAGGTTATTTCGGTCAAGAATTTTAATTTGATATTCGATAATTCTCATTTTTTAATTCATGTAAATTAAATCATTTATTTTTTTGAAATACGAATAGAATAAAAATAAAATATCTATAGTTGATCTACATATATTAGCCGCGTTTTATTATCACCATGATCTGATCCGGATCTTGAATTTACATGCATTACAACAACAACACAAGATCCTGCTTTGTGTTTGGATCTCAATTTGAGATCCAAAATTTAATTCTTTTTTTCACAACAAGGAGCGCTTTATCATTGTTATTTCACATGTAAATGTTGTTAAATTGCAAATAAAACCTGTATTGCCATATAAACATTTCCATTTGACTGAAATAAAATATTTTTTTAAATAGAAAGCGAGAAGCTTTATATTTATTTATTTGGTATATAATCCATGAAATAATTAGATATTTTAACAAAACTAGATATTAATTGGTGAAATTAAAATAATTAAGTCCAAAAAAATGTATATTTGACATAATTTATGGGTATTATTTTCCCCCCAAAAAAGGAACAAAAAAAATCATTGAGCAAAATGTTCTTTGGGCAACCCTGCTTTAAATGTCAAAAAATATAAATAAAATCGAGAAAGCTGCAGCACAAATGGGGAAAAAGATGTTCAAATAAATTGTAAGTAATCTCTAAATTAAATTATTTAAGTGTCACATTTATTAAAAGGTCAAAAAGAATCTGTACTACATGTGAGACCAAAGCGTTCCTGGATGCTTTGAGTTTGAGAGTGCAATGGTGATTTGCAGAAACATTTTCAAAAGTTGTGGAGCTTCCATTTTTGGTATGTGTTTGTTTTTTTTTTGCTTCGAAATGTCACTTTTGAAAGAACGAATGTAACACTGACCAAACTTTAAATAATAAAAAATATGATTATCCAATGCTCTTTTTTTATCATGATCTGATCCAGATCAGATCATGGTGATAATAAAACGCGGCTATTATCACTATGCATTCTGGTTTTATTGGATTTATTTTTAGTAAATATGTATTTAAATTGTAAACACATATTTCACTTTAGTCGTATTGTTGCTATTTTTTCATTTCAAATGGGAATTTTATAAAATTTCTATGAGAGTTATAAAAAAATGCATAAATTACATAGTTTAAAGTCGTAATAAGAAAGTATAAGAAGTACTTCAAAGGAATTAGTTGATGAAAATATTGCTTCAAAAAAAACTTCAAATAAACCTAAATTTATATATGTACCTATTTTATTTTTATCTAAAAAAATGCGCGACTGGGTCGCATGAACTTGCTTCTGTATCAAAAGAGATTGTTTAAAAATAGTACCTATAATTTAAGATTTAAAAATATACCTGCAAAATAAGAAATCAGTTCATAAGTTCATAATATAAACATTTGTTTTTTTATTGAATATTGAATCTAGTTAATAAAAAAAAAAAATTGGAGAAAATTAAAGACAAATCTATCGGTTCATTTTTGAGAAAATTCGAATTTTCGATTTTTGACCAACAAATTTGTATGGGGACTACTGTTATTTTTAGTCTTAAGAAAAATGGAAAAACGCCTAACACGAATCAGCTTAAAACCATACTTTTCAAATCGAAACAATGGTTTTTGGATGTACAGGCGAGGACAGACAGACAGACGGATGGAATCGGGGGATCCACTTTTTCCGACCTGATCAAAATCTACAGTTTAAATTTTTTTACGAATGCCATACTTGCCATATTATAGTATATATCATTCTCGAGATATTAGAGCCGAAAATCAGTTTTTATGAATTTTGTGTAATAAAGCCAATGGCGCGTATTCATAGAGAATTACTAAAGTCGTGTTTTCTTGATCTGTAGTTTAAGGCTTGTTGATTAAATAAACACAGCTCTTATTCATAGTCAATTTTCCTGATGTGTCTAGTAAAACCCTAGTTTAAGGTTGTATTCTACTACAATTATATTTCAAATGACAGGTCAAAGCAAAAAAAAATACTGTTATATTATCAAACTCGTTATTTTGTGCTGTCATTCCTAGAATTGGATGTCGAAAAAAGTAAGTAAAACAAAACTATTTAAAAAAACAACAACAAAGTTCAATAATATTTTAGATGAAAACCAAGGAAAACTTATCGCAGTCAGACAAAGAACTTTGTAGCGAATATTGCCAAAAAGAAAAGCTATACCACCAAGTTTACGTTCAATTTATTTGATATGATTTACCTTTTCAGCTTTTCAATTCAGAAACAAAAATCAAATATGACATTTGGCACAGCATTTCCTATATTTATAGTTAAACCACAGCTCTAAAATTAGGTTTAAATTCATTTATAAATAGCCTAAACTCTGGACTGGCTTAGCAACAACTTAGCAAGAGTTTAGCAAACATCTATGAATATCCCAATATCTTTAATTTTTGCCAGGATACTCAAGTCGAAAATCAATTTTTACTAACTTTTAATAGTATTTTTTTTAACTGTCACTTCGATTTTTCTAAAAAAATTTTAGCACATGTCAAAAACGTTATTCTTTGAAGCTTACAGTTATTTTTGGAGATAATTTTTGAAGGTGGTAGTGCTAACTTGACTTTCAAATTAGTATGGTATTTTTATAAATCAAAAAACCAAACTTAACTTTCTTTTTAAAATTTGTATATATGTACATCCAATTGAATTTTGAACGTTGCAAAAAATATCATTTGAAAATGTTTAAGGACACCAAGGGACTCTTTTTTCTTGTGTTTATTTTTGTTCATACTTCCTTCTTTACTTTATTTTATAAATTACTAGCTTTTACCCGCGACTTCGTCCGCATTAGATAGTTTTTTTTTGATAGTAGTATGAAAAAACCTGAGCTGTACTTTTTTGTACGTATGTTTGAATTGTGCCGAGATGGGATGAGGCCATACTAAGTGTGATTGTCATAAGTTAGGTTAGGTTAGGTTAAAACATTTTAAGAAGAAGATAGGTAACTGCAATACATTTTTATATACGATGTTTTTTGTGTTTCCTTCCTTGACCAGAACGTAAAGATTTTGTGGGTTTGAGACTCGTGAAAACGCTACATACATATGTATATGTAATTGCCCATGGGAAAAACAGTTTTTTTTCCAAATTTACACCTGCAACTTTTAGCGTTTGCCCCTGAGCTTTATTTATTGATATTACAAATCCTGCTTTCAGAGGAAACTGCACTCTTTTAAAATGAAACGGCAAATCGGTTGGAATTATCGGAATGCGGGGAGTTTTAACATTTTTTCCTTTTGCTATCCATTCACGATTATAGCTTTTATAATATTTCGTCCTAGGTGAGTAATCTGTGGGTGTACCATTACATAACTTTGATGCGTCAAGATTTCTCATTAACAGGACTAGAACACCAACCTTCAATCTCAACTTATGAGAAGGGTTGGGAATGCGTTGTTTTCCCGTAATACCAATTTTATCCAAATATTATTCAAATATTATTCAAATATTTGGTAATTTAGGAGTGAAAGCGATCAGATTCCCGGAAAGTAAGTTTTCCCATGGGACTGCGTTGTTTTCCCGAGGTCAAAAGTAACTCATGTCCTTTCTTAAGTCTCAAACTATCTCCTTACCAAATTTCATTTAAATCTGTTCAGTAGTTTAGGTGTAAAAGCGATCGGCCCACCTGAATTTTTTCATGGGAATGCGTCATTTTCCCTGGGTAAAAAGTAGCATATATGTATGTCCTTTCTCAGGTATCAAGATATCTCATTACCAAATTTCATGCAAATTGGTTCAGTAGTTTACGCGTGATTGAGTAACAGACAGACAGAGTTACTTTCGCATTTATCTATAATATTAGTATAGATTAGATTGGAAATTTTCTATATTTTGATAAGAATCAAATATGCAAACAATTTTTTTTATTCCTCAAATTTGAATAACGTTTGTGAATGTAAAACTTTAAGTATTATGTAAATGAAAATTTTAAGTAATGAATTACTGAATGAAATTAATAACAATTAATTTCTGGAGTAATGTGAGTTGCATACTGCTAAGCTAAGTACTAACTGTTATTGTGTCATTATTATCACAATTTGAAAACAAAAGTTTGGCTGTTTTAGTTATAGCGGTCATTTGCCTAATATGACACTTAAGAAGTGATTACTTTAAATAAACAATGTACCCAGTTAGTCACTAACTTGATATGGCTAATTGAATTGAGATCGTTTTGTTTACAGCATGATGGAAAAGCTGACACATAAGGCTAAAATTGCTCAATAATTGTTTGTACATGTTGGAAGTAGATACACATAGGTGCATATGAGAACAAGAAAAAATCTTTGAGGTAGCTTAATGCCCAAAAACAAAATCAACGCGTATAAAATTGCATAACTATAAATTCTTGAAACTAGAAAGAAACGGAAAACTTTGCTGTCGAAAAACCAGCTGCGTCTAATTACATCAAAGTTTGCAGGACATTTTTCTTTACGATTTTTATTAGATACTTACTTCAAATGAGTCATGTTCAAAATATACATACATATGTACATAAAAATGCTTATATGCTGAATAAAAAACGCATTTTAATTATTTAACCTTTCCGACAAGATGTGGTCAAAACTTCTGCCAAGTCAATATAACAAACTTAGAAACGCGTCTGTCTGATGCCAACTTTTTACTTTTTCAAATGTCTGAAATTTATTACATGGCGTTGAGTTCATCTCAAAGTTGTACAAAAATTTGGTTCATGGCAAATTATATTCGCATTCACAACTTTACCACACTATACAAACACACGTAATACATGCTCATGATAATAACATACCATCTATAACTCATCCATCACTCATTCTTTCTGACCAACAAACAAAAATGCAAAACTCCTTGACCTATAATAATATAAAGTTCCAAAAGAATAAAAAAGTTGTTTTATAACTGAAGAACTGATGCAGACAAAAGAGTATTATTCGAATGAGTAATAAATCCACGAATTTAATTAATTACAACCATTCAAATTTTTTTCTGTTAAAGACTTCATTTCCCCTGTTCGTTGTTTAAATTGTTTTCTTTTTTTGTTGTTGTTAATGAAAGAACTTTGAATAAGGTCTTTGATCTTTATAATTATTATTCAAGAGTTAATTATAAATTCCATTATACTTAATTCATTACACAAAATGACCACAATGGAACCGAATAAACGAATAAAAGAGATTTTGGCACACAGTGAAAACAAAACAACAACAAAAAACAGAGGAATTAAAAATACAAAACGATAATATTTCAAAATGTTCCAGATACAATATAAAAGTAGACTTGGTCCATTGGGATTAGACCCCACTTACACTTTTATATTTATTTTGTCATCATTGGGTAAACGCACAGCACAGACATTCTTCAAATATGTAAATACAAAAATGGTGATGCTGTCATTAAAAACGCGCAATGCTCGTATTCTAGAATAACCTTGACCCAAGACTCAAATAGTCCAGAGTATCACTCTAGTACCAGTAGCATTACCATTACCAGTGGCAGTGCAGTTAAGGTCAAAAATAATTAATGTTTTCACAAACCATTTATGTTCCCATGAGTGTAAAAATAAAACAGAACTATGTATGGATACAGTTGGCTGGGTTGTATGTATGTTATGCTGACGTAATTAAGAATTTATTACAGAAATTTTGCGATAGCCTTAAATTATTTTGGGCGTCCGTCATCAACAGAAGCAGCCGGAAAGGATTAATTTGTAATCTCTGCAGAGTTGTTAAGCTTTGTTTGGTCGTTTGTCGTTTTGGCTTTAAGAGGGTGCATAATTACTTCTATATTTATAAATTTTATATGAAATTCAATGTTACTAAAAATAATTATTAATTAATAACAGAATTTATCTTTGAAATGTTTTTAAAGGTTTTTCGAGTGGAAAATTATAGTTTAGCATTCAAAATGAAAAAAAAAAAAAATAACTAAATTAAACTTAAAAAGGACATTTTTTGACTTACCGAATTTTTTAATTCATTAAAGTTTTTTACTACAAAAGTAAATTTGTGCATAGCATGCAATAAATTTGAAACCAAGAAATTTTTAATGAAGTTTTATTATTTTTTTTTTGTAAAACAAAATAGTTATTTAACGTTTTTCTTCGTGGAATCAAAAGTCCTCTTTTTAAAATTTTGCGTTTTTGGATTTTATTTTATTGCATTTTTTTATAAAAAATTGTTGATTTTTTTTTTCAAATTCAAAGTAAAATAAAATTTAATTAAAGTCGATAACAATATTCTTAAGTGATGTGTTTAAAATGTCAATGACCTTGAAACTTCGATAAATATCAAAATGTTTAGTTCGACAAATCAGAGCGATTGAAAAAACTTCCAAAGAATAATTGAAAAAGAATAAAAGAAAGCGGTTTCCAGAATGCATGATAAGTTTTCAATGCAAAATTTAATAAATACATACAACACAGCTGGTCAAAAAAGGAAGTGTGAGAAAATTTTTGTTATCCACTGTTGAATTGTTGCTAATTAGCGGTAGTTTTGATTGCCATCAATGCAACGGTTATTCCCTCTATGAGGATACCAAACTTTCTGCATTTTAGTAATATAATGCTAAGCAGCTCAATTATTTGTGTTGCAATTTTTTGTGTGCTAGAAGTTGGCCATAAAAATAGGTGTGCTCCAAATAAAATCCAAGTTTCTTATAATATTCTTTATTTTATGGTAGAAAATTTTGAGGTGGGCTATTTTTTTAAATCATTTTATTAGCTTCAAACAATATTTTTTTATTTATTAGTCTTTGAGTCTTTGAATATGGGTCGAAAAGTCAACTGCTCGCCAGAAGAAAGGAAATTAGTTCGTAGACTAATAGAGATGAGGGCAAGACCTACAAATTTATTGTGGAGGCCGTAGGCAGATCTCAAAATTTAATAAAAAAAAAAAGCTCTCAAGCCCAGAGAAGTACGCAAAAATAGAGGCCAGCAGAAAAAAAAACATCAGCTACCACTAACCGCCGCATACTACTAAATCTAATCATAAGCACTATAGATGCAGAAATTGATAATGCGGTCAGTGCACGCTCGATCCGAAGAAGGCTTCATCAGAACTCTAATCTCCCAGGAAGAATAGTCGGGAAAGTTCCATTCCTTAGGGCTAGCAAATATAAGGTCCAGAAAAGAATTAGCCGTGCTAATTGGAACGGACCAGGAGGCATACAAAAAATGGCAAAATATCCTGTGGAGTGATTAAACAAAAGTAAATTTGTTTTCATCGGATTCCGGGCGCAATGTAAGGCGACCAAAAGGTAAGGACTACCACCACGGCTTTACACAGAAAACTAATAAACCTGGATGAGAGAATGTAATGGTGTGGGGCTGTTTTTCTAGTACAGTGTCGGGTCCTATATTTCGTATTAATAACATTTTAACAAAATACGGATATAGGGATATTTTAGAAGATGTCTTGTTACCGTTTTCTGAGGAAAACATTCCCCGCGATGGCACTTTCAGCAAGACAACTATCCGAAACATATCGCGGGTCTTGTGAAAGATTGGTTTCGAAAGAAACAAGTATCCGTTGTCCCATGGATCAATCCCCAGATCTCAAAACCATTGAGAACTTGTGGAATGAGCCTAAGCGTAAATTAGGGGGTCAATATTTCACTAATTGAAACCAATTGTGGGAAGCGGTTAAAAGAGAATGGTACCCAGCAAACATGCCAAAAGTTGATAGTCAATGCCGCGACGACTCCAAACAGTTTTGGATAATAATGGAAGATATTCAAGTTATTAGAGTAAGTAAAACAATTTGATAAGATACAGAAATTATTATTAAAAACGATAATATTAATACTTTAGGAAAACGCACCTATTTTGTTGTCCAAGTGAAAAAACCTCTGTATTAAAACTCAATTCTATGAAAAGTTTTTGTTTAAACTTTGCAGCCGTTTGTTAAAATAAATTAAATTTAGTGTTATATAACTATTTTTTACTTAATAACGAAAAAACAGCGATTTTATAAACAAATGTGTTCTAGTTTTCAAAACTGATCTTAGTTTTCCTGTAAGACTGCTCGTAACTGAGATATCACCGATAAAAGAAATGGATCCTTTTTGATAACGTTCAATATCTCAGCACAAAATTGCAGTAAAGGGGTTTTAAAAAAGCAAATTGAAACTAAATGTTCAAGTATGTGGAGTTGAACGAAACATACAAAATGTTTTTTTTTTGTTTTTACCATTTTTAACTGAAATACAGTATTTTAAGAAATCATTAAAAATTCCGAAAATGTTTATATTCCACATTGAGGTTAAGAACTGCTTAGTGCTAAATTAAAAAAAAAATAATAATTCAAAAGTCAATAAAAAGTTTTTGAAAATGTTGGTACAGAATGATTTTTTGACTTTTTACGAGGAAATCAAAAATTATTCTATAGGAGTAATTATTGTAAGTTTAACCGCCCGTATTAAATCCTACGCTAAGAGTTTTTTTTTAAAGTATCTTCTCCAAAATTATTTTAAGAAATTTTTGACGAAAAATATGTAGAACATTCATTTTTGTATCACCCTGTTTGCTTTTGTTTTCTTATTATACAACTACAATTCGGTCATCATGACATAGCGAAGCGGTTTTGAGTTGAATATGGTGTACATATTTAATTAATGCAATTATTTCAAGGGAATTAGAGCATTATTTGATCATTGTCTTATTTTTCGCCTCCATTAAGACAATTTAATTGTTGATTTAACACGATTAGGAACAATATTGGGTTGTGTTTCTTGTCAAATGAGTACATACCTGAAATGAAAAGTAAAAAAGAAGATGTTTTAGAAAATAATATTAATTGAAAAAAAAAGAATATTTTATATTCTGATTTTTGATCTTTGTATGTCAAAAAGGGTAAACAAAATTGTAAACCCACAAATTATTGTTATTTAAAATTTTTGATCTATAGTTTTAGTAATTCCATCATTATTTTATTACGTGGTTCACAAATCACACCTTTAGAACTTGAATGCATTATTAATCGAGATTGATGAAAACAAAACAACAGCGGTACATTTTTTACTTGAATAAAAAATAAAATATGGACTTTGGCATTAACTGTGAAAAATATTATCATTTAAATTGGCGCCTTAGGCCGCGGCCACGCAGTAAGCGGCTGAGCGGAAAAAAAATATAAAACATATGAAAGCACATAGAAGCGGCCACGCGAGCGAGCGGCGAAACAAAATTCTGAGCGGCTAAGCGGCGCCGCTCAGCAACCAAACCTGTTTTAATTTTCTGAGCGGCAAGAAGCAAAGATGGTCAAAGTAAACATAGAGTTGTTAATTTCGTGTGTGCAATCTCGACTTTAACTACTAATCGCTTAAAAGCAGTCGCTCAGTGCCTGGCCATACGTCGATTAGAGTTGCCGCTCAGCCGCTTACTGCGTGGCCGAGGCCTTAGGAAGATTCGCAGCATGTGATTCTTTTGAGGTACATTTTTAAACACTTTTCTTACATTTCGGAGATATCTCGGTCATAACTTGGACTAAAGTTGGTTTATAATGCGTCTAGGGTTCAGAAATTACAAGATTTCGATGAATAATCGACTTCGCCAAAACTTGAATAAGAGATCTTCTCACGTAATAATGCCAAAATTGGCCATGTTCTGTGGTTTGTTGCCCTCTCTTTTTGGAACCACATGCCTTGTTGGAACTTATTTTTGGGTTGGTATATATTGTATGGGTATTATTACTGTACTTAAAACACTGTATGTCAAAATTCTTTATTACAAAATCCTGTAGCTTTAAAAGTCTGTAGGACAAAATTTTTTACTACAAATGATTTAAAATGTCTGAAAAAGAAAATCTTTCGAAAATGTAAAAAAGTACGCATTTTTGTTTAGCCTATTAACAGCATTTTGAATGTACATAATTATTAAAACTAAATATTTTTGAATGTAAAGTACCATAACAATTTTTCATTAACTTTCCTTTGGAAAACATTTTAAGACTATATTATGTACAGTATTATGAAATGCAGTGTTTTGTTTCATATATCAGTTTGGTATGCAGTTTTCTAAGTTTACAGTGTTTTGGAATACAGACAAACAAAATACAGAATTTTGATCATACAGAATTCCAAAAAAAAACAATCATTAGACCCACCCCTGCCGACCGCAAAATAGGTGAATTCGGATCATCAACACCATTTGTACTTGCGTAGAGGCAATATTTTGGACTGAGGGACAAGCGATGCCACTTTGCTGCAAAAGCGGTAAATCTACTGCACATTTCGCAAAATCTAAATCTACTGCCACTTAATTCAATCTACTGCACTTTTTTATGTTTAATAAACCTTCTCTTGGACAGCTGTCTAAAAACATACATATATGTATACAAATAACCGCTGTAAAAACCGTCCGAACGAAGCCAATTCATTGTGGAAACTTCCCGTTTTCTGCGAAACTACAGGATTCTGAGAGCTTATTTAATTATTTGTATATTTATTGTTTGACACTGACAATCCCTCATTCTACAATAATTATCATTATAAAAAAAAAATAAAATATCTATTCCAATCAGAGTACACTCAAATACGTATATCTTCTTGAACAACACATTTTTTATCTGTACATGGATCTTCATAAGAAATTCGTAAAGCTTTCAATTCGTATTTTAGAACAGAATTTCAAGAATAAATAAAGTAAATTCCCTGAACTAGGACTTGATAAAATAAAAAGTGATGTTTTACGTTTTTATGTAGAAATTTGTAACGAAATAAACAACTTTTTGATTTTGATGATACAGAACTTAAACTGCTGAAATACATAGATGCTACATTAGTTATCGATGGGGTGCTATGCCATCAATATATCCTCTTTTAGAATTCTTTTCATATACCGATTGCTGCGCGGGGCTAATGTTTCCTATTTTAAGCCAAGTTAAAATGTAATTTTTTGTAAACAAATGAATAATGTCAGTAAATGTCTTTTAGAGTATTTCCAAAATTTAACTTTTACTAATAGAAAGTTTGTAAAAAAATACGTTTAAATATTTAGTATAAGTATTTCAATAATAGGTTTTAAAACCTATCCGTTTAAAAATACATATATAAATATAGTTTTAAAATTAATTTTTTGTATATTTTTGTTCGATAAAAATCTACTGCGGAAAGACCCAATCTATTTCTTCTTTGTATTGATCCACTGCGCTCTTCTCTTCTTGAAGTGGCAACGCTCAGGGTTCATTACGATGAGGCCTTAGGACATCAGTATCACGGACCGCGGTGATGTTCTCGACCAATCTTGCGTTCCTTGATCGTACGGGTGTTGGCTGATTGTTTACTGAACCGGTTATCTCAAATTTGGGCACCAAACATTGAAGAGTCGACAGTGATGGGCCACCACGTCTACCGTAAAATGGGCACAATGCGCGCAACGTTTGCGTTAACGAACACTCATTTTGATACAAAAGTTTTATCATTTGAACGTGCGGTTCAATCCTGTAATTCGCCATGATGATTTGGCATAAACAACTGAATAATAAACAAAAAATTTGACAGATGTCACCAAAACAAAATGGCCACCACGAGGCGCCAAAATCTAACCGCGCCAATTGAAAAATTCTTTACTTTACAAAAAACATTTCTCCCTATTATCAGATAAATAAAATAAGACGGATCATCCTCTACTTAAGTTGTTTTACATGTTGCAAGAACCTGCAATGATTAAGCTTAAGCTATTTTACAAAATGTCATAAAATCGATTAAATCGATTAAAATTAATTAATTTAATCGATAATTTAAATGTCATAACGTTTTAAAAGATTTATAAGCGAGGATAAAGAATAAAAATTGTTTGTGGACAGAAAACATAAAAAGGAAGGATAAATAGCTAAACCACTTAAGTTAACTTAAGAGCCTTTACTTTTTGAGCACAGTATAAACATCGTACAATGTACAAGAAGTGAGTAAGTTTTATTTAATTCTTCGGTTGTTAAATTATACACTTTCTTAAATGGCAGACCTTTAACTTATATTTGACATTCACCAACTTGAATCCACGAATTGAATTACCCCCTAAATAAAATTAATAACAAGTTAACTTTTCGAGGCAGTGCAACTTTATGCAGTAATTTCAAGTAAAATTTTAGTTGCCAATTATGAAAAAATGGCTAAGTCAATGTAGACTACAGCCATGCAGGCGGAACTGCAAAACAAACCGAGCCCTTATCTCGTAGTACTTGCCTTCGTGTAAAACAATCACCTACTAATAATGACTCACTTATGTATGTATATTATATACAACAATCATAACACGAATTAAAATACAATAATTGAATTATTAAAAACACTCGTAATAAAACAAATTGTATTCGCGTATATCGTGCCTCATCCATTACATTTTTATCTTTCTCTTTATAGACATATACCTATGTTTTAAGATACACACATAACTTGCGAATTTTACAATTTAAAAAGTTTCACTTCGGATATGAAAATAAGCTTTCATTTTTTTAAAATAGCAAAACAAATGAGTTCGAAAGAAGAAAGAAAAAAAAAACGGTAAAAAATTAACAAAACATTAATGATGTGTGAAAGACATGCGATGGAGTGTTATGTTTTTTGTTGTTGTTTAGTGTGAGTTAAATTACGGATGTACATTTTACAAATTGTAATGTATCTACTGATTTAATTTACAGCACGCATTTCAAATAATTGTATTATTTTTGTTGTTGTTGGTTGTTTTCCTTTCTCATATAAAAACACACACTTTGTTTATTTTATATACAAATTGATCAAAATCAGATTATAATCTCGATTTAATTGTGAGGAGAGATGAGCGTAGGTTTAAGATAGGTATAACTAATGTAGGACTTTTCTTTGACTCTTACCTTCATCTTGTTTGCTTCTGCTACCATCAACAATTTGTATCTCAATTATACTTTTTATATAATCGGTAACATGACTCATTAACTCTTTTGTATACATTTTGTACAGTAAATATACGGAAACAGATGTTTATTCGGCTATTATTGCTTTTATATAAAACAAACAAAAAATATGTTATTTAAACTTTACAGGAAATTAATAAACTTTTCTTAAAAAATTCAACTAATTTCATTAAACGTTAAAAAAGAACTGCTTTTGACTTGGTTTGAATGGAGGGCTTTTACCGTATATTTTTTTTAATTTTACAATATTTCTTATCGTTCGTTTATCGTATACAGTGGGGTATCGCAAAATAAGTGTGGTAAAAGGTAGACAAAATTAAAATATGTGGATCATTTGAATTTTTAGGTGTTCTGCATTTCAATTTTCCCATGTTTTAATTATTTAATATGCGACTTCATTACACAATTTATTTTTCAACATAAAAATGTAGCACAATACTGAACCTTTCAAAATAGACCTCGAATTGCATATTTTATTTTATTCGAATGTATTTTGTTAAATTTTTGTAATTATTAACTTCGGGACAATTTTATACATTGTAGTGCCCGTGGCATGATGGTTAGTGCGTTGGACTGTCATGCGAGAGGTCTTGGGTTCAATCCCTGCCTGTGCCACCTTAATTAAAAAAAAAAAAAAAAAAAAAAGAGTTTTTCACGGGTACTGCCTCTTGCGAGGAATTGACAAATTCTCCAAGAGTAATCCTTGTCATGAAAAAGTGCATTCTCAAATTAGCCGTTCGGATTCGGCATATAAATTGTAGGTCCCCTCCATCCCTGACAACATTACTCGCACACAGGAATGGTTGAGAGTTGTAAGTCACTAGGCCCTGGTTCTCTGCGGACTGTTGCGCCACCTAATTTATTTTTTTTTTATTTACAATTTTATACAGCGACTTTTCTGATGTCTGTTAAATTTTTTTGGAGAATTAAAACTAGAAAAATTGGTAAACATTGTTTTCCTTAAATATTTTGAGAAAAAATAAAGATACCTTTTTTAAATTTACTTCTAGATGCGTCCGCAGCGTTACTCGCATGGTTTATTTGTCGAGGAAGAAGAATTTTGTTATTCACCAGTTTGGCAAAACTTTAACCGTTTCCGCTTGTATGAGTCTTCATGTGATGTTATGTCTCAAAAGAGAAAAAAGTCTTCGTATTTTAAACATTCTTTGTTAGTTCTCCGCTCGTATAAGTTTTCGTGTGATAGCCTATATATTCCCTCAATAAATGGGCAATCTAACTCTGAAAGAATTGATTAAATCGGACCAGTATTTTCTGAGATTAGCGCTTTCAAACAAACAAACAAGCATAATCTCTTATTAGTATCGATAAAATTTGACCAAGTGAAAGTTTTCTTTATTAAATAAAAACCTACAAGAAAAGAAACACTAGCATTTTTGTCGGTTTCTTTTTTTTAATTTAATATTTGTTTATTTTATTATTTTGTTCTTATTATATTTTTGTTTTTTCTTTGTATTTTCATTTAATTTTTTACTACTTTAAAGTTTCTATCAGATTTTAGACCAAAACAATCCACTGTGTTCGAGTTGGTATTTGCTTTCGACGAAGAACTAAGCTTTTTTATTTTAATTTATCTTTGAAAGTTGATGATAAGATAATAATAATAAAATATAAAAGACCGTTTTGTTTGATTTGAATATCCCAAAGCTGCATATCAAATCGACAAATGTAGGGTATTTTATTTTCTATCGGAAAAGAATGTTTTTGTTATGCTTATGACTATTAATATTATAAACATTGATATAAAAAATTGGTTAAATGATTCTAACCTGAAGATAACATACTCGATTTTAACCTGAAATTATTAAAATTTCATACCCTCGAGATTTAAAATGCTTTCTATTTTGTGTATAAAGGAAATGTGGGTTTTACATAAAATTGAAATCTTTTATTAAAATGACGTTTCAAGGGTTAAATCAGCTTACAAAGAAGACTTAAAACACTTGAAAAATAAACCACTTCGAATAAAAAAATGGTGTTAAAGAAAAAAAATATTAATTTTATGGTTTAACAGTTTGTGGAAAAATAGAGCCATATAAGTTTCAAAATGTCAGCCTTCCTGTGATCAAGTGATGAGATCTAAATTAGTCCTTGTATTTGTCAAATCTTCTCCGACATGTCATCTACTACGTCGCCCTGAGCTTCTGTAATTGATTTTATAAACAAAAAGTACACTACAATACTGCAGAAGCCTAAAATGATATTTATTATCCGATAAAAGCTAAAAGCCTGCCGGTAAATTTTAAAACTTAACCAATCAGGTAAGATAAGGAAATAACAATTGCGATGCATTCAATTAAAAAAAATCCACTAAAAATCATTAATTGCAGGTACAGTAAAAATTTTTGATATCGCATTCAGTTATTTATCATTTTAAAGCTTTTATTGGATGGACTTTTTATATGAAGTCAATAAGCAAAATCAAAAAGTATTTTACCAAACTGATAATACAAAATTTTCTTTGAAATTCATTATCAAAATATCGATAAGAAAATCAATAAACAAAAATGTAGAAGTAAAAATAAGTACAATATATATTCATCAATTACGCCTTTTATTTTTTATCGAGCAGTGATAAGAAAAAGCTTTATGAAAGAAAACAACCCTCGAAAAGAAAGTGTTATGCGTCCAGTGACTGCAGTTACCTCTAAGTGGAAAGAGTTTTATTTTGTTTGTATTTTTTTAAATCCGAAATTTTGTAAGGGCATTTTTCTAAGTAAGAGCACATTACTGGGATTTGAGGAAAACTTATTCGAACAGTTGATACATTATGGCAATTTTCTAAGGACTAAGCGTAGTAGAAAACTAATAAAAGTTTCGACTCATAAAGCTCACTTCGAACTGTAAGTACAAAGAATGAGTTTGTTGTTGTTAATAAGAAGAACATTTCTGCACATTGCTATTAGTGGGAAATACTGCTCAACATTCGTTTAGTCCGGTTAAGAAAAGATTATCCGACTAAGAACATTGAACATGTTTAATGCAAAATGATGTATACAACATGCAATATGTGCAGCACTTTATCGATATTTAATGCATCAATATCGATGCAACTACATACTTGCAAAGTGATTGATTCAACAAATCGATGGAATAAGTTGGGTTTAACATGTTTGATGCAATATATTCAGTGTAAAATCGAGCATTTAACATGTTCGTTATTACATACAACGAATCCGCAAAATCGGATAAGAAACATCGACTATCGAATATTGAACATGTTTGATTAATAAAAATGATACGACATAAAACATGTTTAACACAACAATATAATATGTTTGATGAAAAATACTACGAACGTGCAAAATCGATTATTGAATGCAGTCGAACCTTGAAGAAGTTAAAGGTATTAAAATTGATGCAACAAAATGTGTTTGATGCAAGATAATGTGTTTCATGCAACATGTTTCTTGAAATATGTTTCTTGCAACATGGAACTTTGATTTTAACATAGTTATAAATTGAATATTGAAGATAAGGATACTGGTTTTATTATTAAAACAATCTGCTTTATTAATTATTAAATTAATTAAATGTTTTAAATAAATGCTTATTTTTAGAAGCGATAGCCATCAAAAACTATAGAAAAAATTTAATTTGATTGCTTTAATTGAAACCTAAGTATCTATTTGAAAGGTTTGAAAAATGTATTAGTATTTTTTGTTATTTTTATTTTTGTAAAAACTGTCAATTAGATTTTTTTTTAATCTTTTAACATTTCAAAACCTCCACTGTAATTGTATTACAAAAATACTCCGAATGTAGGTTATGTATTATTTTTTGTTCGTAAAATATTGACAAATATGTTTTTAAATTACGTTAACAGTTCGTAGATTTTTTTGAAACCCCTTCTAATTGAAAATGTTCTCACAAAGTCTTATTGGAGTCAATAGAATTTATTAGTTTGTGAGATTTTGAAATCTATCTAAGGTTAAAATTTTTAATTGGACAAAGTAGAACGATGACAATAACTTGCAATGGAAACTAAAAAATAAGTTCTTAAAGTTTAACAATAAAATAATTGTTTTGTTTTATTTTCATTGTTAAACTTTTTTTTTATTACCTATACTGTAAATTTAACACAAACAAAAACTTGTTCTTTAAAATTGTAATTCCAAACTTGATATTGAGCATCAGCATTATTTTGGAATGTCACTTCAATTTTCTCAATTATCCCGGTTTGACTATCAATTAGAAATTAATCATTAACGAGTCATTAAAATCCAATAAAAAAAAACAACTGTACAGTGAACTGCAATACCAAATCATGTTTAGGTATATCCCCCAAGCAACAATATAATAGAAACACACTTCAAACCTTATCTGTCCCAAATTTTATGATCCCATTAAAAATAATCTTTCCCCAGCACCTAAAATCCCAAACAATAACACAAACAAGATAAAAAAAAAAAACTGTCAACTTCTTAAGCTACTTTTTCAAGATAAATTCCACACTATTCGATTAAATATAGAACCAAAAGAAAACATTGAAAATTAAAAATAAATAAAATTTCTATAAACTAGGTTATCCCTCCTCCCAAAAATACAAAAAAAAATAAACCAAACACCAGAACCACTTGTAGAATTCTGGAATTTTAATGCACTTCAAAAAATAACCTAAGTGGATTATTTGTGTATGACTGCATGATGTCTTTATGCCAAAAATAAAAATAAAAATAAATTCTAACCATAAATTTATTAGTTTTGTGCATATAGAGGAAAAAATAAGTAAATAAAATATTAGTAAATATAGGTCAACCACAAAAAGTTTCACTTTGAATCATCATCATATAATCATAATCATCATCTGTGTTTGCCAATTATTTTTCCACAACACAGATCTCAAGCTTCAGTGAAATGAGGGGGAGATGAAGGGGGAGGTGGAGGTGGAGGTGGATGTGGAATCGGAGTAGTTTGAGTCAGTTGACTATGCAACAAAGTGTAAGTTGAAGCACCTACAACAAACCCACAGAAAAGTGGTATACCATATAAACATAAGAGTAGTTAGATACGATTTTGGAAATTGTGTACCTCTTCTCTTAAAGTTGATGTTTACCTACATCGCAATCGCAATCGCATGCCTTCAAATGAATCCGATGTACCTACAGTGTACACATCAACGTCAGTACACTACACATCTCACAGATGAAACATCTTGACTCTACTATTTAGATCTATGTTTGTATCTTTTAAAGATTTCGTTTGCGATTAATAGTGCACCCATAGTTGCACATGCAACAGCAATAGCAACAGCACACGATTCTGTGTCAATTTGAAAAATAAAAGTTTCTTTTTTAAGTGGCAGGTCACGAATGTTTGCTGGAGGAACATGAGCCTTGCAACAAACACGTGTCATATGTTCAAATATAGTGATACATTAAAGGAGATGAACAATTTAACAGAGTTGATGAATTAATGAAAGCAAATTACCACCAACCAACTAACCAAACGGCAACGACCGCGACCGCAAAGAAACAAGGTGTCAGTAACAAGAATTGCATCGAGATGGTGTTTTTGAATTTGATGTGGATTTGATACCGCACAATGGGATTTAATCGAATTTCTCTAGCACACAACTTGAAAATTTGATATTGACACTTGATTGTGGTTTTAATTTTTGATATTTATTTATTTGTATGTCAGCTGTCAAGTTAAACTTATAAATAGTACAGGATATACAACATTGATTTAAGATACAATTAACAAAAAATATATTTACAAACGTGTGAGAACAAAATTGACAACAAATTAGTTAAAGTTAATTATAAATTTAAAATGGACTAAAATTAAGAAGTAAACATTTCAGAATGGGACAAACAAAAAAACAAAAGACATGTTAATTAAAAGTTATCTGAATCAAAACGCAAGGAAAATAAAATAGAAAATGATTAATTTAAAAGTATGTTCAGTTCAAGTTCGAGAAATATTCAAAACAAATTGATTGAAACTTTTAGTTTTCGATTCTAGACCTCATATGACTGGGAAGGTTATTCCACAGTCTAACAGCATTAACGAAAAATGCCTGCGCGATGTCAAACACGTAAAGGTGGACGAGCGCAATAAAATGGAACAGCTAGAAACACGAACATTAAGTCTGTTACATTTAAAACTTGGGGTCTTTTTAACAATCAATTTGAAGAGTAAAATACAACAACGATATTTGAAGAAAGCTACCAGATCGCAATTGAAAAGTTGACGAACTTGGAAAGAGACATGATAGAACCTACGTAGCGTAGGTTAAAAACAAACCGAGCTATTGCATTAAATACCACCTTTAGTTTGTGAGCTGATTGAGAATCAAGATCAGCAAACAGCTCACACCCGTATGTAATTATAGGTAGGACAAGTGCTTTTACCAAATTTAATATTGACAGATAGTCCTCTAAGTGAAGCATAAATCTTTGACACAACTGTATCGACATGGTTATTCCAAGTTAACCTGTTGTTAAAGACCAAACCTAAATTTCTAACTTGGGCAACATATTCAATAATACAATTATTCAACATAACGAGAGGGAAATTATCTGGGTTTGGTTTGTTTATTGAAATTGGAAGAGCTTTCGTTTTTTCAGGATTGAGTCCGTTCCGTGTCGACCAATCATATATAGACTGTAAATCAATGTTCATTTTAGATATTGCATCCTTAAGCATCATCTCAGGAAAACAGGACATCATCTGCAAAGATATGAAACTGACAGTAAGACAAAACAGAGGGTAGATCATTAATGAAAAATGAAAACAGTAAAGGTCCAAGGATTGATCCTTGAGGAACACCATTATTAACAGGGAGGAACGAGGACATTCTACCATTACAAGAAACGGCTTGTCAAGTAAGGTTATCACAGTTGTAAATTTATTGTCTAAGGCATGTCTTATGTCATCAGATATTTGACTAAAGCTGAAACACAACTATGTCCAACCCAAACCCAGATTCAAAAAAATTCAATAATTGCTTGTCTTTAATATAATATTTTATCTGGTTACTTATCAGACTTTCAAAAACTTTAGATAGAAAAGATAGGATAGCTATCGGTCTATATTCCTTCTTCTTTCCTTGTTTTAGGATGGGGATAATTTTCGATGTCTTCCATAGGATGGGATATGTAGATGTCATTATAATGGTGTTGAATATGTGCGTTATGTGGGGAAGTAGGAGGGGAAGGAGGATTTTAATAAAGTCAGGATGAATATTGTCAAGTCCGGTGCATTTAGATTTTATGGAAAAAATTGATTTACCTACCTGATAATCATCTACGTCACTTACCAAAAAGGCGTTAATAGTATCATTCTCTGCACGTCTAGGAGACATTTTACTGAATTGGGTTTTTGACGTAGAGAATATAACATTCAAATCTTCCAAATCAATATTATCATCACAAGATTGAACATCTTTTCTCAAACCAATATTCTTAACTTCCTTTCAAAAAAAACTTTGACAACCGATTTGAGTTAAACTTATAATTATAAAATTTGTATTTCGCAATTTTGATCAAATTCGTTACAGAATTACATAACCGTTTAAAGTCGAGGAGCATTTCTGGAAAACCAAAACGTATCCAACGTCGTTACATATGTAAAATATTTGAACCTAAGTCTTGTGCGGGCAGAGGTTTCTCCATTACACTAAAAATAAGGGATTTACAAAAATTAAAATAAACAGGGTTTTCTAATAAGAGGTTTTCCTTTTTATATTTAAAAAAAAAAAAGATATTGGCTCAAAATTTTAAACAACCTATTGTTAAGGGTTTAACAATTTACTTGTTAGCAATTTGCATTTTTGAAATGACAGTTCGTGAAAATAAACAAAACAAATACGCTTGAACGGACCTATTCATTGGATTTCCCAACTGTTGAGTAGAACATTTCATCCACTGCTCTTATAAAAATAATTGTACAGGTAGGTGTCATTAGTAAATTGCTAAATTGCTAAATAGCCATTCCTTGATTTTATCTTAAGCAATTTGTTAAGATATAGTAAGATGTTAAAACCGTTTAAAATTAGGTAAATCATCTTTAAAGCTTAGTAAATTGCTAAAAATGACTAACATATTACTAAATAGTTTAAAATGTTGAGATATTTTTTTAAAGAAAAATAAATGGATGTTTACTTCATTGTAAATTGAAGGCGATATGCTTTTAATGATGGAAAAGGATATTGGCCAAATGGCCTCCAGGGCTACAATTCAGTACTTTATCCTTTTCATAAATGTGTGAATTACCAGTTCGGAAATTTGCGGCTTAATATCTTGATAACTTTACGAATTCCAGGTTCAATCTTTTGAATTGCATTTTGGCATGAACCTTATTTTTTACGTGGCCTTAAATATATAAAGTTTATAGTTCTTAAATCACAAGATCTTGGTGACCAATTCTAATTACCTCTTTGCGAAATAATACGCCCAAGTAACTATTTTCTTGCAAAATTGCGATTATGCGCCGTACATACCGATCGTTGATAAGTTGAGGATTTTTCACATTCATTCTTGAATTTTTTGAGCTCCAAATGCGACAATTCTGATTATTAACGTAGCCTCCGAGGTGAAAGTGGGCATCATTATGAAGATAAATTTTCGATGAAAATCTGGATCATTTTCATGCATTGCAAGAACTCACTAAGCTATGAAACGACGTTGCTGGTCATCGAATAACTGACATGGGGTGCTATCAACTTTTCATAAGTTTTTTTATTTTTTTTTTATTTTTATTCAGTAATGAAAAATAATTTATTATTTTATTTTATTATAATTTAGTATTTTGTAGGAACCAAGAAGAATCTTTGTTGTGTGTGTATTTATATGTATATGTATATTATTGGGTTCTAGGAAGTAACCCTAAACAGTACCTCAACATCATTAAGGTCAATAGTAAAAAGCCATGATCTGACGTTTTTAAGAAATAAGTTAAAATTACTATTAATTCTGATAGATAAAGGGAAGCTTATTGAACAGTTTGGCGGAGTTGGTTAGATAAAAATTTGTGAAAAGTGATCTACTTGCAAACGGCACATTGAAGAGTGCTAAAATATTTACTCGTAAGTTAAATACGGACGAATTTCTAGATGGTACATTGCCGCTTTGTATAAAGAATTCTCTCAAAACTTTAAAAACATAAAGATGCCTAAGAGGCAGGATGCGCAGATCACAAAAAAGAGGCCAGCTATGTGTGAATCGATTTTTACCGCATATGATTCGTACGATATGTTTTTGAGCAACCAAGAGGGACTCAAAAGTGTTCATGTAAACGCCTCCCCAATTAACTATACCGTAATGCAGTTTTGAGTTAACAAGTCCGTAATAAATCATTGACAAAGTGAACAGTAAGGTTTTAAAAGATACATCTTTCGAGTTACTAAAGTCAAGTAGGTTCTTACTGTTTCAATATGACACTTCCAGTTCAGTTTTTGTCGATGTGTACCCCTAAATATTTAAATGAATCAACAGAATTAATTTTAAAAAAGGTTTTCGAGCAAAGATTAGAACCTTTTAAATTGTCTCTTCCACAAATATGTAGCGGTAAACTTAATTTTTTACAATCGTATGAATGATAGGAAACTTCGTAGCCATCAAAAGTGTATCCTGATGTCTCAAAACGCATCATTTTAGTTGTTTCACTCATTATATTATTCTGAGCATTTGAAGGTGTTTTTTTTTTCTGCATAAGTGAAAGCGATATCATCAGCAAAAGCTATTTGATTACCGTTAAACCTTTGTTGAAATAGGGAGTTCATATAAATAAGAAATAATAATGGCCCAAGAACAGATCCCTGTGGAACTCCATTCTTTATAAGAACCGATGTACTTAAAACTCCATTTAAACGAACCTTTTGCTCTCTGCCTACCAAATAAGATTTAAACCACTCATAAGTGGAACCCCTAAATCCCGCATTATAAAGTTTGACTAATAGCAAATCATGTTCTACCATGTCGAACGCTTTGGTCATATCAATGAAAAGTGCCATATTTGATTGATTTTGTTCAACACCATTGTATAAGTTACAGCATACTTTTAGAATAGCATCTTCAGTGGATTTACCGGATCTAAATCCAAACTGGTCGGAAATGGCAATTTTTTTTCTAAAAATGAAAGCATTCGCACTTTTATTAATTTTTCAAAAAGCTTTGAAAAGGTAGGAAGTAACGAGATTGGTCTGCAGTCACTAATATTTTTTCTATTTACCTTTTTTAAATAGTGGAATTACTTCAGCACATTTTAACAACTTCGGAAATATACCACTCTCAACGCTAATATTAAAAATAAAACTCAAAATATCAACAATTTCCCATGCAATTTCTTTTAAAAATTTTCCAGAAATACCATCACTGGTGCAAGAATTTGTATTTTTCAGGTTACTTATCATTTTAAAAACCTCTGCGGGCATGATAACTTGGAAACAGAAGCTATTTACTTGCATTCTATCTTCTTTTAAGTTTGATAAAATATTACAATTGCAACTGTTATTAATTGGAAAAGATGGTTTTAAGCTATCCGAAAAATTAACAAAAAAATCATTAAAACTATTAGCTATTTTGCTGATATCATTAACAATATTGTTGTTTATTAAAACATTGTTAATTTCATTGGTTTTTGGCTGTTTTCCTAGTAAGTTATTGACAACTTCCCATTCCATCTTGACATTACCCTTGAAACGATTAAAACGGTTGGTAAAGTAGGAATTACGGACATCATCTACCATTCTTTTAGTGTGTTTGCATAGTTTTTTATAATATTTTTTTAAGCATATATTTGGTTGATGCTTTCTACATTTGATAGCAAGTTCTTTCTTCTTATCTATTAATTTTAATAAATGAGGTGTCATCCAGACTTTTAGCATTTTTTTTGTGTGTCTAAAAGAAACAAATTGAGAAGAATCTTTGATGTGTTTATCTAAAACTAAGTTAAATAAATAAAAAGCTTTAGTAGGATCACATTCAAAGTAAACTTCTTCCCAAAATTCATAACTTAACTTTTCCCGAAGTATACAAAAGTCCGTCCGAACTTTTTCTTTTCTTGTTATAAGGATTTGATTATCCGAGCTATGTTTGCACATATGTATATAAAGCACAAAAATGGTGGTCCGTTATTTTGTAATCGGATACATAACATTTAAAAACAGATTTATTATTTGTATGGAAACTCACAAACATATGGTCAATACAACTAGCACTAGTATCTGTTATACGAGTAGGTTCATTTACATATAACACTTTTGAGACCAAATGACGCCATTAAGAGTGAATAATTTTCCGCATATTTATCACATTTATCCAAAAGATCAATATTAATATCTCCTAGTACTATAAGGTTTTTATCTTTTTTTACTTTAAGTATGTTTTCAAGTTCATCGAGAAAAATATTTTTAGTTACTATAAATTATATAATGTAACGTGATACCGTTATACTTTTGGAGAAAATCCAACGAACGGTTTTTTATAAATCAAAAAACTGAAAAAAAATATTTGTCACCTTCAATATTTTACGAACAAAAAATGATTGTATCTTAAAAATAATTATATGCTACGAAGAATAACGTTTTGAACATCTGGTAAAATTTTGAAAAAAATCGAATTGTCAGTTTTTTAACAAAAAATGAAAACCTTAAAAAAAACATTACTAAAAGTTGGTAAAAATTGATTTTTGACTCAAATATCTTTTCAAAAATTTAAGATTATGGCTTCAAAATAATTTTGTCTTATAAGAAATATTGTTTTCAACATTTGGTAAAATTTTGAGAAATACCGAATTGAGAGTTTTCTTACAAAAAAAAAATAAATACATACCTAAAAAAAAAAACAATACTAAAACTTGGTAATAATTTGCTTTCGACTCAAATATCTTTTCAAAAATTAAAAATATTGGCTTCAAACTTATTTTAGCTCACAGAAAATATTGTTTTCGACATTTAGTAATTTGTTTATAAAAATCCAACAGTCCATTTTTTCATAAAAAAACACTAAATCTACAAAAAAAAATAGTACTCAAATTTGGTAAAAATTGTTCGGTTCTCGATATCTCGTGAACAATAGAATATATTGACTTCAAATTAATTTCATTCATCCAATTTATATTCGTTTATAATAAGAAATAAAAACTTTTAAGAAATGCTACTAAAATTTGTTAAAATTAGTTTTTGACTAAAAATCTCGTTAACAAAAATGGATTTTGAAATCAAACTATTTCATTATATGCCAAATATTGTTGGTAATTTTAAAATTTTTGAGAATAATTCAACTGACAACTTTTTTAACAAAATTACGAAAACCCACAAACTTTTAAGCAAGACAAATCGACGGACGGGATGGGAAGTTATAAGTGTGGGTCGCATCCCAGCCTTTTTTTTTTGGTTATAAAATTGTACGAATTTCAAACATTGTTCAGAATTAAGTCTATGCTTTATAAAATAGCAAACAAAACTGAGCATAAATCAAGTGACAGCTGTCAAAAAGAACAACTCCTATAAAAGTATTGCCAGACTGAAAACCACATGTCTAAAATCTAATCCTTCAAAATGATTAGAATTCCTCGCACTCTTCAAAGGATATAATCATCAACCACCCGCCCATCATCCTTTGCGGAATATTTTAGCATTAAAATATTTTTCTTTTTAATCTCCGGTTAGAGCTTTCGCTTAAGTCTCATAAAATACCTCATCTAAATATGTACATATATAAATGTGTACTATACAGCATTTATATCTCGTTGGTACTCCGAATTAATTAGTCACCTGCTCCATTATCCTGGAACATCATTTCGCCTAAAAGGAATTCTTGTCTTTTCAACTTCCGTTAAGTATAAATGTATACCTGAGTATATGTATATGAAAGGGTAAACACAACTTTTCACTTCATTTATCGCCATTAGTGTCAGAACTCATTCCAAAAACAGACAAAAAAAAAACAATCTTCCACGACTCACAGATCGATATCACTTCCAATTTGATTCATCTGTCAAATTGATTTCCATCCCCTCTCTCTTTCTCGTTAGTGAATTGGTAACATAGTTAAGGTGCTTGATGATGAAGTTGGGAATAATTATATCTAATGCACCTGATGGCCGGTTGTCGGTCAGTGATTGACCCACCGAACTTCGCTGCCCGCCACCGCTCACTGGGTTCTGTGCAAATCTTTACCTGGAGCTGAGGTGTTGTTACCATCACGTGATGGATACTTCATTAATGAGCTCTCTTCTGCTTCTGCTTCTGCTTCTGCTTCTTTTTTGGTTTCTGCTAAACTGCTACGTGATTACATTTTTAATAGTCCAGACAACTCCTTCACTAGAATCAAATTACCACAAAAGACCATATAAAACAACTACTTTATGAAGATTATTACTTTATTTCCAGCACCCATCGCCCCTCGCCCCTCGAAACAGTATCAGAATTCTCAACAATGAGAATGGGACAGACACTTCGGCTCCAGGTGTAACATTAAACAATATTTTTCAGTGGTTTGTTGTTGTGGTTTTTAATAATTTATTCTTAAACATTTATTTTGCTTTTTTTTTTTAAATAATTTTTGTAAAGTAATGATGTTGAATTGTAGAAGAAGACGTATACGAGTAGAAGAAAAAGAAGAAGAAAGAAATGATAAAAAATATAAACCCCTTTGGCTCCATAGCAATGTGGCAATAAACGCTCTTAGCTTTAAGAATAAAAAATTCTCATGTTCTGACCTAGATTTGCTTTTTATATTTTTTGATATTTTTCAGTGATGTCGTTGTTGGTTGGTTTTTAAGTTTGGTTGGTGGAACATAAAACTCTGCTAATATTATTTCAAGTGGATTGGACGGTAGGACGGTAGGTTGTTGAGTGGAAAAAAAGAAGCAAATCTAAATAATTTTACATTATAAATGTATGTATATGAAAAGCGTGTCCTTTGTGTGGAAAAAACGGGCCACCATGAAAATTATGTATATTATACCTACATTTACATACAAATTTTCTGGTATGATATTTAAAAACGTTGGATTTTTTGTTAAATATTAAACGAGATGAAAAGTTCTCGTTTTTGTAGAGTAGGTATGCCTCAAGGTTTACAAAGTTTTTGCTTTGGGAGAAAACAACACACATTTTAAATTCAGTATATAACATAATGTGTCACTTTTTCCTGTAAATATATTAAAAACCCCATGCTTTAAATAGAGGGTGGGTTTTTTAGCACCCGTTTCTCAGTGGTAAGTTAAAACATCAGAGTTAGCTAACTCAAACACAAGAAAATATATAACCAAATCAAGATAACGTCTAACTGGAGGGTACAGATAAAATATAAAATAACGTGCGTTCAGTTCACTTAAAAGTTAATCCCAAGTAAACGAATCAAATACTTAAGGATTTAACCCGGGTTGAAATTAAATTTTCTTTTTTTTTTTTTGTTTGGTTTGTAAAAATAGATTTGTATAAATTTTAAAACGTTTAAGGTCCAGTTGGGCAGTACTTAAATTTTAATATTTTGTTCGCATTTTATCGATCTAATCGATGGTTAAAGCAATTTATTTGTTGAAGCTTAGTTGATCCATCGACAGGGTGAAACACAAGGTCAACATTCAAAACAAGTGAAGACAAAATATAAATTAACAGGGTGGAATATTGAAATATTGAGGGAGATTTCGGAGTCTTAACTGAAAGTTTTTTTTTTAAACGCAAATTATATGTTTTTCTATAGAAATTAAAATAAAGAAAGTAGGATGCGTCATCCAATGATAACCTGCCATTTGTATTCTTAAAAACTTACACCTGATAACGTATTGATATTGAATTGAAATTTTACATGTTTTGAAAATTTTCAATTATGTAAGTAGCATTTTTTATATTTGTATATTGTATATATGCATATATTGGATTTTTAACTCAAGACATTCGAGTGAAACATAATTGTTATCAATAGTAACTTTTTAAAGGTTTTTATTTTTAGCTAAAAAAAAAACTTTCAGAAATCTAATTTGTTTTTGAAAATTTTACCAAAAGTAAAAAAAAACCAGCCGCCAACAGAAGTAACATATTACATACCAATATCACATTTTTTTATATTATACGCGCACTCAAGGGGATATGAATACCCTTATGATGATTAATCACAGTGCAAGCAATTAGGAAGGGAGGATAGTATTAGAAAGGAGACACCGATGCACATTGGTTTTGAATGCCTACGCATTGTAATGATTGGGAAACATTGAGTCTGGTTAAGCATTCCACATTCGTGTAGTGCGGACTAAAGAAAGAATCTCTGTGCTTTACATTACGTCCGAAATTGGGCTGAAGGGTAAACTGATGGGCATTCCTCAAAGAACGGGTATTACTTTTGAATTGTTGGAGGGGAGGAATGCAACTGGCTATTTCATTAGAGCATTGTTTATGAAAGTAGCGATAAAATAATGACATGCATGAAACTTTACGACGCGACGGTGCTCGAGAGATACAAAAGTTTCAGTTAGACAACGGTCACCTATCATATTTAGAGCTCTCTTTTGAATTCTGTCTAGTAGACTCAAGTAGGTTATAGGGGCACCTGCCCAGATATGGGAATTGTACTCGAGTTTCGGACGAATATAGGTTTTATAGATTGTAGCCAGATCAGAAGGGGTAAAAAACTTCTTCCATCTTCGGAGAAAACCTAAACACTTAGCAGCATTTTTGGCGATGTCAAATATGTGATCACTCCACAACAAGTGGTTTGTAATGCACATACCTAGGACTGATAGCTGTTCAGTCTCCTCGATGCAAGTACCACTCATGAATGTTAGCATTGGGGGAAGGTAACGCTTTTGTGACATCAGACATCATTGAGTTTTCGACACGGTTTTTGATTCCCCATTGGGAAATGCTATCAAGATCAGAATTTAATGAGCTTATCATACGCTGCCGTTGGTAGTCCACATCCGAAGAACAAGGATGGGAATCTAAAAACGAATATGAGAAGCTGAGGGTACTGTGACTGTCATCAGCGAAACAATTAAGTGGGTTAGAAGTTTTAGACAAAAGATCATTTATAAAAATAAGGAAAAGTGTCAGAGACAAAACGGAGCCCTGGGGCACACCAGCGTTTATTTTGTGGATATCAGATTTGAACCCGTCCAATACTACTTGAATTGAACGGTCCGAAAGGTAATTTCTAACCCAACGAAGAAGGGAATCATCAATACCAAATGCACGCATTTTCGATAAGAGAGCTTGGTGCCAAACTCTATCAAATGCCTTTGAAATATCAAGTGCAATAATCTTACTTTCTCCAAAACGATGTAAAGATGTGTTCCACTGTTCGGCGAGATAAACCATGATATCACCAGTGGATCTATTGCAACGAAACCCATACTGCCGGTCATTAAGAAGCTTCCGTTTTTCAAGATATTTATTAAGCTGAAAATTGATCAGCGTGTCCTTGACCTTGGAAAGAAAGGGCGTAACTGCAATTGGACGATAGTTAGATGGTGAGGAGGATTCACCTTTTTTAGGGACAGGCTGGACAAATGCAGTTTTCCATCCACTCGGAAAGAGACCTGTAGAATAGGACAGATGGCAAAGCTTACGCAGTGGTTTTGCCAGCGTTGAAAAACATCTCTTGGAACAATAACGGAGATACTATCCGGGCCAGCGGACTTGTGAATGTCAAGATTTTTAAAGACTCTAGTAACTGAACGAGTGCGAAATTAGATTCGTCCCATAGAACCGTTTACGCTTTCAAGTACAGGCGGAGTCATGTCACTCATTGGCAGCATCGAATTAACAGCAAACTGCGCTGCAAGCAAATTGGCTTTATCAATCGAGCTTACGTAGGGAGTGTCATTGGAAACGAGCGAAGGAACTGACGATGACGTACTGTTGCGCACATTTTTTACAAATGACCAGAAGACATTTTTACTACTATTGGGACATTGTAGTATTTTTTGCCGTAATTTCTGATCATGCAAAAATTTAATGCGTCGTATATGTCCGTTACAGGTCTTTCTAGCTTGTTTGAACTTATTCCGGTTTTCCTCAAACTTATACATTTTTGGTCCTAATAACCTCTTTACAGCTCGAATCAAACCATGAATTTTCTTTGGGTTAGATAGATTTTACCCTATTTGGGGATAAAATTTCTCATTACACAAAGAATGAAGTTTGTAGCCATATCTGCACTGGAATCCACGTTACTATCGAGGAAGCATAGTGACCAGTTAAAGTTCCTGAAGAATTCATTGAGACCGTCTCAGTTGGCTTTCTCATATTGCCAAACGGTTCTCGTAGTTGTTTTAACTTTAACTGGGGTTTTTTGGCATGACAAATTTGCAGATATGACACAATGGTCTGATGTGCCTAGAGGCGATAATACATTGATATTTATTAGGATCAGAAGTAAGAAACAAGTCTAGAGTGTTGGCGGATTGACCTGCAACTTCAGGAATCCTAGTTGGCTCGTCAACTAACTGAGTCGGTGGTTTAAATCAGCAAAAATCTCGACATACCTTCCTTCGGATGTTGTCTGACCAGAATAGCGCAGCCACGAAGAATTGTGTACATTGAAATCGCCCGTAACAACATATAACAAACATGACAAAAGTTTTCAAAAAACTGCTGCTGAAAAGGCTCAAACAAATAATAGAAGATAGAAGACTAATTCCAAACCATCCGTTTAAATTTAGAAATAAACATTCCACCATAGACGAATTACAAATTACATATGTGGTGGAAAAGGCACTTGAAGAAAACTGTATACTTAGATGTTGCTAAAGTCTTTGACAAGGTTTGACACTTGGAGTTTGAATGCAAACTGCATAGGAACTTCCCAAGGAAGTACTACAAATTACTGAAATCTAACCGAACAGACTCTTTAGAGTATGGCACGACCAAAATCACTCGAAACTAAAGAAATAAAAGCCGGTATGCCGCAAGGATCTGTCCTTAGACCAACCTTGTATCTTTTATATACAAAAACTATTCCAGTGAATACCAACCATATCATGGGTACCTTTGCTTATGATACTGAAATATTGGTTGCAGATAGATCATTTGCAAAGGCTACACAAAAAGTAGTGGATAAAGTAAGTGTTTGGACGCAAAATAATTTTATAGACTAAAATATAAATAATGTTCCAATTTCTATAAACAGTACAGAAAGACCTTACTCTAATACTGCCAAATACCTTAAAAGCTTAAATGGAAAGAGCACATCAAAAAGAGAAGCGCTGAACTAGAAATACAGAAGAATGTATTGGCCAATAGAAAAGAACACTGATCTATCTATCGAGAACAAACTAAGGTTATATAAGCAAGTATTAAAACTCGTTTGGACATATGGCATCCAACTATAGGGTTGTAGAAAGAAAACAAAGACTGAATCTACCCGAAAATTCCAAAACAAAGTCCTTGGGATAAAAGAAATAGCGATCTACATTGTGACCTTCAAATTGAAATGGCTGCAGAAGTGTTTAAAAAATAGGATGTATCACACAATCAGCGACTGCAAATTCATACCAACTCCGAAATGGGGACCGTCCTAAATGAACGATACAATGTCCAGAGCTTAAAAAGAACCAAGCCTCAAAAACTAAGTATTGCAACTATAAACTTGCTCTAAAATGCATTTAAAATTAAAAAAGAAAAATCAGTTATCTTTCATAATTTGGTCCTGATTAACCGGTAGTTTTAGTGCGGTAAGAGTCCCACGCTACTCGGCACTAATTCTTTTGAAGGTTAAAAAAAAAAAATAGGTGGCGCAACAGTCTGTAGGGTCTAGTGGCTTACAACTCTCAACCATTCCTGTCTGCGAGTAATGTTGACAGGGATGGAAGGGACCTACAGTTTTACGTCGAATCCAAACGGCTAATTTGAAAAAGTACTTTTCATGACAAGAATAACTCTTGGAACATTTTTCAATTAATCGACAGCGGCAGTACCCGTGAAAAAAAACTTTTTATGACACAGGCAGGGATTGAACCCAAGGCCTCTGGCATGATAGCCCTACGCACTAACCATCACGCCACGTATACTACTTTGAAGGTTTCTATCGGCTGAAAACAAAACTTCATTTTTCGTATTACAGGATTTTCGTATTAGATTTTTCATTTTAATATTTTTAAAATGCTTGCCACGGCTACAATTGCAGCACCATATCCTTTTATGGAGTTTTCCATGACCGATTCGAGCATTTGCGCAAATTTCTCTTCGATAACTTACCGAATTTCACTTTAAAGGTTTTGAATCTGGAGCAGTGGTGGTTCCAAAGAAAGAAGTCTAAAGGTGTTAAATCACATGATCTCAATGACCAATTGTCACCTCCTCATGAAATAACATGGTCAGTAAACTTTTCTTTTGAAACTGCGAAATGTTACTGAAAAATGTTCATCATATTTGTAGTGAATTCAAACAATTACATTGCTCCGTTAAAGGGTGTATAATTCCATTTTTGGTAAAAGCTTAGTTTTTACTTGTCGAATGTCAAAAGATAACAGGTTTAAAGATGACAGTTGTCAAAATAGAAGGCTGTTCAAAATTCAAACTTTTATTCAAAAACACTTTATACAAAATTCCGTAGTTTTCGAATCTAACTCTAAAGGAAGCTTCTTAGAATCTTATGCATCTTATCTGAGAAAAAATGACTCGGTAAATTATGGTACTGAACAGAATTAAGGGACCCAGTTAGAAATGTCTGTTTTTTTTTTTTTAATAAAAAAAACTTGCCTTTACCTAGATATTTCGAGAACAAACTATTGCAAACAGTGAAATCTAAGATTTTAACTTTAAAAAGGTATTTTGCTGTTTAATTTACGCACAAACCGAACCACAGTTTATTAAAAAATATAAATCACTCGTCTTAAACTTTTTGGCACAGATTTTATTTCTTGTTTTTATAAATCTGATAAAAATTTAACTCAATTATTCTTTAGTAATTTATTATTGATTAAGTTATTATCAACCATGCGTAAATATTCAGATTTTTTTATTTATCAACAACATTTTGTAATCAAATTGAAAAATCTTAAAATGACAACATTTTTAATTATTTTCACATTAAAAAGCACTTTATGTAATACAAAACATTAAATTATAATATAATTATTGTTAAGTAAATCCTTTATAAACAAATGTATTTAAAATACAAATTTTAATAGTAACAAAAATGAGACTAAATTGTTCACTCATCGCTGTGGGAATTTTAGTAACGTTAACAATATTAGTAACTAGTGATGTGCGTAAAATAAAAAAAAATACTTTAATACATATATTTAATTTGTTTGATTAATTTAAAAAATTTAGGATCAAAATGGAAATTTTAAAAAAGTTGTTTGCATCATACATGAAAAATCATTTCTTACAAATTATTCATGTTCGTCGAAGCCAATTAATCGTTATAAGACCGTTGTGAGCATGAGTGGTCATCTTTCAAACCGAATGGATAATATGATGGTAGGGTTGGGTTTATACTTTTGTATTTTTATTTCAAATATGATTTGTTAATATTTCTTATTTTTTTCTATAGCTGCACCATCAAATGCATAAAAAGTTCAATGTTATTTACCGACCATTTTTGGTTAATGTTACAGAAGACTTCTGTCAAAAATTTATAAACAAAGCTAAATCACCGTATTTGAATATTTTAATGAATATTGGACAAAAATATACAAATCTTAATCATACTTGTCCTTATGAGGTAATTTGTATACCGAAATATAGCGAAATATTTAAAACAACCTTTTGTTAATGACTTAACATGTTAATATTTAGTAGTTTTCTAAAAATTAAGCCATTTACTAGTTATTTCAATTTTTTAAAATTTTAATTTCACGAAACGTCAATGTTTAGACCTGTTCAGATGCACCCTTTAAAATAAATTCGCTAAGGATTTAGAAGGAAGATATAGTTAATTGTTAAATATTAAGGAAAGCTGTAAATAGTAAAATGCTAAACCCTTATTGTTTAAAATTGTGCGTCAATGATTTTTGATCTAATCTGAAGATATGAAACGAAATATTTTGTTGGTATCACTTTTCACAACGGAATTTCCCGTTCGATTTCAACTGCATTCAAGGCTTTTATTAGAAGGAAATAATAACTTTTATTCTCGTATACAGGGTTGGTTAATAATCAAAAACTTGGAATTGGATCTAAGCAGTCTAAAGCTTTTACTACCAGAAGGAGAATATCGCTATGATCTTGAACCAATTGTTGATATCGATAACAAACCGACCAAAGTTCTTAGCATTCAGGCTTTTTTCGAGATTGGAGGTTTATGGAAGAAAAAAAATTAACAAATACTGCAAAAGACCATAATATCTTTTATTAATAAAGTGAGCTTTGTTAAATTGACATTTTTGTTTAAAAAATTAAGTTTATTTGGATTGTTATTATTTACAAATTCTGAAATAATATAAAATAAGTGGAATTGAAATTTTGTTGTATGTATTTGTATAAGTTTAAATTTTTGGAATGCACTTTTTTTATACAAGTATAGTTGACTAAGTACTAATTCCATGTTTGCTAATTTAGTATGATCAGCATTCAAAATATAAGTAATGTAGAAACTGGATTGATTGTTAAAAAAAAAACTATTTCCGAAAAGCTTTCAAAACTTTTTTTTAAATACTGTGTTCAACAATTTTATTCAGAAAAGCTTAAATATCAAAAAAGTGTAGTTTACGACCTTTTATTTGTTACCCTAAGGGTCCGGCCACGCAATGAGCGACGAGCGACTGAGTGACGAGTCACTGAGCGACGCAAAAAAATTAGAACACATGAGATCGTATGGAAGCGGCCACATAAACCCTAAGCGACTGAGCAATTTATTAAGCGACAGAGCGACGTCGCTCTGTAATCAAATCTGTTTTAATTTTTTAATCGATCGCTGAGCGACGTAGAAAAAAGATGTGTACAATAAACACTGAAAGTTTAATTTCAGCTGTCCAAAAGCTGTTCGATTTTTCTCAAAATTTTACCAGATGTTGAAAACGTTATTCTTCGTTATAAAAAATTGTTTTGGAGATAAAATCATTTTTTATTCGTAAAATTTTCCAGGTGACACATTTTTTTTCATTTTTTTTTTGATTTAAAAAAAACCGTCTATTGAAAAATTTTCCAAAAATGTATTGGTTTGGTGTCACGTTACAATAAATAATACAAAATTGATTTCAAGGCTTAACCAAAGTGTTCACCTTTTTTAAATTGCTATGGTAAGAAAACCACCCACGCAATTTTCTTGAGAGCCCTTTCTGCATTATTATCTGTATAGCAAAATTTATTTGAAGTCGATATCTCTACTATTTCTTGAGCTATGGACGACGAAAAAAACGTCGCGAACGTACGGACGTACAAACGCACGTACACACACAGACATCTCTCTTAAAATCTTTTATTTAGACTCTAGGGACCTTGAAACGTCAACAAATGTCAACATTTTTAATTCGACAAATCGGACCGATTACAATAACTTTCTATGGGAATATAAAAATGTCACGATAAAGGGTGGGAAAAAGTTGGACAAATTTGTAATTGTTTTGTTAAGTTTTTATTTATTTAATCTTTAATTACAAATAGTGTTTTTTGTTCAAAAGATGGTACTGGCATCCGACAATATTGTAAAATCGATCTGGAAATCTGCGAAGATTCAGAAATAAATGATGAAATTCACCATAATTTTCCCTTTCACGATTTATGGGGTGTACACCAAATCTACGGAACCTCGATCTTATTACAGATCTATTTTTTCCAACTTATCGCTCAGCGACGTGTCGTTTAGTAAATGGCCACCCATTGCTCAGATTGGTCGCTCAGCGACTCGTCGCTCGGTCGCTCGTCGCTTATTGCGTGGCCGGGCCCGAAGGCTATTGAAAAATGCCCGAGACCACAATAAAAGTATGATTTTGCTGTGTAGATTGCAGAAATACTGTTTTAATAGCTCACGTGTGGAGTGGACACAAAATGTCAGTTATTTGCTTATTAGTTTTTAAATATTTATTATTTCTTTATTAATTTGATGCCAATTGGATGCAGCAGTACATTTTTAATGTTTCGGTAGCAGAATTTCCATTCCAAACACACAATTTAATAGAACAGCGTTGTTGAATAATTTCAGACATTATAAAAAGCGAAAAATTAAGTTTAAGCTCAAATACTAATTAACTTTAAAACTAATTGTACTTATTGCCCACAGTTGTATGTAGACAAATTTGATCATCTTGTTTTAACATACATGGGCTGTAAAGTGGAAACGGCTTGGGATTCATATGTTGACTAACTACACAGAAACAAAAAGTTGTCATATTAACAATTGTCGATAGTCAACTTGAAATTTGGCAAAATTGTCGCATTAACTATTAAAATAGTCAGTAAGACAACCTTATTCAATAGTCAAAAATACAATTTTCGCTTTTCAATTTCATGTAGTCAAATTATATTTTGGTTTTCAAAAAAGTTTGTCATATTGATTACCACAGTTGTCCTATTGACTCCCGCTGTTGGCATATTGACTACCGTGGTTGTCAGATTGACTACCAAAATGGACTATAGAGGATTGTTATATTGGCTATCCTGTAGTCAAATTAGATTTCGGTTTTCAAAAAAAATTACCATATTGAGTTGCAGCAGTTGTCCTATTGACTACCGCAGTTATCATATTGACTACCAAGTTGTAAACAAATTTCGGATGCAAAAAATTTTCCCAAATACTATCGTGGTTATCGGCTGACAATTTGACTACCAAAAGTTTTTTCGTTCTGTGTACAGACTAATTCTTAAAAAATCTGAAGATTTTTATTCGGATGACCGCAAAAACAGGCCCTGTGATACCACATTTAAATAAAGGGTGATTTTTTAAAACCTGTAGGAAAGTTTTAAAAAAAAACAACACAAAATTCAGAAAAATGCATGAAATCTTTATTTGAATCAATAGTGCGTTCCATATAATATAATGTTTGAAGATTATTTCATGCAAATGTTGACCTTGACTGCGCCTCAAATGGTCCATCCGCTTAGTCCAATATTGGCAAACTCTTTCATTTCGGCCGGTATCTCACGAATAAATGCTTCAATGTTGTCTTCCAATGCGTCAATTGAAGCGGGCTTGTCTGTATCGACATGAGCTTTAACATAGCCCCACAAAAAATAGTCTAAAGACGTTAAATCTGACGATCTAGGCGGCCAATTAACCGGTCCCGAACGTGAAATAAAATGATCACCGAAATCGCCTCTCAATAAGTCCATTGTTGCGCGTGCTGTGTGGCATGGGGCACCGTCTTGTTGAAACCACATGTCATGCAAGTCAAGCTCTTGCATTTTGGACAAAAAAAAGTTAGATATCATCTCACGGTAGCGCTCACCATTCACAGTTACATTACGTGTGATCGCATCATCTTTGAAAAAGTGCGGTCCTATGATGCAACCAGCCCATAAACCGCACCAAACTGTGACTTTTTTTTTGTGGATGCATTGGTAGCTCTTGCAATGCTTTTGGCTGATATTCACTCCAAAATCGACAATTCTGTTTATTTACGTACCCATTGAGACAGAAATGAACTTCGTCGCTAAACACAATTTTTCGATAAAAAAGTGGATCTTCGGCCATCTTTCCAAGAGCCTATTCACCAACAATTTTACGTTGCAGTAGGTCGTTCGGCTTCAATTCTTGCACCATCTGTATTTTGAAAGATATCACACCTAAATCCTTCCGCAAAATTTTACACGTTGTTGAGTAACAGAGGCCCAATTGCTGCGAACGGCGACGAATCGATAATTGATGGTTATCATTAACACTGAAGGATACAGCTGCGATATTTTCTTCAGTTCGCACTCTACGTAAGCGTGTTGGTGGTATAATGTCGAACAACGTAAATTTGGAGCGAAATTTAGTCACAATAGCCCGAATAGCCGTTTCAGTGGGTCGATTCAACTGACTATAAAATGGAAGAAGCGCGCGAAGAAATTTCTTAACAGAGCACGCATTTTGATAATAAAATTCAATAATTTGAAAGCGTTGTTCGTTTGTAAGACGATTCATGGTTAAATTATAGACCAAACTAAAGATGTTTGACAGTGAAACAAAACACGAAACGAGCGTCAGCTGTTTAAACCAGTGTTGCCAAAAATATAATAGCTAAAAAATCAGCCCTTATTATTTTTTCCGACACTGTAAGTGAAAACAAAATATTTCTCTTTGGAGATTTTATCCAATTATGATTTTCTTTTTCTTTGAGATCAACTTCTATACAAAAATATGTTTTAAGAGTCGGGGTTATTTTAATACACTGACTTTTACCTAAGTGAAGTGTTTTAGAGGTAATTGGTTGAAAAAAACTTAAGATTCAAAATGTTTCAGGTAAGTGGGCATTTACCGTATACAATATTGTTAAGAATTACTTCTTGTCGATAATATTTTATCATACCGGTAGCGGCTTGAAAATATAACTTTCTATTGATTTCATCTTCCTGTTTTCAAAACAAAACCTCAATCAATATTCCTTTATGTTTTCTGTTATAATACATTTCTGACAATACTGCAAAAACTTCAACAATACTAGTCAGTCAACTTCTCTTTCTTCGTGCTTCGCACCGCATTTGAAAACACAAAAGTTCATCCCGATCGAACAACCATTCTTATATTAATTGTTGACTATTCTTCTCTTTTATAAACAAAAAATCTCACAAAAGAAAAAACAATAACATTTGTTGATTACAAAACAACAACACCAACAATTACAACAAAAACAAAATCAAAAACGCCCCTTAAAAATAAATTACTTATTTTTCTTTTTTATTTTTGCTTATACAGAAAAATACAAAAAAAAAACTTAAATAAAAACTCAGTTGATTGAGTTGGATTTAAATACAAAAAATTCAATGGGAATAAAAAGTTACATATATATTGGGCTTGATTTGAATTGAAGGAGGAATTGCTCACCACATTGTGATGTCTGCGTGTAAACAGACAAAACAAAATAAATCAATTGATATGCAAAAGAAAGGATGGAATTTGCTGCTTCTGGGTTTGTTTATGTTGTTATTGTTGTTTAGTGATAAGATGACTCATTTTCCTTCTTGTAGTCGTCCGCGTCCCTCGAATTGAAAACAAAATAAAGAATCAAAGGAGAGTCGCCTCGTCTGAACGAACCCATTATAAACCAGCTGGTGACATTTTGATTTTATTTTTGTTTTATTGTTATAAATTTAAATATTGTCTTCTTGCTTCTTTTGCTCTTTTATTTAATTTTTATTTTTTAAATGATGGTTGATTCAAATTAATTGTTATTTGTTTCAATTAGTGCAGCAAAAGCAACCATCTACATAGGCAAGTATACCATATACAAATGACAAACTGTCCCAGTGACTCCCCACAATCACGAACTCGATCCCAGTTTCATGCAAAGGGATACTATTGTATATCTGGCTAATTGTCGAGTCAACTCCCATCATTGAAGTTGGTCCCAAATGACATCTTTTTAAAATTACATGTACTATAACTATACCATATATATGTATGTACATATATATATTTATGTATTATGGTTTTCAAGATTTCCCTAGAATTAAATTGATGGAAGCAATCATAACGATGACAAACGAATGTCTGTGGTTATGACTTGTGATGGTGTATGGGTGGATGATGATGATGATGGGGAATGAATAGTGATCATTCATAGTATATGCTGCAATTGACGTCAATTAAATAACAATTCAGACTTTATTTTCATTTAAATTATTTCTTTAATTAATTTTAGTTTTTTTTTTTTTTTTGAAAAAAATAACGTATGCAATAAATAAAATAAATTAAATTATAAAGAAGTCACTCTTAGAGGTAGACCTACATACATAATTTATTATTAATATTTATGTGTCTCTATCAAGAAGTGGTCATCAGTTCTACAGACTGAATCCTATGCATGCTGTTCTTATATTGGGTTTTTCAATAAGAGCGCTACAAAAGTTTTTTTTTTTTTCTTGTTTTTTTTTTTTTTTAAATAAAACAAAAACGGTTTAGGATATCTATAAAATTCTTTATTCCTGTGAAATTACATTTGATGGCATTATGTATGGAACTCGTTTGCATGGCCACCACGGGCACGTTTGCAGAAGTCCAGAAGCTGAACCCAATTTTCGACGGTTTTCAAGCATAAATCGGCCGATACTGCTGCAATTTCACGTTCGATATTCGTACGAAGTTCATCAATCGTCGCTGGCTTGTTGGCATAGACCATATAGACTTGACGTGCTTCACAGGAAATAGTGTAATGGCGTCAAATCGCACGACCAAGGAGGCCAAGCGACTGGACCATTTCGTGAGATAACACGTTCTCCAAACTTGGTGCCCAATAAATTAATTGTGACATTCGCTTGTGGCTTGTGGCGCCGCCGCCGCCCGTCCTGTTGGAACCACATGTCCTCCATATCATATCATCGAATTGAGGCCAAAAATATTCGGTTATCATTGAACGGTAGCGATACCCATTCACAATAACGTACCGGTCTTGATTATCACGGAAGAAGTACGAAAAAATGACGCCTCCCGGCCGGCCCATAAACCACACCAAATCGTAATTTTTTCGGGATGCGATGGAGTACGTGTGGATTGCTGCCCGACTAATGCCGCATATTTTGTTTATTGCCAAAGCCATTCAGCCAGAAATGAGCCTCATCGCTAAAGATGATTTTTCGATGAAAATCCGAATTATTTTCAAGTTGTTGTTCAGCCCAATTTACGAACTTACGACGCTTCTGGTGGTCATGCGGTTTCAGTTCTTGCTTCAATTTAATCTTGTAAGGATGTAGGCCAAGATCTTTTCGCAAAATTCGCCACAACGACGTCACAGAGATGCCCAACGCTTGAGAACGACGCACGTGTGAGAGACACATTTGGGCTTTCTGCAACTGAAGCCTCAGCGGCAGCAATATTCTCGACACTACGGGCACTTCTTTGTCTCACTGGCACGGGAACATTTTGTATTGTACCTGTGGATTCAAATTTTTCCACTAGAATTGTTGATCTGCTAGGACGATTATGACGACCAATAATTGGACGTAGCGCTCTTAGCGTTGAGACCACTGACTCCGAATTTCGGTAGTAAATATTAATAATTTCGACTCGTTGTTGAAATTGCAAACCTTACTGAAGAGAATGTCAAAAGAGCGGCAAGAAATATGGCGTCTTTTGCTGTCACTGTCGCTCTACTTTTGTAGCGTCCCTGTTGAAAAACCCAGTAGTTGAAAATAAAGTGGAATCTATGGGATTGTCTATCAAAACGAATGACGAAAATTGGAAGTATGGTCGACAAGGTTTTGGTCCTGGCAAGGTTAATGAGTTATTCCTTTTTAAAATTCGAAAAACTCATAAAAAGGGCTTTTGAGGCTAAATTCATAGAGTATCTTTTTTTCAATAAAAACTATAATACCTTTCTTTAATATTCAGTTGGAATACTTATAGCAATTGATAACATTTTCAAAAAAACCTTCATAAGTTGTTAGGTTTCTGTATTTCAAAAATCTGAAAGAACTATTTGTGCTAAAATGGTTTGAAAGTTAATTTTATTCTTTTAACGAATCCGTTGTAGTCTAAAGAATTACATTATATCAACAAAATATATAAATAATCTTAAAAAGGGTATTTTTAGTGCGGATTTGCAATTAGCGGATTGGCAATCAGCACTAAATATTAACTCGAAAACGTATTTTTTAAACTATAAAACCATTAAATTCAAGATTTACTTTAAATTGGTATGTGACTATACCAGTATAAAGTAAAGATTATTAAAACTTATAATTAATGAAAATTTCTATACTAAAATGATTTAAACTAAATTTAGAAGACAAAGACTTGTACTTTTCAAAATCATCTTACAATTGTTTTTTTAGGAATATGTAATGCTTAAACTTATCCTTAAAATCCCCGTTTTTAATTGTCTTAAGTATTTTTTAAGTTACATATTTTAAGAATCGGATGTGATAGAAAAATAGTTTTTAAGACGAAATTCGAATTCAGGATAACTGCATCCTTTTAAAAAAAAGTATTGTTTGTCTTACAGAAAAAGAATGGATTTTTTTTTTCAATCGGTGAAATCGGTGAAAATGTAAATAAAGGGTATTCTTTATTTTAGGCGTAAAGAATTTTCTATAGGGGATAACTGTAAAGCTGGCTGTCAAAGCATGCAAAGGCTAAAAAAAAAACTTGAACATTTATTTACAAATCTAGCTTTCTGTTTACCAAATTTCACTTTTTCAAATGAAGTATAAGGCTCATGATACTCTTTGGACTTCAATACGTCCCGAAACTAAAACACTGTTTGATACCGTTTACATACAGAAAATGTCATCGACGCATTTAAATTGGAGACCGGTGCCGATATTACTATAAATAGCGATCGCTTCTGGAAAATGATTCTAGGTTTTCTTATTCCTCATGACATCGAAAATCATTATAGGAGGAGAAATTTATCGAAAAAGACGGCGCAACAATATTAATCAATTTTTTGAGTCAAACGTTTGTTGACGGAATTAATTATTATATCAAGAAATTAACCTTTTTTTTTGTTTCGAGGATACGCCATATCTCTATTCTAATAAGTTAGCAACAATTGCTGAGTAAGAATTGAACATTTAACACGCTATATACTACCGGGTATGCAAGAAAAGGTCAAAAATTGGAGTTCATAAAGCGAATTCGTGATGGCCTTGTTCCACAAATTATTTTTATATGTAAATTACCATAATGTTTTTAATATAGTTAAACCAAATTTCATTCCTTGAATTTGTTGTGTTTAATTTAAACAAAAAGAAATTAAAAAACTAAAAAACAAATACACTCCGATAGTTTTGCCTTGAATAATGACCTGTTTTCAAACTTAACTCTTTTTTAAAGAGTATATTTTGATGTTTGGGTTATTTTTCAATTTATTACTAAACATGGAAAGATAATAATAATTTAAAATTATTAAAATTCAACATGGTGACTCGGTCACGGCTTGTAAAATTGTATCACTTTTGGGTTGTTGTGAAGCACTTTTTCGTCGTCGGTAATCTTTAAAGTTTAGTTAACACAAAAACTCAACCCGCTGACATTTACTCTGACAATAATTATTTTCAATTTTTGTCTTTCTTTTATCAAAAGTGCTTTTTAGAGTGACAAAGTTTTCTTTATATTTAATTCTGTTGTTCATTTTTACTTTTTTATTTATAGATATATTCAACATTTAAAAAAAAGAGGCTGGGATGCGACCCACGCTGATAACTTCCCATCCCGTCTGTCGATATGTCATGCTTAAAAGGTTTGCAGGTTTGGTATCACGTTACAAAATATAACTAAAATTTAATTCAAGTCTCTAGCTTTAGTGGTTCGTGAGATATTTAGGGTTAACCAACATTTTCACCTGTTTTTTAAATTAAATTGCTATGGTCTAAAGACCACAAAATCAATTTTCTTGAGAGCCCTTTCTGCATCTTTTTGCATTATTAGCCGCGTTTTATTATCACCATGATCTGATCCGGATATCCGGATCATGATAATAAAACAGCATTGGATCATCATATTTTTTATTATTTAAAGTTTGGTAGCAGTGTCAAATTCGTTCTTTCAAAAGTGACATTTCGAAGCAAAAAAAAAAAACAAACACATACCAAAAATGGAAGCTCCACAACTTTTGAACTCTCAAACTCAAAGCATCCAGGAACGCTTTGGTCTCACATGCAGTACAGATTCTTTTTGACCTTTTAATAAATGTGACACTTAAATAATTTAATTTAGAGATTACTTACAATTTATTTGAACATCTTTTTCCCATTTGTGCTGCAGCTTTCTCGATTTTATTTATATTTTTTGACATTTAAAGCAGGGTTGCCCAAAGAACATTTTGCTCAATGATTTTTATTTGTTCCTTTTTTTTTTGGGAAAATAATACCCATAAATTATGTCAAATATACATTTTTTTGGACTTAATTATTTTAATTTCACCAATTAATATCTAGTTTTGTTAAAATATCTAATTATTTCATGGATTATATACCAAATAAATAAATATAGAGCTTCTCGCTTTCTATTTAAAAAATATTTTATTTCAGTCAAATGGAAATGTTTATATGGCAATACAGGTTTTATTTGCAATGATACCAACATTTACATGTGAAATTACAATGATAAAGCGCTCCTTGTTGTGAAAAAAAGAATTAAATTTTGGATCTCAAATTGAGATCCATACACAAAGCAGGATCTTGTGTTGTTGTTGTAATGCATGTAAATTCAAGACCCGGATCAGATCATGGTGATAATAAAACGCGGCTATTATCTGTATAACAACATTTATTTGAAGTCGATATCTCTACGGGTTCTTGAGCTATGGACAACGAAAAAAGCTTCGCGAACGTACGAACGTATGTACGTACACACGCATGCACAGACATCTCTCTAAAAATCTTTTATTTCGACTCTAGGGACCTTGAAACGTCGAGAAATGTTAAAATTTTCAATTCGACAAATCGGACCGATTACAGTAACTTCCTGTGGGAAGTTAATAACTTAAATATTAAAATTTAACAAATGATTTATGAAAGTTTCAAAATATTAAATTGTGTGAAAATTTGTTTTTTTTTTACATTAATTCAATAAACTACCACTGAAAAAGTTGGGAAAATGCAACGAAATGTAGGGATCATTATGGGATTAAGTTTTTTATTTGAATAAAAGAAAAGTGTGTTCATTCAAATTCCTAAAAATTATCAAGATTTTCATTAAAATTTTTTAGGCTGTTGGTGTGTAGGATATTACTTATTCGAAAATGAGGTAGATGAAAATGTTGTCGTTGATATTGATGTAGGCAAAGTTTTGGAATATTTCAAAAAAAAATCCTGTACGTATCAGGTCACGAATAGGTAATCACAATTGGCCACCGAGGTTTAAAGCCTTTTTTCTTTTTTTTTCTTTTAGCATACGTGGAAAACAAGGTATGCCAATGCTTAACAAACCGATTCATGACCTTGAAAATAGAAGTCGTAAAGTTAACGTGAACATACTGCCGGAAATGTGCGAATTTGTAGTGGAACATTTCATGAATGGTGCAAACATTTTGGCTGATATCGTGTTTCATTGTTAATGGTATACACTCCTCTGTACAATGAAATAACATCCATTGATTTCTCGTAAAAGATACTCCTCTTTTTTTTTAATAGGAAAATGAAAACTCTTATAACCCTATTTAAGCATCCCACGTAAATATCACCACGCAAGTTAAAAGTTAAATGAGATTCCAATTATATGACAAACAAACAAAAAATGAAGAATAGACTCTCTCAAGCAATTAAAACCCAGAGTGAAGTTTTTGACATTATCTGTTTTGATGATGGAGTTTTACAATTCGATAAGATATTTATCTTTTAATTAATTTTTACCCAAACCCACTCAACCCAGTATTTTTTTTTTTAATTTCATACAATCAAAAATTCAAATTTATTAAAATAAATTCTACATCAAGAACTAAGAAAAAAATAATACGTATTTTTAATTAACTTGATAAATTTATTAATTTACTAGTAGCTTAATTCTTTTACTCTTAATAAATTGTGTCTTTAAGATAGATTAATGAATAAAATAGAAATGTTGGATAACGTCATCATTAGTATGAACGGTATACATTTTATTTTGTTTTGTCTCTATAGGTATCGATTTTTGATAATTTATGTGTGATAAAACCTATTGATGGGATGCTGGATTAATATCTTCTTTTATAGTGTTTTATTTGTGAGTTGCCTCAGGCAAAGTGTTAATGTTCTATGGTGACATAATCTGATGTTTTGTCAACTATTGTTAAGATAGAGTTGACAGTTTTTTGATTCATGGATTTATTTGAGTTGATTTTAATGATTCAAAATCAACATAACGGTGTAGAAGATTTGAATGTGCAACTGTAAACAACTATCGTATACTAATATCGTTAAATCTCGAGGCTATTTTTAGAATCAGACAACACACTATTAGGGCAGTTATTAAAAAAATTGGAAAAATCAAAAGAAGTTAAAAAATCGAAAAAGAATTGTGCGCGTTTGGTCCTAGAATGTTGTGTTAAATGATTTAAGTCCACTAGAAGAAGGGTTTCACCTCGGAATGAGAGATAGTAAGCAGTAAATTTGTGTATACGTTCCTTTTGTTGTTCTAAACTTTGTGTAAAAAGTCTCATAAACTTCGTGTCTTCGTCGTAAGTCATGGATTTTTTTTTATTATTAAGGGTGATTTTTTTTAGCTATTTGGCAACACTGGTTTAAACAGCTGACGCACGTTTCGTGTTTTGTTTCACTGTCAAACATCTTCAGTTTGGTCTATAATTTAACCATGAATCGTCTTACAAACGAACAACGCTTTCAAATTATTGAATTTTATTATCAAAATGCATGCTCTGTTAAGAAATTTCATCGCGCGCTTCTTCCATTTTATAGTCAGTTTAATCGACCCACTGAAACGGCTATTCGGGCTATTGTGACTAAATTTCACACCAAATTTACATTGTTGGACATTAAACGACCAACACGCTTACGTAGAGTGCGAACTGAAGAAAATATCGCAGCTGTATCCTTCAGTGTTAATGATGAAGTCGATTCGTCGCGTCGCCTCGTTCGCAGCAATTGGGCCTCTGTTACTCAACAACGTGGAACATTTTGCGGAAGGATTTAGGTGTGATACCTTTTAAAATACGGATGGTACAAGAATTAAAGCCGAACGACCTCTCTTGGAAAGATGGCCGAAGATCCACTTTTTTATCGAAAAATTGTGTTTAGCGACGAAGTTCATTTCTGTCTCAATGGGTACGTAAATAAGCAGAATTGTCGATTTTGGAGTGAATATCAGCTAAAAGCATTGCAAGAGCTATCAATGCATCCACAAAAAAAAAAGCCACAGTTTTTGCGGTTTATGGGCTGGTTGCATCATTGAACCGTACTTCTTCAAAGATTATGCGAATCGTAACGTAACTGATAAGCGCTACCGTGAGATGATATCCAACTTTTTTTTGCCCAAAATGCAAGAGCTTGATTTGCATGACATGTGGTTTCAACAAGACGGTGCCACATGCCACACAGCACGCGCAACAATGGACTTATTGAGAGGTGAGTTCGGTGAATATTTTATTTCACGTTCGGAACCGGTCAATTGGCCGCCTAGCTCGTGCGATTTGACGCTTTTAGACTATTTTTTGTGAAGCTATGTTAAAGCTCTATACAGACAAGCCCGCTTCAATTGACGCATTGGAAGACAACATTGAAGCATTTATTCATGAGATACCGGTTGAAATGTTGGAAAGAGTATGCCAAAATTGGACTAAGCGGATGGACCATTGGAGGCGCAGTTAAGGTCAACATTTGCATGAAATAATCTTCAAGCACTAAATTATATGGACCGTGCTATCGATTTTATGTGTTTTTTTTTTAACTTTTCTATAGCTTTTAAAAAATCACACTTTATTATTAGTGAAAAAAATAATATTCTACAGGGTTATCCATTTTGCGGTTTCATGATATTTATTTTTTATTATATAAAGTTTGAACGTTGACATTATGCGTGTAGAATCACATCATTAAAATGACCACCACGCGAATTGTTGCAAGGATCGATTCTCTTGATGTAGTTTTCGATCACTTTTTGACACATATTGGGCGCTATCTCTGACATTACTTGACGAATGCTGGGTTTTAAGTGCTCGAGAGTTAAAGGTTTATCTGCATAAACACGTAGTCCCAACAAAAAAAAGTCCAGCAGTGTCAAATCGCTTGATCTTTGTGGCCCATTTGATATCGCCACGACGAGAAATTACGCGCCCAGGAAATGTCTCTTGCAATAAAGCCATATTCGCTCCAGTTGTGTGGCATCTGGCACCGTCTTGTTGAACCCACATATTCTCCAAGTCGTATTCTTCAATAGCTCACAACCCCAAATACCACAATTTTGTTTATTAACATACCCACCGAGTGAGAAATGTGCTTCGTCGCTGAAGAAAATTTTGTTCGAAAAATCGCCGTCCACCGCCTGTTGTTCAAGTACTCATTCGACGCATCTACGACGTTGAAAAATGGTCAGCTGGCTTCAGTTGTTGTGTGAGCTGGACTTTATATGGATTTAGGTGTAGATCCGAATGCAAAATACACCATAATGTGCTGCAAGACAGTCCTGATTCCTGGGAACGACGAGGAATTGACCCACTCGATATTTTCAGTGATACTAACAAAACAATGATGCACAGGCCTTTCAATATCTGTAACCAATCCAGTCAATTTTGCCAATAGCTTGCGTAGTTGGACGATTATTTAAACCATAATCTCCTCTTAAAGCACGATATGTGACTGATGGCAGAATCACAATTTTTGTGTTAGATTTTAACAATTCGTATTTTCGAAAATTTCAGACTTTCAACTAAAAAAAAAAATTGGTTTAACAACTTAGTTTGACAGATGTCTTTTGAAACCGAAAAATGGATACTGGATAGCCCGATGGATATTAAATATATTTTTCTTAAAAAGGTTTTCTAAACTGTGTCTTATATGAAGTACAATAATGGTAAGGGTATGATTTAGAAAACCAGTAATAGGGTTTAGGTAAACAGACTGGTTGAGGATGGATTTCGGGAGCTATTGACAAAATTGGTATCATTAGCTTCAGATGAATGGCTTAAATAAATGTTTTGTAATTATAAGAATAGGTAAACATAATTGGTTCCAGTGTATATTAGGTGTTTCGAACCACTTAGCCCTATTTCTAGAGCTTCAATACTGTCCTAACCATTATAGCTTATGAAAATGCGTTTAACGTACGTATGGGATGCTGTTGTCATCGGTGGAAAGGTAGAAAAATAGTTAAAAGTTTACACATTTAAAAAAAAAAAAAATTACTTGCAACATTTAGAAACTATGTTTGTATGTATATTGTATGTATTGTATATATGGTAAGTATTGCATAAGTAAAAAAATCGAACTCGATATTTTAATCAAATATGACATTAAGATGATTAGAGAAGTCGAAAAAATGGGTCCCCTGATTCCATCCGTATGTCTGTCTGCCTGTGCTCGCCACTAAAGCTAAAACTATTGAGTCGATTGATTTCAAGCTTGGAAGTTAATATATTAAGTAGATTTGCGTTCGAAATTTTATTATTTTTTTTTTTTAAGACTAAAAATAACAGTGGTCCCTACACAAATTTTATGGTTGAAAATCGAAAATTCGTATTTTCTTAAAAACAAATCGATAAATTTCTCTAAAATTTGTTGTATTGCTTCAGAAGGGTAACCAGACAGAACCGTTATTAACTTCCCATAGGAAGTTATTGTAATCGGTCCGATTTGTCGAATTGAAAATTTTGACATTTCTCGACGTTTCAAGGTCCCTAGAGTCGAAATAAAAGATTTTTAGAGGGATGTCTGTGCGCGCGTGTGTACGTACGTTCGTACGTCAGTACGTTCGCGAAGCTTTTTTCGGTGTCCATAGATCAAGAACCAGTACAGATATCAGCTTCAAATAAATTTTGTTATACAGACAATAATGCAGAAAGATGCAGAAAGGGCTCTCACAAAAATTGCGTGAGTGTTTTTTTTACCATAGCAATTAAAAAAAAAAAACAAAGGTACAAAAAAATTTCGTTAACCATAAATATCTCACGAACCAATAACGCTAGAGACTTGAATTAAATTTTATATTATATATTGTACCGTAATACAAAACAAGTATATTTTTGGAAAAAATCTAATTAACGGGTTTTTTATAAATAAAAAAAACATTTGTCACCTCGAAAACTTTACGAACAAAAAATGACCATCCGGTAAGATTTTGAGAAAAATCGAATTGACAGTTTTCTTATAAAAAATAAAAACCTATAAACAAAATATTACTAAAAGTTGGTAAAAATTGGTTTTCGACTCAAAAATCTTTTCAAAAATTTGGGATTACGGCTTCCAACTAATTTTATCTAATAAGAAATATTGTTTTCAACATTCGGTAAAATTTTGAGAAAAATCGAATTGACAGTTGTTTTTACAAAAAATAAAAACCTAAAAAAAATTAATAAAAGTTGGTAAAAATTGGTTTTCGACTCAAGTATCTTTTTCAAAAACTTAAGATATTGGCTTTAAACTAATTTTATGTTTTAAAAAAATATTGTTTTTAACATTTAGTTTAATTTTGAGAAAAACGGAATTGACAGTTTTCTTACAAAAAATAAAAACCTAAAAAAACAATACTAAAACTTGGTAAAAATTTACTTTCAACTCAAATATCTTTTCAAAATTTAAAAATATTGGCTTTAAACTATTTTTATCTCACAGAAAATTTTTTAAAAAAATCCAACAGTCAGTTTTTTAGAATCTACAAAAAATAGTACGCAAAATTGTTAAAAATTGATGTTCGGTTCTCGATATCTCCTTAACAATAGAAGTTATTGACTTCAAATTCATTTCATTCATCCAATTTGTATTTGTTTATATCAGAAAGAACAACTTTTAAGAAATGCTACTAAAATTGGTAAAAATTGGGTTTCGGCTAAAAATCTCGTTAACTAAAATAGATTTTGAAATCAAACTATTTCATCATATGCAAACATTTTTTGGTAATTTACATTTTTTTTAATAATTCAACTGACACATATCTCTTTCTTACTTACTTACTTACTTACTTACTTACTTACTTACTTACTTACTTACTTACTTACTTACTTACTTACTTACTTACTTACTTACTTACTTACTTACTTACTTACTTACTTACTTACTTACTTACTTACTTACTTACTTACTTACTTACTTACTTACTTACTTACTTACTTACTTACTTACTTACTTACTTACTTACTTACTTACTTACTTACTTACTTACTTACTTACTTACTTACTTACTTACTTACTTACTTACTTACTTACTTACTTACTTACTTACTTACTTACTTACTTACTTACTTACTTACTTACTTACTTACTTACTTACTTACTTACTTACTTACTTACTTACTTACTTACTTACTTACTTACTTACTTACTTACTTACTTACTTACTTACTTACTTACTTACTTACTTACTTACTTACTTACTTACTTACTTACTTACTTACTTACTTACTTACTTACTTACTTACTTACTTACTTACTTACTTACTTACTTACTTACATATGTATATTTATATATGAGCCGTTTATTTTGAAAGTGTCATAAGTCACTTTTTTTTTAAGTCGAGTTATTTAAGATATTTGTTATACCGTTAATTACCAATACTTCTCTCGAAGAAATCTCAATAGTTCTCAACTTATTGAGTGCAATTTTTTTAAAAATGAAAAGATACCGTTCAATTGTATTTAGTGTTGCCATTAACTCGATTTTTTTGAAAAAGTGACTTATGCCACTTTCAAAATAAACGGCTAATATTTTTGAACGAAAATCAATTGTAAAAAAAATAAGTTATATAAAAACTGTGCACTAAAAATGTTTTTTTAACTAAAATAGCAAAATTTTATAAATACAAACTAAATAACAAAAAAATCGCTACATTTTTGAAGATAAACATATTTTATTGGTAAATTTCAAAGTATTTAAATTTTGAAAATTTAATTTCCTTTTGTACACAGAGTCTTTGGATAGAGGAGCCAGTTCGTGCGATGAAGTCGTGCTCTTTATTTCCATTAACTTTAATTTGTTCACGAAATTTTAAAAATTTTAAATTGTTTAGCGGCGAACTCTTTCAGTTTATAACAAAAATCGTAACAAATTGTATACGATTTTGATAAATGCGTTAACACCTTCGAAAGTATGTATATAAATGGAGATAATCACGTATAAAAGGGGGTAGGTGGTCTATAACTTCGGCATCGTAAGTCGAGCTCTTTTGAGATTTTTTACACAATGTTTAGAATACCAAAAAAAAGGTATGAACAGATTTTTCAGTTTACTATCTCTCATTTCGAGGTTGAACTATTTGTTGCTTATTTTACTGAACTATGTAAAGGGTGTCCCAAAATTAACGCAAGATTTGAATTTGCCGCCATTTGTGCAGTGAAGTGTTGGCAACCCTGAAAAAAAGCAATTTGACAGCTAACAGTATAGGGTTATTCAAAATAGAGCGTTACACGAAAGAACAACGTGTCTTCATTATTAAAGAATATTTCAAAAATAGTGAAAGCTTGGCGGCTGCAGTTCGAAAATTTCATACAAAATATGGTCGGAATAGTGTTTTAACTTCGTCAACTGTGAAGAGATTAATTGAAAAATTCATGGAGACTGGATCCGTTGGAGACGCCAAACACACTGGTCGTCCAAAAACAAGCCGTTCAAATGTGAATGTCGAAGCAGTGCGTGAGTGTTGCTGACAATCCAGGAACCTCAATTCGACGTCGCGTCGTGGACAAGAATTGCAAATTTCAAGAACCTCTCTACAGCGTATACTCACCAAAGATCTGTGTCTTCATGCTTACAAAATGCAACTAACACAACAATTGAGGCCTAATGACCATGGACAGAGAAAAGAGTTCGTTGAATGGATTATTGAACATCAACAAATGGACCCTGATTTTTCGAGCTAAATCATTCTAAGCGATGAAGCACATTTTCATCTTGATGGCTTTGTCAATCGCCAAAATTGCCGCATTTGGGGTTCGGAGAACCCACATGTGATTGTCGAAAAACAAATGCATTAATTTTGGGACACCCTTTATATATCAAATCGGGAACAGAAAAATTCCCAGACAAAAATACTAGTAGTATTCAATGAAACTTTTGCATCATTTTGAGAAAAAAAAACAGGCACAAACATTTTACATACTCACAAAATCTTAGCAAAAATGTTATTACTTTTATAGACTGTATTGAAATGAACTTTCTAAAAAACGCTTTTTGTAAAATTTATAACTTGATTAAAAAATGTTGTTTGATTTCCTATTTATCTTTTTTCTTCTCTTGTTTAGTTCCATGTAAATAAAATAAAATAAATTAGGTGGCGCAACAGTCCATGAAGAACCAGGGCCTAGTGGCTTACAACTCTCAACCATTCCTGTGTGCGCGTAATGTTGTCAGAGATGGAAGGGACCTACAGTTTATATGCCGAATCCGAACGGCTAATTTGAGAAAGCACTTTTCATGACAAGAATTACTCTTGGAGGATTTGTCAATTCCTCGCAAAACGCAGTACCCGTGAAGAAAGTTAGGTGGCACAGGCAGGGATTGAACCCAAGACCCCTTGCATGACAGTCCAACGCACTAACCATCACGCTACGGGATATTAGGTACGGGTTTAGTTCCATGTGTCAAATGTTAAAAGATGAAAGTTTCAAAAGTTTCAACGCTTATTGGAAAGCTTTAATAATTTGTTTCTAGATTTCCTTACTCTAGTTAAACTTACATCCAAGAATACTTCAAATGGCACGAGTACGATAACTTTGGCGCCAATATATAATAACGGTTTTTGGTAGAGGGGCTTAATACAAGCATTTTTTACTCTGGGAGGGGGGATCTATTTCCCCCCGTTCAGGCGGTAGGGGCAATTTAAAAAAATTATTATTTAAAATGGAAAAAATAATTTAAAAATAACGGTGATACTTACAATTAAGTTTTATACATTTTTTTAAAGCCAACATTCTGTTTTATTAGCCAGTTTTTAATTCAAGTCAAAACAATGCGTAGTTTTTGAAAAATTTAATTTTAAACTCAAAATTTGAGTAAAAAAAGTTAAAAAAAAAAGGTTTAAAGTGTAATTTTTCAATACTTCAAGATTATCTACCATTGTTTTTATTTCAGAATTTATTGCTCTTACTTGTTTTTGATCAAAAACTGAAAACTAGATGATTTTATGTCTTTTAGTTTTTGAGAAAATTAAATATAACCACAACTACTATTTTAATTTAATTATTTTTTTTTTGCTTGAGTGGTCTTATTTTGATAGTAACAATGGTAGGTGCGAGTTTGGGTGTATGCAACAGTAGGATCTGTAACCCCCCTGCTTGGGAACACTATAGGATTTGGGGTGGGTACAAGTTGGAGTGCGTGCAAGGGGGGAGGGGGCAAGGTTCGTTGAGTGCAAGATGGGATTTAATTAAAATTAATTTACCCTAGGTGTATCTTAATCCATATTCGATTATTACTATCAAAATAAGACTACGTTAATACTTAAGCAAGGAAAAAGTAATTTAATTAAAATATTTTTTTTTGGTAATTTTCAATTTTCTCAAGAACTAGAAGACATAGTCATCTAGTTTTCAGTTTTTGACCAAAAAAAAATAAGAGCAATGAATTATAAAAAAAAAAACAGTAGATAATTTGAAAGTTTTGAAAAACTACACTTTAAACCTTTTTTTTATTTTTTTTTGCATACATTTTTAGTTTAAAACAATTTTTTTCAAAAACTATGCATAGTTTTGACTTGATTTAAAAACAAGCTAATAGACAAAAATGTTGGCTTTTTAAAAAGGTATAATACTTAATTGTAAGTATTACCGTTATTTTTTAATTATTTTTTTTCCATTTAATGTACATATTTTTTTTAAATTGCCCCTACCGCCTAAACGGGGGGAGATAGACCCCCCTCCGATAGTAAAAAATGCTTGTTTTTAGCTGTTCTATACAAATCCGTCATTAAACTTTGTCGCCAAGGTTATCGTACTCTCCCCCTTCAAATTATTACCGAATTCTTCTGTTTTTTCTTACATTACTCCTACGCAAAAGTGAAATGAGGATGACGTCTTCCTAATATGTCAAATTGTGCATAAAGCATTTTATTGATACTTTTTCACTCAAATCTTTGATGGTTTCTTTTAGGACTTAATTTCTCCACCAAGGATGAAAAATTTATATTACCATATAAAAGGCATGGAAATTTGTATTTTTCTTCTGATATACCCATCTACCTGCCTCCAAATAAAAAGCAAGAAAATATTAAACAATAACACGTGGGGTTAATCCACCTTCTCTTTTCCAACCAAACGCGCAAACATACATGTATTATAAAATTACGTAATTTTTGCCTTTATAGGTACCTACAACCTTTTTTATTATAAATATATTTATATAAAAGAAGAAAATACAACTTTGACTATCCAAGAATCTGATTTTCTCACAGAGGAAGCAGGTATTAAAATATGCAAATAACTCGTAAACATTAACTCATGCATGTGAAACACTTTGACAATGTTGTTTACTTTAAAATGTATTCATGCATGCATGCATAAGTCAGATTATTATGAAAACCAACAACAACAACATTAACATGGTAGAAAACAAGAACTCGTCCCTATCTATAAAACCACGACAAGAGGTGCGAGGCTTGAGAAAATTAAAAAAAAAATAATGTTTGTTTATGCTAATTGCCGAGTCAAAATCAATTTTACTCGCTTTCAATCTTCATGATGATATGAAGAGACATCATATTAAAAAATGAAGAAAACTTCTCATCAAATTGCATAAGATACAAAATTTCAATACACCTACCATCCCAACCTTTACTATGTTGTTTTTATATTTTTGTTTTATTTTTCAAATGTCAACTTGAAGAGAAAAAGCACCCCTCGGATTTGAGATGGCAGCCAGTAAACGTGGTTAATGTCAACAGCCCCAAGAGTGTGTCACTGAATTGAAATTGATTTTGTTTTTATTTTGTTTCTGTTTGAAGAACCTGAAGCACACAGGTGCATTATTAAGATTAATTCTGAACAATGGGTCTTGCATAAAATAATATATATGTACATAAAGCAAAATGTCAAAATAATAATATGTTAATACGCGTTATTGAATTTGATTAGAAAGGAATTTAAGTAATATTTTATACCGGAATAGTGATATTGCTTAAACCTGATAACTTGCTTCATAAATTAATGTTGTGGCTACTTTTTTTTATAATTTACAGGCACTCAAGGGTTATTAGTACCTTTTATATGTTATATTTAAACATAGTGCGAGCATTAGGAAAATAGGGAAGGATTTAAGAGGAGGTCCGGTGCACATTGGTCTTTTAGTTCTGAACATCAAAATGGGAGGTAAAAACAGAGTTGGCCAAAGCATTCCACATTCTCGATGTGCGGTTAAAAAAAGAATCTCTATACTTGACAGTACGTCCGAAATTGAGCTCATGGGTAAACTGATGAGCATTCCTGGAAGTGCGAGTATTACGGATGAATCGTTTAAGGGGCGGAATGCAACTGGCTAATTCGACAGAACATTGTTTATACAAATTTCGATAAAACAACGAAAGGCAGAAACATTGCGGCGGTGTTCTAGCGATGTAAATGTTTCGATTATAGTTCTATCGCCTATCATTTTTGAAGCCTTTTTTGTATTCTATCCAAGAGATTTAAACTTGTTTTAGGGGTACCTGCCCAGATATGCGAATTACATTCAAGCTTTGGATGGATGAAGGCTTTGTAAATTACAGCCAGATCAGAAGGGGTGACAAATTTCTTGCACCGTGTCGCCGTCGCTCGGAGAAATCCTAAGCACCTGGCAGCATTTTTGGCAATATCAAATATATGATCATTCCATAAAAGGTGATCTGTGATACACATACCGAGTACTGACAGTTGATTAGCTTCCTGGATGCAAGTGCCACTCATAGATAGTAGCATCGGGTGTGTGTTACGCTTTAACGTATTGAGTTTTCGAAGCATTAAATTCTACACGGTTTCTGACTCCCCATTTCAGGGTTCATCAATACCAAAAGCACGCATAATTGATAATTGATAAGAGAGCTTGATGCCAAACTCTATCAAATGCTTTTGAAATATGAAGTGCAATAATCTTACTTTCTCCAAAGGTTAGGTTAGGTTAGGTTAACGTGGCTGCGGATTTAGAATCCACACACTTAGGCCAAAAGAAAAGGTCCATTGTGATACCACATGAATCTAGATAATTACTTCTTACTAGTCGAACCATTTTTAGCTAGTTCACTGAAATTATCAAAAGAGTAGTCTCCCAGATGAAGATTGCGTCTTAGCGAAAGAGCAGAGAAGATGCGGATATCATAAGTTGATATCACGTTTTCTCTTAGCCAGGAAGAACCTCTTTGATCGCTAAGATTTCCGCTTGGAAGACTTGGAAGACAATGATAAGGGAGGCGGAATGAGATGCTTAGATTAAGCTTTTCTGAGTACACACCACTACCAACTCCCTCATTTGTCTTGGATCCATCTGTATAAAAATACTTTCTCCAAAACGATGTAAAGATTTGTTCCACTGCTCGATGAGATAAACCATGAGTTTACCAGTGGACCTATTGCTACGAAAGCCATACTGTCGGTCATTAAGAAGCTACCGTTCTTCAAGATATTGCTTAAGCTGATAATTTATCAGCGTTTCCATGACCTTGGAAAGAAGGGACGTGAGTGCTATTGGACGATAGTTGGAGGGAGAGGAGGATTCGCCTTTTTTAGGGACAGGCTGGACAAATGCTATTTTCCATCCGCTCGGAAAGAGACCTGTAGAGTAGGAAAGATGGAAACGTTTACGCAGTGGTTTTGCCAACGTTGAAGAACAACTCTTCAGAACAATTGGGGAGATACAATCCGGGCCAGCAGATTTGTGTATTCCAAGGTCTTTTAGTACTCTTGCAACTGCACGAGTGCGAAAGAAGATTCGTTCCATAGAATCGTTTACTCTCTCAAGAACAGGAGAACTCATGACACTTTCCGGTAGCGTCAAATTAACAGCAAACTGTGCTGCAAGCAAATTGACTTTATCAATCGAGCTTACGTAGGGAGTGTCATTGTGGACGAGCGTTGGAACCGAGGATGGCATGGTTTTTCGTACGTTTTTTACAAATGACCAGAAATTTGTACTATACCTTTGGGACTTTGTAGTATTTTTTGCCTAAATTTCTGATCATGCACAAATTTGGTTTGTCGAATATGACCATTACAGGTCTTTCTAGCTTCTTTGAACTTATTCTGGTTTTCCTCAGTCGGGTTAGCTTTACATATAACAACGGAAACTTACATCTCTGAACCTAATAACCTCTTTACCGCTCGAATCAAACCATGAGTGCTCTTTGGGTTTGATAGATTTCAGCCTATTCGGGATAAGATTTCTCATTCCACAAAGAATTTAATTTGTAACCATATCTGCGCTGGAATCCACGTCACTATCGAGGAAGCATAGTGAGCAGTTAAAGTTCCTAAAGAATTCGTTGAGACCGTCCCAGTTTGCTTTCTCATATTGCCAAACGGTTCTCATAGGATTTTTTTCTTTAACGGGGTTTTTTAGACATGAGAATTTTGCAGGCGGTAATACACTGATTGTGTATTTATTAGGGTCAGAGCTAAGAAACAAGTCTACGGTGTTGGCGGATTGACCTGCAACGTCAGGGATTCGAATTGGCTCATCGACAAGCTGAGTTAATTGACTCGCCAGAATAGCAAAGCCAAGAAGAATTGTGTACATTGAAATCGCCCGCAATGACGATTTCAGTGTGAGGATAATGGGCAACAATTCTTTGAATATGGAGTCAGAGAGAGCATCAAATTCGTTAAAAGTTGAATTTCCGTCCAGATTTGGACTACCATGAATTCTAACCACATAAAGTTAAAGTTTGTGTTAGAACACAAACCATATTGTGGCTGAAGTTGGTATGCAACATCATTTCTTATATACACGGCTAATCCATGATGAGGAAAAATACTTTGTACAAAATTTTTGGGAAGTTACTAAATATTAAAAAATAGTGGTGCAAAGTTTTAAAAAAACCTTTATTTAAGGTCTTAACATTTTAGGTTAGGTTAGGTTAGGTAATAAGGGGTGTGCACAGCATGAAGCTGTTGCGTACACGGGGGCCTACTGGTCCATTGTGATCCCCTGTAAAAGTAAAAATTTAGCATCGATGCTCCTCAATTCTGTCGATTAGCGTAAACTGGCTCGTTAACGAACCAGCCTGTGCTATCTATAAATTTCCTCATGCTTGCCATTAAGACATGTGCTAGATCATCCAGTTCTCCAACAAACCTGTTTCCGAAATGACGGAGTCGGCTGGTTTGGAGGTTCGGACAGTCGCAGAGCAGGTGTTTAATGGTTTCCATTTCCTCCTCATCCTGACAGCTCCTACAAAAATCGGGTGCAAATGCCCCTATTCTGTTAGCCATTGCGCCAAAGGCGCAATGACCTGTTAGTACACCTATCAAGATTTTAATGTTCTTTTTACTCAGCGATAGAATATACCAAGTTTCATTTTCATTTGTGTTAGGCCATAAACTTCTAGAGATTTCACAATCGTCCCTGGATTTAAAGGAGATATTGATTTTCTCTTTTAGTTTAAGGTCTATCTTCCTCTTGAGTACCCCAATCGGGACGAGTGGTCCCCTAACTGAATGGTCGCTACTACTTGTGTCTGCTTCTGACCCTTTCCTGGCTAGTTCATCTACTATATCATTCCCTTCTATATTGCTATGTCCGGGAACCCAGCAGAGCTTTACCTGGTTAGTGTGGCAGATTTTGTTTAATTCCTTCCTACAGTTTAAAACTGCTTTTGATCTTATGGTCTCACTGGCTAAGGCTTTGATAGCAGCCTGGCTGTCCACGAAAAAAGTAATCTCCGGAGAGCTTAGCTTTTCGTGATGTGCCAATTAAGCTGCTTTTTCAATGGCAAAGATCTCGGCCTGAAAGACACTACAGTCAGCCGGGAGTGTATATGACGCTCTGATGTTGAGAAATTGGCAAAACACTCCAGCACCTGTTCCTGATTCCATTTTTGAACCGTCAGTGTAGAAGGGGATACCCTGTTTACTTATAAGTGAATTAGGATCCCAACCCTGTCTTTCTGGTATGAAAATAGAAAATTTCATATCGAAATCTAGTAAAGGGGGGATGTAATCGGTGGTCTCTCTCAGTCCTGGAATCGTGTCATATCTTTGTAAGATTGACCCGTGGCCATAAGTGCTGTGCCTCCAAAAACTCAGTTCTCTTAAACGAATTGCAGTTTTGGCTGCCGTGCACTTTATGAACTCATCCAGAGCCGGGAGGTCCAAGATCATTTCCAATCCAGCTTGTGGTGTGGATCTTTGAGCCCCTGTTATTCCTATAAAGGCTAGTCTCTGTACCTTATTCAGGTTCTTGAGATAGCTTGATAAGCTTTCGATTTGTAATTCGGTCTTACGTGTTTAGATTTTCGACCTTGTCAAACATATGCCTAGAGTAAAATTCTCTATCATAAAGTTCTTCGAAAGGATCTGTTCAGGACTTAAAAAATCGTCGAGTTTTCAAATATTTCGAAATCTTCGTCTTCCGAAAACATTTACTTTATTGAATACACAAATCAACTCCTTCAAGTAAAATTGTCAAGAAATGTTTTCTAGGAAAATGACACATGCGATATGGATTTTGCAAAATGTTAAGATATAGTAGGATGTTAAAATCTTTTAAAATTTGCTAAATCATATTTTAAGCTTAGTAAATTCCTAAAAATAAATTAAATATTTTACTAAATCATTTAATATTTTGCACCAAGTTAAAACAGATATTTTAACACCAGAATCACAATAATAGTAATAGTAGTTAAGATCGTTGTGTTTTTGGCTGCGGGTATTTTTAATGAGGGCATGAAAATGATTATTGGCACGGCCGACACGAATACATTTTTCCAATGATATATGTAAATAACGCTCGAAGATCTCGCAGTAGCTCAAGATACTCGACAGACAGAATTCTAAGAAAACTAAGGTCGCATAGCAAAATGATCTTTGAACAAAGATTGTTTCTGTATGTAGTTTCAAGGGTTTCAAAAAAAAATCTTTTGGCACTACGTTCATGATAACTCAGCGAATTTTTGATGGCTTGCAAAAACTTTTTTTTTTTTTAATTCAAGGTTAATTTTTGTAGATCAATAATACTGCAATTAATTATGTTTTCTTCATCAAAATGGAACATTTTTTCTTAGTTTAAATACATTTAGAATCTTAAAAACAATTGATTTTATACGTTCGCAGACAAATTATGGGGATCAAGAAGACATGGTTTTCGGCTCCTCCATGTTGGCATATTCTAAGAGTTTCTAGAGTATACCCAGTTTTACAAAATTCGAACACGGTCTTTCCCGCTGTCTTCTACCATAAATCTTCTACCTATGTACGTGCCCAGGCCACCAGAGTCTACCAAGCTTTATCTTTGTGGCTATATGAGCTTCGCGGTATATTTCGTATAACCCGTTGTTATTCCTGCTTAGGAATTGTCCTTCCTCACAAAGGGGGCAAACTATTCTCGGTAAGACTTTTCTATCGAACGCTGATAAGAGGTTAAGGTGTCTTTGACTGAGCACCCGAGTCTCGAATCGATATACAAACATATGAGTATTGGTAGGACCATAGTCTTATAAAGCAGCAGTTTGGAATTTATAGTGAGATTCTTAGATTTAAAGAGTCTTGATAAGCTACAGTAGGTTCGGTTGCCTTAAAGCAGACTTCTTCTATGTTATTATCGGCAGAAAGTGATTGATAAATGATTGGAAATTCGTGACCTGGAAATTCGTGAAATTCGTTTGATCTGGATAAAAGAGTTATGTGAAGTTTCTTCTTAATAATCTCAATATCATCTGGGTAGCCAGGAGTTGTGTGGACTTGTTGACTTTTTTCTCTGTGGTAGATGCCTCAAAGTCTTGGATCCAATTGGAGATGTTGACAACGGATACCTTAACTTGGCTTAAAACGTTGGTCATGGTTATCATTCATAGTCTTATCAATTCATTTTTGATGCCAAATTCTCTCATGGCTTTATAAATACAAAATGCACCAAAACGCCAAATCTTATGTTTTCAGCCGTTTTGACGGTGTCAATTGGTCGCCTCGGAGCTGCGTTTTGACTCTGTTGGACTTTTTTTTCGTGGGGAACTGTGAAAGTTCAGTGACAGAGTTCCGCAGAAAGTTTTAACTACGAAGTCAGCCGAGGCAGTTATTTATCGACATTATTTATAATGCACAATATTTACAAAACATTTTATTTTTGTTTTGTTTTGTTTTTAGAGGCATAGAACATATGACTGCCGCGAATTTTTGATGACTTTTTCTAACATTTGTAATATCGGCAAGAACGAGGCGAATATTTTCCTCCAAGTTAAATTAATTAATTTAATGTTAGTAAACATTTCTGGTCATTTGTAAAAAATGTGCGTAACACTACGTCTTTGTCGGTTCCGGCGCTCGTTTTCAATGACAATCCCTATGTAAGCTCGATTGATAAAGCCAATTTGCTTGCAGCACAGTTTGTTGTTAATTCGATGCTGCCAATGAGTGACATGACTCCGTCAGTGCTTGAAAGCGTAAACGATTTAATATGACGAATCTTCTTTTACACTCGTTCAGTTACTAGAATACTTAAAAATCTTGACATTCACAAATCCGTTGGCCCGGATAGTATCCCCGCTATTGTTCTAAGAGATGTTTTTCAACGCTGGCAAAACCACTGTCCTATTCTACAGGGAAAGGCGAATCCTCCTTACCATCTAACTATCGTCCAATTGCACTTACACCCCTTCTTTCCAAGGTCATAGAAACGCTGATCAATTTTCAGCTTAAGAAATATCTTAAACAACGGAAGCTTCTTAATGACCGACAGTTTGGCTTTCGTTGCAATAGGTCCACTGGTGATTTCATGGTTTATCTCACCGAACCCACTGTTCAAATCTTTACATCATTTTGGAGAAAGTAAGACTATTGCACTTGATATTTCAAAGGCGTTTGATAGAGTTCTTTGTTGGGTTAGAAATTACCTTTCAGACCGTTCAATTCAAGTAGTATTGGACGGGTTCAAATCTGATATCCACAAAATAAACGCTGGTGTGCCCCAGGGTTCCGTTTTGTCTCCGACACTCTTCCTTATTTTTATTAATGATCTTTTGTCTGAAACTTCTAACCCTCTAAATTGATTCGCTGATGACAGTACCCCCAGCTTTTTATATTCGTTTTTACATTCTCATCCCTGTCCTTGGGATGTGGACTATCAACGGCAGCTTATTAAATTCTGATCTTGACAGTATTGTTCAATTGGGAATCAAAAACCGTGTAGAATTTAATGCTTTAAAGTCAATAACTCTCCCCCAATGCCACTATCCATGGGTGGTACTTGCATCTCAGAGACTAAACAGCTTTCAGTTCTAGGTATGTGCATCACAAACCATCTCTTGTTGAGTGATCACATATATGAAGTCGCCAAAAACGCTGCTAAGTGTTTAGGTTTTCTCCGTCGATGTAAGAAGTTTTTTACCCCTTCTGATCTGGCTATAATTTATAAAGCTTATATTCGTCCAAAACTCGAGTATAATTCCCATATCTGGGCAGGTGCTCCAATAACACACTTGATTCTCTTGGAAAGAATTCAAAAAAGAGCTCTAAAATTGATAAGTGACCTTTGCTTAACTGAAACTTTTGTATCTATTGAGCACCGCCGTAAGGTTTCATGTCTGTAATTATCTCTAGCGAAATAGCCAGTTGCATTCCTCCCCTCAAACAATTTTACTGTAATACCTGTTCTTTTATGAAAGCCCATCAGTTTACCCTTGATCCCAATTTCGGAAGTACAGTAAAGTACAGAGATTCTTTTTTTTAGTCGCACTACACGTATGTGGAATGCTTTACCAGACTCAATATTTCCCACTCATTTCAATAAGCAGGTATTCAAAACCAATGTGCATCGGTATCTTCTTTCCAATTCTATCATCCGTTTCTAATTTCACGCACTGTCATCATTATAAGGGTATTCATATCCCCTTGAGTGCGCGCACAATATAAAAAAAAAAATTGTCAATTTTTCTGGACTTTCGGCGTAGACTAGCGACTTCACATATCCCCAGAGAAAATAGTCAATCAGCATCAAATCGCCGGATCTTGGAGGCTGTAACGCGAAAATATGCGGTTATCAAACGCTTCCTTCAATAAATCATTTGTGGCACGAGCTGTGTGGCGTGTTGCGTCTTCTTGAAACCACAACTCCTACACATCGTAGTAGTTTCAATTGATAAACGAAAAAGTCAGTAATTTTGGTTCTAATTAAAGCGATCGCCATTGAATGTAACGTTCTGGCCAACATCGTTTTTAAAGAATAACGGACCAATTATCCCACCAACCTATAAAGCAGGCCAGGTTTTTGTGGATTTAACAAACACTTGAAAAATATCATTACTCTAAATACGGGAGTTTGACTCTTTTAAGTCTTTTTAAAGATGAAAGAATAAAGAAATCTACCTGACGTCCTTTCTTCGACAAATTTAGAATCTTATGTCTTAAAAATAAACCTAGATTTATTATTTTAAGGAGTTTGAAAAAAAAAGAGAAAAGCTCTTAGAGAATGTTAAATTTGTTCCTAGTCACAACCCCATTCATAAGAATTTTTCAATTTTCATTGAAACACTTTTATGAAGATTTAATGTTAGCATTCATTTTGCAATATACAATATACCTTTCATTACAAGGTCATATTGTAATGAAATTCATCCCCAACATCACTAACATCACAATCAAAGAAATATCTTGGTACTTGTTCATGCAACCAAGACCGAGAGTATCATATTTTCCCCCCCTTAGTATAGTATCCATATCCATTCATTATATGGTAAAGATATCATTTTATTCAAACAAACAATTCTCATAAATAAAAAAACAAAACTCCTTGTAAAAGCACCCCCCCCCCCTAGAAAGTATGTAGGATCCCACCTGTGTGGGGGGTGTGGGGGGAATTTATTCTTTTCAAAATTCATCCACTTTTCTCTCCAACAGTATTTTATTTTAATTTTTTATTATTATTTGTGTTTGCTTTAAAATGTATTAATACAGATCCACCCATCATCAGAGCAGAGGCGCATCCTTACACATCTTCTATAAATAAACAATTGGCCATACTCTACGTTCCATGAGACTTCCATTAACTTGAAATATATAAATATATACGAGGATGTTGGTAGAATGTCATCGTCGTCGTATAGTCGTTATTGTTATCAGGGCTTCAAAAGGATTTATCTCAGTGATTTAAGAATTTATAATTTTTTTCCACACCTGAAACCATCAAGGCGTAGAGACGTAGAGAGAAAATGAAAAGAAAAATATGAAATAATTCATCAAGAACCAGGCAAAAAGAACCAACACAATGTACACATCATACACATCATACACAGGTGGCAGGACGAACAAAACAAAGGAAGACTCCTTTCTGTGATGCTCATGGTTGAAGTGAAGTGCAAAGTGTCATTTGACTCACTGATTTCTGGTCTGGATCTGGAATCAGAAATCCAGAACCATGAAACTCTCACTCCCTAAAAAGTACCTTCCTACCATAACCTTTCTGTGGAAGTAAAAAACAAAAATGATTCCAAATGGCAACAACACATAAATACGATGAAGATTCAGAGCAAAGTGGAATAACGATTATGAAGATGAAAATGCCGGTTTTTATTCCCTTTTTGAATTGTGCGACCAGGACCAGGACAACACCAGTACAACAACAACATAAGAGAAACGATAAAATGGATGAGAAGAAAGAAAAAAAAAAAAAATCTCCCAACGAAAACCAGAAAACCAGTAAAAACAATCGAAAATATGTAACCGAAAGGAAAATACCCAGAGAATCAGTCAGAACAGAATCTGGGAGAAAACGGCACTCAGCAGCTCAGCAGGAACATTAAATTCGTCATGCCCATGCGCCGTTCTTATTTTGTTGGTTGGTGGTTGTTAATACACAACATTGAAAAATATAATAAAAATTTATGTGGATCAGAATCGACATTTTAGGGAGTAAGTACATATAATAGTTATGCTGGTTACAGGAATTAATGGTTACTCACAAAGTAGAAACAAAACAATGTACCAATACGAGTAGATGTACCTACCTACCTAACTATCATAGGAGAATTCGTAATAATTCCTAATTAGGATAACAATTATTGAAACATTGGACTAACAAATAACAACACTGACTACACCCTTATATGGTTATATGGGTTCCTACCAAAACCAGATATCCTTTAATTTTTGTAATAAATCAAAATTGATTTCTCCATTAATTACTGTTACTGTTCTTCTCATCCTGTTCTGGTTTTTGATAGTATAATTTACTTCGTTGGCACAATATATTTCTTAAATGAAAACAGTGATGCCACTTTTTACTTTAGTTTTTTTTTTTTTTAAAGTTACTGACATTTAAGTTAATCTTTTTTTTAAATTCCAACTGATCATTTTAACTTTAAACAAGTATCAGATATTGCCATAACAGCATTCGGATTACATTAGTCTTTTGTATTCAGAAATAAGAATTTATATTTTAAAGTAAAGTAACATTATTTTTTCAAGTGTGATTAATTAAAACAGTGGGGTCTGAAATGTCTAAATGAGTCACGTCTCGCTCTAAAATGTAAATAAGGTAAGTTTCATCTGGAAAATCAGGTTGCATTTTTAAAAGTTGAACGAATAAGTCCAATATTAAATAAATTATATGAATTTCGTTATTTTAAACCTTAAACATTCTAGTGAAAATGGCTAATTGCAACATTACATTACATTACATATCACACTACTCTGCACATAAATGTACAGAGTAGAGAACAAAGCACCTTGAGCGACTAGACTATGTAAGGTGATAACAACACAAGACATTAATACAAGACAAAAGGACAGAAGAGAAAGAACAAACAGAAAGAACACATGACAACAGCACGCCGTAGGTTTCGAGACGGTCCTCCATCTTTCTACTAACCACGCTCACTGATGCTTGATTTCGGCGATCGATGGGAACCGATGCTTTATCAGTGACTAGGTCGTTGCTAATTGCAATATATTCTTGCCAGTAGGCCACATTGTATCCGTAGAGGAATTTGGCAGGAATTTTATTCTTTTTTAAAATCCTCTTTCACTTTTAATTGAAAGGAGTGCAATGATTCTTCCAAGTTTTTAGGATTCGTCCAAAATATTAGGGACAGATCTATTACAGCAATAGTTAAGTTTGTAGCATCAATAAGATCTTTTTGTCTACACAGAATTTCTGTTACTTTCTTTCCACTTGAATCCAAAACTTATGGGTTTTTACTTTACTTTTAACTTTTGTGATTTTAATTGCATTTTAATCTAAAGATCTGTCACTTTTTTAAAGTTGTTTTTTAAACGTTTGGTTTTTAAACTCAAAATACTATTTTTGGAGTTGGTCTTTTTGACATCTTTCAACTTGATTTATGCTCAGTTTAGTTTGCCGATTTATGTATATTGAAAAGACTCCTAAAAAACCTTGCAAACAAAATCGTGCAAACTTATTACCAAAATAATGGTTCGATTTATGTGACGCATAAATTTCAATCAATTTATTGAAGTAAACTTTTCGTGGACGCATTATGTCCCGTCGTCGTAGTGGGCCTGTAGCGTGGCTGTTAGGATCGTGCAATTTTAAACCGCAGGAATATTTCTTATGGGATTATGTGGTGTCTTCGTAGATAAGCCCGAGAAGATTGACGCCTTGGAAGAGAACATTTGGTCGGTTAATGCCGATAGTGTTAGAAAATAAAGCATCTTGGCCGGAATTTATTTGAGCCGCGTCGAAAATAACAAACAGTTACATAAGCTTAATAAGAATATGAAATAAAATAAGCACTTGCAGCTCATGGGCAACAACAAATTAGATATTTAGTTTTTGGATAAATATTTGGCTGTTTATTTGGCATAGCTGGCTATTTTGTCAGCTGTTACTTTTGAGCGATACACGCTTCAACGCATTAAAATTCACTTATAAGTATGTATTTAATTTTGGCAGTAATAGTTCACAAAAAATTTTCGGCGGCCCAAAATGAAATTGGTTGAAAATTTTGAAGTGTTGGGATAAGTTATTGAAGCAAAGTATCAAAAGCACGTGCGTACGTTTTGGCGAAAACCCTAAAAACCTAGTTTGTCTATTCTCTAAGTCTTCGGAATTTTAAAGTTTAGTTGATAGAAATTCTTACAAGCCAGTCGATGAACACCAAATTCATGCTTGAAATCCCAGATTATCATCGAAAAATCATCTTCATTAATGATATTGGGGCTCAGAAAATCCTAGAACGATTGTTGAAACGCCTCTCCATCTTCAACGTATCATTATTTCATGCTATTTTGTGATTGAACCATATTTATTCGAAAATAAATCTAATGCAACTGCAACAGTAAATGAAAAAGATAAAATCCATGCGAATATTTCACAATCGATTCAAGACCCTAAAGATAGAATTTATGAAGTTTTCGAGGAAATAGGGATCTATTCAAATTGGTCATGGAAAATTTCATAAAATTTGGTTGGTATCGCTTTACATTGTTAATGATATCTACAGTGAAATAAATATTCATTCATTTCTTTTGGAAATACTCTTTTTGTAAACTACTTAATTAAACAAAAAATACGACATTCCTGAGATCGAACAAATTCTTGAAATCAAAATTGGTGTAAGTGAACAGCGTCTGCAAGTTCTGAGAGTCAATTGAGCAAGAGAATTATATATAAACAGAAGTCCTGACCTAAGAGTTCGTACTTAAAAATTACATTAAATTAAATTTGTATGAGAGCTTTTGTTTGTCTAAAAATATCGAAATCTTATTATATCAAAAGTCGAAAGCCGTCCCTTCTTGTTTTTCTTGATCAACAACATGAATCATTTAAAAAGAGATTAATTTTAACACCCCCATAAATTAAATGAATTTAGTTTTGATATAATTTTAAATTTTAGATATTTAAACATCTTCTAGAATCTTTCTTGTGACTTTATCTCTTTTGGAAATTGAAGTATTTGTGGTACCATTAGAAACAAATGTTTTTTGCAACTTAGTAGTGCCCAAAGGATAACATTATCCGTCAGTGCGGAGGCCTGTCATGCAAGGGGCTTTGGGTTCAATCTCTGCCTTTGCCACCTTAGTTTTTTTCATAGGTACTTCCTTTAGCATTAAAAATCTAAAATCCGAAAAAATGAAGATATCGCAACTTTTTTTTTTAATATAAATTAAAACTACAAAAATATTTTTTGCTATTGAAACCACAAAAAAAAAAACATTTCATAAAAAAATCTCAATCCCTCCACTTTTGCACGTTTTAATTTTACTAGTTTTTTCTTACTTGGCAACACTAATGTATGGTTGGAGAGTACATTAAAAGTTACAGTTATGTTTACCACTTTTCAATTCATCAAAAAATCATCTTTGATTTAAAAGTTTGATTGAATGTATTGTTTCCGGACACATTTATTGTAAAATCAGTTTTTTAAATCAAAAATTAAGAAAATACCTGACCAACTGGAAGTTCAAATTGTTAAAATGAAAAAACAAAATTATTCAGCGCGGAAAATTGCTGGACAGTTAAATATTTGCCATCGAACAGTGCTTCAAGTAAGAAAACGACGAAATATGAGCCCACCTGAAGTAAAAAATTCGCGACCAACATTGCTTACTGACAGAGATGCCGAAGCTATGGAGCAGCTGATGGTAACTAAGCAAGTAACGACACCAAAGGAAGCCGAATTAGCCTTGAACAAAAACGTAAGCGAATGTACAGCGCGTAGAGCACTCCGGAAAATTGGCCTGACATCGGGAGTGAAGCAAAAAAAGCCAGCACTCTTCACCAAAAATGTAGTAGCGCGGTTGAAATTTTGCAAGGAACATACAAATTGGAGCGTAGATGACTGGAAAAGGGTGATATGGTCCGATGAAACCAAGGTTAACCGTTTCCAGTCAGACGGTAAGCAATACTATTGGCAGCGGCCATATGAAACTTTGCAAAAATTCCAAGTTAAGGAAACTATATGAATCATGGAGGAGACAGCTTAATGGTATGGAGCTGTTTCACTTGGTGGAATGCCGACTTCGTGGAAGAATGTGCATATCCGGAATATGAAGTAATTTTTCAACAAGATGGAGATCCAAAACATACCGCGAAAATAGTTAAAAATTGGCTCGGTAGGCAAAGGTTTCAAACCATGCAATGACCAGCGCAAAGTCCCGATTTGAACCCTATTGAAAATTTGTGGGCTCTTTTAAAAAACGACTTGAAAGGTACTAAAATGCCCCAAGAAACTTAGAATAATTTTGGACTCGGGTTTAGACGGAGTGGGCTAATATTCCGCTCCAACTTATTGAGAATTTAGTTGAAAGCATGCCCAAGCGAGTAAATAGCGTCATTAAAGCAAAGGACCTTTGGACTAAATATTAAAAAAGGGATATTCAATGCTTTACTTTTGACCGTGCAAAAGTGGATAGTACATTGAGTTTTTTCTTCAAATGATTTTTTGTTTTTTTGAGGTTTCAGTAGCAAAAAGTATGTTGGTAGGTAGTTATAATTTCTATGAATAAATTGAATAAAAAAAAAAATCTATCTTTATTTTTGCGGATTGTACAGACACTCAAAGACAAATTTGAGAAAGATGTATCCAAATTTGCTCGCCACTGTACCTACATTGTATTTTTTTTTTAAATTTTAGTTCCAATGCGTTTATAAAGCGTACTTTTTTAAATTTTAACTCCAATGTGTTTCGCCCCCCCCTAAATATGACAGTTAGACTTATCAGTTAAAAAAAAATAAAAACATTTAAAATAAAAGGTACTAAAATTCTGACAAAGTGTCAGCACTTATTTTCATCTCACCGTTCAAATCCTTTGTCAACTGAGACCGCGTCGACATTTTGTTGCGAATTTCTCTGCTCCTTCTGCCTCTGCCGATTCACAATTATTCGAGTCCCGGAAAATCTAATTCGGAAAAAATTGATTCAAAAGACAAAGACCGACCGCCGCCGAAGATGAATAAACCATCAACAAAGAAGGAAATTAATCTTTTCTTTTCTTCAATTAGGTATTTAAATTCACTTTTTTGATTAAGGTTAGAAGCGGAAAAGGGAATATTTATCCTTTTTTGTTTGTGAATAAAACAACACGACGACGACGCACCACGGCAGCAGCACCAGCACATAAAATTGCGAACAAAATTATATACAAATTATTATTATTTTCTCATCCTTCCTTTTCTGCTTTGTGGGAGTTTTATTTTTCTTTTTCAACAAAAAATTTGTTTGTGCATTTTCGCACTTTTATTTTGTCGACTTCACGTTCACGTTCACACTTTTGCTTCACTGGGTTTCCACCCTTTTTTCACAGCATTTGGCTGGAATTTTAAGTTGCACGAAGGATTTTCACTCCAGATAATAATTGACGTAAGCTCACTGATTTTATGTAAAATTTAGGATTTTTATTTATAAAAGAATTGAATTGAATAGATTTGCCGATGGCAATATGCAAATTGCAGGAAGAAGATGAATATATTCTCTGGAAGATGGGACAAGCACTTGGAATAGAAGTATACGCACGGCCAAGCCTCGGTGAAAGTTTAAAGTCGACTGGAGAAAAGTTAAATAAATCAAAATTTTCACATTTTCTTTGAATTTATTTAATTTTTAACGAACGGGATTATGCTTTGTTGGTTTATTCTGGTGCTTTATTTTTGTTTTTTTCCTCTTTTGCATGGAATTTTTGACGAAGAAGACGCGAGAATGTGTAGAAAAATACAAAAATGTTTGAGCAACTCAATTGAAGTTAGTTTGAGGAACTGTGTTGTGATTTTTGTGTTCTTTAAACAGGGATGTCAAAGAGTGATATAAATATTAAATAAGAAATCTTGCTTAAAGAGCAGGTTGCCTGCAATTTTCGTATGTACACATTTGAATGAAAATCTAAAATGAACAATTTATTTAGATTACAAACTTGAACACACTTAATGTATGCTCTTTTTTAGCATAGCTTTAAGCTTTAATCAAATTTTTAATATCAATATATAGCGTTTTCCAATAAGAGACTACATACATTCTTCAGACTTGTTACATTCCAAAAAGCAAGGTATGTCATGGACTAAATCTTTAGGGCCTTGAATCTATTTTAGAGGACCAACAAAAACCTTATTTTTCACGTAATGCCAAAAATAATAAATCCAAAGGCGTGAAATCATAATTTTTCGGTTTGCAAATTGAGATCACCTCTCCGAGAAATAACACGAACAAGAAACTTTTCTTACAAAGTTGCGTTTACTTTTGTGGCATTTAGCAGCTTGTTTGACAATTTAAATGAATAGTTATATCGTGTTTTGATGCATTTTGTAGTAATTGGTATTTTTCACTTGACAAACGTCAAAAGATGACATTTTCAAAGTGAAAACTGCCCAAATAGTGGACTATTAAAAATCCTTCTTTTTGGAAAACCCTATAATTCTTGAATAATGCTAAACATATTTATAGATAATATTTCTTAGGTGAACAACAACTTTAAAATTTATACAAGAATTAAGAAGTGTGTTATGCTTATTAGACAGTTGTCTGTCTAACAACAAAATCATTTTAAAAACAACTTTATCGAAAATAGTTTTCCAAACTCTGAATTTATTTTATAAATAAGGGAAAGTTTATTTTTAACCACAAACAATTTTTTTCAAAAATTGATATATGTATTAGATGTGGACATCAAGTCAATTTGAATTGAAATACAAAATACAAAAGCAATTTTAAAAGAGACCACATCTTCAGCTAGGCTTTCTCTGCTAGGTTTGGCGGAAAAGAATTATAATTGATTTTAAAGAGCCATCTGTTATTTCTTTGCTTCAAAAAGCTTTTCAAGGAAACTAACTATAAAATTGAACAAAATTAACAAAATACAAAAAATCAATTTCAAAAGATGACACCAACTCCAAGTTGACTACTAGCAGCCCGTATAAAGTAGGTCAATGAGGTCTATTCATAGAGAATTACTCAAATTGAATGTCGAAAAAAGTAAGTAAAATCAAACTATTTAATAAAAATCAAAAAAAGCAACTAACAACGTTCTTTAATATTTTACATAAACAGCAAGGAAAATATAAAACGTGAACGGCAGGAAAACTGGTCTTCAATTGCGATATCTATCGACATTTTTCTGAACAGCAAGTTCATATAAAATTTATGACATTTGGCTGTGATAATAACTACTTAAACACAGAATTGTTGTTGAGTTTTATATATTGTTTCATTTCCTTTTTTTCTGATTTAGTTGCTTTTCGGAAGTTTTACCCTGATGGTTCAAAATCTATATTTTGAAATCATGTCTCGTATTAATTGGCTCATTCCTCCGCAGCACTCGTGTATGGCCAGCTTAATTAAAAACTCATAAAATCTACTACGTTTTTATCGACCGTTACTCAACCTACCATACGAACACGTCCATAAGATTTTGCCCCTACAAAAACAACCACCATCCCTGTTCTGCTCAGCAGTTCTTAAACGGTTGTCATCAATGACACTTCGCTTAAAAAGAAAACGAAAGTAAAAAAATAGAATTCAAAAAAAGTGTGCGCAGGTTTATCCTCGAGACCACCAAACGAATTATGGCAAATCTAAGCGCATTTAATCGAATAACCAAGTTACAAAAAATCCTCCTCTACTCAAGTAAGTTCAAATAAAATCATCGTAACCTTCCATTTGCAAAACAAACCCTAGAAAAGCTCCACCGCGCAAAAGTCCCTAAGCCAAACCTATTACACCACTTTTGGAAAAAGAAAATGCAAAAAAAAGTTGTTCTCCTGTCGTTTTTTTTCGCTCTCTCTCCTCTCAGTAGGTTCTCCGTTCTCCTTTTTTTGGCTGTCAAAATTATTCTGACAGCTGACAGCTAATTTGGTGCGCCGGTATGTGTTTGTGTGTCATCTCTTGCTCTTCGTCTTCATTAATTTTAGAAATCTCAAGGAGAAAAGTCGATTTATTTGTGCTTTTTATCCAAATTCATTCACAAATCACAATTATAATTAAATACTCATTCCATCCAGTGATATAATCGTTCCTAATAGAGTGATTCATTTAAAAAATGGCCGCAAAAGGTGAAAAACTTTTGGAAAATGTGAAAAAATGTTTACAAAACAAAGAGTACGACAAAGTTCTTGGCCTATTTCATTCGGAGCAAGTGGAGAACCTTGAAACACTCAAACTCATCACTGCAGACTTATTGGAAATACTTCTGGTTCACCTCAACGATGAGAATTACAAGAATAACCTTGACTTGTATACTTGTTGTGAGGAGGTTATGAAGTTGGCGGCAACGCACTCCCAAGCCGAGGAAGTGCTCTTCGAGTTGTTGCAGATCGTCGAGGAGAGTCCGTCGGAGAATGTCTTCACCACTGCTCTGAAATGTCTGCAGATCTGTCTGCTTCGTTTGAAGTCGGACAAATCGCGGGCGCTGGAATGGACACTGAACTCGATCGTGAATCGAATCACTGAGTTGAAGCTTCCCAGCTACGTAGTGAGTGGTTATAATCAACGTCAGGAACAGCTTCTCGAACAGGATGACGATGTCTTAAAAGTCTTGGCTAACTACATTACCCTGGCTCTATTCTATGAACCTTTGCTGGAGGACGTTCTCAAAGATAAAGATGACGAATCGAAGACGATTAACCGGAGGAACGTTCTGTGCTGCTTTTTCTTGCAGCTCCTAGGTAAACCTTTGTGCTATCTGGACCTCGCGAAGAATGAAAAGCTGACAAACACCTACACTATGCAGTGTGCAGCGTCTTTGGTTAAGGCGGCCACCAGAATTCTCGACGATCCCTTTTATCTGCTGAGCTTAGTGGAGGAGAAGGCCAAGAACAAGTCTCATCCGCCAGAAGAGTTCGATGACTTGACTTCCACGGAGAATATCTTCAAGATGGAAGAAAAATTGCCTATCGAATCAATGGGAATATTCTACTATCTGCTTATTGTTGAGGAGATTGGATTCGAATCCGCTCCCAAGATATACTGCCCAGTGTACATCTTTGAATCGTGTCTATACTTGGTCACCGATTTCCTATCGCGCAAAGCGCCCACACTCCAGAAGCGGGGGCTTCTTCTTTGCCACAAGACTATCGATAATATGGGCGAATTGCAAATACCCGACAAGAGCCTCTTCGAGCCAATTCACCAAAACTTCACTCGTGTTCTCTCCCAGATCATTGCATACTCATCCATGAAGAGTTCTCGTCAGTCTGCAGTTCAGCTTCTAAAGAAGTATATCCTTCGATTTAGCGATGAATCGAAATGTGTCACCATCAAATCTCTCCTACTGAGTGTGAAGCATCCCGGACTGCAAGGATATCTCGGAACGATATACAAGGACCTCGTAGCCGAGAAACTAGCCATCAGTGGTGTGGAGAAACTTCCAGCGTGCTATTCTGGTGACGAGTTTGCAGAATTCCTCCTCAAACAAATCTGTGTCCTTCAGAAAGGAGTCGAAACGGATCTCATCGAGAACTCGGATCGCATCATACCGGCTCTAAATGCAATTCGATTCTTTGCCATAACTGACGAAAAGAACTTAACTGGATTCTGGGATTTGAACAAGAAGATCGAAAAAGAGTTTCTTGATCCGCTGAGAATGGCCATCAATATGTCGGTGGCTCACTACGAGCTTGAAAAGAATACTGTGAAAAACAACAAAGGCTTGAACGAGGAATACGATCGCATGGCACAAATGTTGAGCGTTTCTGCTTTGAATGGCTCAGATGTTTCTCTTGCTCTGGACCCCGAAAGAAAGGTGGAAGTACTAGATCAGGGATTGACGTCATTAGATTTATTGAAATGTCTATTGGCACGCGCTACAGAATGTGTTGAAAAAAGACACAAGAAAAAATAAAAACAAAAAAATCCAAACTAAAAATCGTAAAATAAAATCTCTCTTAATAAATTTTATTATATTTTTTTAAATGCAAATTCGTTGTTGTTTTACTTAAATTTTTGCTAGATATTCATATTTATAGAGACTTAGAAGTGTTAATTGATTTCAGGGGCACCTTAAGTAGGTGGAGTGTTTATGTTTGTCTTCACTCTAACAATCGATGCCTAGATTGGGTTGTGAATTCATAGAATACTAGATGGACTACTAGAATGATGACATTTGCTTATTTAAATGCGGGGAAATACTTTGGGAGTGGAACATCTTGTTTAAACTGTTTATTTTGTTGTTTGTTTAGATAATGTGGTCCGGTCTAGTCTGGGCTGATTAGCAACTTGTTATCGTAAGATTATGGTTTTGCAAAATTCGGTTAGTCATCGTCTTTTGCAAGTTATTGTTTTTTATTTTGTGTTTAATTTTTGTTGTAGAGTTATTTTAAATTCGTGTGAAAAGACAGCAGCGGTAACTATTGTGACATTTTTTTGATCTAAGGAAATAAAAAATAAATGTCATTGTGTTCATATGAATGGAGTTGGTTCATTCAAATTTTCTTTAAAAGGAAGCCTCCATAAATTATTATTGTTCATATTTTTGACAATCAATAAATATTTTTCTTCAAATTTATATGATAAGCAAAACAAAATAAATATAGGTCTGTCTGTTTCCAATAGATTGATTTACAATAACTTGGCATATTGAGGATTTTAGTAAATACATATATCTATAGGTTTTCTAGTTTTAAGACTAAAAGTAACAGCATCCATTGTACGAATATTTTGTTTTATTTTTTTCTAGACTTCAGAATTTTCAGAAAGTAGTTAGCTTATAGCAAGCATTAATGAGTTCATGAAGAAATATTAAGTCATTATTAACACGCCTTTGATGGAGAGATTGCATTTGAAGAAGCAGAATACGATGTTCATAGGGAGGCAGCAGATCATAAGAATCATCCCAAGGAAGACCCTTTAGGGCAAAGCGAATGAAATTATGTTGAATTGATTCAATACGTTTTTTATGAATTTCGTAATAGGGAGTCCATACCTGCGAAGCATATTCAAGATGAGGACGAACAAGACAATTGTACAAAGAAAGAGTAACATAGGGATCATTGAACTCCTTTGCCCAGCGTTTTATAAAACCAAACATAGAACTTGCTTTATTAACAATAAAATTAATGTGATGTGTAAAATCTAAAACCGACTTCTCAGAAGGAAAGAGAGAGAGAGCATGAGAAGCGTGCGGTCGAAGATGTTGAGAGGTTTAAAAGCAGCAATGAAGTTCGAAAGTTTTATAAACAGGTGAAACGAAATTCACAAGTACATAAACCTAGAACCGAAGGCTGCAAAGACGAAAGTGGAAACATCATAGTGGAACCGCAGTCAATGCTGAGGATACGGAAGGACCACTTCTGCAGACTGTATAACGCCAACGACGAACCGAATTCCGGCGTCAGGCAGGATGACCCATTCAACATAGACGACGAAAGCCAACAATCCCGTCCTCCCGACTTAGATGAAGTAAAGACTATATCTAAGCTGAAGTCTAACAAAGCCGCTGGAGCGGATGGCTTGAATGCCGAGATCTTTAAAGCAGCTGGAGATAAGTTGGTTAGGAGCATGCACCAGCTTATCTGTAAGATATGGTCGAAGGAAAGCATGCCCGATGAATGGAACCTCAGTATAGTTTGTCCGATCCTGAAAAAAGGAGACCCTCTAAACTGCACCAACTATAGAGGAATCAGTCTACTTAACATCGCCTACAAAATCTTCTCTGTATATGTGAACGTCTAAAGCCCATCGTCAACAACCTGATCAGTGTGGTTTTAGACCAGGAAAGTCCACTGTCGATCAAATATTCACATTGCGGCAGATCCTGGAAAAACCCAAGAACACCAAATCGACACCCACCATATTTTCATCGATTTCAAGGCCGCATATGACAGTATCTACAGGGACGAGCTGTATGTCTAGTTTTGGCATCCCTGCCAAACTCGTCCGTTTGTGCAGGGTGACCATGGAGAATTCATGCTGCTCCATAAAGGTTGGAAACAACTTAACAGAACCTTTCGATGTCAAAAAAGATTTCAGACAAGGTGATGCGCTGTCATGTGATTTTTTTTTTAAATCGCACTTGAAAGAATAGTGCAAAGCTCAAACGTCAACACTAGAGGCACTATCTTTCAAAAGTCTGTCCAATTACTAGCATATGCTGATGACATTGACATAATCGGAAGAACTCAGCGTGATGTCAATGGGGCTTTTGTGAGTATTGAGGCAGAGGGGGCAAAAATGGGTTTAATGGTTAATGAGGGCAAAACAAAGTACATGCTGTCGTCAAGAAAGGACCTACAACACCGACACGTCTTGGTCAAAAAGTCACCATCGACAGACGTAACTTTGAGGTAGTCAAGGACTTTGTCTCCGCTGGCTGTAAACGCAGAAAACAACACCAGCGCTGAGTTCAAAAAAAGAATAACTCTTGCTAACCGCTGTTTTTTGGGCTAAGAAAGCAATTGAGTGGTAAAGTCCTCTCTCGAAAGACCAAAGTGTCGCTATATAAGACCCTTATCATCCCCGTCCTGCTATACTGTGCAGAAGCATGGACTATGACAAAAGCGGATGAAAGCACCTTGGGTCGTTTCTTCGTTTGATCTACGGTCCCGTATGCATCGAAAAGGAGTGGAGGAGAAGATGGAACGACGAGCTGTACGGGCTGTACAGCGACGTAGATTTAGCCAGAAGGGTAAAAGTCCAACGATTAAGATGGCTGGGTCACGTAGAGCGCATGGAAACCAATGCTCCGGCCCGGAAAGTCTTCGAATCCACACCCACAGGACAGCGCAGTAGAGGAAGACCGCGAATCTGGTGGCGCGCACAAGTGGAAAGTGACCTCACCCAACTTGGAGAGCGAAACTGGAGACATCTAGCTAGGGACCGAGCTAGATGGAGAAGTTTGTTGGGTGAGGCCGTAGTTCACACAGGAACACAGGACTGTAGCGCCACCTTAAGTAAATAAGTAAGTTAATTCTAAGTTGGAACAGAAATTAACACCTAAATCGTTAAATGTACGAGACGCGACAGAGTTTTTGCTGTGATATACAATAATCAAATGCACTACCGATTCGTTTTTTAGTAAAAGTTATCGTCTGGCATTTTAAAGGGTCACACAAAAATGTGAAACTATGTATCAATGTCGGTTCAGAATGACAATTTCTAAATTTTACCTCATAGGATCTGTTTTCAAAGTATGATTTGATCCAAGCTAAAAAAAAAATGGTGGAAAACCAAGAGCTTTAAGTTTAAATAAAATTATTCCGTGCCGTGGCTAAGTTGGTGAAAAGCTTTAGAAAAGTCAGTGTATACTGTATACACCAAAAACACTCCATTACCAAGACCGGAATCTCAGACTGATATTTCGGTTTGCCTACAAGCTACTGAGGACTAAATGTGAGAAAGTTCGCGTGAAATGATGCAAAAAACCAAACACATTCTCACATTTAGTCCTCAGGCCCATCAAAATGCTTCATTATAGTAATCAGCCCCATCTAAATGCTTCATTTTGAATGTTTCATGCAAAAACACTCCATTACCAAGACCGGAATCTCAGACTGACATTTCGGTTTGCCTACAAGCTACTGAGGACTAAATGTGAGAAAGTTCGCGTGAAATGATGCAAAAAACCAAACACATTCTCACATTTAGTCCTCAGGCCCATAAAAATGCTTCATTATAGTAATCCGTCCCATCTAAATGCTTCATTTTGAATGTTTCATGGCCTCGTTCAAAAACTAAACAATCCTAACCAACAGAATCTGAAGTGCTGACATGGTCTTAAATTGGAAGATTTGTATAGCTTTTTAATTTCCATCCAAATAAATGTTGTAAATGTATATTAAATAAAATAAAATTGACCAAATACATATTATTTAATGATTTATTAGTTTATTATTATTTATTTTGTTTACTTAAATTATTTGCGAACGCAACATGCGCCGCAACTGGTTAAGTAAAATTATTGCAAATGGACAAAAGTGTAACTCAATACTTTGTAAAACAACAAAACAGGCAATTTTTGGCGACGTTAAAAGTTCAGGTGGAAACAATAGGCGGGTGCCTCCGTATTTGTTTGTACAGGAAATGCTACGAGAAGTATACTTGTGAAGTTCCATTGCCAACTTTAGCTAGTTCAGATTCCTCAATTAGATTAGTATTTTCATCATTTAAGCAGTTCGATAATTGCAAGAACAGATTTTATTTTTGTTTGTTGCAGAAATATTCCTGAAAATTTCTTTTTGAGGGACTTTGTTAGAGTTAGAATTTTGTTTGTAGTTAGATTTTGGAATAAAAATTTGAGGGAACCATGTTTTAAAAATAAGTTGCTTTGTGTAAAGCATCTTTAAGAAATAGAAATAGGCAATATGGTTACACACAATACCAACTAAATGCTGCTATTAATGCTAATTTTGTTTCTAAAAAGTTGATGAAGGTTAGCTGAAGCGGAAATTTTTTTAAAATTTTCACCCTTTTTTTAAACTGCTATGGTAAACAAACCACCCACGCAATTTTCTGCCTTATTATCTGTATAACAAAATTTATTTGAAGTCGATATCTCTTCTAGTTCTTGAGCTATGGATGACAAAAAAACGTCGCGAACGTACGGACGTACGAACGTACGTACACACGCACGCACAGACATCTTTCTAAAAATGTTTTATTTCGACTCTAGGGACCTTGAAACGTCAAGAAATGTCAATATTTTCAATTTGAAAAATCGGACCCATTACAATAACTTCCTATGGGAAGTTAAAAAAAATGCAAAGTTAGTAAAATCCTATCCCTGGTCATAACATTTACCTTATGTGTATATGAACTGGTACCTCTTTGTGGGGAAACCTTACATTAATCTTAAGTTGTTCAAACTAAGATTGATACCAGACAAACCGTTTACGAATGTAGTTTCCAAGTACTAGTTTATCTTATCTTGTCTTAATCTGGGTATTCATTATAAAGTTTTTATCTTGAGGCTTGCTCCTTAGATTTTATTTTATTTTTGACAACGAACGCATTAAAAATATTAAAACCTACACTCGGGGCTTTGAAAAGTTATTTTCCATCAATTTGTTTTTAATTCCCTTTCAAAATAACAAACATTTAATTTATAAGTAGATTTTTTATCGAAAAAATGTTTGTGGTCACTGCGGTTGGTGATTCCGGTACGAAATAATTTTTGATAAAATAAAAAAAAAAAACAAAAGGTCACCTAAGTCCAAAGATGAAAAAAAAAACAATTCCATTCATTGTATTCTTCGAAGCTCAATCCAATAGTACCAGCTATTATAATAAATTAAAATCTACTCTTCCTTATTCATAAATCTATATTTAAAATATATTATAATATTCATAAATCGATTTTTGTTTTTGAATCTAAAAACAGCATCATCTAATTTTTATAAACTCAATTCAGCACCTGTTATTGTTTATGACACCAAAACGTGATTGGCCTAATTTAATACGAAATATTTTATCTTAAACTTTGTATATTGTGTGATTTATTTATTGCATAAACATGATTAGTCATTCAATTTGTGTTCGTTGACTTTATTATTATGGTATGTAAGGAGAGTGTCATTTGTTGTAATGATATCATTAATCTACATCAAAGTATTATCTTCATAAATATACTAACTTGTATTGTTTTTATCGCTATGAGTTCCGATATACTGCGCGCGTTGCCTATCAATGAATAATTGATGTAAGTTTTAAAAACAAAAATATTCAACGGAGCAATAAATGAGTTAGCCGAATTTTAATTCGTGACGAAAGTTGTTTGCATGCATAATGCTCATAAGTTATAATTGATATGCTATTCGGGTCATTAAAATGTTCCTAAGTTGTCAATATTAATTAATTTGAAATTTAAAACTTTCATTATTTTCATATTTTACAGATTTAAATAATTTAATGCAGCCAACATCAACTGTTGCTACCAATTCAGCATTAAAAGCCTTCTTTCACAAGCAGCATCAACACACACAGCAACAACAGCCGTCTAGTCCAAAGTTAACAAAGCCATATTGCACTCGTTATAACTCTTTTAGCAGAAATTTCACAACTGGCACTCAAAGCACATCTAAATCCACAAATATCGATGAATTCCGTGCTCGGGAAGAGAAACGAGAGGAAGAATTCAACAAGCAACAGAGTGAATCACCTCCCGACGACAAGGAGCAGGAGAATGCTCGACAAGCCAAAACCGATGGAGTTCGTATACAAATACTTGATGCCGCCTTAAAACATGTTCCTGCAGAAGGTTGGTCACGTCAGGCAATAATTCAAGGTGCCGAAGAGGCTGGTTATCCTAGTGAGGTGCACGGAATGTTCCCCAATGGTGGTTATGAGCTGGTCTCACATTTCGTAGGCAAGTGTAATGAGGCTCTGTTGAAGCATATGCAAGCTGAAACAAACAATGGACAGAAAGAAGTGGCAGATCCTTTAGACTTTCTGATTCGTTCGGTAAAGTTTCGTTTGCAGATGATAGAACCATACAAAAGTCATTGGCCTCAAGCGATGGCATTGATAGCTCTGCCACCTAATGTGCCGACATCATTGGCACAGGTTCTCACAATGGTTGATGATATGTGTTATTATTCTGGTGATAGATCAGTTGATGTAAGTAAATATGTAAAGTTTTAAATAAGCCCTTCAAATTGTTTAACCTTTTTATTTTGTATAAAATTCCAGTTTGGTTGGTATACTAGACGAGTGGGATTAGCGACAATTTTTAAAATGGTTGAAATTTTCATGTTGCAAGACTCATCTCCAGATCACCAAGAGACATGGACATTCTTAAAAAATCGAATGGAAGAAGCTGCCCAAATTCAAATGGTACTTGCACAGACAGGTGATATGACTAATAACTTCCAGAGATCGTTTAATTCTGCCTTCGTCACAGTAAGTTGTCTTTTATTTTCAAAAACTCATAAACAAATTTCGTTTTGATTGCATTTTTTTTAAATTCAGGCACGAAACATCTTAGGACTTAATTATAATCGAAGATAATTCTCTGGAATAAATGAAAGCCCATTCGTTAAGCTATGCAACGGACAAAACAAAATTTCAACCAAAAACATACATACTATAAAAGTCACTAAGCTTAGCCCAGATAGAATATAAAAAAAAAAAAAAAAAATACTTACCCACCCATCTTAAAAGGAGGAACTATTTTTATTATTGTTAATGTTAGATAATAATGATCCAAAACGAAATGCTTAAATTATTGGGAATGTTTAATGAAACTTCTATACAATGTACCTACATACTAAACTGAAATAAAATACACAATATGCTATTTTTGCATATTTTGTTAAAAGCCAAATCTTACCACTTTTATGATAGGGAAGTTTTACTTAAGAACAAAATCGGTTGAATCTCTTCTACTTGGTTAAAACTCACTTCTTAGGGATATTGAATGTGGATGGCATAACGAAAACTTACAGTTTTGTATAATATCCCTTTTTTAAAACATTTTTTTTTAAAGAAACAAAAAAAGGTTAAGTAGCTAGGGGTGCATTTGATAGTTGTCAAACTAAGCTAGTTAAAACTACTTGAATGTTTGCCATTGACGGTAATGGATCGCTTGACAATAGAACAAGAAATTTTAAGACAATGAAGAAATTTTAAGACAATGAAAGCATGCTTCTTAAGCCGGCGGACTGTGCATCAGCGTACTGCATGATAAGTCCAAAATATTGGTGCTGCAAGTGAAAGTGTTACAGATGATTGAAATTTATTGATTTAATGACGTTCGCAGCAAATACGACCAGTTATACTTCAATGGGTGAGAAGTGTCCTGGTCGCGTAATTTCACATGTTAGAGAACTCCATTGGCCACCAAGAACGTGCGTTTTGAAAAACTATTATATTTTGTCTGTTAGACTACGCAAAAGATGATTCCTAAACTCTAAAAAAATCAAAACCAACATTCCTCAAGTTCTGGCAGAGATACCACTGGAAAAGTGGTTAAAATTATGTATCTCAAACAAATCGCATCCTGTGAATCTTCCTCAGGTCGGTCGGCGAGCGTCATATTAACCTGAAGAAGAAATTAAACCCTTTCGAAACGTTGTGTTGAATTGTTGATTAAAATTACTTAAATTTAAAACTGAATAAGGGCTTACTGCTCTCATCAGAATCCTTTTTTTTTTCAAAAAAGGTCACGAAACAAGAATTGTTTTATTAAGCTTTACTTTCGAAGCCGATAAATGAATGACCCTGTACAATTATTTATTGGGACAATTTTTTTTTTCATTTTGAAGCTTGAAAAAAAACTCCTTTCTATTTCTTATATATTTCTTATTGATAAATTATAGAGAAAAATAAAATTTAAAAAGAACACAACAAATAGGATTTTTGAGTTAGTATATTTTTTTTTTCAAAAACCAATTATTTAAAAAAAGAACTTTTGGTGGTTTATTCTTTATCTTAATCTAATGACAAACAACAATATTTATATTTAAATGCTTATAAAACTTTTAATGTCATATTTTATTTAACTTTCTTATATTTAAAAAATAGAAATGCAAAAATCAAAATAACATTATAAATTAAACATTTTTAATTATTAAGCAAAATTGAAATAAAATTTCTTATGTAGATAAGTCCAATTTTTGTTGGTCACAGTCGCTGCTTTAAGGTTTTTTTTTTATATTTTATTGGTCAAAATGTTTTTGCTTATTTTGTTTTGTATTTCCTTAGTTAATAAGCTTCAAAATTTCGGACTTGAAAATTCTAAAGTGGTTTTAGATATGATTCATCTGATGATGGCGTTTCAGGGCTAAAAGTAAACTTTAAATAATTTCAAATCTCATTTACATATGTATCAAGAAACAAAATAGTTTTACCTGTTTTTTTCTTTCGGAGTTGATGGAAGCTTTTCAATCGGCAGTTGGGGCGATTCAATCAATAAATTGTCCAGGATATTTATGATCTCTGTAAAATTGGGTCGTTCTGCTGGATTTGCATTCCAACATGCCATCATAAGATTATAGCTATGAGAGACAAATTAAAATGATTTTTAAAGCTTATAGTATGTACAAAATAGTCAATTTGCTTACAGTCCTTGACTGCAATTTTTCGGACTCTCCATCCGGTAACCAGTCTTGAGAAGATGTACCAACCGATTTGTTGGTATTGAGGGATATGGAATACCACCCAGAGTTATTATTTCATAAAGCAATATACCAAAGGACCATCTGTGTTTGAAAAGTAAGAATGTAAACATTTTTCGTATCAATCAAATGGAAGTTCAGTGAAAATTGTTGATTTTAATTAAAACCCACACATCACTCTGGGAGGTGTAAACCTGATGAGTCATCGATTCCAGTGCCAGCCATTTGATAGGAAGCTTCCCATTCCCAGTTTTCTTATATACATTCTCCTGATATACATCCCTGCTGAGACTGTGGAATAAACCCAAACAAAAAACAACAACAATAAAATGATAAAGGTATGAGAAAAAAAGAAAAAAAAAGAAGAATTTAATTTTGTAATTTAAGACATGGACAATGGACATACCCGAAATCAGCTATTTTAACAGTTCGATCTGATGAAACTAATACATTACGAGCAGCCAAATCCCTATGGACAATCTTATTTTTGGATAGGAATTCCTTGAAAAAAAAATAAAAAACAAAATAATTTTGAAAACAAGTCAGGTTAATGATAAATGCCAAAGGTATAATGTAACAATGTGTAATACTAGAATACGGAGGTCGATAAGGCACGTTATGCATGTAAGGTATTCAATTTGTAGGAATGGTAAGGTTCGAAAGGGTTTTTGAAAAAAAAGTTTTATATTTTGAAGAATTCAATAGAAAAATATTTGTCAATCTTGCAAGTCATTTCAGGAATAGGCTTAGAGCATTGATTGAATAAGTATAGATAATTCTTCTTACTTTTTTGAGCTCAAATTTTGTTGTCTGATTTAAATTCTGGAAAACAACCAGGCATCATTTTAATTGTTGATGATACCAATGCAATGGTTAGATTCAGTCCAAATATTATTAACATAGTTTTTCTTAAGGGTTTCGATTAGAATAGTCCAGTCAATGTACGAAAAAAATTACCTTCACCTCAAAAAAAAATCCAACAGTTTTGAAACTTGGCACACTTACTAGGGGATGTCTGGTGATGACCCAAAAAAAGTCCCCAAGAATCCGACGTGAGCTCTAGCGGCAGTTAAGAGAAACATGGAGTTTGTTTCAGTTTTTCACGTTTATCTCGAAAATTATTTGTCGTATCAAAAAATTTTGTTCCACAAAATTAAAGCTTATTAAATTTAATAAAAAAAAGCTTCAATGAATTTTTTTGTATCTCTTATAGTTTATAAAATAACTATCGGCAGTGAAAAGAAACATATGTTTTTTTGAGAACTACTTATTTGTCGTATCAAAAAATAATCTTCTACAAAATTAAAGCTTATTAAATTTTCGAAAGAAACAATAGTATTAGGTTATAAATAACTCCATCCACATTGAATGAAAACAAGTATTTTTTTCATGCTTATCTTGGAAACGGTTTCTCTCAAAAATAAAGCAACATAATTTTCTACAAGAACTAAGTTTATAATCTTTATAGCAAAATCGAACTTGAATTAATTAAATTTATGAATGGCTGATGGTTATATGTATTATTAAATATGTACCTTTGTATCTTTCTTATTTCTTTTCATTAAGTAGGTATTGCATTAGGAATTAATTAATAAATAAACATAAGTTATTAAAAAAAAGCATTAAATAGGTACCGTTCTTATTCAATTTTTTTCTAATTTTTTAACATCTTCGATTTTTCAACATCTTCGATTGAATGAATGGACCTGATAGGTTGTTGCAACATTGTTGTTGCACAAGCTTCACCTGAATTCTTTAATTCAAAATCTTCTCCATCGTTTGCAATATGATCAGCATTCAAGCATTCACTATGTCAAGAATGTAGGGCTGAGAGTGTAGGGCTGCTTTTTTACACCGCACATCTAGCTCCACATCCACTGTCACTGTTACATGATCAAATTGAATATCGACTGACTTCTTAAGTCTGTATCTTCGATTTTATTCTGCTCTTTTTGTATTGTATTCCAAAGAACAGTTACCATCAAACACTGCAGTACAACTTTTTGCCGAAAAATGTTTTCGAAGGTACTTAATGTAGGAATGGCAAATTGTTGAAATATCGGAATCTTTGGGCCACAATACTTTGTGTAGAAAGAAGCCACCATGCACAATAATATCAAGGTCAAGGAAATCAATATTTGTTGTAGATACTTTAAATATGTCGTATAGCGCTGACTTTGTTTTTCGCATCCCATTTTCATCAAATAATGAAAATGGAAAGGGAGCCAACTCATACTCCATATAAGTCTTCAAGTCTTCATCGGACTGCTTACTTATACTTATTCTTTGGAATATCATCAAAGGATTTATTACCACAGTTTCACCTCGAATCTTTACACAATTTGACATAATCATCTGAAACTCGTTGGCCCACTATATGGCTCATTGTCTGCATGCCTAGAGAATAAGCATTGTAGCAAGTTACTTTATCATCTCCAACGATGCCACTCGCTATTGACATGATTTCATTTGTAACTGGAAATGGAGAACTTTGACTTTGGAACCAATTTGACAGCTTTGCAATGTCTGTATTATCTCTAATTTTACGTGCCTCCCCAAAATCTTCATGTTGCTTTATAGTAGAAAAAAGAACGCCAGTGAATCCTTCGAGTGATGAGCAAATTTCATGAGTAGCAGTCAGCCCTAGAACCCATTTGCTAAGTGCACTATCAGTGATTCCACGCCCTCGTGTCAAGCCTTCTTCCCAAGCATTAGAGTTTGTTCTATTGTCTGGTCCGACCACAGCCCTGTCCAAAATCGGTCAGTTCTTCTCATAGTAAAGTAACCCTCTTCCACAAAGTTTTTAAATTCATCTGGGGTCATCAGAGAAGGCAGTTTTATCATGTCCTGCAAATACAGGTGACATGATTTGGCGTACGAGAAGTGTTCGGTGGCATGGAAATATGGAATCATATTCTTCACACAGTTTATATGGGCATTCCAATCGCCAGACCGCCCAGCGTGCATAAAATCTTTAAGCAATGTAATCATATTAAACAACAAACTAAAGCAATTACAAACAAATTAATATTATATTTCTTTAGGAAATTTAATAAGCTTTAATTTTATAGAAGATTATTTTTTGATACGACAAATAGTTTTCAAGATAAACCCGAAAAAACCGTATGTTTCTTTTCACTGCCACTAGAGTTATTTAATAAACTATAAGAGATACGAAAAATTTCGTTGAATCTTTTTTTTATAAAATTTAATGAGCTTTAATTTTGTGGAACAAAATTTTTTGATACGACAAATAGTTTTCGAGATGAACGTGAAAAATTGAAATAAACTCCATGTTTCTCTTAACTGTCGCTAGAGCTCACGTGTCGGATTCTTGGGGACTTTTTTTTGGGTCATCACCAGACATCCCCTAGTAAGTGTGCCAAGTTTTAAAACTGTTGGATTTTTTTTTAGGAGAAAACCTTTATTAACTGGACTAGAAAACCATATTTGCATATTTGGTTAAGTTTGTACCCCATCCATTAGGAATATTCTTGAATTGGTTAGAATACCATTTTTAGACATATGTACTTTTAAGCTTGCACAAAATTGAAGAGTAAAAATTCGTGAAGTGAAGACAAATTTTTCGCAAATGTTAGGTACTTCATTATTATAAATATTTGGTAATAACTATCAACTCAAATTTCTGGTTTTGTAAATTGTTTTATCTTGCGACATATACAAATGAAAGGTAAGAACTACAAATATGGCAAGTTTTGTAAAATAATTTGAACTCGAGATTTTAATCAAACATAACATTACGAAAAGTTGGTCCCGCAATTCCGACCGTATGTCTGTCTATCTGTCCTCGTCCTAACTGCCTAAACTTGGAAATTAGACAACTTTAGTTTTTAAATTATTTAAGAATGCTATTGTTCAGACTATGACTCTGTACATATGAAAGCATTCCAAGATTCCATCAGTTTTCTAAATATGCCATATTTTAATAGCCAGACACAATAGTTTATAGAGGGTTTTTGTTGCTTTCACGCAGAAATGTAAGAAATTATTTTGAAACGTAGATTTTTTCCAAAAAGAATATATTCTTTTTTGTTGTCATTTTTATTAATGCGAAAAACGCTACAAAAATTCAAGAACCCGAAAAATGAGAAAAAATCTGATATCAAGAATTTTCTGGCTTTTTTGACGTAGTTTTTTCGGACTCAATTTTCGGGAGTCTGCTAACTTATAGATTGGAGCTGTTGCTAGAAAATATTTTGATCTAAAACGAGTTAACAAAACTTAAAAATTGTGGAGAGAAAAATGTTAGTTAGTTAGTTTAACACAATGCCACTTTTTTTGTTTTTGGGACATTTGTATTCTTGAAATTCGTGTTTAAATATCAGTTCTAGAACATCTTAAGCAAATTCACTTCAAAAAGTAGATTTCTTTAATTTCTTCAAAAAAGTCTGTTTAAAAATATTACCTATATGTTAAGATTTAAAAATGTACCTGCAAAATAAGTTTTTCTCAAAAATTTAAATGCCATTTTATTTCTCAAAAAACCTAGATTAACTTATTTTTTTTTTTTGAAAATCATTAGAGCGGTTTTTTTTTTAAGTTGGGGACTGCTGTTATTTTTAGTATTAAAAAAACACCTTAAGCTAATCGGCTGAAAACCTTAATTTCAATGGACACAATGGTTTAGGCTGAAGGGGCCAGGACAGACCCACATTTTTCCACTTGTCTACCATCGTAATTTCATGTTTGATTCGAATTTTTTACGAATGCAATACTTGCTATATAGGTTATGTATGTCGCAAGTAAAAATGACTTCAATGTTCACTATTTATGTGCATTAAAACAATTATGTAGATGGAATTGAAGGATAGTTTCAGGATTTAAAGGCAACTTAATATAAAATTGACTATCTCTTATTCAAGGCTTCTTCTTAAAAACCTGAATATGTGCTCTTTTTCTTAGAAACAAATTTTATGAAAATAATTTAAGACATTACTTAAGTAAAAAAATGTTAGTTGTTTTTGACAGTAAACCACTTTTTGGTAAATGTCGTTAAATTACTAACAAATCTTTAGACGAGATCTTTGCTTATACAACTTAACTGTATAAGATTTATGGCTAATATGACCCCACCCCCCTGGATCGTCCATTGGTCAAAATTTGATGAAATTGTGCAATGTTCTTGGAATAGGGCTGAATTTCCGATTCATATTATTTCTTGGTCCAGTCCTCAGTTAAAAGTGGTACTTTTGGCAACAAAGTTTTTGGAAGTAAAATAAAAATTTTGTTTTTGTTTGAATGAATAATTCAAAATATAATGGGGGTCATATCCATTAACTCAATACGATTAGTTTTAAATTGAAGGGAAGTCCTACAAAAATACAAAAAAAATATCTTCCAGGGGGGGGGGGGGTCATTTTTAGGCAACTCCAAAAGATAAAAAATACCATTGTTTTTAGATTTAAATCTTTGTTAATTAGAATTTTTAAATTCGCTGAATTTTGAATTTTGTTGACTTATAAGACTCTGCTTAAATGAAATTTGTTGTTCACTTGAGCGAAATTCCTTTCAGTAAAAAACTAGCTTGAGCGAAAGACATTTCATTATTTCTTGAAGAAAATTTGGATAGAGGAAAAAAGTTGTGCCATAAGATGATTTCATTTACAAATGAATGCACAGTACATGCTATGTAGGTTTGTATACGTATGTATATCAAATGATAACGCTGCTGTCTGTCAGAAAAACGCTTCTGCAACTGACCTATGGTCTTGCTATAGTTTATTTTATTAAATCACAGACAAGATATCAGGTGTAGGTACGGTGACCATATTTTCCGAGACAAAATAATGAACAGTACCCAAAATATGAAAAATGTTGACCAGTTTTCAAGATTTTTTTTTATTTCATTGAGTAACAGTAAATAAATATAATATAAATTAATTAATAAATATAGTATAATTAGGTATATTTATAAAATAAACAAAAAAGGAACTTTTATCGATAATAAACAAAACAAACATAAAAATAACACAGATTCTTTCAGTCTCTAACTTATTCACAAAAAAAAAAAAATTAAAAACAAAACCTTAAACTCTTTTACATCATATTGGCTAGTCAAACAACTTTGACATCGAATTATAATATATTAGTATTTTTAAAATACATAAGTAGGTACTTTTCGGAGAAACAATTTTTTTTAAATTAATTCTGGCTTTCCTTTAAAATAATTCTTAAATTGGGTGCAATTCAATTCATAATTCCATTTGCAAATTAAAATGGACCTGATTGTTTTAATTTTCATATTGTTTTTTTTTGTTTGTCCATACATTGTTTAAAATTGAGAAAACTCTCTCTGTAGAGGCATTAGACCCAGACTACGATTTTTGAAATGTTTTCATATTGTATCCACGGTTGCCACTTGAAAAAAATTTGCATGACCAAAGCTGAAAATAAAAATGTACAATCGTACCAAAAAAGGACCAAAATAATTTGTGTCCGCAACGGTTTTGAACTTCCCATAGAAAATCGGTCTGATTCGTCGAATTGAAAATTTTGACATTTCTCGACGACGTTTTAGGGTTTCTAGAGTCTAAATAAAAGACTTTTAGTGAAACGTTCAAGAAGTTTTTTTCGTATTCTATAGATCAAGAACTAGTATAGAGATATCGACTTCAAATAAATTTTGTTATGCAGGTAATAATGCAGAAATACAGAAATACAGAAAGGACTCTCAAAAAAATTGAGTGGATGTTTTCTTAACCGTAGCAATTTGAAAAAAAAAAATTGGTTAACCCAAAAAACTTACTTGAATTAAATTTTATTTTATAAAATAAATTGTAACGTAATAATAAACAAGTATTTTTTTTTGGAAAAAAATCCAATTTACGGTTTTTTTTATAAATAAAAAAAAAACTGACAATAAAATAATTGTCACCTCGAATATTTAACGAACAAAAAATGGTTCTCTGAAATTATTGTATGCCACGAAGGATAACGTTTTTGAGATCAAATTTTAAGAAAAATCGAATTTATTGGTTTTCGACAAACATTTTTTTTTAACAAAACACGAAAGCTTACAAACCATTCAAGTAAGACAAATCGGCAGACGGGATGGGAAGTTATCAGTGTGGGTCGCATCCCAGCCTCTTTTTTTAAGATCACAGTGTGTTAACATTATGTCAGGAAATCGAATATTATCACTTAATAAAATGTATACAAAATTAATTTTAAAAAAATGGCTTTTGCAGACCAAACTATTATATTATTAATGGTATCAAAATTAAGTCTGCCTTTCGTTTTAATCAAAGTTAATTAAAAAAAATGTCCACTTAGCAGCAGCTGAGCTGTGAGGAAGTAACATCAAGTTATAAACGAACTTACCTAAATTTTGAAAACAATATTCATTAAAACCGTTTTTATGATAACTGACCTTTTTCCAAAATTCTGACATGGCTATTTTATCCGTAAGATTATGATCTTGAGATGTGATTATTTTGAGATGTTGAGCCATCTGCCAATAAATTGTAAAACGAATGCATTCAGCGTGTGCATTCAATGATCGTGCATTTGTTATGGGGTGCGTTCAATTAAATACATTTATGTACACTTTACAAATGAAAAGTACTTTAGGCTTTCAATTATTTTTGAGAATAGAGTCGAATTTTCTTTTTTTTTTCAATTTCTTTAAAAAAGGGACCAAATGGAATAAGAAATGACCATGCGACCAAGTAAGAAAATTATGACAAAAAAAAAAACCAAACTGGCAACCGTGATTGTATCATTTTTTTATTGAAAAACTTGAAAATTTCAACCCACCTATCTCCAACACTCATTTGGCTCTCCTTCCATTCAAAAATTTTTTCTGAAGAAACGTAATTTTTTACACATGAAAATTCGTCGAAAACATCAGTGTCATTAACTGAAATATTGCTTCTCTTTTTCATAATATATACATATTAAACTTAACTCCACTTTGTCCCAGGAAGGAGTATAATCCTTACTCTTCATTTATCATTTATTTTTGGAGTAAAGGATTTTTCAACAATGCAATAACTCCAACAGTCGGAGTGCATTCTCAAAATTACTTTTGGAAAATGGCATAACTATAGTCCAAATGCAAAAAAGATGAGTTTCATTCACATTCACTGAAAGTTTTTTTTTTACTATTGTCATGGTCAGTAAAACTCAATGGTAAAATTAATTACCAGTGGTGAGTCATCCTGTGCGCAAGTGTAGAGTATTAGTTTAACTTCCCCTGTATGTTGGGATGTATAATATGATCTGATTTTTGTAATTGTGAGAGTAGAAATTGTTCCGAAAAAGAAAGGCTACGAATTATGATGTAAGGGTACGTTTTCATTAAATCTTTAATAGTTTTCATGCCTAGGCTTTCCTTAAAGAAAAAAAAATCATAAAATAATGAACAAATAATGAGCAATTTCTAAAATAATGAACATTTTTATGTTTTCCGACACACCATAATTCATAATGGACATTTTCTTCAAATAATGAACTGTTCATTATAATAATAAACGGATTTTCACCGTAGGCATAGGTGCCTACATTCTTCGTAAATCAATATTAACACGCAATTCATTAGTGAAGTAACTTTGAGATACATCTAGCAAGAAAGTGTGGATTGGGAATAGAAACAATTTTGAATCGCCTATTTCCTTTGATTGTTTCGCAATCATTAATCATATAGACATCACTAAGAATTGTTCACAAGATATACTTTGCCATTTAAATTATTTATTTGCAAAGACAAATTATTCAAATTAAATCGGTTCTTTTGAAATGGTTTTACAAAAAATTCCTACCAATATAATACGATCTAGAAAATATAACAACAATTTTTATCAACATTTAATTTTTAGGTTCTTATATAATAAGGTAAAAGCGTAATGTATTTAAGGTGTAATGCGATGTACTATATACTAACCATAATTACCTAGTTATATTCATAATATTGTTTTCAAGGGAGTTGTATCTTTGTATATATAATCCACTTCATATACAAAGGTTGTATTACGTGAATTTTAATCAATTAATTTACATATTTAATGACAACAATAATTAAATAACGTTTATTGAAAGTTAATTGAAAAGCTTTTAATCACTTTAAACAGAAAAACAAATATAAAATATTACTGAAACTATAAAATTCATTATAGTAGTAGGGGTACCGGTACAATACACATTGTTTAAGTTAAATGTCTCGAAAGTTAAGTGTAATGGAGAAAATTATTACGATACATTGTTACAAAACAACTTAAATTTGTGTAATTAAAAATTAATATTACAGGTAACTTTGTACATATTTATGTACCTTCTATAGCTACCAACGTACGTACATATTAATTTCTTAATAAGAAAACATATAGGGCCTATTTTTTAGATTATACAACAACTAAGTTGTATGCATATTAATAGATCTGCTTTATGACGAGCAAAACACCATGAACATAAAAGGTACTATGGGTACAACAAGTTATATGCACCAAAAATATCATATCTTCCAAAATCAACACTTTTTATGATATAAAAAATAAGCCTCAGGCCCCACACATAACTCATTACATTTTTTTTTTTCGTTTTAGGTCTCTAACCCACTCTAAAAGAAAACATCAAAAGTTATAATATTAAATACCATATTTCGTTTGAAAAACTTTATAATTTGAAATTAAAACATAAGGGCTTCCACTGCCCTTCAAATGGGTTCTTTCATTATATTTATAACCACCCTACGTATATGTAACTAAATAAATAAGTTTGAAAGTTAATGGAGTTTACTATACTCGGGAATTTGGAACATAAAACAGAGTTATTTTATTAAAATCTTGTACGATTATTATGTACCTACACGAAAATTGTGTAAACTTTTATTTTTCACTTTTTTGTGAATGGACAACCTTCACATCATCACCATCATCAGTGATATTTCAAGGAAAAGGCTAGTTAAATACTCTTTATTCCCGGAATTATTTACGTGAGTCCGCAGTTGATATTGGGATAGTGCTTTTACTTAGTTAACTTTAAAGAGTGGCATTTTAAATTTAAATAATAAAAATAAAAGAATTATTGTTAAATTCGTTTGAATCCCTTTTATTCTAAATTGTTTTTCAATTTGTAAGAAAAATGGGAAATGAAAAAATTCCTGGAAATCGTTGTGGCTTTTGAAATGCCTTACATATGTATATACATCACATAGTAATAGTATAAAGTAAAATAATATTGTTTTATATGAAAATCTGATTTAAAACTCAACAGAGAATGTGTTGGCACGTTTTGTGGTTTTCAAGTACCCTCTGTTATGCAAGAATTGAAAATAATTGCTTGTTATTTGATAACAGAATTTTGTCAAATTTCTTATGCCATGACTTAGGGTTTTTGTTTTTCTTTATTAAAATATTTTTAAATGGTTGGTTTTAGTTGTAGTAATTAAACAGGATTAGTACCCAAACTGCTAAAGTTATATTAGAACTTGGATGTTGAACAAGTAAAATAATGCTTACGTACTCTTATATTTGACTATAACACAAACATTTTTACTTAAGATATAACGATATGTGCTTAAGAAACTCGTGTTAAATTTACTATAAAAATGTTGAACAATTTTCTGTCATAGACACAATTCACGTTATGTCTCGAAGAGGTGAACTTGTGATTTATAACATTTAGCCTTTTTACTTGCGACATATAGGAACTATATACTACATATGTACATACATACATATGTACATACATTCATATGTACATATATGGCAAGTTTTGCATTCGTAAAAAATGTCGAACTCGAGATTTTAATCAAACATGATATTAAGATGGTAGAGAAGTCGAAAAAAGTGGGTCCCGCGATTCCGTCCTGTCTGTCCTGTCTGTCTGTCCACGCTCCTACAGCCTAAACCATTTGGTCGATTGAGTTCAAACTTGGAAGTTAAGGTTTTGAGCAGATTCGCGTTAGGCGTTTTTTCCATTTTTTTTTAAGTTCAAAACTAACAGTGGCCCCCAAACAATTTTCTTGGTCAAAAAACGAAAATTCGAATTTTCTCAAAAACAAACCGATACATTTTTTTTTAATTTTCTCTAAAATTGTTATTCTTAACTTGGCTTCTTTTAGTACGAAAAACATATTTTTGTATTGCTCCGGAAAGGTACCGCTCATAGAACCGTTATTTTGTTTTTTAATTTTCTCAGCAACTTATGAACCGATTTCAATACATTTTTTTGAACGAACTATGTTTGGATTTTTAAAACATTGAATTTTTTTTGAATTTTTTTTTCAAAGTTCTATATCTCAAAAACGGGTCAACATTTTTTACGGCATTAATTTAAATTTTTGAAGACAAACTTATTTTTCAGGTAAAATTTTGAATCTTAAAATGTTTTTTTTTTTTTAATTATTTTAATTGTGCATGAGCTCGAAAGAGCGCTTTATTTTGACACAATTTTAATTACATTCCTATCCTTTATCCAAATTAATGCATTTGGTACATATGTATGTATGTATGTATGTATTTTCATAACTATAACTATTGTAAATACCAACGATGGCCGTGTATCGCCACTGCATCGGATTAACGAATATGATACATATATTTAATAAATATAGAAATTGTCAAAGAGTTCAAATACCTTGGAGTGATTTTGACAAAAAATTTAAATATGGAAACGCATCTGAGAGAAAGACTTACAAGTGCAAAAGCCGCCATCAGCGCATCTTGGAGTAGGTGTTTCTCAAACAAAAATATCGCACACAGCAGTAAGTACACTGTTTTTAAGGCAGTAGCAGAATCAATCTTGTTTATGCAGCTCAAGTATGGGGAGCGAAGAAATATAAAGATGTGGAAAAATTGTTACGCTTCTACGTTAAAAGGATCTTTCGGCTGCCACCAAATACGCCGAACTATATAGTTATGTTGGAAACGGGACTGCAGCCACTCTTTGTACGAACACTTAGAATGCAGATTGATTATGTGCTCAAAATCATGAATATGGATAATTACCGGCTACCGAAGATAGTGGCACTTCAAACTATTCGAGAGAGGTCAGGATGGTATGCAGAATGGATGAAACTTGCTAGGGAGAGTGACATGGACCTTAACATTGATAACTTTGATTTCAATCAATGGAAAGAATCACTGTATCACCTAATTGCAAAAGTGGATGATATGTTATGGAGAAAATGCCTTAACGAAGCAACTGGGTCTCTGCACAGAGCAATTTACAGTCAACTAAATCACAATTTGGAGGCGAAGAACTATTTTCGGGATGAATTCAGCGTAGAGGAGATTTCGATGATGGTTAAGCTACGTGGTGAACTTGTACCTCTTAACTCCATTCCACATAGGGAAGATTTACCAATATTATGCTCCTTATGTAATCTACAAGTGAGAGAAGATGTATTTCACTTCATGGGTAAATGTCCAATTCTTAAAGACATCAGGAGAAATGTTCTTGGAACGGGATTTTTGAATGAAAATGAAATTGTATCATTGTTGAACGAAGTCGACGTTAAAAAACTGTATATGTACTGCAAACTGGCTTTTAATTAAAGGGGGAGAATTGTTAATGAGAGTTTCTGAAGATAATATTTTATTTCAATAGTAAACTATTTAAAAAAAAACTTTTTAATTCATGTACCTAAATTGCTTATTTATAAATTATATTTCATAAAAAATTAGTTTTCAATTTATGTTTTGTCAACTAGGCAGACGGCAGAATGCCCTGCTTTTTTTGATTTTTGTAAACTATGTAAATTATATAAGACGAGAAATAAAAATCTATCTAACTCTTAATCTATATTTAATCAACAATCTATTTTAAAGTGTCTATCAAGAAGTATTATCTTGGTACCTTTGTATATATGATTTTAAAATATTATTCTTTAAGAATAAGGTTGTTTTACACATATTTTACTTGCCTTCACCAAAGCATAAATACTTAGTACAAGTTAAAGAAACGGGCCAGAAAGAGTATATGTATTTTCTATTAGAATCAATATGTAGGTATTAATTACAACCTATACAACTACTGCTTACGTGTCACTTCATAACTAAAATCCAAAACGCACAAGAGCCTGACTGTAAACAACATATAAATAGCTATTTCTTGTACCTGTTCGTATGCTTGTTTTTTTTTTTAAACTTCAACGAAAAAAATAAACTGAACGTAATAACTCCACGTTTGCGCTGAAAACTTGTAGGAAAGAAGGAATGTGATTGGATTGTAGTAAGTACCTTTTACCTACCAATAACATTCCTTCATTATCATCATAAACATGTCTGTATCTATCTATCTGCATAAAGCTGAGCACGCCAATAAACTATTCTTTATTCGTTTTACACAGCTACCTAACTACACAACCAATAGGCGATCGCTTTACAATTTAAATATAGATACTACATGTTCTTCCTTTTTCTTATCTTCAGATAATTTATTTTCCATCCTGGTCCTTCCAATATGAAATTAAAATAAAGCTATCCAAAGGAAAAAGCTTTGAACGAACTTGTTGAATACACAAACAATTGCTTTCGTTAAGTATGCTTACAAGTATTTTTCATTTCCGGGATGAGTTGTCCTAGGATGAGTTGTGTCTTTGGATGAATCGCGCCTTTGTTTATACAAAGAAAATACTTGGAAACTAGCTTACCGACGAAAAAATGGTGTGTATTCGATAAGTTCATTCAAATACACAAACCATTTCTCTTAACATAATATTTTCCGAGTATTTCATATTTTTATTATAATAAAAAGTTAAGTTTTTTCAACAAATTATAAATTAATATTCAATAAAATACAATTCGCATAGTCTACGGAAAATTCTCTTTGTTTTGACACCTTATTTGTTAAAATTAGTTCCGTATGAGAGCCGAAAAAGGGAGACATGCTAATGAACGACTAAATTTCTATTCTCGACAGAAAAATTTCCCTCCACCATAAGCGCACTATTTGCTTTTGCACCCGAAAAAAAATGTACAACATATCAATACTGTCTTAGTTTTTTGATTAGTATTAAATTTTCTCTATTTTTTTTTCTTAACTTGGCTTCTTTTAGTTAAAAAAAATGTATTTTTGTGTTGCTCCGGAAGGGTACCGCTCATAGAACCGTAATTTTGTTATTATAATTGAGCCGTTTATTTTGAAAGTGGCATAAGTCACTTTTTTTTTAAGTCGAGATATTTAAGATATTTGTTATACCGTTAATTACCAATACTTCCATCTCAATAGTTCTCAACTTATTGAGTGCAATTTTTTTAAAAATGAAAAGATACCGTTCAATTGTATTTAGTGTTGATTTTTTGAAAAAGTGACTTATGCCACTTTCAAAATAAACGGCTCAATTCTCAGGAACTAATGAACCGATTTCAAAATTTGATGATCAAAAGTGTATATATTTTTTTTGATTTTTGAAAAAATCCAATATCTCGAAAAAGGGTCCACATTTTTTTACGAAATTCAAATCTAAAACGTATATTTACAATCACTAAACAACTGCATAACAAAAATATTTTTAAGAAAAAATGGAAAATTTGTATATATGTATAAAAAAAAATAATTTAAAAAAAAACCGGTCTAACGATTTTCAAACAAAAAAATTGAAAAATGGAGGTTTTTTCTGACAAATCAAATGGCATTCATATCTTTGAAGACAAACATATTTTACAGGTATATTTTTAAATCTTATATATGTAGGTACTTTTTTAAGCAGACTCATTGCATGCAGGAGCAAGTTCATGCGACCCAGTCGTGCATTTTATTTCCTTTGGGACCACGTAAAAGATAATGCCTATGCCATATGGTACACAGACAAACTCGACAAATATTAATTGAGGTTTCTGCAAATGCAAACTTATACCACGGACATAGTTTCAGCAGGACACAGATTTGTGGTGAGTGGGAATGTGTTGCGAGCTGCGGCAGAAGTTTAAATTAAATACACGGAATTGTGACTTCGTTTGGCCTCTGGACGGTCCCGAACTAACGCCGTTAGATTTTTTACCATGGGACCATGTACACAAATTTTTACGCTGACAAGAAAAGAGATATTGTAGACCTCAAAAGGTCGATTTAAACCCATATTAATGAATGAGTATTCAAGAGAAATGTAGGTCTAATCTGACCTTCTCTGTATTTGCAATTTAAGGATCGTGGCTTCCATCAAAAACATAAATATTTAAAGCAAGCCAACTTCTGCAAAAAAAATAAGTAATAATCTGCCGTAAAAAGTTATAAGATCAAAAATAACAACAAGTTCCAAACTAACGAATGTTTAATGACAATTTATTTTTAAAGACGTGTGTTTTTAAACACTAGATAAGTTAAACATTTTGACAAGTTTACATTTGGCTAAATTAGATGAAGTTATCCATGGATTTTGCAGCGTGATTAATAATAATAATAATTAATTCAAACTTCAATAACTAGTTCCAAAACCTTCCGTAAAAGTTTCTTAATTAAAAAAAATATATCTGAACACGTAGTATCTATCGTTACACGAAAAGTTGTAAACATTTTACATAATATTTATCGAAATGAATAGAGAGTTCGTGTAAGTAAACTTATCTTTTAACCCAATTGGCAAACTTAAGACGCACGTTGCGTTGCTTGAATACCCTTATTATAGATTTTTGTCTTATTCATATGCTAATAAGAGTTTTTTTTTCTGAATTAAATACTTTGGATTCAAAACTTCGAAGTAATATGTTCTCATATTATTTCCTCTGCCCTGTGTCATCCAAGCTGTTAAGCATATAGGGATTCTGTCCTTAGCTAGTTAAGCATTTATGCTAAACTATTTATGCTAAACTAAAAAAAAAACTTAACTCTGCTTAACTTTTCTCCTTTATCTTTTGAACTTTATTTTAAAGTTTTTGTTTTACTTCCCGTTCATAAGAACCAACAAAAGAAAAAAAAGTTTGATTCCTTCTAAATCCTCAATAATGATCCTCAGTTCAGCTCAAAAACCTTTTCGAAATTCCTTCCATTGTTTGCATAGAACGCTGAAAGAATTAGTATATAATGGTAAACTGCGGTATTTTTTCAACTTTTATTTAACTTTCAAAACTAAACTGAAACAAAGCCGGGTTATGAATATTTTTACTTCAGAACTATTTAAGGTTTTATATACATACATGTCTATATAATTTTATGGAAGCTATAGTACTTTTTATTACAGAAGACGTGGGTACAAAATTACTCTATTATGTTCACGACCTTTAAAGGCATCTTTCTTTTGAAGAAGTATTTTATAGGTCTAATGATTGTAATTGCTTCAGCGATTTACAGAGACCACAAAAACTATGAAATTATATGGAAATTATAAGAAACTTCAACGAACTTATTTAATACCTTTGTATTTTTTTAAAAACTTATTTGAAAACAAATAAATGCTATGTGTAATTTAAAAAGGTTGGAAATTTATTTTTATTCTCAACTGGGGGACCGTCTCGAATCCTACCGTGTGCCGTTGTCATGTGTTGTTTCTGTCTGTTGTTCTTTCTCTTCTGTCTTTCTGTCTTGTATTAATGTCTTGTGTTGTTATCACCTTATAATATAGTCTAGTCGCTCAAGGTGCTGTTTCTCTACTCTGTACATTTATGTGCTGAGTAGTATGTAATGTAATGTAAAACACTTGGAAATGCAAAGTGTTTTTCTCTCTTTTTTTTCGACTATATGAATATTTCATAAAGGCACATCTGTTTTATTTTTTGATTTTAGAAATCCTTCAATAAAAAATGCAAACAAAAAGAAATCTATAAGAATATCATGTCCTATTAAAAATGTCTCCACATACAAAAATAGGAAAGGAAGTAAAATAAAAGAAATTTCATAATTCTTATGGAAATAAATATTTAATAGATTAGGATATAAATTGATCTCATATTTTTAATAGAAACATAGAAATCGATTCTTTAGTTACATAAGGTAGATATATTAATATTAAAATATTAACCAATAATTCTAACATCAAACATTGAGATAAATTAATAAATACTTTTGGCATGAAAAAGCATTTTATTGATTGAAATAAAATTAATTGATATTTGTTATGTATACGCCCGAGTGCTTATTCTAAATACTCCTCAGATGCTAATCCTACTCGTTTATGAAATTCAGATCAGATTCTTATGATTTATTAAAGAAAATTAATATTGAAATAGAAATTTCTTAATTTTCTTCAAATCTAATATTACATATTAATTGAAAATAATAATTACCAAAGATTTTATTAAATTTTCACACAATTTGTAGCAATTTTTTTGTTGATAATAAGCGCACACTTAAGGGGATATTACTATTCTTATTATGTAAAAACACAGTGTGAGCACTAGGAAAGGGAGAGAGGGGTTGAAAGGAGGTGTCGGTGAACATTGGTTTTGAATTCCTGAATATTGCAATGGCTGGGAAGGCAGAGTGTGGTAAGGAATTCCACATTCGCATAGTACGGCTAAAGAACGAATCTCTGTACTTGACAACCGAAGTTAGGCTCGGGGTGCATTCCTAGAAGCGCGAGTATTACGGTTAAACTGTTTAAGGGGAGGAATGCAACTGGCTATTTCTCTAGAGCCTAATAAACCGCTAAAATAACAATAAAAGAGGGTGAGACAGGAAATTTTTCGACGATGTTCGAGCGACGTAAATGACCCTATGATGGTATTATCACCAATAAATCTAAATGCTTTACGTTCAATACTGTCCAAGAGGCTTAAGTAAGTTGCAGGTGCACCAGCCCAGATATGGCAGTTATACTCAAGCTTTGGACGTATATAAGTTTTGTAAATAACAGCCAGATCATAGGTGGAGAAAAACTTCTTGCATCGCCTTAGAAAACCCAAACATCTTGCGGCATTTTTGGCAACATCGCGTATGTGATCATTTCCCAAGAGGTTGGTGGTACACATACCGAGAATATCGAGACGTTCAGTCTCCTCGATGCAAGTGCCATCCAGGGATAATGGCAAGGGGGGTATATCACGCTTTAACGATACAAGACAGCATTGCGTTTTCGAAGCATTAAATTCCACGCGGTTTTTTATTCCCCATTGTACAATGCTGTTTAGGTCGGAATTTAATGAGCTTATCATATTTTCTCGTTGCAGTTCCACATCCGAAGAAGAGGGATGTGAATCTGAAAACGAATATGAGAAGCTAAGAGAAGCTGACGATAGTACTCGTCAGCGAAACAATGTATTGGATTAGAAGTTGCAGACAGAAGATCATTAATAAAAATGAGAAATAGTGTTGGAGACAAAACGGAGCCCTGGGGCACACCATTATTTATTTTGTGGTTTTCAAACTTGAACCCATCCAATACTACTTGTATTGAACGATCCGAAAGGTAATTACTAATCCAATGAAGGAGGGATTCATGGAAACCGAAAACACGCATTTTCGATAAAAGAGTCTGATGCCAAACCCTATCAAATGCTTTTGAAATATCAAGTGCAATAATCTTACTTTCTCCAAAACGATGTAAAGATTTGCTCCACTGTTCGGTGAGATGAACCATGAGATCACCTATAATAGCTATTGCTATTGCTGCGAAAGCCGTATTGTCGGTCATTAAGAAGCTTTCGATCTTCAAGATATTTTTTGAGCTGATAATTAATCAGCGTTTCCATGACCTTGGAAAGAAGGGACGTAAGTGCAATCGTTCGGTAATTAGAGGGTGAGGAAGATACGCTTTTTTGGAAATAGGCTGGACAAATGCGGTTTTCCATCTGCTCGGAACGAGACCTGAGGAGTAGGACAGATGAAAAAGCTTACACAGTGGTTTTTCCAACGTTGAAGAACACCTCTTCAGAACAATAGCGGGGATACCATTCGGACCAGCGGATTTATGAATGTTGAGATGTTTAAGAACTCTTGCCACAGTACGAGTGCGAAAAAAGATTGGTCCCATAGAATCACTATCTCGCTCAAGTACAGGCGGAGTTATAACACTCACTGGCAGCGTTGAACTGCCTAGCAAAGAGATTAGCTTTATCTAAAGAGCTAACAAATGGAGTGTCATTGACAACGAGCGTAGGAACCGAGGAAGAGGAAGAATTCCTCATATTTTTTACAAATGACCAACATTTTTTACTGCCTTTGGGACATTGCAGTATTTTTTGCCGTAATTTTTGGTCATGTACAAATTTGGTCCCTCGAATATGGGCGTTGCAGGCCTTTCTGGCTTGCTTGAACTTATTCCGGTTTTCCTCAGTTGGATTGGCTTTAAAACAACGGAAATTTACCTTCTTGACCCTAATAACCTCTTTACAGCTCGCATCGAACCATGCGTTTTCCTTAGGTCTGATGCTTTTAACTTTTGAGATCGTCTCTGCCGTATTATGTGAACGTCTGAAGCCGTTCGTCAACAACCTGATAGGTCCTTATCAGTGTGGCTTCAGACCAGGAAAGCCCACTATCGGCCAAATATTCACACTACGGCAGATCTTAGAAAAAATCCAGGAACTTTAAATCGATACCCACCATCTCTTTATCGATTTTAAAGCCGCGTATAAAAGCATCTATAGGGAAGAGCTCTACAGAGCAATGTCTAGTTTTGGCATCCCTGTCAAACTTATTCGTTTGTGCAGAATGACGATGGAGAATTCACGCTGCTCTATCAAGGTCGGAAAGTATCTCACCGATGCATTTGATGTCAAAAAGGTTTTAGACAAGGCGATAGACTGTCATGCGACTTCTTCAACATAGTTCTGGAAAGAATTGTGCAAAACTCAACCGTTAACACTAGAGGCACAATCTTCCAAAGGTCCATTCAATTACTCGGATACGGAGATAATTGGAAGATCAAAGCGTGATGTCAGTGGAGCGTTTTTGAGCATTGCGACGGAAGCGAAGAAGATGGGTTTAGTGGTCAATGAGGGCAAGACCAAGTATATACTGTCATCAAAAAAGGACATTGAACAACGACGTCTTGAACAAAACGTCACCATGGACAGCTATAACTTTGAGGTAGTTAAGGACTTTGTGTACCTAGACACCGCTATTAACACAGACAACGACACCAGCGCTGAAATCAAACGAAGAATAACTCTTGCAAATCGCTGCTTCTTTGGACTTAGAAGGCAATTGAGTAGTAAAGTCCTTGCTCGAGCATCTTAAATCACCATCTATAAGACACTCATTATCCCGGTTCTGATTTATGGCGCTGAGGCCTGGACCCTGTCAAAGAAAATGAGAACGTCTTAGGATGCTTCGAGAGAAAAATTCTTAGGGTGATTTTTGTTCCCGTACGCATAGATGGAGAATGGAGGAGAAGATATACGAGTAACGACGTACTGTACGGGCTGTACAGCGACACTTACCTAGTTAACAGAATTAAAGTCCAACGGCTTAGATGGCTAGGTCATGTAGAGCGAATGGACATCAACGCTCCAGCCAGGAAGGTCTTCGAATCCAATCCCGAGGGACGGCGGCGCAGTAGAGGAAGACCGCGACTCAGGTGGCGCACGCAGGTGGGTGAAGACCTCAACCAACTCGGTGTGCGAAACTGGAGACAGCTAGGGACCGAGCTGGCTGGGGACGCATGTTGGTTGAGGCCCAGGTCCGCCCGGACTGCAGCGCCACCTTAAGTAAGTAAGTAAGTATGGTAAAAAAAAACACCCACGCAATTTTGTTGAGAGTTCTTTCTGCATTATTATCTGTATAACAAAATTTATTTGAAGTTGATATCTCTACTAGTTCTTGAGCTATGAACGACGGAAAAAACGTCGCGAAACGTACGGACGTATGTACGTACACACGCGTGCACAGACATCTCTCTAAAAATCTTTTATTTCGACTCAAGGGACCTTGAAACGTCGAGAAAAGTCAAAATTTTCAATTTGACAAATTTTACAATAACTTCTTATGGGAAGTTAATAAAAAATAAACAAATTTAAGCCAAGATTTATAATGGATTATAGATTTATCGAATTTTCACATCGTTTGTAATAATTATTGGATTGGGTTATTGATAATGAGAAATTGTAAAAAACCATACAAAGTTTTCGAACCTTGTTTAACATATCAATAAGATACAAAAAGGCAACAACAACATTGTCAGCAATAATTCTGAAGATCTCTTTTCCATGGAAGAAATAAATAAGCTTACTGCGGAGATGATAACTTTGCTGAGTAATTGTAGATCGAGAGCAGATCAGTTTAACACATTTGCACAATTAGCTGTTAAGTATTTGTATAGTAAGAAATGAATAGAACATCCATGAAAATTACATATATGAGCCGTTTATTTTGAAAGTGGCATAAGTCACTCTTTTTTTAAGTCGAGATATTTAAGATATTTGTTATACCGTTAATTACCAATACTTCTCTCGAAGAAATCTCAATAGTTCTCAACTTATTGAGTGCAAATTTTTTAAAAATGAAAAGATACCGTTCAATTGTATTTAGTGTTGCCATTAAATCGATTTTTTTGAAATAGTGACTTATGCCACTTTCAAAATAAACGGCTCATATGTTGGAATGCTAAAAGCATTCGATGCAAACAAATAGAATTTTTTGCTTTTCTTAATAAGCATGATGTATAGACGTAGGTTTATTATCTGAAACTTGGCTATCCTTTAAAGATAAACTATGTGACAAAAATTATTTTTGTTATCGTCTCGATAGAGATGAAAGAAAGGGGGGCGGTGTTGTCGTGGTAGTTAAAAAAACTATCCGACATAAATTAATTCCTATTGTAAATACAAAATTAATAGAAAACATAGGAATTAAAATACCTTTCGAAAATGGCACATCATTAAACATTTTGTCCGTGTATTTTCCTGGCGGTCCAACTAACCCCACCAAACGTTATTATTTAAATAATGATATAAGAAAATTAATTAGTATACGTGGTACCTTTTTGATTGGTGGCGATTTTAATTGCAGACATGGGGAAATATCTATATATATAAAAGAAAGTCGTGTTAGTTACACTATTTATAACTCAAGAACGGCTGTACCGATATGGCTGAAAATTCGTAGGTAGGTAGCTTAGGGCCAGGAGACGGACATAGGATACTTTTTATCTCATTTGACAGCGTTCTCGTGTGACTTGACATAAAACGTCAGTCACTATAAAACGTGGTATAACAAAAAAGAATTAGACTTGGAATAACAAAACGCAAATGACAGCTATGTAATGGATGTCCATCTCAATTTATGATCGCAGTATTATTGTATTGCAAATTATTTGTCTATTATTTGACAGTCACAATTATCTGTTAGCTTTAAACGATTATAAAAAATGTCAACATCTGTTGACTGGATTGAGTTAGTATTCAATAGATGGCGCTATGTCAAACTTCCAAACGTTTCATATAAGTGAATTTTACTTTTTCAATTTTTGGTGTTAGTGATTTTCGAACAATTACTAGATATTGGGGATGGTAACATTAGAACTGCAACTAAATACGCAATGCATTGAATTGCCAGACAATTTCTGCACTGTTCTTCAGAAAAAAAAATTAATTGATTCAAAGTATATATTTCCGGATATACAGAGTAATTACTTGAATCATAACGGGCTCAGTCATCGGGCTATTTTGGCAGCCAAAAATGTTAATGTTGACGAAATTAACTTCCAGGTACAACAATTGTTACCAGGCGATCTGATGTCTTTTAAATCAATCGACACTGTTGTTAATGGATATACAGAGTAGACATACCTGGGATCCTTTTATTCTCCTGCGTAATTTGAATCCACCTTAATTATGCAACGATACACATTTAGTCATCAAAAAGATCACCGGAAATATTCTTGAAGCAACCATTTTAACTGGAAAGTTTACAGGAAAAGTGGTCCTGTTGCCACGTAGTCCAATGATACAGTCAGATTCTACCATATTTTCAAAAGGTTATAAATTCGTTTAGACTTTAACATTTCTATAAATAAGTCTCAACAATGTCCATTTGTGGTTTAGATTTGGAAAATCCATGTTTTTCTCATAAGCAGCTATATGTTGCATGATCCCGTGTAAGAAAACCGTCGTACCTATGTATTTGTGTTACCGAAGGACAGGTTAGCCAAAAATATTGTGCACTGATTAGTGCTACATTAAATTGAACTCAAAAGTATTTATAATTCAAAGTAATAAATATTGTTGGAAGATTTTAAACTATCCGCCCTACCTATCTAATTTATAAGTTTAACTGTCAGATGAACTAAAACCTTTGTAATATACTCATTTGTTAAAAACTTGAATACAAATAATAATACATTTATTATACAATACAATTCTTTTGTATTGATTTTTGCTTTACATCAACTGTACGAAAATTTTTATCAATTGTGTTCAAAGTCCTTTACTTTCCAATCCCAAACCAGTACATTTTTATACCAGCTTTAAAGTTTCCATCTTTGTTTGTAAACAATAATTTTATTGTAATAAGGGGTAATGGTATTTAAAAATCAGTCATGAAGGTGGCCATGTTTTTTTTTACATATGGCAAATATGTACATAAATAAGCATGGTGGTACCCATGTCTGATGTTCTCCTATCGTTCCCCTTTAATAGTTTACAACAATATAACAAAAAAACGTTCCACAGCAACACGTGGTCGGGTCAGCTAGTTCTTGATAATCTTCACTGTAGACACCCATTTAACATTCTGTTTCCCCCACATCCTACTTACTACCCATCGAATCGCAGATAAAATCCGTCAACATTAGACCTATTTCTTACTAATATGGCCAATCCTTTTGACCAGCCTATGATCTTAAAAGAACTAGGTTCGGATCATGTTCCAGTGGTAATTAATTCTTTTTCATCACCTTTAGAAAATAAAACTGAAATTTTAGATATGAAAAAAGCTGATTGGGTTAAATACAAACGTGAAGTAAGTACAAAATTGTCAAATCTCACAACTTTAAACGAATTTTCCGATGTATCTGATATTAATCAAAGTATCACGTTTTTCACGAATGCTGTTCATGAAAGCATAGAAAAATCAGTTCCCAAAAGAGTAATTAGTTCTGGGAGCACAAACTTACTACCAAATCATATAATAAATCTGATAAAACATCGAAATTTCGTTAAAAGAAAATGGATAAGAAACCGAGAACCTAACTTACTCGTTGCAGTAAAAACACTCAACATAATTATAAAAGATGAAATCTGGCACCATAGGAATCGATCTTGGAATCGAAAACTTGCGGGCTTAGATAAGGGAAGTAAGCCCTTTTGGAGTGTGGTTAAAATCATAAAGAAGAAAAACACCCACATTCCTGCTTTTAAAGTAGGTAACAATGTTCTAATCACGAACAATGAAAAATCAAATGTTTTAGCAGAAACATTTTCTGAAACCCATATGGCCAATAACAATATGACCAATAACATTATTGAATCAATTGTCAGCAACTCAATTGAGTCAATTAACTCATTACCTATAAATGACCTCCAAAATGAGATTTCGCTGGAAGATATCAAAGGTATACTTCGAAATCTTAAAGCAAGGAAATCAGCTGGTTTTGATGGCATTAAAAATATATATTTGAAAAACTTACCAACATTAGGTTTAAAATACTTGCAAGTGTTATTTAATAAATGTCTTAAAATTGGCTATTTTCCAAACAATTGGAAAACTGCCAAGATAATACCGATTTTAAAACCAGGTAAAAATGCTAATCTACCTAATAGTTACAGACCCATTAGTTTGTTGAGTTCAATTAGCCAATAATAACATTTTACCAAACGAGCAGTTCGGCTTCAGATTGCATCACGGTACAATCCATCAAGTACATAGGATTACTAAACACATAAAAAGTAACTTAAGGTCTGGTAAAAGTACAGGTATGGTACTTCTTGATGTCGAAAAAGCATTCGACACGGTCTGGAATAATGCGCTTTTACACAAGTTGTTGATACTCAACTTCCCAGTGTTTTTAATAAAAATAATTCAATCATTTTTACTTCAGAGGAAATTTAAGGTTTCAGTCAATAACTGGTTTTCTGAAAAATATAATATAACGACCGGTGTACCACAAGGATCAGTTTTAGGCCCAATTTTATACTCAATATTTACTTCCGATTTTCCATTACTTCCTTTTTGTAAAACAGCAATTTTCGCTGATGATACTTGCATTTTCTCTTCGGATTCAGTTGGTTTCATAATCGAAACTAATCTGCAATCTAGTCTAAATGTTATACAAAACTACTTCCATGACTGGAAAAAAAGAATCAATGCTTCAAAAACGCAGGCAATCTTTTTCACTCGAAAAAGAAAAGCCTGCTTTTTACCAAGTAATAATCTTATTATGGATGGCACAAGTATAGATTGGAAATCTGATGCAAAATATCTCGGAGTGCATTTAGATAAAACATTAACATTTGGCTTACATATATAAAAAACGATTCAGAAAATAAATCATACAGTTAAAATTCTTTATCCTTTCATTAACCGCAAATCAATGCTTAGCACCGATAATAAGCTTTTAATATACAAAGTTGTTTTCCAAGCTATAATGTACTATGGTTCACCAGTATGGGGTAATTGTGCAATCTCTAATATACGACGGCTGCAGATAGCTCAAAATAAGATTCTGAAAATGATTCTGAAACTTCCATGGTAATTTTCAACTAATGAACTTCATTCCATTTTAGCTATAGATATGTATTATGTCTGATAATACCTTGATTTCAAACCTAGCTTGACTGACTTTTTACTATATTTATTTATATATTTATTTATTATTATTTATTTAATTTAATCTATTTGTTTATTTATTTAAATATATATTTATTTATTTATTAATTAATTTATTTATTTATTTATTTATTTATTTATTAATTTATTTATTGATGTATTTATTTTAATTATTTTAATTAATTTATTCTTTTCTGTTCTATATCTATATTCTATATATTTTTACCTACTTGTTGTAAGACTTAAAGCTTGGTTTGAATCTTTTGTTTTTTTTTATATGAAGGTTTTTATGTAGCTTTTCCTTCAATATTATTTCTCTTTGTATTCTTGGTTGATTGATGTAATAATTATAATATTGACAGTAGTAAGGTAGCCTTATACCATGTCTCTGTAAATTGTGCAATTTAGTTTAAGAAAAAATATTATAACATTGATGCTACAATAAAGATAAAGATAAAAGGTAAATAAGCGTTATTGATATTGCTGTAGGAATTTGAGAAAAAAAGGAACTTACCATTCCCATTGCAACCTGTTTGGCTATTTCCAATAAGTCTGTTGTTCTCAAAGGCTCCCGTTTGGCCTCAATCGGACTCTCAGCGTTTTTATTCTCCGGTGATGTTGACAATTTTGATGATGGCTTTTTCCTGTCCCTATCCCTGTCCCATGTAACAGTCGTCGCTGTTTGTGTCGTTGTTAGATTTTTGTAATAGCCTTTATTGTCGACCGAAAGCACTCCGTTCCTTTTGAGTCTGCAATTGCATTTTGGGCTAATTTTAATTTGCCCACACAATACACTTTCACCTTTGCCAATATTTCCCATTAGCAACGATTTGGTGGCATTGGTTGTAGATGGCGATGGTGCAAGGATATCCACATGGCATTTACAAGCACTTGTGCATATATCCTCGTATCCATAGGATTTATTGAACTTTGCCATGCGTTGTGCCGAAGGTTTTATTTGGTTTCGGTAAATGTTTAGTTTGACACCATTTACTGCCGCTGTTGCTGAAGGCGGTAAAGGTGGAGGTGGAGGTGGTTTTGGAAGTGTTGAAGGTGGTGGAAGAGGTGGTGGTGTAGGTGGCGGTGGTGCAAATTGTGAAAGCATCGCAGTTGTTTCATTTGCTGGGGATCCAGCATAAGCCGTCGATGCATTACTAGACACTGAATTCAAATTTTTGTATTTTTGTTTAATTTGTTCGACTATAGTCGAATCGAAATTGAATTCGTTTTCGGTGTGATGATGTTTTTGAGTTTTCTTAGTCGATGCTGTTTCTGATTCTCGTATGGAATATTGTTTGTTCTGATGTTGATGGTGGTGTTTTTGGGACCAATTAAAGGTTGGTGCCGGATCTTTGATGGTGCAAAATGAGAGTTCATGGAGATATTTCCATTCGTTTCTGTTCGAAAGAAAAAATTAATAAATGGAAGCATACGTGTACGAGTATAATCGGTTGGATATGGAAATGAGGATAATTTACAAAAATTTATTGAGAAGCAAGTACTTTGGTTGTATTAAATTAAAAGGCTTAAAAGTATAAAATTTCAGAAGCCAAGTTTTATTAACAAATGAACTTATGCACATACATATGTATAAAAATACTTTTTTGACATACAGTTAAATAGTTATTTAAAAATTGTGAAATCATCGAAACACGTTTAATAAAAGTTTTGATCCTAAGGCAAATTAGGTCATAGATTTTAACAACAAAATGTAAGCTTTGATGATATTGTAAAGCAAAAATATTTGAATCTTTTTAAATGTTTTTAACATAATTTTTCATAAGTTTTGAGTTTTTTTTTTAATAAATTAAATCACATATTTTTATAGCTTTGAAAAATGGGTGCTAATTTTAAAATAGATCTTCATATTTTTCTATAAGCTCAAACAAAATTCCAGCTTTCCATTGGAAGCTATTTTAATTGGTCAAATTTGTCGAATTGGAAATTCTGACATTTCTTGAAGTTTAAAGGCCCTGCATTATCTAATTCGATTATTTTTAGTGAAATGTCTGTTTGTGCTTGTGTTCGTACGTTCAAGATGTCATTGTTCGTCCTCCATATATTTCAGCAGAAAAATCGACATCAAATAAATTTTATTTCACAAACAAATAGATATTATACTCAAAAATGCTTTAAAAAAAGACCGTTAACAAGTTTAGTTGACATTTGATATTTGGAATATCTCCAGAACAAATTACTCAATCGTTTATGTAAATTTAAAAAAAACTGAGCAAAAATAATAGTTAGCTCGAATATTTCAAAACCAATAATGGATATTGCCATCAAGATAATAATTCTATTCTACGATAAACGATGTTCCTGACATATGGTACAATTTTGCAAAAAATAGAAATCTAAACAAAAAACTGGTAAACATTTTAAGAAATTTATTTTCAACTCAAATATCTTGAGAACAAAAAAGGTACATTGACTTCATTTTTATCTTACCAGCTGCACCTAGCTTAGCAAATTTTGTTGACTTTTAAAAACTAAATAAAGAATTTTGTCATACATTATTCAAGCACAACTTTAACCGTTTCCGTTTCTCAAAAGAGAAAAAATCACCGATTTTATAACATTTGTTATTGGCGCTCCGCTCGTATTTGTCTTAGCATGATGTTATATAGCCTACATCCTTCCTCAAGAAATGGACTATCTAATACTGATATTTCTTTTTTTTAAATCGGACCAATATTTCCTGAGATAAGCGCGTTCAAACAAACAAACAACAAGGCAAACTCTTCAGCTTTATAATCTTAATATATATAAATTACGTGTCACGATGTTTGTCCGCGATGGACTCCTAAACTACTAACCCGATTTTTATCAAATTTGTACACAGTGTGCAATTTGATCCAACTTGAAAGATAGGATAGCTAACATCTCAATTTATGATGGCAATATTATTTTCTTTCAAATTATTTGTCTATTATGTGACAGTCACAGTTATCTGTTAGCTCCAAACAATTCTAGCAGATGGCGACATCTGTTTACTGGATTGAGTAAAAATTTAATAGATTGCGCTGTGTCAAACTTCCACACGTTTCATATAAGCTACAATTTAATAGCATAACCACCACATGTTGCTGAGGCTAAAGTATATGTTAAATTTATTTTGTATTAATAGAAATATAGTGAATTTTACTTTTTCAATAATATGTAACATAAAAAAGAATAGTGGATTAGCTGCAGGGTTGCGGAAGAGTTCAAATATAATTTGGGATGAGTGCATAATGGCTCACAAATATTCAATTAAAGCATTGCATAGAACTATGCAAGATTTAAACGGCAATGATACACTTTTCGGTGGTGCTCTCGTACTTTTGTCTGGTGGTTTCCGCAGTGATGGATTTACGCCTAGGCCCGTGAGACCCAGGCCTAGGGTGGCATAATTTGAAGGCCGGCAAAATTTATGAAATGCTTAACACTTGAAAGCGTTTCTACATTTAAACATACCTTAATGAAAGGCACAAATATATCTTCGGTCTAAAGTTTCGGAATGCATCCAAAATCATAACTTCTGTTTGCCAATTTAAAAATTCAATCTAGAAAATCTACTTTAAATTTGAAATTGCGAAAACAAACAAAACAGAACTGTAAGATAGAAAAATCTCACCTCATCTCTTTGTTTTTGTATCTGGAGGGATCACTAATACTGATGATGCAGACTTTAAAAATTCTAGAAATGTTTATAGTGATAAAACAAGGTATTGTTTCAAAAGTTTATTTCAACGTACGCAAAAATGGAGCGATTCAGCGCCGTGAGTGGTAGATTTATTTAGAAACTTAAGGCTCTGTATTTTGTATTCCATGCTTATTATTTGGTAAAAGTGGTGAAATGAATGCTTTTACAGACGAAGGATTCCGTGACTGGAAAAAATCAAAAGCACGCATCGAAGAACATGAAAATTCTGACTTTCACAAAACTAAAGTTAGTCATTTTAAAGCTTGAGCAGTAGTTCACGGGCGTGTTGATCAAAATCTAATAAAACAACTCGATGAAGATATAATGGAAACAAATTTTTTACCGAGCAATTGAAATTATTAAAGCACTAGCAATAAGAGGCCTGCCATTTCGAGGAAATTCAGAACGAATAGGAGATCCTCATAATGGGAATTTTTTAGGAACAGTATAACTCCTTGCTAAATTTGTTCCATTTTTATCTGAACATTTAAAATTTTATGCACACCCTGGTAGTGGGAATACATCGTGTTTATCTAAAACAATCTATGAAGAAATTATACTGTTGATTCAAAATAAAGTACTACAACAAATTTCTAGTGACCTTTTAACAATTTCACCGTTATCACGTACATGCATATCGTATAATTATAGTAATTTGATCGACATGTGCTAAATCAGGCGTAGAATCTACAATTATACCAAAATACTTAGCAGATTGCACTTCACTAGAAATAACATTTAGAAAGATAATTTTAGGTCGTTTAAATGCTGCTAGTAAGAAGCTTCAAGAATCTCAAGCTGATTTATCATCCGTTGTGCAGATCTATAGACATGAGAGACAGACAATTTTCTGAATATGAAGAAAAAGCTAAAGCACTGTCTGGAGTTCAGGATTATTATCGTTATGATACTCGTCGCCACCAGAAAAATGCAGCCAGATGACTCACGGGTAAATGAAAGACCACCTTTTTCTGGACCAGAAAATGTTCGCACAAATGTTTATTTCTCTATTTTAGACACTCTTAGTCTACAATTAGCCGGGCGTAAAAGTGCATCTGAAACACTTTACCAATACTTCAATTTTTTCGACAATTTATGTGAAATAGATACAAACGAGTTGAAAAATCTTGCCAATAAATTAGTCAATAAGTATCCTGACTGTTTGGAAGAGACGTTAGACAATGAATGTATTAATTTCCATTATCAATTCAAAGATTCCTTAGCAAAAATAGAAGATGCCATGTATTGCATTCCCGGAGTCTTCTAGATGTTTATCCAAATTTATAAATTTTTTAATTGATTAATATAAAAAAAAAATATTTATTATTTGTCTATGTAAGGATTATAACTTATTAATCTTTCATGTTAACTAATTATATTTATAAATTATCAGTGGTACCCGTGGCATGATGGTTAGTGCGTTGGACTGTCATGCCAGAGGTCTTGGGTTCGATCCCTGCCTATGTCATCTAAAGTTTTTTCACGGGTACTGCCTCTTGCGAGGAATTGACAAATTCTCCAAGAGTTATTCTTGTCATGAAAAGTGCTTTCTCAAATTAGCCGTTCGGATTCGGCGTAAAATTGTAGGTCCTTTCCATCCCTGACAACAGTACTCGCACACAGGAATGGTTGAGAGTTGTAAGTCACTAGGCCCTAGTTCTCAACGGACTTATGCGCCACCCAATGTATTTATTTATTAAATTATACTTCAATAAAATAAAGTTATTTAAAAAAAAAAATATTGGATACAAATTTATGAAATAAAATTTAACAATAAGGGCGGCGCATCGAACAGGGCCTTGGGCGGCAGCAAGCCTAAATCCGTCACTGGGTTTCCGCCAGACCTTACCAGTTATATTGTGCACCGATTGTAATAGGGTGTTTCTGTAGTAGATCATCAATCATGAAGGTCGACATGTTTTTTTACAAATGACATCTATGTAAAAAACCTGGTGGTGCCCATGTCTGATGTTCTCCTACCGTTGCCCTTAAATAGTTTACAACAATTTTATATCACAAAAAACGTTAGCCACAGCAACGCGTGGACGGGTCAGCGAGCATTAGTATAAATAAAATATAAAGTTGGTAAAATTTCTAGCAAAATTCCATTGACAGTTTTTTAAATAAAAATGAAATTCTTTTATAAAAATACTATAAGGTTGAATAAATGCCTTTAGTATCTCGACAGAAGACAACTTAAATTTCAAGTTTTTATTGCATACATTCTGGAATTTCAAAATCCTAATTTAAATGTTTAAACATGTAAGTATCTATAGTATTTCAATTTTTTTAAATGTTTCTCTATCTGAAACCCTGACGTAGTTGAGTGATTTTGAAGTTATAGAAAATTATAACTGAAAACCCATATTAACATTAAATAAATATTATTGTTGATTGATTTACTTTATCCTTAGAGGATAAAGAGATGATCTCTTTAGAGGATAAAGAGATAAAACATCATCTAAGTAAAGGTGTGAAAAATTATTTGAAAACAAACAAAATTGTTTACTCCAAATTTTAAAACCTGAGTAAAAGTAATTTATCACCTTTAAAAAAATAAGACAGCTCTAAGGAATTCGATTTCCACAGATTTAACTTGTTAACGATGATGGATGGACTTCCATTGATTCAGTCACCAGAAGCTACACGCTCCAACTCTGTTTAATCAAAATCCTTTAAAAGGGATGATGACAATATTATAATCTGATAATTATATTGTTGGAGAAAAGGAAGCTTAACAGTAAGGAGTAAAACTAAGTGCTCTGTTGCACAATTTCAACCAAAATTAAAACCCATTAAAATTTAACTTTTGAAAGAAAATTTTAAATATATTATATTTGATATTTTAAATGTGAACTTCCCAAAAAAAAATGTTAACAATTCAAAAACGATTTGTGAACATTTAAAATGTTTCATTCCATGTTTTCACCAAAAACGTGTTTAAAGGTATTGTCTTACAAAAATTACCCGGGTTATATCCTATCTCTAATAAGTCGTGAATACTAACAATGTAAATTTTTGGTACAATATTTTCTTTGTTTTGTAATCATTTTTATGAAACTAAATAAGCAGAAAATATTTCCCTCTTTAAGATTTTGCACCATTTTATTTGAGATCGAAATTAAAGTGTTTATAAATAAATTTTATTCGCCCCACTTTTATATTGGATTTGGCACTTTTAAATTGCGAATTGTTCAGTATGAAATAAAATCATTGATGTTTTAATAGATTTCACAGAAATTCTTTAAAACAATATCGACATTTAGATTTACACATCAAATCCCTCAACAACAGCAAGACAGCAAAAATACTAAAATCTTTTGATAAAATATCTATCTATATGTAATATCACATCACAAAGATGATGGTATCAAATCTTGTTCAATTGAGGTTACCAAAGAGAATTTTTCCAATCAGTTTGGCTTTTGTTCGACAAAGCTGTCAATATACAAAGAAATATGGTATGGTAAGTAAAAAAAGTAAATAAAAGGACAAAGGACAATCAACAATTCAAAAATAAAAATATTGTCTCTGTGCCGTTTTATGAAATCCTCCTAAGTTCATGTTTTTTTTTTTATTTTTAAGTCATGAAAAGGGACTTTCAAATGACAAGAAATGGAAAAGAGGTTTTTTTCTTATTCGGAAATAGAAGAATATTGAAATAAGGAATAGAACTTGAATTCTTTTATATGATTTCTGATGACACATTTTTATTTCATTTTTTTTTTAAATGGAATTTTTGAGCGATGATGGTAAAAATAAAATACGTTAATGTATTCAGTGTTTTTGGAATTCGCAAGAAAATAAGATCTATGAGAAATTTAGTTTAGAAATTCTGTTCATAAAACTGAAATGCTTCTAAACAAAGGAGAGATTTAGGATACGGTCACATTGTCATTTAAAATCAACACGGTCACATTGTCAAACGAATTTAGTATTTTTTTGGCAAGACTTTAATTTTTATAGAAAAAAGGTCCATGTAATTTTTTCAGAAATTTTACCGAATGTTTACCGATGAAATAAGTTTGGAATCAATAAATTTATTTGTTTTCAAGATTATCGAGTAAAAACAATAATTTTTACCAATTTGTTGAGCTATATTATTAAAATGTTGACAACATTATTGTTTTTGAGGTTAATACATTTTTTAAATTTGATTGTAATTGCTACAATAACAAAAAAACACCTGTAGTGACTTTTAAAAGTCATTTTAATGAATAAGCTTTGGTAAAAATGATATTAGTCAAATGGGCTCTACTACTAATATTTCAGCATCAAATTCATTCCATGCAATTTTATGACCATAATTCAAAAATTTCATTTTTGGTTTTAAAGCATTGGCATATACTTCAAAAAGCCTAAAGGTGTTAAATCGCAAGAATTCAAGAAACAACAGGATCAGGAAACTTTTCTGGCAAAAGTGCAAAATGTTCTTTATTATTGTGGTGAAATATAGCAAACACTGAAGCGTGGTAAAAATGTAGTTTTTACTTGTCAAAAGATGACAGCTTCAAAAGTGACAGCTGCCCAAAAAGCGGCCTATTCAAAATAAAACCTCTTATCGGAGAACCCTTAGCTATCTGCAAAAAAAAATAAATCCATTTGAAGTTGTAGCCTCTGCCCGTTGCAGTTGTTGACAAATGCTCTTAAGAAGAAAGTATCCACAAACGTGCATACCGATATCTTTCGGAAAAAAACATGGAGTTTGATTCTAAGGACTTTAAAAACGTCGAGAATTGTCTAAATTTTTAATTCGACAAAACCGACCGATTACAATAGCTTTCAATGGGAAGTAAATAATAAAATTAACTTATTTTTTTTTATAAAAGTTAACACATACACATTATCATACATATGTACATACATATAATTTTTTGAAAATAATCTTTTTTATTTTACCTTAAAAAGAAGAGTAAATTTCCAAAACTACAATATTCAGTCAGTAGTAGCATTTCGTTGCACTTTCTCGTATAATGTCCAATAATTCCAACAATATTTGGATGGCGACCAACGGATTTCATTACTTCTATTTCACGTTTAAAAGCTCGAACATCATCCACCGATGGCTGATCTGTGATTAAATATTAAATAAAATTACATTTAAAAATAAAAATACACAAGTTGGAGTATAGGAAAATGTAGTATAATCTTCTATCTTCGTAATTTTAATATTTTCTTTTAAAAATACCTTTCTTCGAAATAAAAAAAAAACTTCAAATAACAAATAAATAGATTCTTTGAAAGCCATTTTGTGAACTTTACATTTCATTCAATTGAATTAAACATTATGCACATTTCAATGGTAAATAATGTCCCCGTATTTCCTTAGAAATTAATTAATATTATATTAAGTATTCTTCAAACAAAAAAAAAGGCAATCCAGATTGAGATCTAAAATATTTACATTCATCGAATTTTTGCACATGAAATCTTATTTACTCAAGAAGGTCATGTCCTTTTTAGATTTAAATATCACAGACTTAAGTCACGGTACAATAAAAAATGTCAACATTATTTTTCTTCACAATAAAATTCAAGGAAAAAGATTCCAACAAATTTAACAATTGTCCATTTCTTCTATGTCAGTTTCTTATGTGCGTCGTCGTTTATTGACATAAAAATATATGTTTAAAATACTGACGTCTGGGACAAGTCAAGTCTATTATACTCGTATGTATTCGTTGTCCTTCCTTTCTGTGAATCAATATCATGATGTGTTGTATTTTAAACAATTCAATTTTCAACAATCCTCTATCATGTTATCTGTCAAAAGAATAATAAAGCTTTTTACTTACACTTACCTTTGAGCATTTTCACGGCTACTTCTCTGGTATCACCATGACCTCCATCACTACCATCACCGCCACCATCTCCAACAGTCGGTTTGCTTTTATGATAAATTCCTCTTCGCACAAGTCCAAAGGCACCTTCCCCCAAAACCTCGTAGAGCTTCACATCGCTCCTATTGACTTCCATGTCATCATTGAAAAACAGCTTCTCCTCCAAATCCAATTGAAATTGGTGTGTATCATCTTGAGATTGTTGTAAAATCAGGGTTTTTGTAGGAAACTCAAATGTTGACTTTGGATCAATTGGAGCTTTTTTCTCCAATTCCTATAAAAATAAACAAAAAGATATTCATTTATGATAAAAATTTTGAAAAAATTCATATTTCTGTTGTTGATTCAAATTCTTACCTCGAAATATTTGCAACGTTCCTGAAAGCGTTTTAATTTCGCCCTCCGATGGCACACAATAAAGGCAGTAAGTGATAAAATCGCAATGCAAAACAATGGAGCAAAAATTGCTGTACCAAGCTTCAAGATGTAATTTCTATCAGGTGATACTGGAAAAAAGGCAAAAGATCAAGGACTTCAATTTGAAAAAGGATTCAAAATTTATTTAGGTATATTTACATATATAGGTATTTCAAGGAGAATATGGATGTATGTATGTATATGAATGTATTTTAAGGTTTACGTACCAGAAACTAAATGGGGTTTGTTTGTTGTTTGTGTAAGAACTGCTGTTGCATTTCCACCGGGTGTACAGGCAGTAAGATGGATTTCGAATAAAAGTCCATTTAATTTGATATTCGGGATAAAGTACCAAGTTTCGTCCTACAAACAAAATTGAATCTCAATCAGATTGTTATATTAGACATGAGTATAGAGTGTATTGTGTTTGTCATAAAATTTAATTTAAAATAATAAATAATACGGTTATTGGATACAACTATTTGAATTAAATGATAATTTCCATGATTTGGTTTAGAATTGATTATGCCATGATACTTAATTTAAGTTAGTATTAAATATTGGTCATGGTTACTTTCATGTGTATCTAATCAGATGTTATACATACATAGGTACGAGTATTATACAATTTACCAAAAACACTGGTCCACAAAATAACTTTTTTTTGTTGTTGCACAAACAAAAGAATACTTTTTTAAAGGATTAAGATGTCCTTAAATCAAGGGCGGATCAAGACTTTTCATTAGGGGGGGTTACACACTTAGATGAGTTTTTACTCACCGCTTAAAAATGTTCTTTAATGTTTTGTAAAGGAGGCTAACAAAATTTAAATAACATAATGTGTACGAGTATATTAACCTAACCTTTACACATTTTAATTGCTGAAATGACAACTTTAGTTATCAAATTATTTTAGAACACTGTTGTCCAGCAAGGTATGGTCTAACTATTTAATTTGGATGACTCCCTACATATGAAAGCATTCCTAGATTCAAAAATTTTTCTAAATATGCCATATTTAAGAGCTAAAACACAATAGTTTAGAGGGTTTTTGCTGCATTTCACGCAGAAATGTAAGAAATTGTTTTGAAACGTAGCTTTTTTTTCAAAAATAAAATATACTTTTCTTGTATCCATTTCTATTTATGCTAAGAACGCTAAAAAAATTCAAAAATCCAGAAAATGAGAGAGGATCTGATATGAGGAAATGTCGGGCTTTTTTTGACGAAGTTTTTTCGAACTCAATTTTCGGGAGTCTATTATTATAACTATAACTATCAGTCTGCTTACTCGTATTTTGACCTTAAAGGAGTCAACAAAACTTAAAAATTTTAAAGAGAAAAATGTTTGGTTCTTGAATTTAAGGATATACATAGGTGCATTTTAGTACATAATTTCTCTAAAAAATTAAATTAAAACAAATTAAGGTAAACAAATAAGTTGGGAAGAAACATTTGTGTGGCACTCACAAATTAAACGTTTCAGAATCTCTTTTCACTTCAAATCTCAAGAGATTCAAAGCTTGTATATCAATAGATATGACCCGTTTAATATGTTTTTCAATTAGCCATTATTTATTTCAATTCGTTAAATACTAACGTGAACAAAAGCTTAATAATAATGCTTAAAACTACTTAACATCTAATTTTAATCCAAACTATTATAAAACATTGTTTTAAACTTGAAATTTTTAAAATTGTCATTAGGTGATGTTATTATAAAATACAATTTATTGAATATTTCTATCAATTGATTAAGTGGGCTATGAGCACCATAGTTCGACCTACTAAAAATTATATTTACTGGTTTTTGGAGCCGTATACTCGATCGACTAAAACTAAAGTTGAAACGATTAAGAACCGATGGTGATGATACTGTTCCATTTATTATTGCTGCAGCAAAACAAAATTGTAAATATTTTCTATGGTTTGTCAAGGAAGGAAGATTAATTAAAGTGAGCCTTTGAGAATAAGGGGGCAGAGAATTTTCGTAAGGAAGAGAACGGAGACAAAAACGCAAAAATCTCCTCTGAATCGCTTCAATCCTCATTTCGTGTGTAGAATAATAAGATGCCCATACTACACAGGCATATTCCAGAACTGGTCTCACAAATGAGACAAAAAGTATCTTTATAACATAAGGATCACGGAAGTCGCGACTAAATCTCTTAATGAAGCCAAGGACTTTATTTTCTTTTTTAACAACAAAGCTAACATGCTCAGTAAATGTAAGTTTCGAGTCTAAGACTACACCTAGGTCAGTAAAAACAGATACTCTACTTAAAGAACAAGAATCGAACATATAATCAAAAACAATTGGAACTTTTTTGCGTGTAAAACTCATGGTCTTACATTTGTCAACATTTAAAACGAGACGATTTTTATTGCACCATTCCCTAAATAATATTAAGTCATCTTGCAAAAGTAGACAGTCAGATGTAGTGTTAATTCTTTTGAAAAGTTTAATGTCATCAGCATAAATAAGGACAGACGAATTTTTATAATCGAAACCAAGTCATTTATAAATAAAATAAATAAGATTGGGCCTAAATGGCTGCCCTGTGGAACACCAGAATTCACAATAAACGGACTCGAACATTCATTACGAAATATTACACTATATTGTCTATTTTCTAAATAAGATACGATCCAGTTTAAGAAATTTTCATTACAACCTTGACGAGATAATTTAAAAATTAGCGTTTTATGACACAACTTGTCAAACGCTTTACTAAAATCAGTAAATACACAATCTACTTGTCCACGTTTCTCAAAAACATCTAAACAAAAGGACGTAAAATTAAATAAATTAGTAACAGTAGAACGTTTTTTAACAAAACCATGCTGGTTATCACAAATAATTGAACTACAATGAAATGAGAGGACACTACATACGATAGACTCAAATAGTTTAGGTATCACAGATAGCTTAGCAATAGGTCGATAGTTCATAATATCATTTTTAGGACCTTTCTTGTGCACTGGGGTTATAAATGATCATTTCCAGATAAATGGAAAGACCGAACTTCTTAAAGACGTGTTAAAGAGAACACATAAAGGATACGACAAATAAAAGACACATTTTTTCAAAATAGAGGATGGCAAACCATCAGGACCAGGACTAAAACACTCATCTAGTTTCAATATGCTTTGTGCAACAGTATGTTCACTTATTTCAAAATTGATATTATTTAAATGCTGAAAGTTCAAAACTGAAGAAGAAGAGGAAGAAGTATTTACTGGATTAGACTCATCAAACGCTTCCTTAAAATAGCTAGCAAACATGTTTGCAATAACTTTTGGTTCATGGCTAGATGATGTTGTACTTGACATAGAGTTAGGGTAAACATAGGTTTTTTTCTTACAGTTGACAAACTTCCAGAAATTATCAGGATTAGTTTTAAGATCAGTTTCAATTTTATGTATATAATCTTCGTATAAAGAGTTTGAATATTCATTAAATAATTGCTTAAGAATAAGAAACTTTCTATAATCACCATCAGCTCTTGTTTGATTATATTTTACCCACGCTTTGTTTCTCTTGTTTTTTAAGTTTTTGATATGAGAATCGAACCATGATGGAGCATGCGAGTTTTTACGAGCTTTTTTTAATGGAATACTTTTACTGAAACAGTCAAAAAGTGTATTGTAAAAAACGTTACACATATCATTAATATTTAAATTTAAAAATAATTGGTTCCAGTCGATGGTAAATAACAATTCAAACAATATTTCAAAATTACACTTGCTAAAGTTAAATTCAAGTTTGTTATAAGAATATTTATAATTAGGAGAAGACATATTTAAATTAAGTGAAATATCTAAAGCAGGATGATGTCGATCTTCTTCTATAAGTTTAACAGCAGAAGCAATTACTGAGGTTTCAGTACAAACTGTATCGGAGAAAAAAACTAAGTCGAGTGTTCTTCCCAAACGATTGGTTACTCCATTAAACTGATTAAGACCACACGAACACATACCATCTATTACAGTAAGTTCATTTAAGCTGGACGCGTTTATTGGAACGTAGAAGTTATCATCGTCAATTTGCATCCAATTTAGATTCGGTAGATTAAAGTCACCTACAATCAAAATTTCATCTTCTGGCTCCAAAAGAGTATATAGATTTTCTATACAGCTGTTTAATTTTTCATAAATGTCATTGTTAGAACTTGGAGGTATGTAAGTCGATATAATAAATAAATGACCGGATACCATCTTAATTTTTATGCAAAGTACTTCGATGTCCGTGGATCGAAAATCGTCAATCATGTAACATGTATGCGAGTCTTTGATGGCAAGAAGAATTCCTCCTCCTACAGTGTCTGAGATGTCGTTGATATGACGATCGCGTCTGAATATTTGATAGGAAGCATCAAAAAGCTTCGAGTCAAGAATAGAAGTATTCAGCCAAGTTTCTGTCAGTATAATGACAAGGTGGGGTAAATTGTTTATGTTTTTGTAGACCATGTTGGTCTTTGTCCGAAGTCCATTTACATTTTGATAGTAAATTAGAATTTGTTTAAGCTGCCTTGATGTTGATTTAGCGTTGTCCGATTTTGACGAAAAGGGTTTTGAATTATATATCGGTTGTTTGATTTATGCACAAATTCATGAATTATAACACCCTTTGGCCAAAACGATGACGAATTGAGTACATGAAAAACTGAATCTGGTACACGTATTTTAAATGATGAATATTTCGTGTAATTCCGATGAATAATTTTCTCTACATTTGTGATGAGCGAGGTACCAAGTTTATCCGCTAAATAGTTTTTAATGTCAAGGGCATTCGCCGATGGGTCAAGTTTGGATAAAAATAGCACCTTTTGTCCTTCTACAATTTTGAGCCCTGATACAATAGGAGACGAAATTCCATTTTTGTCTGTGGTAATTACATTTAAACTATCCGGAGCGAGATTCGGCTGCGGCTGTCTTAAAGATGAGTTGTTCAACATATTCGTCGGGTAATGAGAGATTTGCGCAGGCTTTGTTGCTGATACGGAGGAAGTTGTTTCCGATGTGTCACACAAAGGGACAGAAATATTACAATTTGAAGCTAACGATGATAGCAACGAGAAAGAAGTTTTAGTCTTATTGTTAAAGTTGAAATCAAGTCGAGATAAATTGTAGTCATTAAAAATACATATTGCGGCTTTTTTTGATAGTTGGGGGGCATCAGAAATATCTTCGTCCAGTTCATCACTTCTACGTTTAGATAAAGCTATTATTTTACTATTTGGTTTAGCCGTTATTTCTCTATTAGTTGTTTTGTCGTCAATTGAAGTTAAATTATCCATTTTGCTACAGAGAAAATGTAGTTGCTTCTCAAGTTTCTCTAGCTGACTAGTATGGTGAAGGACATCACGAGCAATATTTTTTTCAGCGAATGGGTCACATTCGTCACAGAAATAGAAAAATGATTTCCTTTTCTAAAACAATTTGATGCAGCTGAAAAAAATTAGTTTAACAAAAGTGTCACTTTTGCTGTTTTTGGGACATTTATATTATTGAAATTCGTGTTTAAATATCAGTTTTAGAGCATCCAAAGCAAATTCACTTCAAAAGTAAATTCATTTAATTTTTTAAGACCTTTTAAGATCTTTTGTATTCAACAGAAAACCAATTTTGAAATAAATAAAATACACGACTGGGTAGATAGAACTTGCTAATTTCTTCCAAAAAGCCTGTTTAAAAATATTTCCTATATATTTTAAGATTTAAAAAGGCTCCCTGAAATTACGCCATAGGAAATTACGCCAAAAAAATAAAATGGAAAAAACGCCAAAAATTTTCCATACAATTTTTTGGCTTTTTTTCCTAGGAAAAAGAATCCACAGAGTTTGGTGTTAATTCCGGATTTTTTGGCTATTTTTTCCGAAAATTTCTTGGCGCTTTTTCCTTTTAGAATAATGAAAAAAGGCCAACAAAAATTTTGTTTGGAAAAAACGCCAAAAACTTGCTTTTGGACTTTTTTTCCAAACAAAAAAGGAAAAAACGCCAAAAAATAAACTTTTTGGCTTTTTTTCCAAATCTTAAAGGAAAAAACGCCACAAAACAAACTTTTTGGCTTTTTTTCCTAATCGAATAAGGAAAAAAAGCCAGAAAATTAACCGTTCGTTCTTCCAAATCAAAAACAAAAAAGACAAAAAAGGCCACCTGTGGGTGGCCCGCTTCGCGGGATCTCAGGATTTAAACTCCACTTTTCGGGGTTCACACCCGCTCACGCAACTCCGTTGCTCCGCTTAGGGTATGTAAAGTCGCCAGGCAGGCGCCAATATCAACAGCTTTTTTGAATAAAAGCACCTGTGGGTGGCCCGCTTCGCGGGTTCTCAGGATTCTAACTCCCTTTTTCGGGGTCACACCCGCTCACGCAACTCCGTTGCTCCGCTTAGGGTATGTAAAGTCGCCAGGCAGGCGCCAATATCAACAGCTTTTTTGAATAAAAGCACCTGTGGGTGGCCCGCTTCGCGGGTTCTCAGGATTTTAACTCCCTTTTTCGGGGTCACACCCGCTCACGCAACTCCGTTGCTCCGCTTAGGGTATGTAAAGTCGCCAGGCAGGCGCCAATATCAACAGCTTTTTTGAATAAAAGCACCTGTGGGTGGCCCGCTTCGCGGGTTCTCAGGATTTTAACTCCCTTTTTCGGGGTCACACCCGCTCACGCAACTCCGTTGCTCCGCTTAGGGTATGTAAAGTCGCCAGGCAGGCGCCAATATCAACAGCTTTTTTGAATAAAAGCACCTGTGGGTGGCCCGCTTCGCGGGATCTCAGGATTTAAACTCCCCTTTTCGGGGTTCACACCCGCTCACGCAACTCCGTTGCTCCGCTTTGGGTATGTAAAGTCGCCAGGCAGGCGCCAATATCAACAGCTTTTTTGAATAAAAGGACCTGTGGGTGGCCCGCTTCGCGGGATCTCAGGATTTTAACTCCCTTTTTCGGGGTCACACCCGCTCACGCAACTCCGTTGCTCCGCTTAGGGTATGTAAAGTCGCCAGGGAGGCGCCAATATCAACAAATTAATTTTGGAAATTAAGCCAGAAAAAGCTCTGTTTATTCTTTTAAGGCTTAATTTCCAAAACTAATTTGGAAATTACACCAAAATGTTCTTATTTTTTTGGCGTTTTTTCCATTTTAGTATTTTGGCTCTTTTTCCAAAAGTTTGGCGTAATTTCCACACTTTTTGGCGTATTTTCCTTTTTGTTTTTGGGCGCTTTTTCCTATTTTTTTACGCCAAAATTTTTTGGGCTTTTTTTCCAAAACAGTTTTTGGCGTAATTTCCTATGGCGTAGTTTCAGGGAGCCTTTAAAAATGTACCTGCAAAATAAGTTTTTCTCAAAAACTTAAATGCCATTTTATTTGTCAAAAAATCTAGATTAACTTATTTTTTTTTCGAAAATCATTTTAAATTTGAAATGTTGTCTTAAAAATATTTTTGGTAAGCACTAAATAAAGAGCTTATAAATATATGTACATTTTACATTTAAATTTCGTCAACAAATGTTGACCCCTTTCTGAGATATCGAGTTTTTTAAACAGAATTAATATTTTTTTAAAAATAAAAAAAAATACATTTTTGATCATAAAAAATCATCATCAATTTGATCATCAAAAAGAGCTTGCACAGAAAGAGAAGATTATTGAAATCGGTCCATTAGTTCTTGAGAAAACTTAAAAACAAAATAAAGGTTTTTGAGGGGTACCCTTCTGGAGCCATACCAAAATATGTTTTTCTTGTAGAAAGAAGCCAAATTAAGAACGCAAAATTTAGAGAAAGTTTTAGAAAAATCATATGTTTTAACCATTTTTATGGGGACTGCTGTTATTTTTCGTATTAATAAAATGAAAAAAAAAAACGCCTTACGCTAATCGGCTGAAAACCTTAACTTCAATCAACACAATTTTTTGGACTGTAGGAGCCAGGAAAGACAGACAGACGGAAGGAATCGGGGTACCCATTTTTTTCGACTTCTCTACCGTCGTAATGTCATATTTGATTAAAAGCTCTATTTCGAAATTGTTTACTAAAGCAAAATTTGCCATATATGTATGTAGTTCCTATATGTCGCTAGTAAAAATCACTTCAATGTTCACTATTTATGTGTGTCAAGAAAATTTAATAATAAAATTGAAGGCTAGTTTAAGGAATTTAAAGGCAACTTAATATAAAATTGATGATCTCTTATTCAAGGTTTCTTCTTAAGAACCTGAGTATTTGCTCTTTTTCTTAGAAACAATTTTTATGAAAATAATTAAAAGCATTACTAAAGTTTTTTTCAAATTCTAAATTGACAGCAAACCACTTTTTGGTGAATGTCGTTAAATTACTAATAAATCTTTAGATGAAATATTTACTTATACAACTTAACTATATAAGCTTTATGGCTCATATGACCCCCCCTGGATCGTCAGTTGGTCAAAAGTTGATGAATTTGTGCTGCGTTTTTGGAATAGGCTGATTTTCCGATTCATATTATGATCTTGGTCCATTCTTCAGTTAAAAGTAGTACTTTTAGCAACAAAGTTTAAGGAAGTAAAATACAAATGTTGTTTTCATACACAAAAAATAAATAATTCAAAATAGAATGAGGGTCATATCCATTAACGCAATACGATTAGTTTTGAATTGAAGGGGATTCCTACGAAAAAGAAAACAAATTATCTCCAAGGGGGGGGTGAGGTCATGACCCCTATGATGATTTTGAAAAGTACAAATCTTTCTATTTTAGATATAATTTAAAGCAATTTAGTATATTACTTAGTTTTTGGAAATTCTCATTAGTTATGACTTATGAGTCTTTATTTGAATCTAATATATGAAGTTTCGAGAAAAACTTGAATGTGATAAATTTTTAATAGTTTTGGAAAATAAGTTTTGGACTTAATTTTAAAAGCTGATTTTGAATCTAAACTCTACTTTTAACTATTTGCTAAAGTTTTAAAAATACCCGTATACAACACTATTTTTATATTTTTTAATGTGATAAAGCACTTTTTATGAAAAGAATTCCTCTTGAAGTACTTCTCTCAAGGGGCAGTACCCGGGACCAATTTTCAATTTCAAACTATTTATTTCATGAAAAAAGAGTGTTTTTTTGCATTTTGAAGCTTTTTTTTAACAAAATTAAAGTAATCCATTCTGACATTTCAGAACTTTCGATAAAACGGTGACCTTTTCTTTTACGTGTCAAACTTTCATATGTGATAACGCTTTTTTTATGAAAAGAATTCCTCTTGAAGTACTTCTCTCAAGGGGCAGTACCCGGGACCAATTTTCAATTTCAAACTATTTATTTCATGAAAAAAGAGTATTTTTTTTGCATTTTGAAGTTTTTTTTAACAAAGTTAAAGTAATACATTCTGACATTTTAGAACTTTCGATAAAACGGTGACGTGAAATTTTAATTAATCTGATATTTAATTATTCATCATCATAACAACATATTCCTAATTCTATTAACTATGAAATAGTTTATAAACGAACCTTTTCTTTTACGTGTCAAACTTTCATATGGTGCTGCTATATTTCAAAAATAGAAACCATTTTGTATTTTTAACTTTAATACATTTTTAAAAAGAAATAACTTTTGGGTTTACATATTTATTTCTAGATTCACACCTTCGGTTCTGGAACTTTAACAGCAGCGTCCGTGGTAAAATATTTCACCTTAGCTTTAAGCACAATTTGGGACGTACCGTAAAGTACTTAGTTTTTTTTTCAGCCACACATCAAGAATGTGAACCAATCTTGTTTTTACCTCCCATTCATATCAATCAAGCATAAGTCTCCATTTTGTTTTCGAGGTTACCCAAGAAATACAATCAACTGTTCTTAGTAAAATTGCTGGAATACAAATTTATTTTTTCCGATCTATCTACAAGGATTTATCGCTATTAAACCGGAATCTCTAACAGTTTCACTAAAAATTTGACTCAATTTGAATCAATAAGCCCTTCAGTCCAGTGCTTCTTTTCTAAACTTTTAATGAGATAAACTGTTTGTTAAAATCAGTGTTGCCACAGTGTAAAATATGATAAAAAGTATTCTGTATTTTGATTTTATTTTTAAGTAAAAAAAAAACTTGCAGCATAGAAGGATAGAAATTTTTCCGATGTTGTAATTTTTTTTTTAAATAAAGATTTGTAAATATTTATTATTTCATTCAAAAACTACGCATTGGCACGTGTTTCCTTTTTTTGTTTGTGATTTGTTGCCACAAATTCTTAGATTTAATTTTAATATCGGCTTCTAATATGAATTGATTAATATTTTAATTTAAAGTACATAATAAGCTTAAATCTATAAATTTAATCAACCTTTTTTTAGATGATTCTAAATTCTCACACAAAAATAATATCCACCCACAAAAGCCCAAGGCTTACTTACATATATTCAAATTACTTTTCAAGAACCTCCCTTGCATAAAAAATAAGTAGACCATTTTCATATTTGCATTTCCCTTAAAGCACATATTTTTCTAGATTTACACGTGCTTGTAGGAGGGGATACATTTTTTATGAAAGGAATATTCTTAAAACCCTTTTGAATATATTATGAAGAAAAAAAAAAAAAACAAATAAATCTTATTATAATATTTTGGTAAGTTAAAAGTAGCTACCTTAAACGCAAAATCATTTAAATTTACCTTTGATACATTATAATCGTATTTCTTAACACTGTGCGTTCGTAATTGATCAAGATCAAGCAATCGCAAAGTGTAATAGTCTGGTTTATAAATTGGATGCTGCCAGCTTATGTTAAGTGAAAAAACATTTGGCAATAGGAAGTGTTCTGTCACAGAGAGTTCTTCTGGTTTCAGTGGATCTGAAATATTGAAAGAAATAAGAATCATTTTAAATGATGAAACTGATATATGAACTTGAAATTATATAAAATATAATATCGCAGGTGTGCACAACTAACCTTCATAACTTACCTATTGAGTTATATTCTTTTTTTCCATACCTTAAATTATATTTAACTTTGATACCTATAATAAAATACACTAATTTGTGACAAATAAACTCACAGAAGAGAACAAAACTTTACTTGTGGGAAAATGCCATGAAAATTGAATATTTATTAAATACTTTGGAGTTCAACATCTTTTTATTTTGCCAACATCACTAAAGCAACTTTTTAAACTTTTTGATTATATCGGTTGTTGTTTTTAGAGGTCACACTAATAAGTTGAATTCATTTTTTTTTTCAGTAAAAATAGCACAAATTTACAAGAGAACAAAGTTTAAAAATTGTGAAACTTCATATCAAAGTTCACGAAAGTTGAGCCGATTAAGGCTCATTTAAGTGGAACATGTAATCTAGCAGAATTGTCGATTTTGGAGTAAGCACAATCCTCATAAGAATTTCGAGACTTAATTAATTTCAAACTTTTTGGTGCGATTTACATGAGGAAAGCATCATTGGCCCATTTTTCCCTAATTTTTTTGAGGGAGAAATGGTTATAACAAAACAGTGGCTTAAAATACAATACATCGCGTGCAGCCCTCACATCGTTGAGCCAAATGTATTTTAATGGAATCATCATAAGAAATTTCCTGTTAATTCGCCACCTCATTTCTGTGATTTACACCTTTTGACTGAGATTTGGGATACAATGATTACTTCTCGTACAAGTAATTAGTAATTGACCTTTTTACTGTTTTAATAACACATATAATAGTAACTGAGAAAAATATGCATTTTAATTACTTGTAATTGTATGTAATTGAAAAAAAGAGGCTGGGATGCGACCCACACTGATAACTTCCTTAAAAGGTTTTAAGGTTTTCGTGTTTTGTTAAAAAAGTTTTCAGTTGAATTATTCTTAAAAATTTTAAAATTACCAACAATATTTTGCATTTATGAAGAAATAGTTTGATTTCAAAATATATTTTTGTTAACGATATTTTTATTCGTTACTTACTAATTTTTACCAATTTTAGTAGTATGTATTTTTGAAATTTTTTTTATTTCTTATATAAACAAATACTAATTGGATGAATGAAATTAATTTGAAGTCAATATCTTCTATTGATCACGAGATATCGAAAACTGAACATCAATTTTTACCAATGTTGCGTACTATTTTTTGTAGATTTTAATTTTTTAAGAAAAAACTGACTGTTGAAAATTACTGAATGTCGAAAACAATATTTTCTGTGAGATAAAATAAGTTTGAAGCCAATATTTTTATTTTTGAAAAGATATTTGAGTCGAAAATCAATGCTTACCAATTTTTAGGTACCTATGTTTTTTAAATTAGTATTTTTTGTTAAAAGACTGTCAATTCAAATTTTCTTAAAATTTTACCGAATGTTTAAAACTATATTTCTTATAAAATAAAATTAGTTGGAAGCCATAATCTCCAATTTTTGAAAAGATATTTAAGTCGAAATTCAATTTTTAACAACTTTGAGTAATGTTTTTTTTAGGTTTTTATTTTTTATAAAAAAAACTGTCAATTCGATTTTTCTCACAATTTAACCAGATGCTAAAAACTTTATTTTTCGTTGCATTAAATTGTTTTGGAGATAACATCATTTTTTACTCGTAAAATTTGCGAGGTGACAAATGTTTTTTTTCTTTTTTTTTTTTATTTATAAAAAAAACCGTTATTTGGATTTTTTTCCAAAAATATACTTGTTTAGTATCACGTTACAATATATAATATAAAATTTAGTATCACGTTACATAATATTATATAAAATTTAATTAAAGTCTCTAGCGTTATTGGTTCGTGAGATTTTAGGATTAACCAAAATTTTCACTTTTTTTTTAAACTGCTATGGTAAAAAAAACACCACGCAAATTTCTTGAGAGCCCTTTCTGCATCATTCTGTATTATTATCTGTATAACAAAATTTATTTGAAGTCGATATCTCTTCTTGTTCTTGATCTATAAACAACGAGAAAAACGTCGCGAACGTACGGACATACGGACGTACGAACGTACGTACACACGCACGCATAGACATCTTTCTAAAAATCTTTTATTTCGACTCTAGGGACCTTGAAACGTCGAGAAATGTCAAAATTTTCAATTTGACAAATCGGACCCATTACAATAACTTCCTATGGGAAGTTAAAAATATACATTTCGAGTACTTTTAATTGTAATTACATTACATTAAACTGAAAATTGTAATGGGTTCGTTTAAGTTCTTGAATGCAAGCGGTTTTAAGTTATTTTCAAGGTAATTGGTTTCATAATTATTTTATTGAAGTTTTTTGATGAATGTAATTAGTATTTGAGAAACTTCAATTACATTTTGAAGTAATGAAAAAGTGTATGGAGATTTGGATTACAAAGTAATTGTAATGAAATGTTTGTAATTATTTCTTCCCAACTCTGTTTTTACTACATTTTTTAAAGTAAGTACTTGGAGTAATGGTGAAAATTTGAAAAAGATGGCGTTTAAAAAGCAAACTCGTGTAAACTATATGCCAAAAATTATTTTTTAAAAAAATAATAAATCCAAAATGTTTATCATTTTATTGAATTTGTTGTTCTTTGAATCTAAAAACAGCATCCGATTAAATAAGTTCTTATATCCTTATGTTAAGTAGTTGTAATTGCTCTTAACTTGGTTTTGATAAGTTGTTAGAAGGTGGGTAGAGATTAAGTTTTTTTATAATTCTTCTTTTAAAATATTTTATATTTTTTTTTTTGGTAATTAATTTCCAAAAATAACGGAAGACCATTTTAAAGAATGATGCCTTTAAGGTTAAAATAACTAAAAATATTTGTATAAAAATATAAATACAAACAAAACTAATTAAACAAATTACTATTTTACGAAAAACTTGTTTATCGTGGTTCTGGTTATCATTGTGCATCGAAATATTACCACCGGTTAAGCTGACTTTACTTTGAGTGAGTTTTAACATATTATGTACATTGTACATACATTTATTTTCACCAAACCACAAATATTTAAAACTATTAGATACATATAAAATTACAAAAACCATACAATTTAGGAATTAATACCACAATTTAAATTAGAAAATATTTAATACTTTCGTCTATTTGTAAAGGGGCTTTTACATATAAAAATATCTATTTTAATAAAATCAATACAAAATGTGTGTAACCTTTTTTTTCAGGTGTAAATATTGGTGTTTACTGTTTTCCCACACATCATTTAAAGTTTATATAGCTATATAATATGTAAATTTAAAAATTGATTGATTAAAAGATATAATATCACTTACCACAAATATTAAAATTGGTATTATGCATTTCAATGCATGATGGTGTTGTTATTGTCTCCCATTTCATTCCACTTTCTTTTGATGAATCATTTGTGTGCATAGCACGTATTCCAATATTATAAACTGTTGAAAATGTTAAATTTTCCAGATTGTAGGTGAAAAATTTCTCAGTCTGAAATTAAGATAAACTTTGATTTTTTGTTTAAAGTACACAAAAAAGATGTTCATAGTTTTTTGGAAATTATTTTTTATTTACTACATGCTTTAATTTTTCATTAAACTTTCATCTAAAAATGGTGAGAAAGTTTTTAGCATTTAAATAAATAAATGGTTAAATAATACTCTCAAAAATTGTGATCTATAGCAAATGACTACACTTCCCAGTTCTTTTCACTTCTAAAATAACATCCGAGTAACCATACCTTCCTAGTCTGCTTGAAAAATTCTTTTATACTCATGGATCAAAAACAGATGAATTAGTGAATGCATACATATGTATATGCTCTGGAAGACTTAATTTAGACCTTTCTCGGTTCAAAGAGAATGTAATTTCGAAACTGATGTACTTATTTTTTTTAGCTAGCAAAGCTTAAAAGCAAATGACTCAATTTTGTCTTCACAACTTTATCTGTTTTGGAAAAGGCACAACAGAGGAATATTCGCGTCCGTTGATTGCCAGGGATTAGAGACAATTAAAGAATTTGCAACGCAGGAAACCTTTCAAAATGGTTTACCTCCGAATGATGGTTTAGCGAGTATTACAGATTCTTTAAGTGCCCATGTGAAATCAGAACAGCTGTGGCTAAACTAATAGGGACAAAATGTGATTTTTGGTAATATTGTCTAAAAATTGAGTGAGGCAATAAACGTAAAATTTAACCTGTTAATTTGTTTTGTGAATATTATTGAAATGGTTTTAAATTTTTGATTACTGCTGGGATTTTTATAAAAGGATGACCCAACAAATAGAAACACTTGATTCAAACTTCAAAAAGCAATACACATTATTAAAAACTGTATTTTTTTTGTTAATAGATTATAATAATATACTTTATTAATTAAGTCTGTCGTAAATTTAATGGAGTACTGAAACTTATCTAAGGCACCAGTTATAGCTATCATTGGTTTTCATCATTGAAAACAAACATTGGAATATTATTAAAAATGTTTGTCAATAAAAAAATTTCCTGATTGAAATCCACCGAAAAAATTTTAGTGACAGAAATCTGTCATTGTAATTGTGTGAAATTGGAACACAAATCAGTGGAACGATTCGTTTTAATTTTAAACATACAAGTATCTGCTGCTCAGGAAATTGAATTTTCGTCCGAGAATAGAAAAATACATTCTTAGAGAAAAATAAATGCGCAATGACACTTTTTTTCCTCAAAACAAATTCTTTGTGTAATTTCCGATCGATCAGTATGTAATTTTCATTTCTAATCAAAGGAAACACCCTCAAATATCATTTCAAAAATGTTTCCGGATCGATTTCAATTACATATAGCTATAACTGGCCCCTAAAAATTAGTTTGGTAAGAAGGCTCATTTCAATGAGATTTAGCTCTAGTTGAGAATACCACTCCAAGACAACAATTTTGTTGACTTAAAAATAGAGCTTTGTTATTTTTGCAGTATAATTTGGTTCGTTATCCTGCTGAAAAAAGGCTTTTAAAGTAGGAAGCAGGAAACATTTATGTAAGGGTCATTCATTTTTCAGTTTCGAAAGTAAAGCATGATCTCAGTAGTTAATTGACGACGTTATTTTAATGAGTTTGATTTGTAGAATTGAAACTAAATCAAAGGTTTTTAGAGAGATGTTTGTGCATGTGTCTGTACGAACGATTGTACGTCCGTTAGTAGGTTCGTATACGTTCGGTATACCTTTTTTCGCAGGCAATATCAAGAGTCCGCAGGGACTAACATATAATTTTTTCTTACAGATAATAAAATTGAAAGATGCAAAAAGGACTTTCAAAAAATTTAAGCGGGTGTTTTTTGTTACTAAATCAATTTTTAAAAAGTAAAAAATTGCATTGATCTTAAACATCTCTCTAACCAACGAATTCAATTAAATTTTATATCATACATGATACGGAATTGGTATGAATTCGAAAAAAAAAACTGATAAAAATATCTGCCGAACAATAAAGTTTTTAAAGATTTTTATAAAAAAAATAAAACCCAAACAAAAATATAACTAAAAGTTGGTCAAAATTGATTTTCAACTCGAACAGTTGGAGATATTTACTTCAAATTAATTTTATCTTATAAAAAAACAATGTTTCAAACATTTGGTACAATTTTTAGAAAACCAAATAGAAAGTTATTTTTTCTATTTAAAAAAAATGTAATAAAAATACTGCACAAAATTAGTAAGAACTGATTTTCGACTAGAATACCTCAAGAATATAATAAATATTGACTTTAAAATTATTTCATTCTATGAAAAAATATTGTTTTTGTAATTTTCTTAGAAAAATCTAATAAGCAATAATTTTTAATAAAAAACTTAAAAAAAAGAAATGCCACTAAAAATTGGTTTTTGACTAAAATATCTCGGAAATAAAAATGGATATTGAAATCAAACTTATTTTATAAAATATTATTGTTAACTTTTAATAATTTTTTAAGAAAAATCCAATTGCAACTTTTAACACTAAAAACGAAAACCTACAAGAACAACTAAGAACTAATAACAAATGGTTTTCGACTCAACTATCTTAAGAACATAGAAAGATATTAACTTCAAACTTTTTATATTTTATTTAAAATGTTGTTCTTAATATTTTGTTAAATTTTAAGAAATATGAATAAACGTTCACGAATTTGAAGTTATCACTGTGAATTGCATTTGAATCATTTTATGTGCATCCTCAAAATTCTCAATTCCTTATAGTACGAAATGCTTTTATTATGTTGTTCTATTAAAAAGACCAAACTTACAAACACAAAATAAAAGTTTCACCAAGTATAAAAATACTGATCAGTATAAGAGCACATTGTTATTTTATTTGTTTCAATATTCTACCTTAAAAAAAGTGCATTTTAATTTTCGCAATTTTCCGAGAAAAATTCAATACCACTTAAATCAAGCAAACATTTCAATTTCCAACTAAAAATATCAAAATCAAATATACACATCTTTCCAATAGAAAACAAGAAACGAAGACGATATTTACCTTATGACTTACATCTCGAATATCAATTGACGTCGCTTCCATATCCAAATGTTCTGGTGAATAACAAACAAGGCCATAGTGGCACGTCATATCTGAAACATAAATATTAAAAAAAAAAAAACAATAAAAAATATTAAAATAAATTGAATGTTAAAAAAATTGCACAAGCGCAAATAAATCCATACAAAAAAAAAATAAAAAGCAAATTTTATATTCACTATTTGCAATTCATTTTTGATGCAACCAACAGACTTCCTTTAGTCTGGTCGGTCGTTCGGTCGGCCGGTCGTATGGTCGATCAGTCATGTCGGTTGATTGAACGGCCGGCGGTAAATCGATTTGAATAACTCAAACCTTCTGTACTCACCAGATGATGGTTTCCATGAAATCAAAGCAGTAACAAGCTTTTCATCAGACTCATCCTCATCAAATTTCAACAAAGATATATCTTGGATCTCCTTTGGCTTATATCCTCGTCCGAGAGTTTTGAATTGCCTTCCTTTCGCAATAATTGAATATTCCTCGCTCGAGTACACTACAGCCACAGATATGCTGTAGTTTGTGTTTTGGCTTAAATTTCCAATTGTAATCATATTTTCATTTGACTTTGGAAAATAAGAAAAAAACAAATTGTAAAAAAAAGAAGTGCAATTCAAATGCAAAGCTATTTAAATAAATATTTCATCAAACACATGTTGTACGTGATATACTTAAATATACATTTTAGAAAATAAATCTTAAATTTATTGAAACAAATTTAGATTTAGATTCAACATAATGGCTTTTCGAAATAAACTTAACTTACCAAATACACAGAGATATCTTTTGCCTCGTGAGCTAAGGAAATATTTATTATGTAAATTTCCTGAGTGTTATTGCTGTTATTGGTCTCGTTGTTTCCTCTGCTTCCTTTTTGGGGGTATATTTTCGAGTTCACGGTCAAACGATGGTATTGGTGAAGGCTGTTTTTCTGATATGGTAAAATTACTTTAAGAGTAATACTGCGATCATCGCGGCACAGCAATTCGAGGTCATGGCTTTCATTAATTTTCTTCAATTCAACATTGGTATTTGAGTTTTCGTCTGACTGGCACGAATCAAAGCAATTTTCAAAATTCTACAAAGGAGGATGATAAGGAGAAGAATGAGCAAATAAAATAAATTAAAATTAAGTTAAAAGTCGACTTAAATACACATACATAAATATATCTAATGTCTTCGGGTTAAACAAAAATGTTTCAAAAAAAAATTCTAACCATCAAGAAACTTTTGGTAATAACTTGAAGTTTGCCATTTGAATGACAAATCAAAAAGAAAACTTCCTGTTTGAAGCCTCATAGAGATACCATTTTCATTAGGAAGAAATGCTGAATTTTAGATACATTAGTGCCTAAGCAAAAAATTTGTACATGACTTGCTCCTATTGAAATGTGGTGAGAGCACAGGGAGGGTAGTTCTTTTACGATGAAATTAAAGTTTAATTATCAAGGGAAATTTATTTGAATTTGAAATGTATCAGAAAAGATAAACAATTTTTGAATAGTTTTTTACGAGTCAAAAAGCTGGGTTTTCAAAACCAATATCCAATTGAATTTATACATATTTATTTCAAAGCTAAAACTCACTAAGTAACAAAATACGCCAAAGGCCATTTGATTCTTCATAGAAGGATTTTTAAAAGATTTCACTTCAATGTTAAAGAAAACGAGGAAACAATTGATGTTTGTTCTATTGTAACGAAGACGAAGTCTAAAGGTGAAATATTGCATTGTGATCACCTCTTCGATAAATCTCTTCTCTAAAAATTCTGACTGTTTCGTTGCTTGTTTGGCAGGTAGAGATAGTGTTGTCTTATTGACAATAAAATGAAGACTGTATCAATTACATTCCAGTACGGTAGTGCAATTTTCAAATAAATAAGGTCCAATAATACCGCCAGCCCAAAAACTGCACCAAATAGTGACAAGTTTAGGATATAGAGGCTTTTCAACAACTTTTTCAATTCTGCTTATTAACGTAGGTAGTTTTCTATGTATAAAGAGGCCTATTCACTGAAGGTGATTTTTTGATAAAAAAAATGAATCATTTTGATGCATTTCAAGGAACCAAACTTCGAAAAAACGACGTTGTTGATGGTCAAATTTCAAACATATAGGTTTTCGTCAACAATATGGTCTAAAGCACCAAATTTCGCACGGTTTCAATTAATTACATCAATTACTTGTCCCAATGGCTCATATATATGTACCTATATGACTGTCGCATCAAGACGACCCAAAAGTGCTTTATTTTGCGAACTGAGGACTGCAAAATTTTTGAAGTGAATTTCAAAATTGTGATTGCATTTTTTAAGGTTATATCGTTCCATTTCATGTAATGGTATAGTTGTTTTTGTCAAATGTCAACAAAGTACAGCTTGAAAAATGAAGCTTACAAAATAGCGGGGTATTCAAATGAAACCTCTTATTGAAAAACCATGTAATTATTTGTAAGTAGTTCTTGTAACACTGGTCGGCAAGGCTTTTTTGCTTGCAAATACATTGTACTTTTCCTATAGGTTTTGATTGCTTTAATTCAAATCCGACTTCAAAATTATTCTATCACGGAAGGGTTTTTGAGATACTACATTTTAAAACTCGAAAAAACACATGTACCTATATAAGGTATTCTGAGGTTATCTTAATTCATTAAGCAGGTTTTTTTTTCAATAAAATTGGTGATGATTTATGAATCTATAAAAGTTTTCTTCAATATTCAGTTGAAATATTTATAGTATTTTCTAAGATTTTAAAAAAATCTACACAAGTTGTACAAAAACTCTCTTACAAAAATTTGAAAGAAACTGTAAACTATTTGTACTAGAACGGTTTTCAACGTTTTTTGCTCTTGTAACGAATCCATCGTCTAAACAATACTATCATATCAAGTTCTTGAAATATATTAAAAAATAAAAAAATAACGTTAAAACGAGTATTTTAAAAATTTGAGCAGTAGCTAAAATCAAATAGAGCAAGGACCCGGGCCTGCCAGACATACCTTTTATCATAAAAGCTGAAAGTTTGTCTATGTGTGCCTCTAGTACAGGTAAGAACGATCCCCACCCATGATACCTGGGTAGTGGTTCCTTTGACAGCTATTAATTACATCAATTACTTGTCCCAATGGCTCATATATATGTACATACATATATAGCTGTCGCATCAAGACGACCCAAAAGTGTTTTATTTTGCAAACTGAGGACTGCAAAATTTTTGAAGTGAATTTCAAAATTGTGATTGCATTTTTCAAGGGTATATCGTTCCATTTCATGTAATGGTATAGTTGTTTTTGTCAAATGTCAACAAAGTACAGCTTGAAAAATGAAGCTTACAAAATAGCGGGGTATTCAAATGAAACCTCTTATTGAAAAACCATGTAATTATTTGTAAGTAGTTCTTGTAACACTGGTCGGCAAGGCTTTTTTGCTTGCAAATACATTGTACTTTTCCTATAGGTTTTGATTGCCTTAGTTCAAATCCGACTTCAAAATTATTCTATCACGGAAGGGTTTTTGAGATACTACATTTTAAAACTCGAAAAAACACATGTACCTATATAAGGTATTCTGAGGTTATCTTAATTCATTAAGCAGGTTTTTTTTTTCATTAAAATTGATGATGATTTATGAATCTATAAAAGTTTTCTTCAATATTCAGTTGAAATATTTATAGTATTTTCTAAGATTTTAAAAAAATCTACACAAGTTGTACAAAAACTCTCTTACAAAAATTTGAAAGAAACTGTAAACTATTTGTACTAGAACGGTTTTCAACGTTTTTTGCTCTTGTAACGAATCCATATTCTAAACAATACTATCATATCAAGTTCTTGAAATACATATATTAAAAAATAAAAAAATAATTTTGAAACGAGTATTTTAAAAATTTGAGCGGATAGCTAAAATCAAAGTTCGGAATCGAAATCAGCACTCTAAAAAGTATTTTTTAAAAACTATGAAAGTTCCTATTAAATTCAAGGTTAGCTCAAAACTTCATATAGAGTTATAAATAAAGATTTATAACTAATGCGAATTTCCAGAAATTAAGTAATACATACTAGGTTACTTAAAATTGAAATAAGGGGTTATTACAATTATCGAAGAACATATTGAAGGTAAACGCGTATTTTCTGTTGCATTACTGTAACACCATAAAATGTCAATTTTCAGGGAAGGGTGGTTACGATAAAGATACGTTGGAATACCTCTATAAAATAAGAAATTTCCTCTAATAAAACTGACATTTACCGATTTTGTTTGTAGCAGAAAAATACGATTTTTCTGACATTTACAACGAAGTATTTTTTTTAAACAGAAAAGAAATTGTTTTCTATTTACGTATTACCTATAGATGAATTGCTAAAAATAAAAATAAATTAGGTGGCGCAAAAGTCTATTGGGAACTAGGGCCTAGTGACTTACAACTCTCAACCATTCCTGCGTGCGAGTAAAGTTGTCAAAGATGGAGGGAACCTACAGCCGAATCCGAACGAATTCGAACGGCTAATTTGAGAAAGCACTTTTCATGACAAGAATTACTCTTGGAGGATTTGGCAATTAATGGCGTGACGTGACAACCAGTGCTGCCATAATCTCAAATTTCATAATGCTAGATTTCGAATTTTATAATGCTAGATCGTATGGGAGCTCAAAAAACAAATGCTAGATTTTAAAATCCATATAAAACGTCCATATCGATGATTAAAAAACAAACATCTTAAAAAATGCAAAATAATATTTATTTTCACAAAAAAATACCTAACAAACATAGGTATATAACAAAAAAAAAAAAAAAACAAAACAAAACAAAATTAATTCAGAAATAACAAAACTTAAAGCTTTATATGTAAATAGGTATTAACAGCACAGTGTTTTTAAGTATAGGAACATGTTTTATAGTTAATTATTTAATTTTAAATCATTCAGACTTATCACATTCTTATTTATAGTTTTAAAAAATAAATTTCTTATTTATTTTATAATTTTATATAAATAATGAGTTATCCCAAAGTTCTTCATATAAATAGTCTTCTTCGCCCTTAGATTTTTCATACTTTGCTGAGGCTCCAACTTCATCTATAACAGTTCTTGAAACCTCATAAGAAAAGCAGCATTTATCTTCTATTTTCAGCCCCTAGTGTATTTTGACAATGCTGTTCAATAGTTCTATTCCTATGTTATTACGAATTTTTGTTTTAATTATATTCGTTTGGCTGAACAGGCTCTCAACCTCAGCGTTTAACTAATTCGGGATTTGACGTTATTAAGGTTAAATCACAATGGTTTGTAATTAAAAAAAAAAGGTGATGATTTTTATTTTTTTTTCCAAATATGATATAATCAATATAATCAAATCAATCTTTTGAAATCAATTTTGGCATTCAAGAATGCAAAACTTAAAAACAATAATGCCAGAAAAGCATTTAGCATTATTTTAAAATATCATAATGCTTTTCTCTTCTCTATAATGCTAGATCTAGCATTAATAATGCCGTTATGGGAACACTGGTGACAACCCTCCACAGTAACCACCACGCCACAAGGTATATGAATTGCTACTATGCCAAAATCATCGAGTTGAACAAATATTTTATAATGATAAAGTCGATATTTAATTTATTAATAAAACCCGGTAATATCTTTAACAAAATTTGTTAAATTTTTGCTTCATTCAATGAAAGCTGAACCCATTTTAAAGGAATTGAATGAGTTATAACTTCTAATATTTTTAGCTTCTTTTGTATACATTTAAGTGGTTTTTATATACATTTAACAGTATTCTTTTTAATAGTTTCCAAATTTTCTACTTTTTTAGTAGCAAAAAAAAAGCAATTCTACAGCTTTATCCACATACGTACCATTAAAAATCGTCCTTATTAAAATCTACGACGACGGGGAAATCATGGAAAATTATTATTATAAATTTCATTGGAACACCAAAATAAAAACTTAATCATTAAAAAGGAAACGCATCAGCTGGTAGGTAAATAATATGCTTAATTCCACTGTTTCTTAGAATATATCTGGTCTGGTAAGCCATACTTAATAAAAAATCAAGAGAAAAATACTTCATTTAATTTTTTTTTCTCGTATCCCTAATAGGATTAATGTGTCTTGTGTTTGACAATTTTTTTTTCTTAGGAAATACACACATGAAAATTTTTAAATTTCTGAAGAATGCATTACATTACAAAAGCTCAATATAAAAGCTAAATTTTAATTCTGTTGTACTGCCAAAACATGAAGGTTGACGTTGATGCTTATTCTTATAGACTGTCTACAAGATTTAGATACAAATCATTTAAGAAGCAACTTAAAATGAAGATGAGTATTGAATTAACCACAGTAAGAATGTTGCTATGAAATATAACAAAAATGAAATGCTCCTCTATGTTTTTGCAAATAATTTCATTGGAGTTTTAGAGATTTTATACAAATTGATTAAACAGTTTTTAAAATTAGTTAAACAGTAAAGGGATTAAATTAGTGTTTTTAAGAAAAATTTAAAATATTCTCATACAAACATTTGAAATACTTCTGTTTATAAAATTTAATAACAACAATTACATAAAGAAAGCGGAAAATTTGAGTCTTAAGCCATGGTTCTTAGAGAAATGTTTATGTGGATATCTTTGTTTTGTTTTCCATGTTTCTAGAACCAGAAATGATATTGACTTCAAATTCAAATTAATTTGGTTTTGCAGATAGAAACCTCAAATTTTGCAATACAATTTGTATTTTTCTTATTTAAGTAATTAAAAAAAAAAATAAAATAAACGTTTTGGTTGACCGTAAATATCCTGCGAACAAATGAAGCTTTTGCCTTTGTTTACATTTAAATCTATTCAAAATTCAACTGACAACTTTTTAACAATCCTCCGATCCTTCGAAAAGTATAATTTTAAATTGATGAAATATGTTTTTCAACTCAAACATTTTGATCACAGAGAAAAATATTTGCGGAATTATAACAAGCAGAATTATAAATTGCTACATCTTATATATAAAAATGAATCGCAAAATGTGTTGGTAAGCGCATAACTCAACAACGCCTGGACCAATTTGGCCAATTCTTTTTTTAAAATGTTTGTGGTGAGACAAATTCGAATAGTTACCGGAAAACCCATAAAAACAGCCCTTTTCTTTTTCCCATACAAATGTTTTCTAACTAAAACGTAGTTCATATTAAATTACAAGCACTAACTGTTGTCTAAGCAATGTAGGTGTGTTCCTAACGTCAAAGATCATATCTATCAAAACAGTGTGCGTGCGTGCGTTGGAGCAGAGAATTCATTAGGTCTGACCGCGTCCAATCGTCCAATGCATGATGCTTTTAACCAAGAGTTGCATCGATAAAAATTGTATGATCTCAACAATTCAAACAAACAACAGAAGTATGTATTTGATACCCTTATGAAAGTAACAAATGATGAAACTGGAGGGATTTATTTCTTAGATGCACCTGGTGGTACAGGAAAAACTTTTTTGATTTCATTAATATTAGCAACAATTCGCTCACAAAATAAAATTGCACTTGCACTCGCTTCGTCAGGAATCGCAGCAATTTTGCTTGAAGGTGGTCGAACTTTATTCAGCACTAAAATTGCCATTAAATATGAAAGCAATGAAACTCCAACCTGCAACATTTCGAAGGACTCTGCAATAGCAAAGGTGTTGCATCAATGTAAATTGATTGTTTGGGATGAATGTACGATGGCACTTAAAAAATCTTTGGAGGCTTTAGACAGAACCTTAAAAGATCTACGAAGCAATAATAACAGGTTTGGTGGTGCAATGATTTTATTAGCAGGAGATTTTCGTCAAAAATTGCCAGTAATTCCACGATCATCGCCAGCTGATGAAATTAATGCATGTCGAAAGTTCTCCAATTTGTGGAAACATGTCAAAGTACTTAATTTAAGGAAGAATATGCGAGTCGAGTCGCAAAATGACCAATCTGGAAACATATTCTCTAAACAACTATAGACATGTTGACTAGCTGCATTAACTTTCCTCAAAGTTTTTGTCAGTTAACCCAATTAAAAGATGAACTTATTCAGAAGGTGTTTCCAGATGTTTCTCAAAGTTACAGAAACCATGATGGGTTGAGCGAACGAGCTATATTGGCTGAAAAAAAACTTAGATGTAAATGAATTAAATTTCAAAATTCAAGAACAAATTACAGGCGAATCGAGAATATAAAAATCAGTTGATTCGGCTACAAACCAAGATGATGCAGTCAACTATCCACCGAAATTTTTGAATTAGCTGGATTTGCCACCTTACAATCTTCAATTAAAGGTTGGATCAATAGTTATAAAGTTGCGAAATATCAACCAACCGCTTCTTTACAACGGTACACGGTTAGCGATAAAAAAATTACAAAACAGCGTGATAGAAGCAACTTTACTCAAAGGAAAGTATAAAGGAGAAGATGTTCCCATACCACGCATCAAAATGATTCCGACTGATGTGCCATTTGAGTTTAAACGACTACATTTTCCAGTGCGGCCGGCTTTTGCTATGACCATAAACAAGTCCCAGAGACAATCATTTAGTGTTTGAGGTATTAATCTAGAAAACCCATGTTTCTCACATGGTCAATTGTATGTTGCCTGTTCCAGTGTTGGAAAACCATCAAATTTGTTTGTCTATGCGCCAAGTAATCAAATAAAAAACATCGTATATCACAAAGCACTACAATGATAATAAAACTGATTTCTGTTAATAATTATGATTCACATGATTAACAATAAAGCGATTACTTACTTTTAAATCCTTATATAATGTTTCATTTGGGTGATGGTTCTGTTCAGGAGAATTTTAAGCCACGACTATAAAATACGTAGGAACAAAAATCTGCCACATTACTAATCTTTATGTGACAGGACGAAGTCTGTCGGGTCCGCTAGTTTTAAATAAATATTATTTCAAAAGATATAAGTTAAATTTTGTATTCTGATTGTTCAAAGGGGTATTCCAATTATTTTGAAGAAAAGTTTTTTACACGATTTCTTATTACATATATATGTATGCAGGCACCCTAAGGTTGTAGCTTAATCGAGTAACAACCTTAAAAAAATTTCAATTTAAAGATAAAAGTGACTTAAATAAATAAATTAATTATTTTAGCTAGTATATACCACTAAGCCTTGAGTTATTTTAAATGCAACATAAATTTCATGGAAATAAAGTTCGATGATAAAGAAGTTAAGAACAAAATTTAAATTGATTAATAAGGAGGTATTTTATTATTTATTTTAAAGTCAATTCCCACTGGTTCTGTCCATTAGAGCTGAGAGAGTAGCAATCAAACCCGCATTTCTTAGTTAGGGCTATAGCTTTTCAAGGCCATTTTCACCCACGATATAGCACAAAACACATCTCTGATATTACATGATGGATATTTAATTAAACTGAGTTTTTTTTTTATTTAAACCGATAAAACTTTGTTATTAAATATGTTATATACTTAAACTATAGAATATTCTAACTTTGGACAACAACGGATAGATAGTTTTTATTTCTTTGAAAAGATTGAAAAGAGCTTTGTGCTACCTTAAACCTTTGTGATTCATGTGTTTCAAAGAATACTCGTATATACTTTTGTAATATTATAGCGAGATTTTTTATATAGCAGAAAGTATAGGAAATATTTTGTTTTCTACACTAATATTATAAAGAGGAAAGATTTGTATTTTTGGATGTAACGAATAAACTCAAAAAGTACTGGACCGATTTTAATAATTCTTTTTTCATTAAAAAGGCTACATTATCACTGAGTAACATAGGCTAAATTTAGTACTAGATTACTTAGAAATCTTTAGAAATTCCTATAAAACCAACCGAAGGTGTACAAAAATTTGCCATAAAATGTCTTTCATCGCATACGCTGCGAAGAGTATTAATGATACGCCAAAAAAATTTGTTCTAATTTAGTGATTCATGGTCGTTTTAATTAGCATGCTTATAACTTAAATATCTGTACCTATTTATGTCTACCCGTGCGAAGCCGGGACGGGCCGCTAGTATATAATTTAAAAGAAAACTTTGCAAAACTTGAGATTGTATTTATATTGCACTAACTTTAATTTTCATTTATAAATTTATGGAAAAAAAAATAAAAATTCATTTTGATTGGTATCAGTTGTAAAGTAACTAATATTACCCTTAAATAAACTCAACTCAGGTGGAAGCGCCCTCAAGTTTATTTTAAAGGAATCTCATTCAATGATAAACATTCATAAGTGAGTATTCGCTGATTTCAAAACACAAAGTACCCAACCTCAATCTCTTTTTTCTTGATTCTTTTATATGTGTGTAATTTGATCCTGATGAGTGTCTGAAAAAGAAGACTTAGTACAACGCACGTTGATAAGGAAAACGATAAAATTCTGGGGGCTTATATCCTGAACTAAAGTCAAAGATATTTTTTTCTTAAATTAAAGTTTTCATTTGATTTCTAAGAGGTAATATTGATTGTTTTTTATATTAAAAAATGGTACACACAATTATTTGTAATTCCACAAAAACGACTCAAGAAATTTTTTTTTGAAAAAACTTTTATGTTAATTTAAGAAAATTAAATAATAGTACTCGTACGAGATAACATAAAACCGTTTACCTTGAATTTTGTTCCATATTTAAAAGTGTGTTCAGTCTTTTAAAATTAAAATATTAGAAAATTATTGTTATGTATAAAACATAGGAAATGCTATTTAATGGTAGAATTCTAAGTATTACCTTTTTCTGATATGCACACAGATGCAGAAAATGTTTAATTCACTTTGTGCCATAATAACTTTCTTACCATTTTCGGATCATTTTTATTTAGAAAAGATAATTACTTTATTCTGTTTGTACATATAACTAGAAAATAATATTTTTTTTTTCTAAAGGATTTTCATACCATTATCAAAGAAGTAGTAGTAGTAAACATTTCATAGAAGTTACTATAAAATAGAGGGTCTTTAAAATATTTGAAACTACCTTAAAGGTTCATAATACATATAGTTTTATGTACATAAAGACATGCAAATGTTTTTAAATGAGGATATATTAAAACAATACTTATGTTCATAAAAATACAGTAAATTCTTTGAATTAAATATATTCTTCAAGTGAAAACATATATTTTCATAGTTGAATAAATTTAGTATTAACTGAAGGCATTTACAATGAAATACTCGTAAACAGTTTTTGTATGTATAAGTAATTAAATAAAAAAGAACATAGGTAGATACTGGAAATATTGATCAACAAAATTAGGTTTTTTTCCTGTAGCACAAAGATGAAGATGTCCTAAAATTGAATCAGTATCTCTTTTTTATAACTTCAGGTTTTTAAAATATACAACTTTCAAAATGCTAAAAACAACCATAAACGGGATATGATATATGATGATTTCCCATAGTACAAATCTTGGTCTTCTTGATACAGTTTAAATGATTTTAGTATCTAAATTAGTTTCTGGAAATTCTTATAACTAATGACTCTTAATTTGACTCTATATGAAGTTTAGAGAAAACCATAAGTTTAATAGGAACTTTCATATTTAAAAAAATATGTTTTGGAGTTAATTTGTATTGCTGATTTCGAATCCGACCTTCGATTCAAGTTCAAGTTTTAAAAATAATCGTTTTTAACATTGTTTTCATATTTTCTAGTATATTTCAAAAACTTGATATAATAGAATTATTTAGACGACGGATTCGTTACAAGAACAAAACTTACTTTCGAATTTTAAAAAGTAATATCTCAAAAACCTGACGTGAAACAGTAATTTTGAAGTTGGATCTTAATAAAGGCCATCAAAACCTATTGGAAAAGTGCAATTTTATTGCCAGTAACGAAACCTTGTCCACCACTGAAATCAAAGCCTATATTGAATTTATTATAGTTACATAAACTTTTACTTAAAGTGAGAACTTCTGTTTTAAGTACGCGTATACCACCCATGTATGAATAACCTGAATCTAAAGAGATTGAATTTCATCTTTAAGTGCTTGTTTTAAAGTAATCAGACAATTTCTAATTTTTATTATTTATAAAAGGGTTGAAGTAATAACATTAAGCGAATTTAAAACACTAACAAATAAAATAATTATTGTTATTATTTTTTTTTATTGTACTATTCGTACTAGAATGTCAGCTTGTTAGACTTGACCATTACTTTTAATTTTATTGGATGTTTTTGAACAACAACAACAACTTAAAGGTGCTACCACTCATTGTTTTTTTGGCTGGAGATATAGCTATTTCGTGCTTTGCCACTTTTGCACTCATCAGTCTCCTTTTTTTTTTTTTTTTTTTTTGTGGTGCTGAGCTTTAATCCAATTTTATTTGAAAAACTTTTTATGCACAACATAGGATTCGAACCCACGCATATCAGATTTGCTCAGTGTTAGAAGTCGTGTGCACTACGCACTCCACTACTTTAGACCACTGACGTCACAGGTCGAGATGTGCTAATTGTTTATCAAATGCATTTGAAGCATCAACCTTTTTATAAGCTCCTTTAAGTATGCTGTTTTGTTCCGCCTCCATTTTGCTCCATACCTTATTTGATAGACTTACAATTCGTAGTACGTATCAAAGGGGGAGAGGTTGGAAGATCGGTAACGAACCAGACTATTAAGTTATTATTGTTATTATTTTTTTTTTTATTGTACTATTCGTACTAGAATGTCAGCTTGTTAGACTTGGGCATAATAAGTAGTTGAAAAATAAAAGAATTAAATAATTTTGTTGTTCTTAATGAAAAATGTTTTTAATAAAAAATGTAAAAATCATATAAAAGACAAAATGTACTTTGTTACAAAAAATTTTATGCATATATACTCGTATTTAAAATCTATTACAAAAACCATTTTTTTTAAATTCGATACGATAATTTTTCACTGATACATGTATGTAAAGGGTGATTTCTTAGCTATTATCTTTTTGGCAACACTGGTTTAAACAGCTGACGCATGTTTCGTGTTTTGTTTCGGTGTCAAACATCTTCAATTTGGTCTATAATTTAACCATGAATCGTTTTACAAACGAACAACGCTTGCAAATCATTGAATTTTATTATCAAAATGCGTGCTCTGTTAACAAAGTTCACCGCGCGCTTCTTCCATTTTATGGTCAGTTTAATCGACCCACTGAAGCGGCTATTCGGACTATTGTGACTAAATTTCGCACCAAATTAACATTGTTGGACATTAAACCACCAACACGCTTACGTAGAGTGTGAACTGAAGAAAATATCGCAGCTGTATCGGCCAGTGTTAATGATCACCATCAATTATCGATTCGTCGCCGTCGCAGTTCGCAGCAATTGGGCCTCTGTTACTTAACAACGTGGAAAATTTTGCGGAAGGATTTAGGTTTGATGCCTTTCAAAATACAGATGATACAAGAATTTAAGCCGAACGACCTACTGCAACGTAAAATTTTTGGTGAATGGGTTCTTGGAAAGTTAGCCGAAGATCCACTTTTTTACCGAAACATTGTGTTTAGTGACGAAGCTCATTTTTGTCTCAATGGGTACGTAAATAAGTAGAATTGTCGATTTTGATCCAGAAGCATTGCAAGAGCTACCAATGCATCCACAAAAAAAGTCACAGTTTGGTGCGGTTTATGAGCTGGTGGCATCATTTGACCGTACTTCTTCAAAGATAATGCCAATCGTAACGTAACTGTGAATGATGAGCGCTACCGTGAGATGATATCCAACTTTTTTTTTGCCCAAAATGCAAGAGCTTGACTTGCATGACATGTGGTTTCAACAAGACGGTGCCACATGCCACACAGCACGCGCAACAATGGACTTATTGAGAGGAGAGTTCGGTGGACATTTTATTTCACGTTCGAGAACGGTCAATTGGCAGCCTAGATTTATCGCCTTTAGACTATTTTTTGTGAGGCTATGTTAAAGCTCATGTCTATGTATACATGCGGATGGATCATTTGAGGCGCAGTCAAGGTCAACATTTGCATGAAATAATCTTCAAACATTAAATTACATATATGGACCCTACTATCGATTCAAATAAAGATTTCATGCATTTTTCTGAATTGTATGTGTTTTTTTTTTTGAAAAACTTTCTTATAGCTTTTAAAAAATCACTCTTTACATCATTTTGAAAGATGTCTCTTGAATTACATTTACTTTAGGAAAACGAAATTTTTATTTACCAAGCTATATCAATCATAAAAGTAAGCACGTCCAACGCAGTCGTGCCTTTCAATTTTAATCCTAAAGAAAAATTAGTAGGATCAATGATGTTAAGATTAATTTAATATTGCGTTGGTTTCTTTGCATTGAAGGAGTTTGTTCTTGGCACAAATAATTTTGTTTTGATTTCGTATTTTCCAAGTGAAAAGTGGTAACAGGCTCATGAGATTATTTTTAAGAGAAAAAACAAAATTATATGTACCTATCAGATATATTTTGTTTTTCAAACCAAAGCTACGAATTAACGAAATCCAATTATAATTATTAAACATGACGTCTGCCTACATATGAATGTGAATTATGATGATAACAACACGCCAACGGTACACCCATTTCTTAAAATTCACGTAACATATCTATTTCAGCACATGATTGGAGGGAGTAATCGTTAAAATTATCTTATTTTGAAGGTGAAAAAGCGTGACTCCAGTAGACATATTACATGTCATGTTAAGGTGAGAATAACACATTTTAAGTGAGTTTTTCTGTCTCAACTCTATATCCTGTCTACACCCTAACCCAATTTTGACTGCATAAGACAATGAAAAATTCATTTAACCAACTACAAGTTTAACTTTCATTCATATTTATGCTTCTGACGTAAACAGAACACTTTATGTAACGTATGTATGTATAGATATTCTTACATAATTTATAACTTTTCGTCTTTAAAGTGGAACAAAAATAAATTTATAGAAACAAAAGATCCAAATTGAGAAGTTTGTTTCTTTGGTACATTTTATTTTATGGTTTGACATCTTTGTAAAAAAGTTTACCTCTGACATTTTATAATGTTATTTCTTTTGATTTCGTTTACATTTAAATTCATACGTGAAAAGTTTTCAAAACGTCTCTAATTCTCGTTATACAATGGACTCAGGGGAATATGAATGCTACAGTGAACATTTTGCAGTCTATAAATAGAAAAGTTTTTACTATCAGATTTAGTGCATATATAAGGTAAGTATCTACTTAAGAATTTTACTTCCTTCAAGGAATAAAAATGCAACCCATACCAAGGTGGCTTTAACTACATAATGTGTGGACTTACTCGTACGTAAAATATCTAAAAAAAAAAACATTATCTCTATTTTTAAGGATCTTCAAATAAATTCTTCCTTTTGATGCAATGTATGTACATATATACATATGTATTCAAATTATTGGAAGGGATGCCAAAATAGAACTCTTCAAAAAGAATTATATAAGTACAGTTTGTGTGTTCTTTGATAAATCGGTTTTTCGATAAGACCCTTTATTTGGGCAGCTGTCACTTTTAAAGCTTTTTTAATGTCGGACAAGTAAGAACTTTATTAAAAGTTCAAATATATGCCTTTAAACAATACATTTAAAAAGATTCATTACAAAAATGGAGTAGTAGTAGTATGTGCCACAAAGGCAGCACAAAATTTGCAATTTAGCAAGAAAAGTTTTGTGACCGTGTTATTTTTCAAAGGTCGATGACAATAACTGTGACAATCGAGTCAAGACTGTAATTATTAAATTCGTGAAATAAATGACGAAATGCAGCCACAAGTATGCGAATTAGTCATAGCAAATCGCATAAAATGGATATGGTGCTAAAGCCGTAGCCGTAGCTTCGATTTTCCATTTATTGGAAAACCGAATTTTAAAATACAGGCTTATCAAAAGTGGTATTTAAAAAAATAGGATTTTTAAAAACAATAAATACAAATTTTAGTAATTGTAACGAGTGTTTTTTTTTTAGAAAAGTGGTTTTAAATTTGGCAATACTTTTTTCGAAGTTGACAGCTGTTATTTTTAGTAATTATTCATTTTTGTTTTTTTTCTAAAGTTTGTTTTTATATATGATAAATATGATGATATAATTTGTGTTTTAAATAAAACATTTACATTTTGGTGCATATTTAAATTTGGAAATACTGGAAATACTTTTTTCGGAGTTGGTATTTTTGAAAGCTGTTACTTGATTTATGCTTATGTTTGCCATTTTATAATAAACAGACTCACTATTGAAAAAGTTTGTAAATCATGCAATTTTATTACAACAATATTAGTTCGGTTTGCGTGACGCATCAAATTTTTTGAAGAAGCGCATTATGTCACATTGTGGGCATGTGGCGTTTCCTCCAAGATCGTGCGATTTAAGACCACTAGACTATTATATTAAGTGCCCTATACGGCAAAAAGTGGTGGAATATTGGCTCTTTCGGCTACAATTTATTAGAGCCAACAACGCAGCTGTGTGCAACTTCTAAGAAATCATTTTTTAAACGTAATTTCAAACCCTTATCTTCATAATAAAGCTACATTCTTGGCCGTCTAAGAAAACACCCTTTACATTTGCACCTATATATTTATTATTCCAAGGAATTGTGTTTTCCAATTGTATATATAAAGGGTGATTTTTTAAAAAGCTATAGGAAAGTTTAAAAAAAAACACATGAAATTCAGAAAAATACATGAAATCTTTATTTGAATCAATAGTAGGGTCCATATAATTTAATGTTTGAAGATTATTTCATGCAAATATTGACCTTGACTGCGCCTCAAATGGTCCATCCGCTTAGTCCAATTTTGGCATACTCTTTCCAACATTTTGCCCGGTATCTCACGAATAAATGCTTCATTGTTGTCTTCCAATGCGTCAATTGAAGCGTACTTGTCTGTATAGACATGAGCTTTAACATAGCCCCACAAAAAATAGTCTAAAGGCGTTAAATCGCACGATCTAAGCGGCCAATTCACCGTTCCCGAACGTGAAATAAAATGTTCATCGAACTCGCTTCTCAATAAGTCCATTGTTGCGCGTGCTGTGTGGCATGTTTGAGACAAAAATGAGCTGACCAAAAAATGGAAGAAGCGCGCGATGAACTTTCTTAACAGAGCACGCATTTTGATAATAAAATTCAATAATTTGTAAGCGTTCTTCGTTTGTAAGACGATTCATTGTTAAATTATAGACCAAACTGAAGATGTTTGACAATTAAACAAAACAAGAAACGTGCGTCAGCTGTTTAAACCAGTGTTTCCAAAAAGATAATAGCTTAAAAATCACCCTTTATAACTAAATATAAGTACTTGCATAAAACTTAAATAATTAGTTTATTTCTTATAATTAGTTAAATACTAACGTTAACAATTCTTATTAATATAATATATATATAAAATCTAAAACTTAAACTAGACTGTTGAAAAATATTAATTTGCAATTAATACTTTTTATATTATCATTTGGTGAATTAATACAAGAGTAAAATTTATTATAGATGTCAATTAATTGATTTAAGGGGCTATGTACACCATAGTTTGATCTACTAAAATTAGTCTTCAATGGTTTCTGGAGTCTTATACTTGAACGACTAAAACTAAAGTTTAAACTACCAAGAACTGATGGTGATTAAATTATTCCAACAATAAAACAAAACTGCAAGTACATCCTATGATTTGTCAAAGAAGGAAGATTTATGAGAGAAAGCCTTTGTGAGTAAGGCGGTAATGTATGAATATCATGAAACCACGGAAGAGATCGTAGACAAAAACGTAAAAATCTTTTCTGAATGGCTTCGAGTCTTGTGACGTGTACGGCGTAGTAAGGTGACCATATTGTACAAGCATATTTCAGGACTGGTCTCACAAATGAAACAAAAAGTAATTTTAAAACATATGGATCACGGAAATCATGGCCAAATCTCTTAATAAAACCAAGAACTCTATTTGCTTTTTTAACTATGAAGTTAATATGTTCATTGAATGTTAGTTTAGAATCTAAGACAACACCCAAGTCAAAAAATACATATACTCTACTTAATGGACAAGAATCAAACATGTAACTAAAAACGATTGAAACTTTTTTGCGTGTAAAAATCATGGTTTTATATTTGTCAACATTTAAAACAAGACGATTATTATTGCACCATTCCTTGAATAATATTAAGTCTTCTTGCAAGAGAAGACAGTCAGATGTAGAGTTAATTTTTTTTTTAATTTTAATGTCATCAGCATATATTAGGACAGACGAATTTTGTATGATCGAAACCAAGTCATTTATAAATAAAACAAATAGAATAGAACCAAGGTGACTACCCTGGGGGACACCAGAATTCACAACAATTGAACTTGAACACTCATTACGAAATTCAACACTATAACGTCTATCTTGTAAGTATGAGGAGATCCATTTAATGAAATAGTCGTTAAAACCATGCTGCGATAGTTTTAAAAGTAATGTTTTATGACACAATTTGTCAAAGGCCTTGCTGAAATCAGTAAAGACACAATCTATTTGTTCACGTTTTTCAAAAACATTTAAACAAAAGGACGTAAAGTGAAACAGATTAGTAACAGTTAAACGCTTTTTAACAACACCATGCTGGTTATCACAGATAATTGAACTACAATGAAAAGAAAGGACGCTACATACGATTGACTCAAACAGTTTAGGTATCACAGATAGTTTAGCAATAGGTCGGTAGTTCATTATTTCGTTTTTAGGACCTTTTTTGTGTACTGGTATTATGAAAGAGCTCTTCCAGATAAAAGGAAACAGCGAGTAATTTAAAGACGTGTTAAAAAGAACACATAACGGGTGTGCTAAATACGCAGCACATTTCTTTAAAATGGATGATGGTACACCGTCGGGACCAGGACTAAGACATTCGTCAAGTTGTAGGATACTATTAAGGACAGTATCTTCATTTATAACGAAGTTGATAGAATTTAAGTGGGGAAAATTTATAACAGTGGTAGATGTGTTAGGAAAACTAATCGTATTATAATCTACAAAAGCATCTTTGAAGTAGTTTGCAAACATGTTCGCACTTATTCTCGGCTCATTACTATTTGATGTCGAATCAGTCATTAAGTTAGGGTACTCACATTATAATTAAGGCTTTATTTTTAAGGTTTAATTCAATTTTCCGAATGTAGTCATCATATAGGATGTTAGAGTAGTCAGTGAAAAGTTGTTTTATTATAATGAACGTCCTATAATCATCATCAATTCCTGTTTGACTATACTTTATCCAGGTTTTTTTCTTTTTGTTTTTTAAGTTTTTAACGTGAGAATCAAACCATGGTGGAGCACTCAAGTTATTTCGAGTCTTTTTAAATGGAATCGTTTTGTAAAAACAGTCAAAAAGAATTAAATAAAAAATGTTACACATATTGTCAATATATAAGTTACAAAATAAGTGATCCCAATTGATGGTACATAATAAGTTAAAAAGGTTTTCAAAATTACACCTACTAAAGTTGAATTCGAGTTTGTTGTTATCAGATAGCATATGAGGTGAAGCCATGTTTAAATTAAGTGCAATGTCTAACGCAGGATGATGGCGATCTTCGTTCACAATTTTGACAGCAGAAGAAATCACAGCTGCTTCAGAGCATATGGTTTCGGAGAAAAATACCAGATCGAGTGTTTTTCCAAAACGGTTCTTCACACCGTTGAGTTGACTTAAGCCACATGAAGACATACCATCTGTTAATAAAAGCTCATTTGAACGTAGAAGTTATCATCGTCAATTTGAATCCAATTAAGATTGGGTAAATTAAAATCACCAACAACCAGTACTTCGTCGTCAGGTTCCAAAAGGATATAAATACTTTCAATACAGTTGTTTAGTTTTTCATAAATCTCGTTCTTGGAGCTTGGAGGTACACATAATGTATATGCTGAATGCTGATACAATAAATAAATGTCATGTTGCCATTTTAATTTTCAAGCATAGTATTTCGATGTCAGTTGATCGAAAGTCGTCAATCAGGTAACCAGTGAAAGTATTGTTGATAGCGACAAGAATTCCACCACCAACGGCATTTGAATCATCTGAGTTATTACGATCACGTCTAAAGACTTAATAAGAGGAGTCAAAAAGCTCAGAGTCCGAGATAGAGTTGTTAAGCCATGTTTCCGTCAATATTATGATATCGTGAGGAAGATTGTTAATGTTTTTGTAAACCATGTTGGTCTTTGTCCGAAGTCCATTTACGTTTTGGTAGTAGATTAATTAAGCTATTAGGGAAATAAGTTACAAATCAAACAGTGGTTCTAAGTATCACGTAAAATAACTTCTTTTCTTGTGAAAATAAAAACAACATCAATAATTTCAAAATAGAGAACATCATCAATTATAATTTTCTTTTTTTTTCAATGAAAATTCCTATCTCTTCTTTTTAATTCCTTACACTGTATTCTATATATGCACATACATATGTAGCTATGCATGTATTTTAATAAAAAATCATTTATGTGGATCTTATTATGAATTTATTTTAATTGAGCAGAAAAACATCATCAAACGAAAATATTGTTTTTGAGATATGATCTCGGAGTAAAAAGAAAAATATTTAAATATTTACTCCTATTAAAAAAAAATAAATGTTGGTATACCTTAGCTAAGTTTATGTTTATATGTAGGTACATACATTCCCAGAAATAAATATCGTTTAGAAGAAATGTCTTAACGAATTGAACTGATTTAAATTTCTTAAAATTAAAATTTACGGTGGAAAATTAAAGAAATTGATTTTCGTCGAAAAACTTATTTAATAATTTTACAATTAAACAACAGTTTTATTGGAAAATTAATTAAGACATCCATGAGTCCACAAAAATGTAGTTATTGGTACGAATTGCATAATGTAATGAGTTTCGACATAATATGTACGTACATACATTGATTATATCGGGTGATTTTTTAAAAGCTTGAGAACTTAAAAAAAAAAAAAAACGCATAAAATTTGCAAAATCTCATCGATTCTTTATTTGAAACGTTAGATTGGTCCAAGACATTTACTTTTTGAAGATAATTTCATTTAAATGTTGACCGCGGCTGCGTCTTAGGTGGTCCATTCGGAAAGTCCAATTTTGGGTAACTTTTTCGAGCATTTCGGCCGGAATAGCCCGAATTTCTTCGGAAATGTTGTCTTCCAAAGCTGGAATAGTTGCTGGCTTATTTGTGTAGACTTTAGACTTGACGTAGCCCCACAAAAAATAGTCTAAAGGCGTCAAATCGCATGATCTTGGTGGCCAACTTACCGGTCCATTCCTTGAGATGAATTGTTCTCCGAAGTTTTCCCTCAAAATGGCCATAGAATCGCGAGCTGTGTGGCATGTAGCGCCATCTTGTTGAAACCACATGTCAACCAAGTTCAGTTCTTCCATTTTTGGCAACAAAAAGTTTGTTAGCATTGAACGATAGCGATCGCCATTCACCGTAACGTTGCGTCCAACAGCATCTTTGAAAAAATACGGTCCAATGATTCCACCAGCGTACAAACCACACCAAACAGTGCATTTTTCGGGATGCATGGGCAGTTCTTGAACGGCTTCTGGTTGCTCTTCACTCCAAATGCGGCAATTTTGCTTATTTACGTAGCCATTCAACCAGAAATGAGCCTCATCGCTGAACAAAATTTGTCGATAAAAAAGCGCGAAACACATTTCGAACCGAACACTGATTTTGGTAATAAAATTCAATGATTTGCAAGCGTTGCTCGTTAGTAAGTCTATTCATGATGAAATGTCAAAGCATACTGAGCATCTTTCTCTGACACCATGTCTGAAATCCCGCGTGATCTGTCAAATACTAATGCATGAAAATCCTAACCTCAAAAAAATCACCCATTATATACGTACTTTCGAGTTTTTCAATGAATATGGTCAATTAGTTATTGAAACCACAAATCAAATTAATTCTAACTTAAGATTGAATAGTCTCGGGTGAAATGCTGAGATGTGGTTTATCTTTATAGAAAGATAAATAGCAGTAAAAATCATCAGCTTATCGAAAATAATTGATTTTCCATTCTCTTGTATAAATAAATTTCAAGGTTATCATCAAATTAATGTATTGTGTATTTTAAATTGACAAAAAAAATAATAAAAATAGATAATATATTTTGAGTGACCTTTAATAAAACTAAGTCAACTTCGAATTTTGTATCTTCGACCGAGAAGTGAATTGGCAATTAGGTTTGTAGCATAGGTGTCAAATTGATTTCAAGAAAAATGTTGTTTTTTTTTAGAAGTTAGCTTTTGAAGCCAAAAACATTTGTATGAATCCATCTTTGTAGTCTTAAATGATTTGTTTCGTTCCTCTTAATCTTCTGGTAATGTGGAAAAACAAATTGGATGACTTAAAGTAAAATGTTACAGATTTTAAATCAAAGAGAATTACGTAGAAAGTGTACGCTTATTTAAGCTTAATTTATACATATTTCATGTTTTGTTGGCTTTTGAACCTATTGGAGATAGAATTCCAGGAAATATATTTCTTTTTAAGGTCTTACATACATATGTATGTATGTATGAATACCTTGTGAACAAAAAGCAATCAATTTTAGTTAGTGCGTATTGCGAGAAACTCGGAAGAACTAATGAACTTGTGTATATTTTATGTACCTACATATATCCGAATAATTTATACCTTCGGCATTTAAACTTTTTGCTCTTTGCATAAAATGTGGTAGAACGTGTTAATTGCGATTTTAATACCATCTAGTTGGCTCATCAGTTCAATTCCAGAAATTCGTTTTAACTTAGAAATGAATTCAATGAGTTAGGTACTGTTTTAATATTTTAATATTTTAATACAAATTTATATAATATATCCTATGAATGTATAAATACACACAAGTTGTTTTTAAATCATAGGTTATTCCGGCACTGACAGTTATTTCCGATTCGAAATCTCGACAATAAGTCAAGCACAATATGACTCGCTTTATGCTTGAACAACGTTGGAAAATATTGAAAATTTAAGTGCCAAAAATCTGTCTTTTGTTGAAAAAATGTTTTTATCAAAATGAAATGAAATTTGAGTAAAAAAATTGCATAATAAGCACGAAAATGTGGCTGCTCTAGCCGAGAGTGTGAAGCGCAACAGATCGACACTCAACGCCATTCTTAGAGGAGAATCCTGCACAAAGAACTCAGATTTTTAACTTTCAAAGTCCAATCGACTCAGCAGCAGAAGGTGAACGACCATGTGCCTGGTTTTGAGCGAAAAATGGTCTTAACGTCTACGGTACCAAACAAAATATCCACATTTAAGACAAGAACCTGAATGTTATTGTCGAGAAGTCACTCCTAGAGGAGTAACAATTTGGTGCAGATTGTGGAGTGGTGTATAATTGGAGAATTTTTCTTGAAAAATAAGGCTGGGAAAAACGTTTTCTTTACATTATCAGATATTTGCGTAAGCAAGCTTAATACAAGTTATATTTTATAACAAAAGGCCAAAGAATTGCCAATACAAAAATGTGCTCATCTGGCTCATCACTTTGCAGTGTTAGAAAAGGGTGATTTTTTAGCTATTATCTTTTTGGCAACACTGGTTTAAACAGCTGACGCACGCTTCGTGTTTTTTTTTCACTGTCAAATATCTTCAGTTTGGTTTATAATTTAACCACGAATCGTCTTACTAACGAAAAACGCTTGAAAATTATTGAATTTTATTATCAAAATGCGTGCTCTGTTAAGAAAGTCCATCGCGCGCTTCTTCCGAAAAATCGTGTTCAGCGACCAAGCTCATTTTTGTCTCAATGGGTGCGTAAATAAGCAGAACTGTCGATTTTGGAGTGCATATTAGCCAGAAGCATTGCAAGAGCTACTAATGCATCAAAAAAAAGTCACAGTTTGATGCGGTTTATGGGCTAGTGGCATCATTGGACCGTACTTCTTCAAAGATGATGCGAATCGTAACGTAACTGTGAATTGTAAGCGCTACCTTCAGATGATATCCAACTTTTTTTGCCCAAAATGCAAGAGCTTGACTTGCATGACATGTGGTTTCAACAAGACGGTGCCACATGCCACACCTAGATCGTGCGATTTAACGCCTTTAGACTATTTTTTGTGGGGCTATGTTAAAACACATAACTATACAGACAAGCCCGCTTTAATTGACGCATTGGAAGACAGCAGTGAAGCATTTATTCGTGAGATACCGGCCGAAAAATCACCCGTTAGTCTATAACAAATAAATAATAATATAATACACTATAAAAATAGAAAATAACAACGTAGACAGAAAAAAAAACAAATTAAATGCAAACAAAAATTTAACTACAAATTATTACAACATTAAAGTTTAAGAATATTCTTACTAATGTTTATATCAAAGAGCTTTTTCTTCATATTTCAAAGTTTAAACATACGAGTAACTGGCTCATGCATGCCATAATAAGTGCGGTGTTGGGAAACATTGTATTAGTATTAAATGTAAACTAAGGGTATTTTAGTTGCCTCCATGATACGAGTAGATAAAACTTATTCAATTTAATAAATCAGGTGTTTTCATGACACTAGTTAAAAGTTGATGAACAAAGACACTTAACCCGCCTTTGCGATAGAATCTGCATTTGAAAAAGCTTTATCCAATGTTCAAAAGGAGGAAAGTTGTAAGGATCAGACCATGATAGCCCTCTTAAGGCGAAATATATGAAGTTGCATTAAACAGATTCTATACTATTATCATTGAATAATTGTAATTATTCAATGCTATTATTGTGCGGATCTTGTAAAAAGGAGTTCCTGGGATACAAGATGGTGGGACCAAAGGGTTATATAGAGTAACATAGGCATCTTGAAATTTAGTATACCAACGTTTAACAAATCCTAACGTTTTACTAACGAAATAATGTGCTCCGTGAAATCGAGATCAGAATTGAAAAGAACTCCAAGATTTTTAAAACTGTAAACGCTGCGATATTTTATAATCAATCGAACTAAGAGTACGTTTTTTTAAAGAAAAGTCATTTCCGGACATTTAATTGGGTTAAGGTTTATCCCATTATTTTTGCACCAAATAACAAAACTGTTAGGTAGTGTCCTCCTTTATTTGTAATCGATCGTTTCGAGATTTTATACTTTTGATTATTTTCATAAATCATCCATATAGATTGAAATGTTACTGTGTCGTGCACAAAGAGGTACATTATTGATAGATTTAAAGAGTAGATGTCCTAAATAACTACCCTGGGGAACTTCCAATTGAGCAATAATATGGTTGGAGAGAAAACTTCTGAAATTAACTTGATAAGACTTATTTTGAAAACAAGAAGAAATCCATGAAATTAATTGAGGAGGAAACTAAATTGCCTTTAGCTTAAATGTGATGATATCACTAGAAAGTTTGTCAAAAGCTTTAGAATATTCACTGTAAATACAGTTGAGCTATTGACCAAGTTTTAGAGTATTTAAACACTTACGCATGAATGCAAGTAGATTATAGGTCGCCGAACGTTTTCGCATAAAACCATGTTATTGATTACATACAATAAGTATTGCAGCTTAAATTTAAACTATAAGAAATAACTTGTTAAAAAAAGCTTGAGAATTTACGACAGTTAGGAGATTGGTCTATCATTTCTTTACTGAAATTGAATAAATGGATTTAGACGACATATCGTTCATGCAGGATGGTGCGCCATTTCACACAATGTTACAATCGATGTTTTTGATTAGCTTTTTCAGAATTGCTATTTAACCCTTTTGAACTTTTTTGTATGAGGAGCTCTAAAGGACAGATTTTATGCCAACAGTCCGAAAACGATTTAAGCATTTTAGGCCAATATCATATAAGCAATACCCATGTCACAGCCCCAAACCATCAGCCAGGTCTTGGGAAATTTCAGGGATGCGAATACAGCTGGAGGTAGGCAGTTAAACGAAGTTTCGTATTATAATAAATATGCGAAAATGTTTTTTTTTTTTATGGAATAACCTAGCGAAGCAAGTAACATGCCTAAAATCTAATCGTGTGCTTATTTAACCCTTTTATTCAGATCCAAATTGTATAGTTTCATTTGCAAATAGGTATGTAAACATTTTGCAGGAAATCACTTTTCTTACTCACTTTTTCAAATTGAAATTGAAAATGTAACATTTGACGTCTCTATACAGGAAAAACAAAAAAAGTCATTTTTTATAGGAAATGTTGCAGTGCATTAAATTGCAGAAAATTCTTACCGAAGAAAATTCTTACCGCCCAACCACATACTCGTAAAACTAAATTCATCTTCATTCTTTACAAATTGTTGTCAAAAACATAATACCCATAAAGTTGCAACTTGCAACCGCTGTCACCACTCTCATTCATCCATAGCTGTTTCTTATAAAATTGTATGGGGAGAGTACGATAACTTAGGCGACAAAGTTTAATGACGGATTTGTATGGAACAGTTAAAAACAAGCATTTTTTACTATGGGAAGGGGGGGTCTATCTCCCCCCGTTTAGGCGGTAGGGGCAGTTAAAAAAAATATGTACATTAAATGGAAAAAAAATAATTAAAAAATAACGGTAATACCCTCAATTAAGTGTTATACCTTTTTTTAAAGCCAACACTTTTGTCTATTAGCTTGCTTTTAAATCAAGTCAAAACTATGCATAGTTTTTGAAAAAAATTGTTTTAAAGTCAAAATTTGTGCAAAAAAAAGTTAAAAAAAAGGTTTAAAGTGTAATTTTTCAAAACTGTCAAATTATTTACTGTTTTTTTTTAGAATTCATTGCTCTTATTTGTTTTTTATCAAAAACTGAAAACTAGATGACTTTATGTCTTCTAGTTCTTGAGAAAATTGAAAATTACCAAAATAAATATTTTAATCAAATTACTTTTTCCTTGCTTAAGTATTAACGTAGTCTTATTTTGATAGTAATTAAAATAGCAATAAATTCTGAAATAAAAACGATGGTAGATAATCTTGAAGTATTGAAAAAGTTACACTTTAAACCTTTTTTTAACTTTTTTTACTCAAATTTTGAGTTTAAAATTAATTTTTTTTTTTCAATTTTCTCAAAAACTAAAAGACATAAAATCATCTAGTTTTCAGTTTTTGATCAAAAACAAATAAGAGTAATAAATTCTGAAATAAAAACAATGGAAGATAATCTTGAAGTATTGAAAAAGTTACACTTTAAACCTTTTTTTAACTTTTTTTACTCAAATTTTGAGTTTAAAATTAAATTTTTATTTTCAATTTTCTCAAAAACTAAAAGACATAAAATCATCTTGTTTTCAGTTTTTGATCAAAAACAAATAAGAGTAATTAATTCTGAAATAAAAACAATGGTAGATAATCTTGAAGTATTGAAAAAGTTACACTTTAAACCTTTTTTTAACTTTTTTTACTCAAATTTTGAGTTTAAAATTAAATTTTTCGAAAACTACGCATAGTTTTGACTTGATTTAAAAACTGGCTAATATAACAGAATGTTGGCTTTAAAAAAATGTATACAACTTAATTGTAAGTATCACCGTTATTTTTTAAGAATTTTGTTCCATTTTAAGTAATAATTTTTTTAAATTGCCCCTCCTGCCTAAACGGGGGGAGATAGACCCCCCCTCCCATAGTAAAAAATGCTTATTTTTAACTGTTCTAAAAAATTCTGTTATAATATCTTGTCGCCTAAGTTATCGTACTCTTGCCAATTGTATCCTTTGAAGTCCTTATATTTTAATTCAAAGTATAAACAAAATCAAAACACATTCTTTGTGAAAAGAGTCTAAACTACGAGTATTATATTCAATTATTTTGACTATTAAACAAAAATAAAAATAAAAAATATATTAAAACTGTGTATAAATGTGACGTAGTTAAACTACACTACGCATTACAAAAAAAATTCTTAACATAACAACAAAACATTGAACCTTACTTTGTTTTTCTCAATTGACAAGCACTTAGCTGTACATGATGCCTTCCAATAAACCCCACCGTTTGTGCTGGCCTCATATAGTTTTTTCTCACAATTTGAATTGTCACTGATAATTGCTAAGCACATAAATAATGTATATTTGGCGAATAAAATTAACATTTTTCGCTTAAAGAAAGCCTTTTTAAAATAGTTTAAAAAATAAAATAAAAAAACACACACTCATGAACGCACGCAAGAAACTCAGAAAACTTTAGACTTTTTAACTTTAACAAAATTTTCTGATTTTGTTTTGGGGTACAAAAATAACACACGCGTTTCATTTGAAGGAGACGTTTTGGTTGGGTTTTCTGTTTTATATTTTTGACTTAATTTTTTGTTTTATTTATAATTTAGGTTGATTTATTTAAATCACAAAATTAGACGAACGGTTTAGCCATTGATTTCCAACCCGTGTTTGACATTCAAAATTCACTTTAAAAAAATATATAAACTATTATATAAACTAATAATTAAAAAAAAATATATAAAATAAATTATATAAACACCGTTTAACTAACTTTAATTCCTTCTTTTTTATTTTATTTTAATTTGCATGCGAATGTGGGGAGGCTTTTATGGAAGCTTTGAACATTTTTCTTTCACGCTTTCCACATTATGTATATTCCCCATTTCTTATTTGATCCGTCACGTTCTATTTCGATTTTATATGTTTTTCTTTTAAAGTAAAAATCGTTCTCGAAAAACCGAATAGTTCTCAAAATAACTGTAATCCTCAGTTAGCTGAGTGGACACTGAACTGCCTTGTTGCGCTGATAGGTGAGGCTTAGTCGCACCCAAGGCAAAATAATTGCTGGTGTCCAAACATCCATCCAACCTGGAATGGAAAAGAATAAAACACACGATGAAATAGCGAAACGAAAATAAAGTTAAAATATTAAAATTCAATTGGAAATTAAATTTATTCAATGATTTTATTTATTCCTTTTTTTGGAATTGGAACTCTGTTTGGGATAGGTATGGGGCTTTTTAGTGCATTTAGATAAAGGTACGTACACATGGTGTTTTTTTTATAAAATTTATATCAGTTTTGTTTTTTTTTTGTTTAACTATGTTTTGATGAGGATTTAAAATTTAAATTAATTCATTTTTAACTTGAATGAGGGTGATTTTAGAATGTATGTATGAAATTCATTTTAAAATTTAATTTGTTTTAACTTAGTGCATATACGAGTATCTGGGATAATTTATGCTTATTTGTTTTTAAAATGATACACATTATACTATACACAATTTGAACTATACACAAATTGATTCCTACTACCTACATTTTAGCATTTTCATGTGCAATTTTATTGTGCTTATTTTCCACAATAAATAAGATTAAACTATTTTTATGCTATTGATTGTGTGGTAGCTAATTTTTAGAATACAAAAAAGTGCTTTAGTTTTCACACCAACACTTTTCCGAACATTGTTTTATAATGAAAAAAATTATTAATTACATATTATTTTAATAAAACAATTGGTCGACAGAATTCTAAATTTCCCCTTATTTGCTTTCTGCAACTTGATTATTCTGAAATATTTATTTTAAGTACAATATAAGCACTATGATGAATGTATGTACTATGTCTTTAACAATGAAAAACAATATCAACCAAATGACATGACGGCTTATATGGTTTCAGCATCATATTATTTTCATGAAATTTTTGTAACGAATTCGAACATTTACGGCAGTACGTCCTCATAAACCCCACGAATACCATCTTTAAAGTATTGAATCGCATGCGAAGTGAAATTGACAAAACTTAATTTACCTGTTCAGTATTAAGAATAAAGTCATTACCCGTGTTTCTTTAGGAAAACCATCAATAGTACAGTAGAAATTTATATGAATAACAATTACAACATCTACATAAGAAGCACTGCAGATAAAAGGTAATGTAAGATCAAGCTGCAGATAGATTAGATATTTGTCTTATTCGAGTAACAAAAGAATTTTTCAAGATTTGTATTCATAGATTTTGGTAAGTTACACACTTGATGGCTGTGATCGTAGATTAGTGTCCAACATAAAAAGCACTATGACGTAACTCAAGATGAACTTTTATATTCTAAAGCATCTTGCACATAAGCTACGAACTACGAACTGCGAACTGTGGATGTTCGCATATTTTGACTTTTCTTTGACATGGACTTTATTTCTATTCGCAGACAGCGACGAATTGAATTACCCTTTTCTCCATATTTTCCTCAGCCATGATCTTTCACACAAAAACAAAACAAGGTGGTATAATTTTGAGGTTATGTAGCGCGCGAACAATTTATTCGTTGCGAATAGAGTTTAACAGTTCGTAGCAACCACACTGCAATTCGTTACTACCAAACTGTTTTTACAAAAATTTTCCTGTTTTAAAGAACAGATTGCAAATTTTATTACGAGTATCATTAAATTATTGTCAATTGGTTTCTTATAATTTAAATGTGTTTTTGTTTGAAATTGACTTTTTTAAATGTATAAAATCACGTTTGTTCGTCCATTCGTTCATTCGTTGTTCGCTCTCATGTGCAAGGCTCTTAACAGAAATTATTTTCAATTCTTTTCAACTAATTTTAGATTGTTTAATTAATTTTGTGTTTTTCCAATAAGTTGAGGTATTCAACTCCGTATGTATTGTTGCACCACTACTTACCAGAATAAAATCTTAAAAGTATTATAAGTATTCTGAAAAAGATATTGATACAAAATTCATATCATATTTCTTATTTTTATTATGTTAAACGGTACTCAGCATAAAATCAATCATTGAATTGCTTGCGCTTCCTTGTGTTATTAACTTCTTATAGGAAGTTATAGTAATCGATCCGATTTATCGAATTAAAAATGTTGATAATTCTCGACGTTTCAAGGTCCCTAGAGTCGAAATAAAAGATTTTTAGAGAGATATCTATGCGTGCGTGTGTACGTACGTTCGTACATCCGTAAGTCCGTACGTCTGTACGTTCGGGAAGTTTTTTTTCGTCGTCCATAGCTCAAGAACCGCTGTTCAAAGTAGAGTTATCGATTTCAAATAAATTTTGTTATACAGATAATAATGCAGAAAGATGCAGAAAGGACTCTCAAAAAAGTTGAGTGGGTGGTTTTTTTACCATAACAATTTAAAACAGAACTGGGATGCGACCCACACTGATACTTCCCATCCCGTCTGTCGATTTGTCTTGCTTAAAAGTTTGTAGGTTTTCGTGTTATGTTAAAAAAGTTGTCAGTTGAATTATTTTTAAAAATATACAAGTTACCAACAATATTTTGCATATAAATATTTTAAAAACCTGTTTTTCTTAACGAGATTTTTAGTAGCATTTCTTAAAAGTTATTATTTCTTATATAAACAAATACAAATAGGATGAATGAAATTAATTTGAAGTCAATATCTTCTATTGTTCACGAGACATCGAGAACCGAACATAAATTTTTAACAATTTTGCGTACTGTTTTTTGTAGATTTTAATTTTTTTTTACCAAAAATCTGTTGGATTTTTATAAAAACTTTATTGAATGTCGAAAACAATATTTTCTGTGAGATAAAATTAGTTTGAAGCCAATATATTTAGTTTTTGAAAAGACATTTGAGTCGGAAATCAATTTTTACCAACTTTTAGAAATGTTTTTTTAGGTTTTTTTATTTTTTGTAAAAAAAAAACGGTTAATTCGATTTTTAACAAAATTTTTTCCGAAAGTTGAAAAAAATATTAAGACAAAATTACTTTGAAGCCATAATCTCAAATTTTTTGCAAAAGATAAGTATTAAGTAAAGTAAAGATAATTTTTTACCAACTTTTGTTTTTTTTAGTTTTTTTTTATTTTTTGTAAAAAAACTATTAATTCGATTTTTCTCAAAATGTGACAACAATATTTTTTAAAAGATAAAATTAGTTTAATGACAATATCTTAAAGTTTTGAAAAGATATTTGAATCGAATTTTTACCAACTTTTAGAAATGTTTTTTTAGGTTTTTTTATTTTTTGTAAAAACAACGGTTAATTCGATTTTTAACAAAATTTTTTCCGAAAGTTGAAAACAATATTTTTTATAAGACAAAATTAGTTTGAAGCCATAATATTCAAATTTTGAAAAGATATTTCAGTTGAAAATCAATTTTTACCAACTTTTAGTAATATTTTTTTTAGGTTTTTATTTTTTTTTATAAAAAAACTGTCCATTCGAATTTTCTTGTCAATGTTTTGATGTCAAAAACTTTGTTTTTCGTTGAATAAAATTGTTTTGGAGATAAAATCTTTTTTTGTTTGAAAAATATTCGAGGTAACAAATATTTTTTGTCAGTTTTTTTTTTATTTAAAAAAACCGTTAATTGGATTTTTTTCCAAAAATATACTTGTTTGTTATCACGTTACAATATATAATTTAAAATTTAATTCAAGTCTCTAGCGTTATTGGTTAGCGGTATTTTTTGGGTTAACCAAAATTTTCATCTTTGATTTAAGAGAAATCAAATTGGCATTTTTTTTTTCAAACAATAAAAACCTAAAACATTACTAAAAGTTGGTAAAAATTGATTTTCGACACAAATATCATTTCAAAAATTTGAGATATTGGCTTCAAAATAATTTTATTTTATTAAAAATATTGTTTTCAACATTCAGTAAAATTTTGAGAAAAATCGAATTGACAGTTTTTTTTACAAAAAATTAAAACATAAACAAAACATTACTAAAAGTTGGTAAAAATTTACTTTCGACTCAAATATCTTTACAAAAAATAAAAATATTGGCTTCAAACTTATTTTATCTCACAGAAAATATTGTTTTCGACATTCAGTATTCTTTTTTATAAAAATCCAACAGTCAGTTTTTTTTATAAAAAAAAGTTATTTGTAAGTACTCCTCATTACTACAAAAGAACTGTTTGATGTACAACAAGAGTTTTTTGAAACTCTCTTTATGAAGTAACTCAGTGATACCAAATAAAACCTTTTATAATCATGTTCATGACCATGAGGTTCATTATTATTTGTTTCAACTCCAATAGTAATAATTTCAATTATTGATTCTTCAAAATAACTGTTTGTTATGGTCTGTATTTATTTAAAAAAATTCAATCGAACAAAACTCTTAAGCATTCAACTTTGAAGCTGAAATTTGCTAGAATTTCCATTTGTTTTCAAAAGACCCTTAAATCAATGAAGAATAAAAACAAAATGTTATGGTAAAAAATAAAGAACTTATGTAATTTTGTTTCAACCCTTTAACAAATTGTTTGTTCAAAATGGAAAAATCATACACATCTCGCCTGCAATCAGTGACCGGGAAGTATTTTTCTTTATGCTAATTTCAAAGTCAGATGATGTAATTATTCTTTGAAGTTGTTGGCTAATGGAAAAAGTTAGGAGTAACTTTGTCCAGCTGAATTATAACAGAATGAAGTCGGTGTTACGTGGTGTAGTTGAGTGTATAGAACCATGCTTATTTTTTTACTCACGGGCACTAAAAAAACAAAAGACGTAAACGAAGGGAATATTGCAGCGACCAGCAAGTTATAAATTCCACCCATAATAATAGAACAATATAGCTTAATAACTCCAATGCATACTTTGTAAATTCTTAAATCAACTTAAAGAAGTGAAAAATTCACAAAAGTATCCAAAGATGGTATTTAAAGTTTTTAAATTTCTTATTAAAGGTTCGTTTAAATATTCAACTGCACAAACTTATCACTCAAAAATTGAAATGAAATTTTCTAAGTATTGCTTTTCCTTAAAGTAAAGTTTCAAAATCATATTGTATTATAAGTCATTATAACAATTCGAATTCTTATAAAAAAACCACCATACTTTTCGTGTTAATATCAGATGGTTTTATTTCAGCAAATGATTTATGATATTGTTAACAATGCAAATGATGATTAATTTTTATCCTTGGATTCCTTCATATACATATGGATACAAATAATATACATATGTTTTCGTAGACATAATTTCCCTTCTGAATTATTTGTTAAATTTTGTTTATTAAAGTCAGACAAATCAGTGGCAGGGCTTTTCGTCGTTTTATCTTGCTTACAATTTTGTAGGGTTTCGTGTTTTGTTTCTTAAAAATTTTAAAATTAATAAAAATATTTTGCATATAATGAAATAGTTTGATTTCAAAATCAGTTTTTGTTAACGAGATTTTTAGTCGAAAACCAATTTTCACCAATTTTATTAGCATTTCTTAAAAGTTTTTATTTCTTAAATAAACAAATACAAATTACATGAATGAAATGAATTTAAAGACAATACCTTCCATTTTTCACGAGATATCTAGAACCGAACATAATTTTTTACCAAATTTGCGTACTAGTTTTTGTATTTTTTTTTATGAAAAAAACTGACTGTTGGATTTTAATACAAAATTTAATGAATGTCGTAAACAATATTTTTTAAAAAATAAAATTAGTTTGGGGCCAACGTCTCAAATTTTTTAAGAGTCGAAAATCAATTTTTACTAACTTGTATTCATTTTTTGTCAACTCGATTTTTCTCAAAATTTTACCAAATGTTGAATACAATATTTCTTATAAGATTAAATAAGTTGGAAACCATAATCTCAAATTTTCGAAAAGATATTTAAGTCTAAATTCAATTTTTACCAACTTTGAGTAATGTTTTTTTTATGTTTTTTTCTCAAAATTTTACCAGATGTTGAAAACGTGATTCTTCGTTGCACAAAATTAAGTGCATTTTTTTCGTATTCCATATATAGTAAAGTGAGAAATTGCCAACAAAACGATCCGCAGTAGTCCGGTTTTTATATTTGAAAGTTGATACAACTGAATATTTGCAAGAATAATTTATCAAAAAATTCCAAAAAAAATAGCGAAATTCAGACCAGGGGTGAAATCGTATAAGCTGATTTTTGATAGTTGACTATCAAAATCAAGAAAATACGTCTGTGTAATGTGAAGGCCCATTTCAAAGTTTTAACCAAAAACACTCTATTACCAAGACCGGAATCTTTCGTACGTTTTACTCTCCAAAACCCGTTTGTTTACAATGTTGTATTTGTAATTTTGACAATTAATCCATGAATAGATGTGAGCACAAACAAAAAAAAAACGATGCCGTGGGCTAGCGGCATTTTGCACAGCAAAAACAAAATGGAGGGGTTAATAAGTTTTTTTTAGGTTTTTCTTTTTACTTTTTTTCGATGAAGAAGTCAGTTTTAAGCTTTAATTTTGCAGTCATTTTGTTGATAGCGTACCAATGTACATTTTTGTCTTCAAAAAAGCATGTTCACCATCAGTTTATTATAATTAATTCACTAATTTACAGTAATCACTACGAAATTCTTTAAATTTCATAATAAACCTCGGATTTTTGTATCAAAGATGCGTTCGAAGAACCATTAAGTTAAGGGTGCGAGCGCAATTTTTTTATTGAATTCTAATAAATTTTCGTTAATGAACGGCCCAAATATTTTTTTTGCAAGTAATTAAAATCTGTATCAATTTAATTAATCCAAATGTATTTATAGTTTGTTTTTAATGATTTAAGCTTGCAACTATTTTTGAATTCCATTTTGATTAATAAATATTATATTTAAAAAAAAGAGTTATAATCGAAAAATATATTATCCATAACATTCTTGATTGATGGAAGCATACATGTATTTGCTATCAAAAAAAAAAAAACTATGCAGCAAAGGAACACCAATGTTTTAAAAAAAGTAATCAGAACGATTATAGCGAATCTGTTGAATAAATGCAGAGCAAATAAAATGCAAATTTTGACATATATCACAAAATGAAAACGTCTTCGTTCTGAATTCATGAACAACTAATTCAATAGAACATGTAATCGTCATGAATGTTTATTGTTGACGTACAGAAGTTTTTTTTAGTGAGTTTCCACAGTTTAACGCAAAATATAACTTTCATTCATTTCTTAAAAATGTTTCGTTACCAAAGTTCAAGTTTACTTATTATTGTTTGAAGGGTATGTTTAGTAAAAGTGCTGCTAAAAGTGAAACAAATGAATGAGTTTTACGTACATGTTTTTCTTAATATAGTAAATACTTCCATAGAATACATTTCATAAATGCAGAACGTGGAAGAAAATATACATAAACAATAGTTTCATGTATAAAGCAGAGATTAGTGTAGAAAAATATTTTTGAGAAAGCCAATAATATTTAAAGTATGTTCATTAAAGAAATTTCCGCTTCGGCTAACCTTCATCAACTTTTTAGAAAAAAAATTAGTATTAATAGCAGCCAATTATTTCATAGCATAATTAATTCTTCAGATTGTAAAATGTCTAGAAATTTTCATACGCTACAAAATTCGTAATTTTATGTGTAAACATAGAAGATAACATTATTTAGTCAAGAAGTATGGATTTTGGCGCGTATACCGTTTTTTTCTATTGGGTGTTCGGTTTCCCCATACTGGAATAAAAAAAAGATACTTAAATCTATTTATTGCACTCATTTAGTTTGTATTGTGTGCAAACATTTTGCCTATTTTTATTCCTTAAAGATGCTTTACACAAAGCAACTTATTTTTAAAACATGGTTCCCTCAAATTTTTATTCCAAAATCTAACTACAAACAAAATTCCAACTCTAACATAGTCCCTTAAAAAGAAATTTTCAGGAATATTTCTGCAACAAATATAACTAAAATTTGGTCTTGCATTTATCGAACTGCTTAAATGATGAAAATACTAATCTAATTGAGGAATCTGAACTAGCTAAAGTTGGCAATGGAACTTCACAAGTATGCTTCTCGTAGCATTGTCTGTACAAAAAAATACGGAGGCATCCACCTATTGTTTCCACCTGAACTTCTAACGTCGCCAAGAAAATGCTCTTAACAAACTACACCTGAAAAAATTGTCTGTTTTGTTGTTTTACAAAGTATTGAGTTACACTTTTGTCCATTTGCAATAACTATACTTAACCGGTTGCAGCGCATGTTGCGTTCGCAAATTATTTAAGTAAACAAAATAAATAATAATAAACTAATAAATCATTAAATAATATGTATTTGGTCAATTTTATTTTATTTAATATACATTTACAACATTTATTTGGATGGAAATTAAAAAGCTTTACAAATCTTCCAATTTAAGACCATGTCAGCACTTCAGATTCTGTTGGTAAGGATTGTTTAGTTTTTGAACGAGGCCATGAAACATTCAAAATGAAGCATTTAGATGGGGCTGATTACTATAATGAAGCATTTTGATGGGCCAAAGCACTAATTGTGAGAATGTGTTTGGTTTTTTGCATCATTTCACGCACACTTTCTCACATTTAGTGCTTTTTAGCTTGCAGGCAAACCGAAATGTCAGTCTGAGATTCCGGTCTTGGTAATAGAGTGTTTTTGGTTTTAACCAAACAATTTGACATAAAATAAAAACTTCAAGAAGGGGTTTGTTCGTAGACTACTACATTAACATGTGGTGTTGAAGCGAGCTTGAAGCTCGCCTAAATTCTTTATATACCTGAATCGAGTCGAAATGAGCTTGATTCGCTCGATTCCGGTCGGGGATTGGAAATTTGTGAAGAAAAACCTGTGTGGAGAAGTTGGTTTTACAGATAATGCGTTATGGTCTGTTTATTTGCATGTTTGTGTACAAAAAATATAGTTTTGTTTTAATCAAATTCAAACAAAAAAATTGCACATGGAGTAGGTAGCATATTCCTATATGGTGGTGAACTATTCAGTTTTTCATTGTTTAACATGAATCAAACTATCTCACTTGCACATCATAAGAAACATCGAAACACCATTTGCATTTTAGAAAGTGCTGTCAAACTTAATCATTTTTAAATCTTCTTGTGCGGTGGAAACACCAAAAAAGATTTATTTAATCTAAACTGAGATAAAATAAGACCAGTGCCAACATTTGAGAACGAAATCACATAAGATCCATTCGAGACTCGTATAAATGTCAAAAACCCATTCATAGTAAGATTCTACTCTAACTTTTATCGGTGTTATTCATACTATGTTTTTGTTATTCGTGTAAAATCCTACTATACTATGGATAGATTTTCCAACAAAACACGGGTATTGTTTTGGAGATAAAATCATTTTTTATTCGTAAAATTTTCGAGGTGACAAATATTTTTTTTTTAGCTTTTTTGATTTATAAAAAAAATCCGTTAATTGGATTTTTTTCAAAAAATATGCTTGTTTGGTATCATGTTACAATATATAATATAAAATTTAATTCAAGTTTTTAGCGTAATTGGTTCGTGAGATATTTGAGGTTAACCAAAATGTTCACCTTTTTTTTAAACTGCCATGGTAAAAAAAACCACCCACGCAATTTTCTTGAGAGCCCTTTCTGCATCTTTCTGCCTTATTATGTGTATAACAAAATGTATTTGAAGTCGATATCTCTTCTGGTTCTTGAGCTATGGACGACGGACGTACGGACGTACGAACGTACGGTGACGTGAAATAACGCCAAATGAAATAAAGCCAAATTCAAAAAATTTGGCATTATTTCGTTTTTGAAAATGAAATAAGGCCAAATTTTCAATTTGGGTTTATTTCGCTTTAGAAAACGAAATAATAGCAATTTGGCATTGTTTCGATTTAAAACTTTGCAGAATTAGAAAAAAACATAAAGTAAAATTATAATTTTACTTTAATTATCTTTTGTTTTCTCTCTATGCTAAATTAAATTCTTTATTCAATTTTGGGAATTACAAAATTCGGTAATTGTCTAGAATAGCTACTTTTGCTAAAAACATAGAAAAAAAATTCGGAAAATAACCAAATCGGTGTATTTTTTCGTAAACTGTAATAAAAAATCGGGGGAAGTGCAGTTTTGCAACAATTTTTTTTGTTATTAATTAAAAAAGTTGAAAAATGACAGATACTTGTTGCTCGATTGAAATTTTTGAAATTGGAGCCTAAAACAAGTTTTTTGAATTGATAGCACGGCGTACTAACAGCTAGGTATGGAACCCCCTGCTTGGGATCACTATAGGATTTGGGGTGGGTGCGAGTTTGGGTATATGCAAAGAACACGAATGCGTTGTGATTCTTTCATAACTGTGAGCCATACTTGCTTTTTAAATTTGGGAATTTCTTTGATTTTAGTGCTCAAATGCAAAAGTTCTTTCCATATACCCAAACTCGCACCCACCCCAAATCCTATAGTGATCCCAAGCAGGGGGGTTGCAGGGGGGCCATGCCCCCCCTTGCATACCTAGCTGTTAGTACGCCGGCCGTGCTATCAATTCAAAAAAACTTTTTAGCAAAAGTAGCTATTCTAGACAATAAATCAACCATTTTTGAGTGTTTTCTATGTAAAAAAGTGAACTTTAAATATTTTTTATTAACCTTTGAATTTGAAAATATTCGGCGTTGTTTCCATTATTTTTTTGGCCTTATTTCTTTTTATAAATCGAAATAAAGCCAAATTGGTTTTATTTCGTTTTGAACAACAAAATAAGGCCAAATTTGAAATTTGGTGTTATTTCATTTGGCACTATTTCACGTCACCCGACGTACGTGCACACGCACGCACAGATATCTTTCTAAAAATCTTTTAATTCGACTCTAGGTGTCTTAAAACGTCGAGAAATGTCAAAATTTTCAATTTGACAAATCGGACCCATTACAACTTCCTATGGGAAGTTGAAAATTCCTACCCTCATAAAATTCGAAGAATTTTTCATTTCCATGATAATGAAAAAAAAATTGTCTGTTTAAAAGTATATAAAAGGAAATGGTGTTTTATTTTGAGGTGCTGTTATTTATCCAACCGAAAGATTTACTTTGATACCATAGATATTTGGTTCATGAAAATAATCAAATAATAAGATAGCTCTTCTGAAGCCACAATGAAATATGCAATTTCAGCAAAAATATACGCTGTCTTTTGATGTTTTTTATAATATCAGTCTGGAGCGGGTAGTAGGTAATTGACGAACGGCGGCGTATACATACGTCATGTTATCGGCAGCTTCCAACATGTTGTTATATAGTCTTTCACGGCCATTAAATAAAAACTGCAACTAGTCAGTTTTTAAACCAATGAGTAGGAGGGTGACGTGAAATAACGCCAAATGAAATAAAGCCAAATCCAACAAATTTGGCATTATTTCGTTTTTGAAAACGAAATAAGGCCAAATTTTCAATTTGGGTTTATTTCTCTTTAGAAAACGAAATAATAGCAATTTGGCATTGTTTCGATTTAAAATTTTGCAGAATTAGGAAAAAACATAAATTAAAATTATCTTTTGTTTTCTCTCTATGCTAAAACAAGTTTTTTTTGAATTGATAGTACGGCGGCGTACTAACAGCTAGGTATGTAAGTATATGCAACCCCCCTGCTTGGGATCACTATAGGATTTGGGGTGGGTGCGAGTTTGGGTATATGCGAAGAACACGAATGCGTTGAGATTCTTTCATATCTGTGAGCCATACTTGCTTTTTTTTTTGTTGGGAATTTCTTTGATTTTAGTGCTCAAATGCAAAAGTTTTTTGCATATATCCAAACTCGCACCCACCCCAAATCCTATAGTGATCCCAAGCAGGGGGGTTGCAGGGGGCAGCATGCCCCCCCTTACATACCTAGCTGTTAGTTCGCCGTGCTATCAATTCAAAAAAACTTTTTAGCAAAAGTAGCTATTCTAGACAATAAATCAACCATTTTTGAATTTTAAAATATTCGGCGTTGTTTCCATTATTTTTTTGGCCTTATTTCTTTTTATAAATCGAAATAAAGCCAAATTGGTTTTATTTCGTTTTGAACAACGAAATAAGGCCAAATTTGAAATTTGGTGTTATTTCATTTAGCACTATTTCACGTCACCGAGTAGGAGCCCAAATACCTTCTATCAACATGCATACAAAATTGTTCAGGAACATACATGACGTCCACGAATAACACCTAGGTCAAGATTTGGCAAATAATTTTACCATAGAAAACTGCGGCTCCTCGGTTTGACAAAACAAAAGGGTTCTAAAATTTTTTGCCAGGGCAAAGGAAGCTCTACAAAAACCTCTCAGTTTTTAGTCCTATACTATGCTAAAAGTAGAACAATAAGCAGAAAGAGTGTTTTTTTGAAATTCTTCATCGGATATTTTGTCTTGTGTTTAAGGAGAGCTAATGAAGGAGAAGATATAAACTCTAACTCTATGAGATGTACAAAGATATAGATGTTGTTAAAAAACTTGCACTACATTGGCTTAGCCAAATCGAACGATTAGACAATTTTTAAATCTAAGCTTTCAGGTTCGAGATGACAGGGAAGATCAAAGTCTCGGTTTAAAAATCAAGTCTGCTTGACTGCAAGAAACGTGATGCGATACGTTAAGGATGAAAGGCAATCGTACATCAGGCAGTGCCCTCCTTAGATTGGTAAGGCTCTCATGAAACTCTATTTTTATTTTTATAGTGGTATAAATATGTAATTATGGTAGAATCCAATACCCATTTTTCCTGACTACTGTAAGAGTTGGAACACGATGTTTATTTAAAACAATTTTATTTAAAATAAGTTAAAATATCAAATGAATTTTCATTGGGTTGATTAAATAACATTTTTGAGTTCTCAATAAATAACAAATTTCGTGTACGATTTATTTCCTTTTTTTTGTAATTATTTTATAATATGAGTGAAATTTTTCCGATGAACATTTATTTTTTAAGTGACCATTTGGTAAAGTTTAACTTAATTGAATAGGTCACTTAGCGGATAATACTTTTCACTCTTTTTTGGCGTGTGGGTTGACTGCTTATAAATTTAATTAAACAAAGCATACAATATATTTTCTTGAACCACATTTCAGAAAGTATTAACTTTTAATCAAAAGTTTGTATCAACTTTGAAATCAAAAATTCTCCCTTTATCTTAAAAACAAGTTAATAATTTAAAAAGTCATTTTTCTAACTGCTATGATTTATGGTTCACCGTGTTGGTATAAAATATGTGCAAAATGTCCCTATCCTTATAACAAAATACAAATCTGTCAACACAAAAGCCTTAATAATATTTTATACCTCCCTTGGTATTTCTCTAGGATTACGGACTACCCTATATTTTCAATAGTCACACAATAAAAAAAAACATAAGTCTTCCATAAATACATTCAAACTTCATGGATTAATGTTTAATGTATGAAAATCTTATATTACAAAAGTTAGCTATATTTTTTTTGAAAGTGGGTATTCATTTCGTGGTTTTAAGTTTTTAGGAATGACGTATGACATCTGTCGAACTCAGTTGTCATTTGAAGTGTCATCATATATGTTGAATGTTTGCCATTTTAACTTCCCATAGGAAGTTATTGTAATGGGTCCGATTTGTCAAATTGAAAATTTTGACATTTCTCGACGTTTCAAGGTCCCTAGAGTCGAAATAAAAGATTTTTAGAAAGAGGTCTGTGCGTGCGTGTGTACGTACGTCCGTACGTCCGTATGTCCGTACGTCCGTACGTTCGCGACGTTTTTTTCGTCGTCCATAGCTCAAGAACCAGAAGAGATATCGACTTCAAATAAATTTTGTTATACCGATAATAAGGCAGAAAGATGCAGAAAGGGCTCTCAAGAAAATTGCGTGGGTGGTTTTTTTACCATAGCAGTTTAAAAAAAAGGTGAAAATTTTGGTTAACCCTAAATATCTTATGAACCAATGACGCTAGAGACTTGAATTAAATTTTATGTTATATATTGTAACGTGATACAAAACAATTATATTTTTGGAAAAAAATTCAATTAACGGTTTTTTTTATAAATCAAAAAAAAACTGAAAAAAAAAATTTATCACTTCGAAAATTTTACGACTAAAATATGATTTCATTTCCAAAACAATTTTGTGCAACGAAGAATAATGTTTTTGACATCTGATAAAATTTTGAGACAAATCTAATTGACAGTTTTCTTACAAAAAATAATAACCTAAAAAAAATAAAAAAAAAAGTTGGTAAAAATTGAATTTTGATTCAAATATCTTTTCAAGACTTTGAGATATTGGCTTTAGACTACTTTTATCTTTCAAAAAATATTGTTGTCAACATTCAGTAAAATTTTGAAAAAAATAGAATTGACAGTTTTTTACAAAAAATTAAAAACCGAAAAAAAAATTTTACAAAAGTTGGTAAAAATTGATTTTCGACTTAAATATCTTTTCAAAAATTTGAGATTATGGCATTTAACTAATTTTAACTTATAAGAAATATTGTTTTCAACATTAGGAAAAATTTTGAGAAAAATCGAATTGACAGTTTTTTTTACAAAAAATAAAAACCTAAACAAAAAAATTAATAAAAGTTGGTAAAAATTGATTTTCGGCTCAAATAGCTTTTCAAAAATTAAAAATATTGGCTTCAAACTTATTTTATTTCACACAAAATATTGTTTTTTATATTCAGTAATTTTTTTATAAAAATCCAACAGTCCGTTTTTTCATAAAAAAAATAAAATCTACAAAAAATAGAACGCAAATTTGGTAAGAATTGATACATTTAGGCCTCGGCCACGCAGTAAGCGGCTGAGCGGCTAAGCGGCTGAGCGGCAAGCGGCTGAGAGGCAACTCTAAGCGACGTATGGCCAGGCACTGAGCGACTGCTTTTGAGCGATTAGTAGTTAAAGTCGAGATTGCACACACGAAATTAACAACTCAATGTTTACTTTGGCCATCTTTACTTCTTGCCGCTCAGAAAATTAAAACAGGTTTGGTTGCTGAGCGGCGCCGCTTAGCCGCTCAGAATTTTGTTTCGCAGCTCGCTTATTGCGTGGCCGCTTCTATGTGATTTCATAAATGTTTTATATTTTTTTTTTCCGCTCAGCCGCTTACTGCGTGGCCGCGGCCTTAGACAAACTTTTAAGCAAGACAAATCGATAGACGGGATGGGAAGTTATCAGTGTGGGTCGCATCCCAGCCTCTTTTTTGTTAAATAATTTAAAACTTACTATAACATTGGTGACTCACATATTGTCAGTTTTTGTGCATAACGCGATGATTACGGACATCATAATAGCTTAACTACACGAGCATTCGTACAGTTGTGGAATAATTGGAAATTGCTGATATCAAATGATAATTTCCGAATTAATCAATTTCGCGGTGTTAGCAGCAACTGAAACTGCCGTACAACCTTATAGTCAGTTAGTTGTACGTTTTAGATTTTCGTTATAACTTCAATTTATTTTGTACTTTACAACCAAAAATATTAACAAAAATATAACTCCCATATAGCTTCACACACTTTCTTTATCTATCCTTGGTCGGTGCATAAAACTTTTAATGGAATATTAGATGGTAAAATCAGTTTCCAAACAAACCATAACAATTATCTACTTATTCAAGGCTTAAAAAGGATGTGTTTGTTTGAAATAGTTTCGCAATTCCTATAAAAAAAAGAGGCTGGGATGCGACCCACACTGATAACTTCCCATCCCGTCTATCGATTTGTCTTGCTTAAAAGTTTGTCTAAATGTATCAATTCTTACCAAATTTGCGTTCTATTTTTTGTAGATTTTATTTTTTTTAAGAAACGGACTGTTGGATTTTTATAAAAAAATTACTGAATATAAAAAACAATATTTTCTGTGAAATAAAATAAGTTTGAAGCCAATATTTTTAATTTTTGAAAAGCTATTTGAGCCGAAAATCAATTTTTACCAACTTTTATTAATTTTTTTGTTTAGGTTTTTATTTTTTGTAAAAAAAACTGTCAATTCGATTTTTCTCAAAATTTTTCCTAATGTTGAAAACAATATTTCTTATAAGTTAAAATTAGTTAGAAGCCATAATCTCAAATTTTTGAAAAGATATTTAAGTCGAAAATCAATTTTTACCAACTTTTGTTAATTTTTTTTTTCGGTTTTTAATTTTTTGTAAAAAAACTGTCAATTCTATTTTTTTCAAAATTTTACTGAATGTTGAAAACAATATTTTTTTAAAGATAAAAGTAATTGAAAGCCAATATCTCAAAGTCTTGAAAAGATATTTGAGTCAAAACTCAATTTTTACCAACTTTTTTTTTATTTTTTTTAGGTTATTATTTTTTGTAAAAAAACTGTCAATTCGATTTTTCTCAAAATTTTATCAGATGTCAAAAACATTATTCTTCGTTGCACAAAATTGTTTTGGAGATGAAATCATATTTTAGTCGTAAAATCTTCGAAGTGACAAATTTTTTTTTTCAGTTTTTTTGATTTATAAAAAAAACCGTTAATTAAATTTTTTTCCAAAAATATAATTGTTTTGTATCACGTTACAATATATAACATAAAATTTAATTCAAGTCTCTAGCGTCATTGGTTCATGAGATATTTAGGGTTAACCAAAATTTTCACCTTTTTTTTAAACTGCTATGGTAAAAAAACCACCCACGCAATTTTCTTGAGAGCCCTTTCTGCATCTTTCTGCCTTATTATCTGTATAACAAAATTTATTTGAAGTCGATATCTCTTCTGGTTCTTGAGCTATGGACGACGAAAAAAACGTCGCGAACGTACGGACGTACGGACGTACGGACGTACGTACACACGCACGCACAGACATCTTTCTAAAAATCTTTTATTTCGACTCTAGGGACCTTGAAACGTCGAGAAATGTCAAAATTTTCAATTTGTCAAATCGGACCCATTACAATAACTTCCTATGGGAAGTTAATAATGTAAAAAGTCCTAGCACTTAGATGGTCTGCAAAATAATTCATCAGAGATACTAAATAACTTTTGTAATAGAGTTAAGAAAATGTAAATGTACATACATATATCAACATTGAACTCCCATAACAATTAACAGATTCTGAGAACAAAACCAAATTAATTAACTCATACGTAAAAACCTTCTAGCATTTATTTATTTTGCTTTTATCTATTTTGTCCGTCTTTTATTTAAAAATTAAGGTCTTCGTTGAAAAAGTTAAAACATTAAATTTCATATAAATGAACAATAATAGAGTTTATTTTTATTTTGTTGGTTTATGTTGTATAACATAATATTTTGCCGCAGTTTCTAGGAATTCTATATTATGATGTAAAACTTACTCCATCTTTTTGTTTTGATTTGTTTGTTTATTTTTTTAGTAAATATCGTATAATTTATAAACCTCTTGTTTTTTTCTTAATAAAATAACATCTGTTCAAAATGAGAAGCTTATGATTAGTCGACACAAAATATACATTTAAAGTTTACAGATTGTTGAAATGTAGACATTTAAAAAAAACAACATTTTAACTGAATTATGCTAACTTTTGAAATTAACAAATTGTTGCACATTTAATTTCAATGTTTTGAAATAATTTTGTTAATAGACATCTTTAACCACTGAGTGTTTAATATTTGCAAGAATGAGGCTACAGAGCTCTTAATGTCTACATCAAAATTAACTTCCCGTTGAAAGTTATTTTAATTTGGTTATTCCCAAATATCTCAAGAATTAATAGAGGTTTTCACAATCAATCAATGTATAAAAAATAGGCTGGGATGCGACCCACACTGATAACTTCCCATCCTGTCTGTCGATTTGTCTTGCTTAAAAGTTTTTAGGTTTTCGTGTTTTGTTACAAAAGTTCTCAATTGAATTATTCTTAAAAATTTAAAAACTACCAATAATATTTTGCATATAAAGAAATAGTTTGATTTCAAAATCTATTTTTGTTAACAAGATTTTTAGTCGAAACCCAATTTTTACCAAATTTAGTAGCGTTTCTTTAAAAAAAAATATTTTTTATATGCACAAATACAAATTGGATGAATGAAATTAAATTAATTTGAAGCCAATATCTTCTATTGTTCACGAGATATCGAAAACCGAACATCAATTTTTACCAATTTTGCGTACTATTTTTTGTAGATTTTAATTTTTTATGAAAAAACTGACAGTTGGATTTTTATAAAAAAATGTACTAAACGTCGAAAACAATATTTTTTGTGAGATAAAATAAGATTGAAGCCAATATTTTTAATTTTTGAAAAGATATTTGAGTCGAAAATCAATTTTTACCAACTTTTATAACTTTTTGTTTAGTTTTTATTTTTTTTTTGTAAAAAAACTGTCAATTTCATTTTTACTGAATGTTGACAACGATAAAATTAGTTTAAATAATATATTTTAAAGTTTTGAAAAGATATTTGAGTCGAAAATAAATTTTTACCAACTTTTATTAATATTTTTTTTAGGTTTTTATTTTTTGTAAAAAAATTGTCAATTCGATTTTTCTTAAAATTTTACAATATGTTGAAAATAATATTTCTTATAAGATAAAATAAGTTGGAAGCCATAATCTTAAATTTTCGAAAAGATATTTAAGTCGAAAATCAATTTTTACCAACTTTGAGTAATGTTTTTTATAGGTTTTTATTTTTTATAAAAAAACTGTCAATTCGATTTTTCTCAAAATTTTACCAGATGTCAAAAACATTATTCTTCGTTGCACAAAATTGTTTTGGAGATAAAATCGTTTTTTGTTCGTAAATTTTTCGAGGTAAATAATATTTTTTTTTCAGTTTTTTGTTTTTTTTGATTTATAGAAAAAACCGTTAATTGGATTTTTTTCCAAAAATATATTTGTTTAGTATCACGTTGCAATATATAATATAAAATTTAATTTTCTAGCGTTATTAGTGATATTTAGGGTTAACCAAAATTTTCACCTTTTTTTTAAACTGCTATGATGAAAAAACCGCCCACGCAATTTTCTTGAAAGCCCTTTCTGCATCTTTTTGCCTTATTATATGTATAACAAAATTTATTTGAAGTCGATATCTCTTCTAGTTCTTGAGCTATGAACGACGAAAAAAACGTCGCGAACGTACGGACGTACGAACGTACGGACATACGGACGTACGAACATACAGACGTACGAACGTACGTACACACGCACGCACAGACATCTTTCTAAAAATCTTTTATTCCGACTCTAGGGACCTTGAAACGTCGAGAAATGTCAAAATTTTCAATTCGACAAATCGGAGTATCGGACCCATTACAATAACTTCCTATGGGAAGTTAATAACAAATTGAATATATTATTACGAACAAAACACTATAGAAAAGAATTTTTCATTCTTCATACCCCGTTATTTGGGCAACTGCCGCTATTAAAGCTGACATCTTTTGACAACTAAACATGATGACTAATCTAAAAATTGAAATCTCGAAAAGGTGATCACAATGAGCCACTGAGATTCTGTAATTTAACATCTTTTTTCTTTGGGACAAGATTAGGTCTATGCCATGCTCTACAATCAATTCGATGCCTTCGAGATGGCATTAATATAGTTATCGAGGTCATGCAGCCACAAATGTGGAAATAGGTCACGGAAAATTTCATTCATTTCAGGATATCTTTTTAAAATAATATAAAAATCCAGCGATGCCGCATTGCTGCAAAAGCAGTAAATCTACTGCACATTTCGCAAAATCTAGATCTACTGCCACTAAATTCAATTTACTGCACTTTTTTATGTTTGATAAACCTTCTCTTGGACAGCTGTCTAAAAACATATACACAAATAACCGCTGTAAAATCCGTCCGAACGAAGCCAATTCATTGTGAACTTGATATGATATACATATATGGAATTAGTTGAACGCTTCATTCATGAAACAAATCTCTGTCTCTGTTTCTTAAGTGTTCCCGTTTTCTGCAAAACTACAGGATTCTGAGAGATTACTCGTATTTAAATTTGTATATTTATTGTGTGACACTGCAATTCCTCATTTTACAAGAATTATCATTATAAAAAAATAAAATATCTATTCCAATCACAGTACACTCAAATACGTACATACATATATCTTCTTGAACAACATATTTTTAATCTCTACATGGAACTTCATAAGAAATTTATAAAGCTTTCAATTCGTATTTTAGAACAGAATTTCAAGAATAAATAAAGTAAATTCTCTGAACTAGGAACTGATAAAATAAAAAGTGATGTTTTACATTTTTATGTAGAAATTTGTAACCAAATAAACAACGTTTTAATTTTGATGATACAGAACTTAAACTGCTGAAATATATACATAGATGCTTCATTAGTTATCGATGGTGCTATCCCGAGTCGAAATTTTGGCCCTATTTTCGTCCCCAAAATTCAGGTTCTCTGAGGTTCAAAGAGATTCAAAAGAGGATCACTTACTGTTAAAATGTTGCTCCTCATTTGAACCTAATAGTGGCAGTTATCGGACAAAATACGATGTTTAGGATCAAATGAGGACGACAGCAAAAAGCCTCAAATGAACCTTTTTCATCTTGATCATAGCTTTTTTCTTTGTTCATTTACTCTCTCCCTCTTTCTTTCTCTTTCTCTAAGACTAGTTTATTAGATTCTCTCTCGCTCACTTTCTTATTTTATTTTCTTTTTCTTTCTCTTTCTCTTTCTCTCTCTCTCTCTCTCTCTCTCTCTCTTTCCTACTTGATTTTGCTCTTTGTCTATCACTTTCTTTCATTTTACTTATTAGAAAGCTTTTTTTAAAAAAAAATATTAAATTTTATTTTAATTTTATTCTTTTTTTATTCTGTAAACAAAGAAGTTTTTATTAACATTATTAATTAATTTAAAAGTAATTATACTTCGTCGAAATCGTCTTCTTCGTCGTCGTTGTCGTCGTCTACGTCGTCGTCGGAGTCGTCGTCGTTGCTGTCATCGTCGTTGGTGTCGTCGACTTTACTAGCTCCATCGTTACCATTTTCACTATCACCAGCTCCATCCTTGTCATTTCCACCATCATTGTTGTAATTGTCATCATCTGCTGTGACAACAACAGCGACAACAAAAAAAAAAAGCAGCTACACGACCAGGTAGGCTTACTAAGTATGAAAACAGGACGATATCTATTTTCTATGTTGATAAACCTTCATTTAGGACGAAATGAGGTTCACCAAATATGCGTAGAAAAACGGAAAGAATTCTAAAGATTCATGTAGGACGAAATGAGGACGATGAAAAATCGTTTAGGATGATATAAAGTTCATTTTGCTGTATGTAGGAGCAAATGAGGAGAAAAGATCCTTTTTAGGATCAGATTAGGGCCAAAATTTCGACTCGGGATGCCATCAATATATCCCCTTTTAGAATTCTTTCCCTATACCGATTGCTGCGCGGGCCTAATGTTTCCTATTTTAAGCCAAGTTAAAATTAAAGAACGAAACAAATATAGGTAAACATTCTTGCATTGCAAATGTAATTTTTTGTAAAGAAATGAATAATGTCAGTAAATGAAAAAATGTCCTGAGCTTTTAGAGTATTTCCAAAATTTAACTTTTACTGATAGAAAGTATGTGAAAAATACGTTTAAATATTTAGTAAGTATTCCAATATTAGGTTTTAAAACCTATCCGTTTTAAAATACATATATATAAATATAGTTTTAAAATTAATTTTTTGTATGTTTTTGTTCGATAAAAATCTACTGCGGAAAGATTCAATCTACTGCTTTTTTTGTAATGATCTACTGCGCTCTTCTCTTTTTGAAGTGGCAACGCTGTAAACATCTATAGATTTCTCTTTAAAAAATCCTTTTGTTCTCGTATTAAAATGAAACCTCTTGAAAAACAAATTGGTAAAAATTGGTTTTCGACTAAAAATCTCGTTTACAAAAATAGATTTCGAAATCAAAATATTTCATCATATGCAAAATATTGTTGGTAATTTTTAAATTTGTTAGAATAATTTAACTGATAACTTTTTTAACAAAACACGAAAACCTACAAACCTTTTAAGCAAGACAAATGGACAGACGGTATGGGAAGTTCTCAGTGTGGGTCGCATCCCAGCCTCTTTTCACCTTTTTTTAATTTGGTTAACCCCAAACATCTCAAGAATTAATAGAGCTATCGACAATGAATCAATTTATAAATACAAAATTGAATAGCTTACGAGCAAAACATTATAGTAAAGAGTTTTTCAATAACAGGTTTCATTGTACATACCCCGTTATTTGGGCAACTGTCTCTACTAAAGCTGACATCTTTTGACATTTGAAAACTAAACATTATGACAAATCTAAAAATTGAAATCTCGAAAAGGTAATCACAATTAGCCACTGAGATCATGTAATTTAACATCTTTTTTCTTTTGAACAAGATTAGGTCTATGCCAATGCTCTACAATCAATTCGATGCCTTAGAGATGGCATTAATATACATAGTTATCAAGATCATGCAGCCACAAATGTGGAAATATGTCACGGAAAATTTCATTCATTTCAGGATATCTCTTTAAAATAAGATATACATCTATAGATTTCTCTTTAAAAAATCTTTTTTTTTCTCATTTTAAAATGAAACTTCATTTTTTCTCATATTAAAATGAAAACAATTTTAAACAAGAAGAATCACATTATATGATACTTGTATAAACAAACTCATATAATTAAGGGCACTTCAAATCCTTACGGATACAATTATATTATTTACCTTATTCTCCTATGTAAATATACTCATAACGTTTTAATTAATTGAGTCTTTGATGATGATCCAGTATATTAGATGACCTTTTCTCATATTAATTAAGTATAAATTAATAGCTTCTTCAATATCAATTTCACAAAAAAGCGTAGCTATAGAATTACACAGTAAAACGGATTTTTTTTATTTAAAAAAAATAAGATTTAAAACAATCTTTTGATTGAAACGTTAATTTTTATATCTTTTAATTTAAGCCTATTATCTGAATGTCAGCTGGCAAAAAGGATATAATTGAACAAAACGGAGAAGGTGTACATTTAAATCACTTTTTTTTTTAGTGTGAAATGGAAATTAAATTTATTTCAATCCACCAACACTTTGGCTTAAAAAGTTGACCTTTCTTGTATTAAAAACATAACCACTAAAAGTTTTGAATTCGTGGAAAAAAAAACAATATCGAAATTTTATAAAAGTTGATTTTATTACGATAGATATAATTATAAAAAAAAAGTTTGTTTCCATAATTCATTATTGTTCAAGACATGGATATAGTGAAACTATAGCGGTATTAATTAAAATGAACAATCAAGAGAGGAAATTTATAATTTTGACAGCTCTTTTTTTCCAAATTGCATATTACCGGATCTATAGATAGTAGGATATATGTACCTGTATACAAAAATATCATCATTCGTAGTATAAAATATTAATTATTTATTTTTTTGAGTATATGATTTCTTTTAATATTAAAGAAAGGTAGGTAAGGTACTGTCAACTTTCTTTATTTTTGGTCTTGATTCCATTTAAAATTTAACAAGCCTTTAGGGAGTATAAAAGTGAAACACAAATCCCGAAGCTCGAAAACTTTTAATGCAAATGAATAATTACATTTTTCAAATTAAAAATGATGTTGTGAATTTATTTTGTATAGTAGGTATACACATTGAATAAATATACTAAGATATTCATATTTTATCCATCAAATCAAATAATTGGAAAAGAATATGAAAATGTTGTCAAAACTTCAAAGATATTTCACAATTTTAATGAAGTCTTCAGACAGCAGATAGTCCTTTTAATAATTTTCCCTGCTCGGAATGTGTATTGAAACGTGATCCTGATGGACTTCCATTTTAAGTTATGCTAAATGGTGTTATTAAAGAATATTCAGCAACTCCTGAATTTAATCAGGCGTTCATATTCCTAGAATCTACAAGTAGCAGCACAAATGTGTTTCTTGCTTAATCACAAATCTGTGAGCTATGGAACCCTTAAAACGGGTTATAAAGCACTTAAAATCATAACTCGAGGCTGTAATTTATGTAGGTATGTTGAGGACATTGCGGTTTTCGTTTTTGTACACTTGAGTAGTTTCGATTTAAAGTATCCTAATATTACTGGGAAATCAATATTCTCTGGTAGGTTTATGATGCAATTTGAATTTCATCTATCAATTCAGCCATACATAAATCATTTTTGACAAGTATCAGGACGTTTCTTACGTGTAGCAGGAAACAGGAAACTGCATTTAAATTATGAAACTGCATGTTAGGTAGCTTCCATTTCTTTCATGAAATGTAGATCGATCATCGATGACAAGTTTATAATTGATGGAATTTCCAATTAACGCGTTATTTGGAAATAATTTGTCTTTGTTTTTAAAATGATTTTAATTTAGTATAGCAAGCGTGACGTAATGTTTACTGCGTAGGACTGTCATGCCAGAGGGTTGGGGCTCAAACCCTGCTTGTGCTATCTACAAAGTTATTACTCCAAGAGTAATTATTCTAATCATAAAAAGTGCTTTCTCAAATTAGCCGTTCAAATGGTTGTAAGTTGAAAGTCACTAGGATCTGGTTCTTCACGAACTGTAGCGCCACCAAAATTTATTTTGTTTTTAATTTAAAAATAAAAAATCTTTGCATTATATCAAAAATGAAGGATTACTTACATCATGTTTAACAAATATTGATAACTTTGTGTAAGTTTTGACTTGTTTATTGTCTTTGTTTTCAAAAAATTAAAAACGCATAATTCAAAAAGTTGCTGATGGGATGTGACCCACACTAGTGCTTTGAAAAATTCTCACCTCTTATTTTTGTACAGAAGACTAAATTGAAATTCGATAACTACATAAATGTGCAATCATTAGTTATAAAAAGATACGAGTATACTGTTTTCTATCGAGATAATTCAGGCGTTGACATTTTAGGAACAACATTGTAATTTGATTTTCAATTGTAAAAATAGTGAATCAAAAAACCGTAGTTTTTACATGTTTTTACATTTTTTTTACATTTTATTTATAAAATAGAGTTTGTTTCTGGTAGAACTTATCAAATCAAGAATTATTTTAAGTAGTAGTTTTTTTTTAACTGTCAGTGGAATGTTGACAAAAATTTCATCATATGTCAAAAACGTGTCACACATTTATATGAACACCAATACAATAAAATGTATTTACAATCAATAGTGCGAAATTTTAAACAACCTTTTGTTGGATTCATATTTTACTAGTTCTAAGTACTTACTAATTTACCAGCCATTTCAAATTTGTAATCTTTTTTTTACTTTTAAAAAAGGAATTCCCCTTAATTGAAAATGAGGATCTGAACACGTTTATGCAGTGACAAAAATAAAAAACAAACCAAAATCTAGTAAAAGGACCTTTTCATTTGAAATATGAGAGACTGGGAAGTGAAATTAATTTAGAAATTTACTGAAGCTGTGTTAGCTATTTTGAAAGTTTAACTTTATTAATATTATGTTAAGGGATTGTAGAATAATAAATTGTTTAAAATTAGTAAAATTATCTTTTTAACTTAGTAACTTTGTTCGTTACGATAGATTACTCGTTTTCCAATTAAGAACAGCAATTTTTAATTGTGTGAGCTCTCTTTGCAAACAGATTCATGTGGTTTTAAGGTAATTATTTAATTTTCTGCATGCTCAAAACCTCGTTTTTTAACTTTCCTCAAAAACAAACTTTAGAAATTACAAACGATTTTTTTTTGGCAAAATCAATGTGTGAACAATGTGGTATTAAGGGGTAACCCCACTGCTTAGACACACATTAAGATTTGGGGTAGATGCCAATGTTGAGTGCATTTAAAGTTTTAAAAGTCGTGAAATAAAATTCTTTTAATTCACATGAAACTTTGCATCAATACAACCTCACACCTCACTTAATTTAAATAGTGTTTACTTTTTGCTCACAATAGTTCAATGTACAAAATAAAAAAAGAGGCTGGGATACGACCCACACTGATAACTTCCCATCCTGTCTGTCGATTTGTCTTGCTTAAAAGTTTGTAGGTTTTCGTGATTTGTTAAAAAAGTTCTCAGTTGAATTATTCTTAAAAATTTAAAAACTACCAATAATATTTTGATGTAATGAAATAGTTTGATTTCGAAATTATTTTTTTGTTAACTAGATTTTTAGTCGAAAACCAATTTTTACCAATTTAGCAGCTTTCTTAAAAAAAAATTATTTCTTATATAAACAAATACAAATTGGATGAATGAAATTAATTTGAAGTCAATATCTTCTATTGTGCACGATATATCGAAAACCGAACATCAATTTTTACCAATTTTGCGTAACTATTTTTTATAGATTTTATTTTTTTTACGAAAAAACTGTCTATTGGATTTTTATACAAAATGTACTAAACGTCGAAAACAATATTTTCTGTGAGATACAATAAGATTGAAACCAATATTTTTAATTTTTGAAAAGATATTTGAGTCGAAAGTAAATTTTTACTAAGTTTTAGTATTGTTTTTTTTTTTAGGTTTTTATTTTTTGTAAAAAAACTGTCAATTCGATTTTTCTCAAAATTTTACCGAATATTGAAAACAATATTGCTTATAACAAAAAAATTATTTTAAAGCCAATATATTAAAGTCTGGAAAAGATATTTGAGTCGAAAATCAATGTTTTAACAACAACAATTTTTGTTTAGTTTTTATTTTTTTGTAAAAAAAACTGTCCATTCGATTTTTCTCAAAATTTTACTGAATGTTGACAACAACATTTTTTTAAGAAATAAAATTATAGTTTAAAGCATATATCTTAAAGTCTTGAAAAGATATTTGAGTTGAAAGCCAATTTTTACCAACTTTGAGTAATGTTTTTTATGGGTTTTTATTTTTTATAAAAAAAACTGTCAATTCCATTTTTCTCAAAATTTTACCAGATGTTAAAAACATTATTCTTCGTTGCACAAAATTGTTTTGGAGATAAAATCGTTTTTTGTTCGTAAATTTTTCGAGGTAAATAATATTTTTTTTTTTTCAGTTTTTTTTTTTTTTATAAAAAAACAGTTAATTGGAATTTTTCCAAAAATATACATAATTGTTTGGTATCACGTTACAATATTAAAAATAAAATTTAATTGAAGTCTCTAGCGTTATTGGTTCGTGAGATATTTGAAGTTAACCAAAATGTTCACCTTTTTTTAAACTGCCATGGTAAAAAAAACCACCCACGCAATTTCCTTGAGAGCCCTTTCTGCATCTTTCTGCCTTATTATCTGCATAACAAAATGTATTTGAAGTCAATATCTCTTCTGGTTCTTGAGCTATGGACGACGAAAAAAACGTCGCGAACGTACGGAGACGTACGGACGTACGAACGTACGTACACGCACGCACAGACATCTTTCTAAAAATCTTTTATTTCGACTCTAGGGACCTTGAAACGTCGAGAAATGTCAAAATTTTCAATTCGACAAATCCGACCCATTACAATAACTTCCTATGGGAAGTTAATAAAAGTTTGGCGTACTTAATAGATTAAGTTTGAATAAATGTCACTTATTAAAAAAAAGTACAAAAATAAAAAAAAAAACAAATGTATGCCCAGCATACACTCGAAGGATTTTGAAACAGTGTGGTATTGAGTATTGATTTTAAATTCTTGAACATTACAATGAAAGCGATTATTTTACTAAATAAAATTCACGACTGCAGGGTCGCGCGAACTTGCTCATGTATCCAAAGAACCTGTTTAAAAATAGTTCCTGGAGAGTCATTCCGTAATTTTCAAAATATTAATCGTCAAAACGATTATCATTAACGTTATCGTCTACGGTCTACATAGAACGAAAAAAGTCAATTTTGGGATCCGAATTTTGTTTACAACTTGGTAGTCAATATGCTAACTGCGGTAGTCAATATTGACCACTCTTTTTGTCATATTGACTACCCGAAAATGACAATCGAAATTTGATCTATTGACTACCCAGTAGTCAATATTTTAAAATAACTATTTTGGTAGTCATACGACAATTTGGCCAAATTTCAATTTGACTATCGACGATTGTTAACATGAAAACTTTTTTTTTTATAATTTGCTTCACATAACTTTATCAATATCGACTAGTCAATCGATTTCAGTAAAAGATTGTTCACTACTCTGATACAGAACTGAAATGTCAAAATGAAAGATAATGCTTGTTCGATTTTGTGTTTTTATTTTTTACCGCCATCGACGATAAAGTCAGAATTTTAAAATGTTAGCTATTTATGTCTGATAGTTAAAAAAATTGAATTATAAAATAAATACATACATACATAGGTCAATAACACAAAATAAGTTGCAAATTTTTATACAATTTATGGATGAGCATCCTTTCTTGGCCAATGGGTATAAAACCAATACCGTGCATGGACATAAATAACTATTTGTAATTTAGGATTTTTATTAATATTCGTTCTATTTACCTCCTCGCATTGAATATCTTTAAAAAAACACTATTTTATCCACAAGAGACATAACTTTGCTTCTTAAATATTTGTTGTTTCCAAAACTATTTGGGATAATAATGCTTTGTGCAAAACCGAGTCAAAAATGGTTGGCTGTCAACCGTTGCTACTCTTCGCCACCCAAAGTCTCTTAAAAAAGTTTGTTTTCAAAAATTTAAATGCCATTTGATTTCGATTTCTCAAAAAAAACTTAATATTTCAAAGTTTTTATTTGAAAATCGTTATTCATTTTGTATATACAATTTTTTTTAATACCAAATTTGAACTCAATTCTTCCAATCGTTTGAGATGTAGGGCCGAGGAAGGGCGGAAGGAATTGGGGGACCCACTTTAATCGACTTCTTTAACATCGTAATGTCATGTTTGATTAAAATCTCGAGTTCGAAATTTTTCACGAATGCAAAACTTGCCCTATAGTTCCTATAAGCCGCAAGTAAAAAGCTTAAAAAAAGTTCGATACAAAAAACATTACGATGTTTTATTGAAACATAATAGAACCTTTTTCTCAATTATCCCTATAATATCTCTCCATTTTATGTCTTAACAATCAGCTCTTATAGATAGTTTTTGCAAGAAATTACTCACATCCATGTTCTCATATTTAAAGCCTTTTAATTTACCTACCTGTGCCTCAGATTTACCAGTACGTGATTCCCTGACCAAACAAAAACAAAAGTGGCACAAATTGTATAGCACATACAAAGATAGATACATATGTACATACATCTACCTAATTGGATTCGTTTGATAAATTTGAATACAATTCAAATAGCAACAATATGAATTGTGTTCTGTTAAATTTATCAACACGAGTAAAATATCGCATTGGTCTGTCGTTCTCGTTGTCGAACAACATTTGAGGTGGATGCACGAATAAAAAACTACATCCATTACATACTACGTAAATATAGACTGTGACACGTGAATCTTCCATTTGCCATAGGTCGTCATCGCCGCCGCTGCACTGTGCCCCGCCACCGTATCATTTTTGTCGTCCTTGTTTGTTTGATGGTTGATGGTTGACGTTTGATGTTTATTTTATTAAAGTACCTTTTCATTACAGAGGACTAGGCAAGGTATATCACATAGATACTCTCCTGCTATGATATGGTTTCTGATGTTGATGTTGTTGTGTTTGTTGTATAATATTATTTTATAAAGCAAAGTACATATAACCTACTAAGAAGATTATTTTGCCGTTTTTAGTTAGTATAGTACCTATGGAAAATATCTACGGAATAGAATGAACGTTTTTTTATATTCCGCGGAAGGAAGTTAATGATAAGGATTGGTATAAATAAAAAAGTACGCAAAATAAATAGGGACTTAAACATAAGATACCTATAGAAGAACGTGTATGAGATTTCGGAATTACTGCATATGTATGAACTTCATGAGTTCTTATAATCTAGATAAATGGAAAATATACCATTCATTTTTTTCGAAAATTAACCATGTACAAATCTCTCATAATCCATTTTAAGTCGCAGGTCTTGAGCAAAAACACTCCATTACCAAGACCGGAATCTTTCGTACGTTTCACTCTCCAAAACCCGTTTGTTTACATTGTTGTATTTGTAATTTTGACAATTAGTCCATGAATAGATGTGAGCACAAACAAAAAAAAACGATGCCGTGGGCTAGCGGCACTTTGCATAGCAAAAACAAAATGGAGGGGTTAATAAGTTTTTTTCAGGTTTTTCCTTTTACTTTTTTCGATGAAAAAGTCAGTTTTAAGCTTTAATTTTGCAGGCATTTTGTGGATAGTGAACCCATGTACCTTTTTGTCTTGAAAAAAGCATGTTTAACATCAGTTTATTATAATTAATTCACTAATTTACAGTAATCACTACGAAATTCTTTAAATTTCATAATTAACCTTGAATTATTGTATCAAAGTTGCGTTCGAAGAACCATTAAGTTAAGGGTGCGAGCGCAATTTTTTTATTGAATTCTAATAAATTTTCGTTAATGAACGGGCCAAATATTTTTTTGCAAGTAATTAAAATCTGTATAAATTTAACCAATCCAAGTATATTTTTAGTTTGTTTTTAATGATTTAAGCTTGCAACTATTTTTCAATTCCATTTAAATTTATAAATATTAAATTTAAAAAAAGAGTTATAATCTAAAAATACCTTATCCATAACATTCTTGATTGATGGAAACATACATGTATTTGCTATCAAAAAAAACTATGCATCAAAGGAACACCAATGTTTTAAAAAAATAATCAGAACGATTATAGCGAACCTGTTGAATAAATGCAGAGCAAATAAAATGAAAATTTTGACATATTTCACAAAATGAAAACGTTTTAAAATCGTTCTGAATTTATGCACAACTCATTTAATAGATCAAGTAATCGACATTAATGTTTATTTTTGAAGTACAGAAGTTTTTTTTAGTGAATTCCCACAGTTTAACGAAAAATACAATTTTCATTCATTCCTTAAAAATGTTTAGTTACCAAAGTTCAAGTTTACTTATTATTGTTTGAAGGGTATGTTTAGTAAAAGTGCTGCTTAAAATGAAACAAATTAATGAGTTTTACGTACATGTTTTTCTTAATACAATAGTAAATACTTCCATAGATTACATTTTATAAATGCAGAACATAGAAGAAAATATACATAAGCAATAGTTTTCAGGTATAAAGCAGAGGTTAGTGTAGAAAAATATTTTTGAGAAAGCCAATAATATTTTAGGTATGTTCATTAAATAAATTTCCGCTTCGGCTAACCTTCATCAACTTTTTAGAAAAAAAAATTAGCATTAATAGCAGCCAATTATTTTTCATAGCATAATTAATTTTTCAGATTGTAAAATGTCTAGAAATTTTCATACGCTACAAAATTCGTAATTTAATGCGTAAACATAGAAGATAACATTATTTAGTCAAGAAGTATGGATTTTGGCGCGTATACCGTTTTTTTTCTATTGGGTGTTCGGTTTCCCCATATTGGAATAAAAAAAGTTACTTAAATCTATTTATTGCACTCATTTAGTTGGTATTGTGTGTAAACATATTGCCTATTTCTATTCCTTAAAGATGCTTTACACAAAGCAACTTATTTTTAAAACATGGTTCCCTCAAATTTTTATTCCAAAATCTAACTACAAACAAAATTCTAACTCTTACATAGTCCCTTAAAAAGAAATTTTCAGGAATATTTCTGCAACAAACAAAACTAAATTTTGGTCTTGCAACTACCGAACTGCTTAAATGATGAAAATACTAATCTAATTGAGGAATCTGAACTAGCTAAAGTTGGCAATGGAACTTCACAAGTATGTTTCTCGTAGTATTGTCTGTACCTACAAAAAAAATACGGAGACACCCGCCTATTGTTTCCACCTGAACTTCTAAAGTCGCCAAGAAAAATGCTCTTTTTTATAAAGTATTAAGTTACACTAATGCGTTCGCAAATAATTTAAGTAAACAAAATACAGCACTAATAAATCATTAAATATGTATTTGGTCAATTTTATTTTATCTATACTAATATTATAAATGCGAAAGTAACTCTGTCTGTCTGTCTGTTACTCAATCACGCCTAAACTACTGAACCAATTTGCATGAAATTTGGTATGGAGATATTCGGATACCCGAGAAAGGACATAGACTACTTGTCCCAATTTGAAAATTGAGGTGAGCCGATCGCTTTTACGCCTAAACTACTGAACAGATTTAAATGAAATTTGGTAAGGAGATATTTTGAGACTTAAGCAAGGACATGAGTTACTTTTGACTTCGGGAAAACAACGCATTCCCATGGGAAAAATTACTTTCCGGAGAATCTGATCGCTTTCACTCTTAAATTACCAAAGATTTGAATAATATTTGGATAAAATTAGTATTACGGAAAAACAACGCATTCCCAACCCTTATGAAATAAGTTGTCGAACATGTAAAACTTATCATACATGTATATTAACGCGGGCTTCGCGCGCCACGTGCCTCAAGCCCTCAACGTTAGACGCAAACTGTGGCTCCCATCAAGTTCCACAAATAATAATTTTAAACCTAAACTTTGCTATGCTCAACCTTTCATCGCCAATCACGAGGTAGGTACAACAAATAATTCACTGGGTCTGTCTTCTACTTCTGATAATTCTGTTTCGGCTGTGGCGCGGGGGGCGAGTGCGCAGGCGGGGGTTGCACGCGGTAGACGAGGCAGGTGGTGGAGGCGGTAGTGCGGCGCGGGGGAAGGACATCACTGAGTGGGTCTACCCGAACGGACACACAAGTGAGGGCGCACGCCGTTTTCGGACGCATGCCAATTACAGATAAATCCTGCAAATATTTTATTTGTCGTGTAAATTTAATAATTGTTTCTTTAATACTTAATGATTAACTCTGTTCGTCACCTAACCTAACCTATGACAATCACACTTAGTATGACCTCATCCCATCTCGGCACAATTCAAACATATGTACGTACAAAAAAGTACAGCTCAGGTTTTTTCATACTACTATCCGAAAAAACTATATGCGGACGAAGTCGCGGGTAAAAGCTATTTAATATATATTAACAACATTTATTTGGATTGAAATAAAAAAGCTATACAAATCTTCAAATTTAAGACCATGTCAGCACTTCAGATTTTGTTGGTTAGGATTGTTTAGTTTTTGAACGAGGCCATGAAACATTCAAAATGAAGCATTTAGATGGGGCTGATTACTATAATGAAGCATTTTGATGGGCCGAAACACTAAATGTGAGAATGTGTTTGGTTTTTTGCATCATTTCACGCACACTTTCTCACATTTAGTGCTTAGTTAGCTTGTAGGCAAACCGAAATATCAGTCTGAGATTCCGGTCTTGGTAATGGAGTGTTTTTGGTCTTGAGTTATACTATTTTTCAACAAGTGATTTACAAATTTGAACAGCGATTGAAATAATAATAGAATCTTCTTCCTTGCTTTGTATTTTAGTTTGAAGTAGGTATATTTAGTACAGGAATAATAGATAAAATATAACTAGAACCTTTAGAGAATTAATTCATAAAATGTTATGGGGTGTATTCATAAACGTCAGCCTAACTAAGAACTGCGTAATCTGCATTCATAAAGTCATATCTTCGATCGAACTAACCTAGTCGAACTGCAGTACCTACCGTTCATAAACGTCAGACTGTCGCTCGTCACTCGTCAGCGTCGGGCAGATTGTGCAGCTGAATTTGTTTGGCTGCAGAAAGAACAAGAATTCTTAAAATAATTTTTACAACAACAAGAAGGACGAAGCGGCACTGACTCGTAAAGAATGTTAGTAATGGCAAATATTTTGTTAATTTTTTGATACAAATAATTTAAATTATTGTTTTTAAAGGGATGATGAAAGTACTGTAGGTACTGTGTTGACAACTAACAACATTAAACTTTTAATTATTACAAAGCGAATAAGCCATTTTGTTTTGTTTGGTAGCCTTTCTCTGGCGTTTGTGAACTCTGTTTTCATACAAATCGGACTAAGTTAGACCTTTTTGTTTACTGCAGACATTCTGCATTAGGAGTGCGTTCACAAATGCATCAGAAAAGAAATGCGATTGTACTAGCGCAGATTTTCTGCGTTTATGAATACACCCATGATTTTAATCGAAGCTACGTTTAACTTTCAGTAGTGTCTTAAGTCTCCCAAAATTAGTTATTGGTTTTTGTCCAACCACATTTAAAGAGGGTGAGACTAAAAGACTAAACAGTAAGAAAAAGAACAGGTATGATCATACTGGAATATTTATTTTGGTATAATATAATCAAAACAGTAGTGAATTCTACAAAAAGTTGAAGCCTTTTTGTGAAGAAATTATGTTTCTGCAGTATTTTTAGAATTTTATTTCGTAAATGATTTATAACTATAAGGTACAATATAAATTAAGATAGTTTAAACGTAGTACTCATGGCATGATGGTTAGTGCGTTGGACTGTCATGTCAGAGGTCTTGGGTTCACCCCTGCCTATGCCATCTAAGGTTTTTTTCACGGGTTCTCCCTCTTGCGAGGAATTGACAAATTCTCCTAGAGTAATTCTTGTCATAAAAAGTACTTTCTCAAATTAGCCGTTCGGATTCGGCTTAAAACTGTACGTCCCCTCCATCCCTGACAACAGTTCTCGCACTGATGACTTCCCATTGGTAGCAGCTAAAATTTTTCATTTATTTTTTTCGAGATATTCGAGATATTTTTTAACAAATTTTATTAGTATTTTTGGAAGGTTTTTATTTTTTATAAAACACAAAAAAACTGTCAATTGAATTTTATGAAATTCATTACATAATATTGGTAACAATATCTTCTATAAAATTGTAAGTAGTAATTTTCACTTAAACAAAAAAACACCTACTCAATTCTTTTGAAAGCCCTTTCTGCATCTTTCTACTTTATTATCTATACAGCAAAATGTATCGATATCTCTTTCAGTTCTTGGGATATGGACGACGAAAAAAACTTTCTGAACGTACGGACATAGGTTCAAACGCACACACAGACATCTCTTTAAAAATCTTAGCGACCTTGAAACGTTAAGAAATATCAAAATTTACAATAACTTCATATGAGAAGTTAAAAATATCTTTGTAGGTCAAAGACATAACGAACCGTACTTTACTTACATACGTTTATTTGCACAGTTCCAGTATATTTCGCACTCATATGACTAAATAGGTTGTATTAAGTTCTTGGATATAAGTAAACGTGTTTTCCCGAAATAAAAGATTGTGTTACCCTTAATGCATGCAGAGCACTATAAAATTTGCTGAAGAGTTCATTAATATGATTGTCTCAAGTCAAAAATCGATTAAAAGTTACACCGATATTTTTAACAGTTTCATTTTATTCATTGGGAGCATTTGCTACAGCAATCAGAGGGGAAATAATCAAGAACTAGACTCTAGATATACGATTAACTACCAATTTTGACAAAATTTTTTTTCATGATCTTTACTGACACTAAAAGTTGGGGAAACTTAAGTTCAGTAGGTGACCCAATTTTTACCAATTTTAGTAGCGCTTCTTAAAAATTTGTATTTCTTATATAAACAAATACAAATCGGATGAATGAAATTAATTTGAAGTCAATATCTTCTATTGTTCACGAGATATCGAGAACCGAATATCAATTTTTACCAAATTTGTGTACTATTTTTTGTAGATTTTAATTTTTTATGAAAAAACGGACTGTTGGATTTTTATAAAAAATTTGCTGAATGTCACAAACAATGTTTTCTGTGACAAAAAATTAGTTTGAAGCCAATATTTTTAATTTTTGAAGTTTTAGTATTGTTTTTTTTTTAGGTTTTTATTTTTTGTAAAAAAACGATTTTTTTCAAAAATGTAATAACAATATTTTTTATAAAATAAAATTAATTTAAAGCCTATATCTCAAATTTTTGAAAAGATATTTGGGGGAGAGTACGATAACTCAGGCAACAAAGTTGAATGACGGATTTGTATAGAACAGCTAAAAACAAGCATTTTTTACTATGGGAGGGGGGGGCTAAATAATTAAAAAATATTAGTAATACTAACAACTAAGTTTTCTACATTTTTTCAAAACCAAAACTTTTCTCTATTGGCTTGTTTTTAAATCAAGTCAAAACTATGCATAGTTTTTGAAAAAAATTCTTTAAAACTCAAAATTTGTGCAAAAAAAAGTTAACAAAAAGGTTTGAAGTGTAATTTTTCAAAACTTTAAGATTATCTACTATTGTTTTTTTTAATTCATTGCTCTCATTTGTTTTTGATCAAAAACTGAAAACAAGATGATTTTATGCCTTCCAGTTCTTGAGAAAATTGAATATTACCAAAACAAATATTTTAATTAAATTACTTTTTCCTTGCTTAAGTATTAATGTAGTCTTATTTTGATAGTAATAATCGAATATGGATTAAGATATACCTAGGATGAAATAATTTTCTTAAATTTAGCTTATTTAAATGCAAAAGAAACTTTGCATGCACAACATCTTGCACCCACCGAACCTTGCACCCTCCCCACCTTGCACGCACTCCAACTTGCACCCACCCAAAATCCAAGTGTTCCCAAGCAGGGGGGTTGCAGGGGGGCAGCATGCCCCCCTTACAGATTCCACTGTTGCATACACCCAAACTCGTCACACCTTACTGTTGAATACACCCAAACTCGCACCTAACATTGTTACTATCAAAATAAGACCACTCAAGCAAAAAAAAATAATTAAATTAAAATAGTAGTTGTGGTTATTTTCAATTTTCTCAAAAACTAAAAGACATAAAATCACCTAGTTTTCAGTTTTTGATCAAAAACAAATAAGAGCAATAAATTCTAAAATAAAACCAATAGTAGATAATCTTGAAGTATTAAAAACTACACTCTTAACCATTTTTTAACTTTTTTTTACTGAAATTTTGAGTTTAAAATTAAATTTTTCAAAAACTACGCATAGACTTGATTTAAAAACTGACTAATGTTGGCTTTAAAAAAATGTAAAATACTTAATTGTAAGTATTACCATTATTTTTTAACTAAATGGGGGGAGATAGACCCCCCTCCCAAAGTAAAAAATGCTCGTTTTTAACTGTCCTTGAAAAAATCTGTTATAATATCTCGTCGCCTGGGTTATCGTACCTACTCTTGCCGATATTTGAGTCGAAAATCAATTTTTACTAACTTTTAGTAATGATTTTTTTTTTATTTTTTGTTAAAAAACTGTCAATTCGATTTTTCTCAACATTTTATTGAATGTTGAAAACAATTTTTCAATTTAGGTTTTTATTTTTTTTTTTAAACTGTCAATTCGATTTTTCTCAAAATCTTACCAGATGTTACAAACGTTATTTTTTTGTTGCACAAAATTGCTTTGGGGATAAAATCATTTTTGTTCATAAAATTTTCGAAGTGACAAATATTTTTTCAGTTTTTTTTTAAACTGCTATGGTAATAAAACCGCCCAGGCAATTTTCTTGAGAGCCCTTTCTGCATCTTTTTGCGTTATTATATGTATAACAAAATTTATTTGAAGTCGATATCTCTTCTGGTTCTTGAGCTATGGACGACGAAAAAAACGTCGCGAACGTACGGACGTACGAACGTACGTACACACGCACGCACAGACATCTTTCTAAAAATCTTTTATTTCGATTCTAGGGACCTTGAAATGTGGAGAAATGACAACATTTTCAATGCGACAATCAATCGGACCGATTACTATAACTTCCTATGGGAAGTTAAAAAAAATATGTTCTGTAGGGGCCTACGATTTTTTCGATGAACTGAAGAACAAAAACTGTCGAGTTTTCTATTGAACAGTGAAAGCTGCACCTCTTTTGAAGGCTTAAAGGAAATATCGCCATGGAAATATATTTTTGTATGGGCTAGGCCATTTTTTTTTAATTTAACGTTACCATACATGTTTTGGAATCTGGATTAGAATTTAAAAAAGACCTTTTGATGTATACAGTATACCTCGGAAGGGGTCGGAAACAATTTTGAAAAATTGTTTTTTTTTTTTTTAGGCAGGGGAATAGCCCACTGTTTGTAGAAATATAGCCGTGGAAAGATATTTTTGTATGTTTCCGAAGCTATGTCTTGTTGAAGCTTTTCTCTAGCAAGTGCTGTTTTGTGACACTTATCTTTACCGTAACAACCTTTTAAACAGAATAATATTAAATAAAAAAATATGTTGTGGGATATCATACACACTGTATTTTTGACCACAAGACGTCCTTGTTTTTGACCCTGTATTCTACCATCTTTTTTAAGTTCACAATAGAAATATTCCCTTGTGATTAAATTAAAGACCAACTATGGAAGCTCCATTACATTAATGTATTATTTTTTGTAGATATTTAGTTGACATATCCTCTTCAAAAGAAAGCACCATTACCAAGCTAAGAGTTTAGACGTATTACACAGTACACATTTTGCCTTTCATCTGAGAATTGGCCGGAATGCTGCTTCCGACAGTGTAATTAACTCTCTTCTGCGTTTATAGTTGTAATATATTTCAGTGTCTATTTGTCATCTTACGTATATTTTTCCAATAGCTCTAAAAAAATGTATCTTCTGTTTTTCTGAACGTAACATATTATTCCAATTTTCCGGGTGAAAGTATTTGATTTTGAATATTTAGCTTCCTCCTTGTAATCAGTTTCGAAATGTTCGACTTTTAAATCTTTAACATTTTAAATCAATAAAAGATGAAAATGTGTTTTTCTTCCAAAATCGCAGTTTATCAGGAATCTATTTTTTAATCTGGACATCGCTATAAAAACTATCTTTCTAAAGAGCTTAACTAATTATTTATTTTGTCCATTTTTCCCCATCTTCTTTAAGGTTTTTTATCAATTAATGTTCAGTATATTAGTGCAATATAATCAACAACCCATTTAGAGCAACAACTAAAAGTGTTTTTCCTTATAAATAAATCATATTGTTCCTTATGTAACTTCAACGTCCTTGATGTTTATGCATTATTTAATTTATTAAAAACCGAATAAATAATTTCTCGAGAACTTATCTCTCATGATCATCAGTACGAAACTAACAACCACTTAAGTATAAAACAAGACAATTTTAAGTTGATACGACAAGTGATTGAAGGAAGACGTTTGAATGCTTTATGGGAAGCTATTAGCTACAGCTTTAATTCGAGAAGACAAGAAATCGATGATGAAGCTTAAATTAACAATACAACATCATGTGTAATTAAAATGCAAGTTTGTGATGCAGTGTATACATATTCTATAGTTGATGTAAAATTAGCTACAAGCTATGTTATCTAACGCTAACGAACTAGTGTTTTGCAAAAGGTCTTGGTTTCGAACACTATTTAGTATGTTGTACAATCTGTGACTGATTGCCATCTTCATTCGCATCCTCGTTGCCGTTTTAATTAGGTAGAACTTTCTTATCAGTTAATAATTATATAAATTCATGCATAATGCTCTAAAATGAAGATGACACTACTTTTGATATAAGTTTTGTCGGATTAACACTAAGACTACCCGAGGACAATGCATTTTCAATTGATAAATTAACTAGTTGATTTCTTTTGTTTCGAATGTCTGTGAAACTTTTTAATTAATCTAATTAAATTAAACCAATCAAATGTATGGAGAGTATTAAATTGGTATAATTTAAATATTTTCTTGGGTATCTTCAAACAAAATAAATCATTCCATGATCAAAAAGCAAGCAAATTAGTTATTTTTTGTACTGACACGTTCTTACTAAAGCTATATTAATAATTTTTTCTTCAAGCAAATAAATATATGAAATATTTATCTATAAAAACAAAAACGAAATATATAGTGTTATTGGTGCAAACACAGAAAAAAAATTAAAAAAAACTACAGTCTTTCATTTTTCTTTTTTCCCAACAAGTTAATATCTTTGCTCAATATCGAAAGTATTATGTTTATTGATTTATGAAACAGAGAGAAAATAATTTATAAAGTGTTGTAGAGATGTACAAGTGTTATGTTTGTACCACGAGTTAGTAGAATATTTTATAACTTACTTATATTTACTAATTGGTTCTTTGAAACTTATAACAAAAGGATTGTTTTTGAATGGTAATACTTATTTGCATATACAAATCGCAGTCAATCTGGACAAAAACTATATGATTTTAATATATACATTCATACATATTTATTGATCCTTTTGTTTCCGAATTACTATCGTAATTAAACTGAAACTTCATAGTTTCGACATTTATTTGTATGTAAAGTTTTGTTAAGTAGCTTTTGAAATGCCTAACTGACAGAAACTAAACAAACAAAGCCTAGTGGAATATATATATATTTTATATTATGGAGGTGGCATACAAATATGCAAAATATGACCCACCCTAAGAATTTACAACCCGTGTAAAAAAGTTGTGAGTTGAATTTTTCTATAAAATTAACTAAAAGTGAGCAACAATATTTTGTATATTATAAAATTAGTTTTATTTCAAAATGAGTTTTTATTAATGAGATTTTTAGTCGAATCCCAATTTTTACAATTTTAATACAATTTTTTGAAATTTTTTATTTCTTATATAAAAAATAAAGATTGGATTTTTTCTATCTTACGTTAACAACAAAATTTAAGCATAGAACAAAATCATTTTAAAGTCAATAACTTCTTTTATTCATGAGATATCGAGAATCAAACATTAATTTTGTGGAATATTTCTTGTAGATTTTTATTTGAGCCGAAAAACATTTTTTACTGTTCTTTTCTTAGACGTGTGGTTTTTAAGAAGAAATAAAACTCATATAATTTAATGTTTATGGCCAAGAATTTAACATTATTATACAGAAAGGTTTGCCATTATGTTTTTAAAATGATTTTTAGAGACTGGTTTGAATAAATTCAAGCCGAGAGGGAGAATTTTCGACCAATTTTTGCCATATATGGCCACAATGTCAGCAACGTGTTGAAAATACGTTTTGACTTAACATAACCCCACAAAAACTAGTTAAATCGCACTATATTGGAGGTCACGTCACAGGTCCACAGACCCCACGAAAAATTCAATCTATATCTACTTTAGAAAATAAAATTAAAACCCTACCAAAAATAATTCTAAGCTGATTGAACGTCTGAAATATCTGAACTGAAACCAACAATTGTTATTTGAATTTTGTATGCTTAAAATTACAATCCATAACAAATGCAGCTTAAGCTGTTTTTTCTGTCGAGATATTCGAGAAGTTAAACCTATTCCGTAGTATTATTGGTAAGGTTCTATATGTTTTTAAACCTCTAAATTGGATTTTTTTAATCCAGCTATATTTTGTATAAGAAGAAATATTCGAGAGTCAAGCATTAATTTTTACCAATATGTGTAGTATTTGTCTATATTTTTGTCACGTATATTAAAACTGTCAAAAAAAACATTTGTCAATACTGATATTTTTCTGGAGGTAATAACATTTCCTGCTCCTGAAACATCACAGACTATACAAATTTTTAGTTATCTAAAATGCATACGAATTCTCTATGATGTCACGTTAAATAAAACAAAATTGAATTGAAGTCCATAGTATTATTAACTTCCCATAGGAAGTTATTGTAATCGTACCAATTTATCGAATAGAAGTTTCTTGAAGTTTCAAGGTCCCTAGAATCAGTGTGGGTCGCATCCCACACTCATAACTTTTTTTTTGTAAAAAAAAAAAACTGTCAATTCGATTTTTCTCTTAAGTTTACTAAACATTGAAAACAATATTTTTTACAAGAATAAATAAGTTTAAAATCAATATCTTAAATTTTGAAAAAGATTTTTGAGTCAAAAATCAATTTCTACCACGTTTTATTCTGTATTATTATCTAAATAATAAAATTTATTTTAAGTTGATATATTTACGCACGCACAGTTATATCTTCCCATCCCGTCTGTCGATTTGTATTGCTTAAAAGTTTTTAGGTTTTCGTGTTTTGTTAAAAAAGTTGTCAGTTGAATTATTCTTAAAAAAAATAAAAATTACCAACAATATTTTGCATTTATTGAAATAGTTTAATTTCAAAATCTATTTTTGTTAACGAGATTTTTAGTCAAAAAACAATTTATACCAATTTTAGTAGCATTTCTTTTTTTTATTTCTAATATAAACAAATGCAAATTGGATGAATGAAATTAATTTCAAGTCAATATTTCTTATTGTTCACGAGATATCAAGAACCGAAGATTAATTTTTACCAAATTTTACCGAATGTTGAAAACAATATTTTTTATAAAATAAAATTAATTTAAAGAAAATATCTAAAATTTTTGAAAAGATATTTGAGTTTAAAGTAAAGTCTTACCAAATGTTGGTATTGTTTTTTTTTAGGTTTTTTATTTTTTTGTAAAAAAAAGGCAATTCGATTTTTCTCAACATTTTACCAGATGTTAAAAACTTTATTTTTTGTTGCACAAAATTTTTTTGGAGATAAAATCATTTTTTGTTCATAAAATTTTCGAAGTAATAAATATTTTTTTTCAGTTTTTTTGATTTATAAAAAAACCCGTACGAGGGTGGGTCAATAAGTCTTTTTTTTTTGGAATAAAACACAGATTTTAATAAGTTTTTTTTTTCCAAAAATATATTTGTTTCGTATCACGGTACAATATATAATATAAAATTCTATTCAAGGCGCTAACGTTATTGTTTCGTAAGATATTTTAGGTTAACCAAAATTTTCACCTTTCTTTCAAATTACTATGATAAAAAAGAACTTAACACGGACTTACGGACGTACACACGCACTCACAGACATCTTTCTAAAAAAATTTTATTTCGACTCTAGGGACCTTGAAACGTCGAGAAATATCAAAAATTTCTATTCGACAAATCGGACCGATTACATTATCTTCCTAGGAGAACTTAATAAAAACCTAAAAAAAAAACATTACTAAAAATTGGTAAAAATTGATTTTCGACTCAAATATATTTTCAAAAATTAAAAATATTGGCTTCAAACTAATTTTATCTCACAGAAAATATTGGTTTCGACATTCAGTAAAATTTTTATAAAAATCCAACAGTAAGTTTTTCCATAAAAATTAAAATCTACAAAAAATAGTATTCAAAATTGGTTAAAACTGATATTCGATTCTCGATATCAACTGAATAAATGAGGGTATATACATATGTATATATATTATATAATCAAATTTGGTAAAAATTGATGTCGATATCTCGTGAACAATAGAAGATATTGACTTCAAATTTATTTAATTCATCCAATTTGTATTTGCTTATATAAGAAATAAAAACTTTTAAAAAATGGTTCTCAAATTGGTAGAAACTAGTTTTCAACTAAAGGTCTCGTTAACAAAAATAGATTTTGAAATCAAACTAGTTCATCATATGCAAAATATTGTTGGTAATTTTTTGTTAAATTTTAGATAAAATCTAGTGACAATTTAAAAAAAAAACACTAAAAGCTACAAAAAAAACTTATAAGAAATAGTTTTGACTCAATATTAGGAGATCAAAAAAAGATATTGACTTCAAATTATTTATCTCACACAAAATAGTATTATGAATATTTTGTTAAAGTTTAAAGTAGGACAAATAGACAGACGAGATGTGGAGATATCAGTGTGGGACGCAACCCAGCTTCTTTTTTTTTTAATTTGCTATAACACAAATAAAGAGCCCAGATGTACCTTTTAAATTTTCAGAATTCTTTTAATTTAAAGCTACGTCAAATATCCTGTTTTTGAATTCATTTTCTTAATTAAATCAACCAAAACACATTAAGCAAATACAGAGAAATAAACCTTCCAGCGAGCTATGAAAACCAACAGGATATACTACAGAATATTCTATATCCTTACATCCTACCATAAACCTGATAGATAGAAAATTTTAATTTAATTTTCTTCTAAAATCTAATAGATACCAACTCCGGACGTAAGAATTATTTACGATTTTACATTTAAAACTCAAGTTATTTATTTTTTCAATGTTACAAGTTCTAAATATATAATGTGAGCATGCAAAAGTATCTATGTACATATAAATTAAAAAAAATATTATCCTTATTACTGAACTGACTAAGAATACATTAGATTTGATTAACTGGTTTTTATCCTTAAGCAGATTTTATTTCGTCTTCTTCTTCAAGGAAAAACCACCATTGCCATGAGACCTGACGTCATCATGGGTTAAGAAAAATCCTTTCATCGGAAAATATTTATTTCTAAGTACACACAAATTCAAATTTATCACCATCGAAGAACATTATTTCTTTTTTATTTAAAAAATCCTTTTAGACTTAGATTCTTGCAGAAAATTTCACTGAAGAAGATAAATTTTGAGAAAACTTTTTATCCGATAAAAAAAAGAAAAATTAATAAAATCCAATAATTTTTGCTACAAGACATTTAGAGGTTAAAATGAAAACACAAAATGGCGTTGGCAGCCTTCAGGTAGATAATAAACTTAATTTTATGGTAATAAAATGAACATTTTGATGGCTATGGAGAACAATTTGTATTACTTTGACATAGATACTTTCAAGGTTTATTTTTTGTGAAGCTTAAATTAATGTTATTGTCAGTTGATAGGGAAGCGGATAAATTACCATGACAATTTGTCTAGATTATTTGAAGACGCATATCACAGGAAATGTACCAAATATAAAAATATACGTATGTATGTTATGGTGAGAAAATCAAAGTCTCAACTAAGTATTGAGGTTTTTGGAAAATTAATTTATAATGAATTGTACCAAAATTGTAATAATATCAAACAACAATGCTTCTCAAATAAGCTAAAGCTCATTATGTCAAATATTTGTACTCTTCCCTTTCTAATAGGAGGTATTATAGGCAACTTTCAGTAGAGATTTGATTTGCCGCCACTTATTTGTAGGCGTTGACTTAAAGAAACTACAAACAAAAATTATTTGACAGCCGCTGTCAGTTTTGAGATATTAAAAATGTAATGTAATGTAACGAAATGACACTGTTTTGATTGTAGAAAAGTATTTTAAAATTAATGAAAGTTTTACACCCATAGTCATCCTGGTCCTGATAACACAGTGACATTATCACAGTTAAATTTAATTGAGTGTAATCTAATTGGAGCGATACGAAAAAAAGTACCAGAAATATATGACTGTTCATTTAACATATTTGCAATACAAACAATTTCACACTAAATTTCTGACGACTATAAGGAATGATGGTTTAAATCAGACCCCTCTTTACCACCAGGGCCACCAAATTGCTGAAACATCACTTAACCTCTATTGGTCTATTTTTAAGAAAAAAAAATATTTCGATACAATTTTAGATGCATAAAGAATGATCAGAATTCGTACTTTCCTTGCTGAATAACAACCTTTGCTGAACAATTTAAATCACATTCCCTGCGAAATTATATTCAAATTAAAACAGAAATATGAATAACTTACTGAGTGGCAATGCAGTTTGCTTTCTGACAGAAACAAAAAAAACACACACAATTTGAATATCACTGTATATGTATTAAAAAAAAAAGATAATGGTGTTTATATATTTGCAACGCGCATACAAGTTTGCATCAACGCAGTAAGGCTTGTTTCACACTATACGGTTTTGACCGTATACGGAAAAAAAACCGGACGGCGACAATAGGAAGCGTTGATAGTAAACCCGATCTGTCTCATGTTGATCAACTAACATTTATTATTCGTTACGTAAAAGATCACGAGCCTGTTGAAAGGTTTTTGGACTTTATTCCAATTAACAAACATAGATCTGATTATTTAGCGGAAACCATACTGAGGAAACCATTTTGGAGGATCATGACATTTTAATAACAGATTGCAGAGGCCAAATCTACGACAACGCGGCAAATATGTCAGGAAGGTTTTTTGATCTGCAGGCAAGAATAAAAGAAAGATGTAAATTTGCCACTTTTGTACCATGTGCAGGGCACTCATTAAACTTGATAGGTGTGCATGCCGCTGGGTGTGTTTTAGAACCAACCATATTTTTTGACATTATTCAAAAATTGTATAACTTTTTTCGGTATCTTCTCATCGATGGAGTGTGTTGACTGCTCATTTAGGTCTAAAAAAAAGTTTTAAAAAGTCTTTCTCCAACAAGATGGTCGACGAGAGCTGATGCACTTCAAGAAATTGAAGAAGCTTTGATGTCTATCGCGAACGTTTTAGGACAGGCACGAGAGGCCAGAGAGGAAGCATTTAGTCTTTGCAAAAAAATATCCAAGCTTGCATTTACCATACTTACAGAACTTTGGAACTCTGTCTTGCAAATAATTAATAAAACAAGTACTTTACTTCAAAAACAAAATATTACCCTGGATGTTGCAATAAATTTGCTGAGTGCAATAGATGAGTTTATAATAGAGCTCAGGGACAATTTTGATAACTTTGATTCATCAGCCAGACAAAAAAAAACCGGATTGCGAATATAAGGACCTTTCTGAAAGGATGAGGCGTAGAAGCTCACACCAGACTTTTTTTTGACGGCTCTGGACCCTCAGTAATTCTGACTGGGAAAGAAAGATTTAAAACTGAAACCTTTCTTCCCATTGTCGACACACTAAGCGTTCATCTGAAACAGCTACTAGGTTCGTATACGAAGATTGGCCAAAACGTTTTGACTTTTACTTTTTTTTTTCGATTACAAAATCTGAATTCAGAAGACTTAAAAGAGGACTGCAAATCTTTTGCTAAATTTTACACCGAAGATGTGAACGGAGATGCACTACATGCTGAATGCCTGAATTTAGAAGACTACTTGAAAATTAGTCGACACGAAAATGAAAAAACTAACAACATTCTAGAGCTTTATAATTTTTTAAAAACTAATAAAATTGAAGATGAATTTCCATTATGAATTTTAGGTCATGTTAAAACTAAACATAACTATCCCCCATGGTTCGATCGGCATTTGAAATCCTTGAAAAACAAAAGAAATAAGGCGTGGTTAAGGTTCAATCAAACTAAAACTGATAGCGACCTACTAAATTATATTGATTTTAAAAACGAATTAATTAACTATTCAAACTATCTTTACAATGAATTCCTAACCAAAACTGGAAATGATTTTAAAATAAATCCTAAAAAATTCTGAAATTTTGTTGATATTAAAAGAAAAACTGATGGCTACCCAATATGTATGGTGTTTGATAAATTTTCCAGCCAAGATCCTAAAGTTATATCCAACATGTTTGCGGAGTTTTTTATGAAGTCCTTTGAGGAAACTCTCCCATCTGACCCTCGATCCCCTCTGAAATCTCAACAATATGCCCACTTAGGACTAATAAATTTTTCGATTACTGAATCTACAATTCGTGAACAAATTTTAAAACTTGACGACAGTCTAAGTTCTGGCCCTGATGGTTTACCGTCATTCATGTTAAAAAAATGTGCAAATCATTTATCTTACCCACTATTTATTCTTTTTAACCACTCAATTAAGTACTCTACATTTCCTGATCTATGGAAATATGCTTTTCTTAAACCTATTCATAAAAAAGGTCCTAGTCACTTTGTTACTAACTACCGCCCCATAGCCAAACTCTCTGTTATTCCTAAATTGTTCGAATTGTTAGTTTGTGATGTCTTATCTTTTAATTGTTCTTCTATCATTAGTGAAAATCAGCACGGGTTTGTTAAAAAGAAATCAACTGCCACTAATTTATTAGAATTCACAACGTTCTGTTTTGACGCTTTTGAAAAAAATCTGCAAGTTGATTGCATTTTTACCGATTTTAGCAAGGCATTTGACAAGCTTAATCATAGTATTCATCTAAATAAACTGTCAAGATTTGGACTAAATGATTCTTTTATCAATTGGTTGTCTTCTTACCTCAGTGATAGACATTATAGTTTAATTTTCAGACATAATCACTCAAATAAGTTTGTAGTTAACTCCGGTGTACCTCAAGGTAGTCATTTGGGACCACTATTATTTGTCTTATTCATAAATGACCTTCCATCTTTTTTAAAAAACTCTTCTTCATTAATGTACGCTGACGATGTTAAAATATTTCTGAAAATAAATTCATTGAATGATTGTAATCTTCTTCAAAATGACCTACTATGTTTTTGGGAATGGTGCAACAACAATCGTTTATTTTTAAATGTTGACAAATGCAAGACAATGCGTTTCACACGCAAGCATGATTTCATTGTTTTTGATTATATGTTAAACTCCTCTAGTTTACACGTCCAATCCAGCTTTTCTGATCTGGGTATAATTCTAGATTCAAAGTTATTATTTACTGATCACTACGATTCAATAATCAAAAAAGCTAATAGATCACTCGGTTTTATTAAACGTTTTGGAAGTGAGTTCCGTGATCCCTTCGTAATTAAATGTCTATTTTTTTCGTTTGCCAGATCTGTATTAGAATATGGCTGTGTTATATGGGCCCCTTATTACAATGTTCACACAAATAGAATTGAAAGTGTCCAAAAGAAATTCATAAAGTTTTACCTTCGATTTCTTCCTCGGTCAAATTTAATTGAATGGCCTTCCTACCCTCAGAACCTAATTCTCGTGAATATCCCATCCCTTTCTGCTCATAGAGAGTTTTTACAGCTTTGCTTCATCGTTGGATTAATGAATGGATCTATTTCCTCCTTCTCAGTTTTGGGTCGTTTGAACTTTAACGCGGCCCGTGTTGGTTTAAGAACTAGTTTGCCAATACGTCCCAGTTTTAGCAGATCGAACTATGGGTCTAACAGTCCGATTAATCAGTTAATTAATATTTTTAATAAACATTATAACTTAATTGACTCTGTCAACGTAAATATTAAATCAAACCAGTTTAAAATTAGATTTTTCGTTAATTTTGCAAATTAGAAATTTAATTGTTATTTTTTTTTTTTATTTTTTTTTATATATATACATTCATTTTTATTGTTATAGTTATTTATATTTATAATTACCTGTAACGTTAGGATTTTAACGTACTCAATAAATCAAATCAAATCAAATCAAATGTTGAAATTGCACTAAGAATTTTCTTAAGTATGATGGTGACAAATTGCAGTGGGGAACGTTCCTTCTCTAAGTTAAAAAGAGTCAAGAACGAACTCAGAACTACAATGATTCAAGAAAGATTGACATGTTTGTCGCTGATGTCAATCGAAAGCGACATCCTCAAGGACATAGATTTTGAAGATGTTATCAATGATTTTACTAATCTCAAATCAAGAAAAAGACCCCTTCAATAAATATTCCTTTCTTTTACCTGAAAAAATACATATTCTGTGTCACTATATTGTTGTTTAAATTACATTCTCAATAACTTATTTATTTGTCTGTTATTTAAATTTTGTTTATTTTTGAATTTTATATGACATATTAATTTTTTGTTTTTACTTTTACATTGTTTATGTGTATGTTTTAAATGCTGCAATAACTATTTATTTTTTTAATGAATTAAAAAAATGTATTTTTTTAAAAAATTAAAAGAATAAATATCAATTCAAAGTTATGTGATTTTTTCTGTATACCTTTATTACACAACATAACATTTTTATATAATCATACAGGGCCCCCAAAAGGGTAAAGACGGCCCTGGTTTAAATATAGGAACTTAAATTTCTCAGAATGAGTTGATTTTTTGTCTCTGACTGATTTAAATTTCGCTGTTGACCTGGAGATGAAAAAGCACACAATTAAAAATAAACATTTTAAGGTGGTTGGTTTTAAAATAAAATGGCGGTTACGCAGCGAGAATATTTTGTTGAAAAAACATTTTTCATAAAAGCCATTCACCTTAAACAAGCCAATAAAAACAATAAAAACAAAACAATTTTATTATTGCGAGAAATTTAACGGTTCCTAGAATATAAATATATTTTTTAAATTGAACATTATTTGATATCCTTCTTTTTTGTATTCTAATTTCTGTAGGTATTTATTTTCATCGTAAATTATTTACTAGCTTTCATAAACACTGATTGAGATTTTCGGAGAATCAATTGAATATATGAGTATACACAGTAGAAACTTTCACAAAACAAACACTTTAGTATAATATACATATAAAGTGCATAGCTCCTTGCAATATACCTATATTCTCATTTTTATATGACTTCGAAATTAAATCGATAATAAATATCAATCTAAATCATTATTATTATAGGACACAATAAATGCATCGAATATTTAGAAGGATAGAAGTTGTTACAAAAGAAATTCAATTTTCTTAGAAACTTGATTAGCACAAGCGGATCAAAAATGGTTGCAGATATAGAAGTTTCTAAATAAAACAATGTAAAATAAGATTCAATGACTTCAACGAACTCAAGGCATGCAAAGCAATCGATTGATATCTGTAAAATGATTGTATTCTTTTAAATTTCAAATAATAATGTTTGCAAGTTCAATTAATGATTTTAAGAAAATATTATTCACCAAAGACTGTTATATTTTTAAGAACGCTGTTTTTTTAAAAAAAGAAAAGCAAATGATTTTGATTTTAGATTTTAAAAGAACATATAATTCAAATATTCAAATAAATAACACTTCTTAAAATTCTAAAAAATTAATAATGTTGGTTTTAATGGTTCAGAAGTTTGGTGTTATCAATTAGCAAATAATATGGAAATTTTTCCACGAAAAAGTAATAGACTCAAAGAGTTTTCTTAGGAGACAGTTTTTAATTTCTATAATTAAAATTAGTACCTATACAAATTAAAAGCTGCCTCAGAAGAAAAACACTTTCTTTCTATTATTTTTTCTAGTCTTGTTTGTAGAAAAAAAAAATATTTTCTAGATTAAGATTTTCCTCTGAAAGATCACTTTGAAAAGTCCACTATGTCGGCAGCTGCCACTTTTTAAAGTTCTTATAAAGAGTGGTTTAATTTTAAGGCCCGATGTCGAATGTGAACTACACCTGAACGTTAAGCTTTTTTCTTCATTTCATTTGACATTTATCAATTTCACAATAATTTAATTTCAACCATGGAAAGACACACAATCAAGCAATGAGTTTAAGTTGTTCAGGCTTATTATGAAAATGCATATCGTGCAAGCTTGTACAGCTCTTACTGCAGAAAATATCGCTGCTGTTCGCGATAGTGTGGCTGAAGAGCGGCCCACCTCAACTTGTCGTCGTGCCCAACAATTGCACCTCTCACGCTTGTTATTGTTACACAAGGTCCAATTGGCTCAAGAACTAAAGCCCCTTGATCATTTCAAGCGTCGTCGTCGTCAATGGTAAGAATGGTAGCAAGAAATGGAAACATTGGATGATCAATTTTCGAAGAAAATCATATTCAGTGATGAGGCACATTTTCTCTTCAGTGGATTCGCCAATAAGCAAAATTATTGCAGCATTTGGGAGAGTGATAATCCAACAGTGATTGTCGTAAAACCAATGAAAACGATTTTTTTATGGCCCGAATTAGAAGATATATGTAGATGTGGACGATATGTAGTTTCAACATCTAATGAAACCATTTTTTGGGCGCCAGAATTCAATATTTGAGTCGAAATTAATTTTTACCACCTTTTATAAATTTTTTTTAGGTTTTAATTTTTTGTAAAAAAAAACTGTGAATTTGATTTTTCTCAAAATTTTATTGAATGTTGAAAATAATATTTTTTATAAGTTAAAATTAGTTAGAAGCCATTATCTGAAATTTTTGAAAAGATATTTGAGTCGAAAATCAATTTTTACCAATTTTTGTTAAATTTTTTTTCGGTTTTTCATTTTGTGTAAAAAATCTGTCAATTCGATTTTTTTCAAAATTTTACTGAATGTTAACAACAATATGTTTTGAAAGATAAAAGTAAATTAAAGCCAATATCTCAAAGTTTTGAAAGGATATTTGAGTCGAAAATCAATTTTTACCAACTTTTATTAATTTTTGTTTAGGTTTTTATTTTTTGTAAAAAAAACTGTCAATTCGATTTTTCTCTACATTTTTCAGAATGTTGAAGTTTGAAGCCTTAATCTCAAGTTTTTGAAAAGATATTTGAGTCGAAATTCAATTTTTACCAACTTTGAGTAATGTTTTTCTTAGGTTTTTATTTTTTATAAAAAAAACTGTCAATTAGATTTTTCTAAAAATTTGATCAGATGTCAAAAACATTATTTTTCGTTGCACAAAATTGTTTTGGAGATGAAATCATATTTTAGTCGTAAAATTTTCGAGGTAACAATATTTTATAAAATACGTCGCGAACGTACGAACGCACGGACATACGGACGTACGGACGTACGAACGTACGTACACACGCACGCATAGATATCTTTCTAAGAATCTTTTATTTTGACTCTAGGGACCTTGAAACGTCGAGAAATGTCAAAATTTTCAATTTGACAAATCGGACCCATTACAATAACTTCCTATGGGAAGTTAATAAATGAAAAAATACCCTTTACATATTTATGTTTGTAAGATGATAACACTTCTTTGATAATTGATTTTTAATTTCATCTTAATTTCAAATTTATTCAGTTAATTAATTTTTAAGAATGTAATTCTCGTGTTGTTTATAAAGTGCAATAGAAATATAGAGACCATGTACGAGTAGAAGATTATGTGCAAGTGAAAGATATCTCAGGTTGGAAATATTTCCACTATACCTTTTTTTCAGGAAGACTCAAATTATTATATCGTGGTTCCAGATATTTATTGATTTTATTGGAACACATCACGTGTATTGTCTTGTCTATGTTTAAAGGAATGTAAATTCTTTCAGTTTTTTAATTAAATACCAAACAACACTGACGTTATAATTTTATCACCACCTGCAGAGAATGTTCATGTCAAATAAGCTTTAAACGCCATATACGGTGTCAGTTCTTATGTTAAAATAAATAGACAGTTTTTATTAGTTTGTACGAGTTGTATAAAATATTTCTCTTTTTATCTTCATTATATAATGTAAGCATGTAAATGCAAATAGAAAGAATATTGACATATGTAAATATTTTGAACATTTTTGGTATTATTGAATTTTGTCAAAAATGGTTATATTGTATTTTATCTCTTTTTAGAAATTAATCAAGGTAAAATGTTGTAAAAAAAGACATACATAGGTATTGTCAAATAATATAATAGATTTAATTTCGTAAATTAAGCACACTATTATTTAAAAAATATATTTAATTACTGAGGCTTTTGAAAAAACTTTTGCTTTATCGCTAGAATATGCAAAATTTTATACATTTCCAGGCAAAATAATACAAATACAAAACAAAAAATGTAACACCTGCTAATATATTAAACCAACGTCAGTCAAAAATTAATTGTGAAATAATTTAATTAAATGACTATAAATTCATATTTATTATGAACAACTTATTTTTCTTCAAAACTTTAAAATAGTGAAATAGGATGTTCGTGATTTCAAATAAGGCTTGATGTTCACTTTGTACATATGTATGTATTTACTCTCCTGCCTCATAAATACTAACATTTATTTTTTTTTTTTTGATAAAATTCTTTTGATATCAAAAATCAAATATTTATATTAATTTATTTGAATGTTACTCGTACTACTAAAAAAAAAGTGCACATACGCCCCGGTGTACCTGAATAACTTTTAGCTAGGAATAGCTAAATTAAAAGTATGAAACACAAAATTTGGTGCTTCTTTAATTACAGAAAATGAACTATACTCAATCAATGACAAAAGTTTAATAGTGTAATATTCCAAGAAATATGTTTTGTGCATGAGTTCTGTTTCAATAATATTTATAATAAAGATCAAAAAATTGCAAAGTACCTAAGCTAATAAATTATTAAAGTAAAAGAAAAGAAGAAGGACCATTTCTCGACAGACATCTTTTTTCGAATTAAAAATTCAGTTTTATACTAGCAATAATCTTCCAATTTGTATGAATTACTGACATGGCGACAATTTTAATTTTAATGATACCATCATCATCTTAAATCCCACATCATTTGATTTTCAGGGGATGAACTGGTGATTTTCAAAGAACATGTTGATTTTCATCAGATTAACAGTTAACGTTACGTTTCTTGATTAAACCGTTTAGCAGTAATTAAGTTTCACCATCACCACAGAATTTTTAATTTTAAACTTTGTCTGTTTGTGAATTTCCAATTTAAACATATTCACTCAAATTTTGTAATGATTTGGTAAAACGTCAAACCGATTTTAGTAAGTCCTTAACTAAAAATATGATTTTACTAATTTGAAATGTTTTATTCCCTAAAATTTTAACACTTTTCTATATCCTGAGTTTTTGACATGTTAAATTAATTGGACTGTTCCTTAAATTTAGGTTTGTTTTGTGTTCTTTTTCACGATCTATCAGTTTTAAGACGTGATGCACCATCCTTAAGATAAATGATTTAATACTTATTACTCATTATCAAGTAATTAATTAATGTTAAAGTCGCCAGTAAATTGCTAATTATTTTAAACATTTTTAATCAATAAAATTCTTAGTCCTTAACAATAGTTGCTTAAAATTTTGAGATATTGATTTCTCAGCAAATCTTTTGACATTCACAGTTTGATTATTGCTCCTCAGATTCAAAGTTCATGTTTTTTAACAATTATCTATTAGTTTTATTATTGTTATTGGTTTTTAATTTATCTCCAAAGTTTTAATTAATTTGTTTTGTATTTAAATAGCACATTGATATTCAGAATTAATTATAAGGCAACAATTAAAAACTAAAATATTTCAAAAAAACACTTTTAATACATTCGAATTTAATTTGCCATCAAAAATTTAAATATTCATTTATTATAATTGCAATAAAACAAAATTTTCGAAATAATAATTTAAAAAATGTCACAAAAACATTTATAATAGAGAAACTACTATCTAATAGAGAAGTTTTGGATTCTTACAAAATTAGAACTGGCGAAATATAATATAACGATAATAGAGCAGAAATAAACAAAAAGGTTAGTCTTGTAATTTTGCGCGATCCAAATTTTCAAAGTGATTTTTTTTGTAAACTTAGAATTTGAGATAATTTATATTTAAAATTGAATTTTAATTTAAATAGAATTAGAGTATTTCCCATTTTTCAATAAGACAATCTCAAAAACTGTACATATTTTTAACTTTCCAACTATTATTGATTTCTATAAAAAAATTATTTATTGAGTTTTTTAAAAATGGAAAACAAAGCTTAAATATATTTTTCAAAATTTAATTTTTGGACCGTAAGGTTTTAGTTTGACCTTAAATACATCGAGTAATTTTAAGAGAAATTATTTTATATGTTTTATTGAAAAACCCTTTACATAAGCATATCAATTTTTTGTAAGAAAGAAAATAACTTTTAATTAATTACTTCCATTATAGTGGGGTACTCTAATATAATTAAATAAAAATAATTGTTTGTCATTTTAATTATTTGACATTGTTTCTTCTATAATTGACTTTTAAGAGTAAATACGTGCGACTTAGTAGTGTGCATTATTTTATTTTAGTACCACCTTTAAATAAATCAAAACGTAATCCACCATTAGGTATAATCATAAATTCTACTCTTGTTGATGATAAAACATGATACTATATATAGAACTATGTTACATCGTTTAAAGGTTTAAAATCTGTACATGTGCTCTTATATTCTTGTTAAATAATAATATTAACGAATAAATGACGAGTTTTATTTCTATGAAATATATTAGTAATATTATAGCACCTATGTTCAAAAGATTCTATTTAATATGATATATGATCGTTTTATACATCAAAGCACGCAAAATAAATGGACACTATTTTCATTACATTTTATTTTAGTTTCGAATACAAATTAAAAAAAGATTATAATTGACGATAAATTTTAATTGCACACGTTATACAAAATTGTTTATTATTGGCTTCTCGATTCACAAATGTGTCGATCAAACACACCAATTAAAATTCTATACCTCCACTTATAAAAGCGCAACTATACATTTTTCGTTCACTTTGATGACCCTACATCCCGAAGTGAAGCTGGGTCTAAAAGAGTCGGCATAATTGAATGTTTCTTTCAGATAATTACCAGTATTCATGGACATAATTTATGCAAATTAACAACGAATTAAAATTAAACTTTACAATTAAAGTAACAACCTATCTTCATTGTTCGTATTATCTTTAGGATCAACATTTTCGGTTTGGAAAACAGTGTTTAAAATTCCATGTTTGATTACAATTTTTCGTGGAAGGTTCATTTTAAGCAAATTGGAAGCTTTGATCGTTTTCATTGACGAATATAATTGCAGTTAAAATACAAATTCGCATGTACATACATATAAACTCTGGAATCCACTTTTGTGTTTCAAAAAGGAAATAAACGATTCCTGGTAAAGTTTTGACTAATTTCTTAAATTTCTATTTTAATTCAACTATAGCTGTGTTTTTTTTTTTTTTTTTTGGTAAAATACGAGTAAGGTTAGCATCACTGCGCTAGCACTATACTCACTAAGTCTGCTATTATACGATGCCTCACGACTCACGAAGTCACGACTCACATGAGTGTGAAAAAGAAAGCAAATGTGAGAAAATGAGAAGCAAAAAAAAATTTCCGGTGAGTCTCGGTCAAATTTTTAGTAGACTCACTTTGACGTTTCTTTTTTATTAAATTAAAGCCAATGAGAAGGAGCATTCAAAACAAAACAAACAATAATTGTCAAATTTGAGGCATGGGGCACGAGTCAACGTGTAATAGCGCTTGCCTCACCGAATACAAATTTATAAGGAAAGTCAAAAGTGAGTCGTGAGTCAATGTGTAATAGGGGACTAATAAAGGGTGTCCCAAAATTAACGCAAGATTTGAATTTGCCGCCATTTGTGCAGTGAAGTGCTGGCAACCCTGAAAAAAAAGCAATTTGACAGCTAACAGTATAGAGTTATTAAAAATGGAGCGTTACACGAGAGAACAACGTGTCTTCATTATTAAAGAAAATTTCAAAAATAGTGAAAGCTTGGCGGCTGCAGTTCGAAAATTTCATACAAAATATGGTCGGAATAGTGTTTTAACTTCGTCAACTGTGAAGAGATTAATTGAAAAATTCATGGAGAATGGATCCGTTGGAGACGCCAAACACACTGGTCGTCCAAAAACAAGCCGTTCAAATGTGAATGTCGAAGCAGTGGGTGAGAGTGTTGCTGACAATCCAGGAACCTCAATTCGACGTCGTGGACAAGAATTGCAAATTTCAAGAACCTCTCTACAGCGTATACTCACCAAAGATCTGTGTCTTCATGCTTACAAAATTCAATTAACACAACAATTGAAGCCTAATGACCATGGACAGAGAAGAGAGTTCGTTGAATGGATTATTGAACATCAACAAATGGACCCTGATTTTTCGAGCAAAATCATCCTAAGCGATGAAGCACATTTTCATCTTGATGGCTTTGTCAATCGCCAAAATTGCCGCATTTGGGGTTCGGAGAACCCACATGTGACTGTCGAAAAACAAATGCATCCACAACGCGTGACTGTATGGTGTGGATTTTGGGCTGGAGGCATAATTGGGCCATATTTTTTTGAAAATGATGCTGGTCAAGCAGTGACTGTTTCTGGTGCTCGATATCGCGACATGATTACACAGTTCCTTCTGCCAAAATTGGATGATATTGATGTGTCCAATATGTGGTTTCAACAAGACGGTGCCACATGTCATACAGCCCGTGAAACAATTCTATTACTGCATGAGACATTTCCAGGTCGTGTACTCTCTCGTTTCGGTGATCAAAATTGGCCTCCTAGATCGTGTGATTTAACACCATTAGACTTCTTTTTATGGGGTTATTTGAAATCACAAGTCTATGTCAACAAGCCCACAACCACCCGTGCATTAAAGGAGGAGATTCAACGCTGCATCAACGAAATTCAGCCACATTTATGCAGAATGGTCATGGAAAATTTCAACAAAAGAGTGCGCATGTGCATGCAAAGCCGTGGAGGCCATTTGTCCGATGTGGTATTCCATACATAACCCTATCCTATGTACTTTACGAGTCAATAAAAATATAACTATCGAAAGACTAAAAACGGCGTTTTCTATTTAATTCAAATCTTGCGTTAATTTTGGGACACCCTTTATAACTCATTTGCAATTTAAATTTATTTTTGGTATCACTGTCATTTTCAAAAAAGCATCATGGTTCATGGAACATCAAATGTCAATTTTTTAATTTCTTTTTTGCAGGGGTGTTTCAGAAATTTGTTTTTTTGTCTCGAATTAAATAATTAATGGGAAACAGGTTGTTAGATTCAGAACTTTTCTCATTTTCGAATTTGAACGTTAGCGACCTTCTTAATAATTAAATGTGGAAGGAAAATGTTCATATACTTTAACATCTTTTATATATGACGCAAAACGATAGACCGTGTAAAAAGAGTAACAAATCTAAGTTGATTGTTTTGGGCATGTTCTTGGTAAACTTTTATGAGGGAGAAGTTTTGGTTAAACTTTGTTCTCAATTTGTTTTGAATATTTATTTGTTATAAATAATTATATATAAAAATTAAAAATAAAACATTAAACACAACCCTAATATTTATTTTCTTTGGCACCTCCTAACTGCTTCCTACTTTTCACAATCTGAAACTCTATCTTCACTTACCAAGAAAACACTGCTTTTAATCTCTTTTAAGACTTTTGTGTAATTAAACATTGTTATAAATGATAAGGAAGGGATACTTTATATTTAAAACCTTAATAAATAAAATTTAAAAGTTTCTTACTCAAGAATTCGCACTGTAAATATTGCTCAAAATACATCATTTTAAAATTCAACCATGAACAGAACAAGTTATCATTGCTTTTTATTTTAATTTACGGTATTTTCAATTTATGCGGATCAGATCCCTTCAAAATGTATAGGTTATGAAAGCGTAAAGAAACTTATTAAATAAATATTAATTATAGCTTTATTGTTATGTCAGGATACATATTTTGTAGTATTATATTTAACATAATAATTATAATAATAATAATTACATCATTCTTCAGTCAAAATTCCAAGAATTCAAGTAGTTGTGCGCCCAGAAAACGGCAGTGGCAAACCACGTTTTTAGTTACATTTAATTAAGAACTTACTTTGTAGAGTCTTTAGATTAACGAGTTATGAATATTTTGTATACGCATCTGGTACAACACTCATACCTTACCTTATATATCGGAAAAATGATGGGTATCAACTTAAAATTAATTAGGTACATTATCTAACGTTTCAGCTTTCAACTTAATTTCAATGTTACAACATTTACATTTTGCTTAATTAATAATTTTAATTCAATAAACATTTAAAATTAAAGCCATGATAAGTTTGTAGATGCAGATATGCAGAGTATGAAAAGGGAATGGCAATATTTGCTTTGAAAAAGGGGCAAAAATATTGCATTTTGCAATTGATATCGAACATTACCCGTGTTTTGTTGGAAAATCTATACATAGTATAGTAGGATTTTGCACGAATAACAAAAACAATGTCCATAGTATGAATAACACCGATAAAAGTTAGAGTAGAATCTTACTATGGATGGGTTTTTGACATTTATACGAGTCTCGAATGGATCTTATGTGATTTGGTTCTCAAATGTTGGTACGATTGACATTGCATTTGTATCTCGATGGCTGTGTTCGTTAAGTAGTTGTGCATTTGGAATCATGTGTGTTTTCCATTGGGGAAAAAAATCAATCTATTACTGTTGATATTATTTAGTTTTGTTAGTGAAAATGGACTAACTGGGCTTATTTTGCAAGAGAAAACAATAGAAAAGGTATTTATGTTTTGCTATGTTTCCACCAAAGGTTTATCTCAGTTTAGATTATATAAATCTTTTTGGTGTTTCCACCGCAAAAGAAAATTTAAGAATGATTAAGTTTGACAGAACTTTCTGAAATGCAAATGGTGTTTCGATGTGTCTTATGAAGTGCAAGTGAGATAGTTTGATTCGTGTTAAACAATGAAAAACTGAATAGTTCAGCACCATATAAGAACTATTTGTTTCAGATTTTTCTTTTTACTTTTTTCGGTGAAAAAGTCAGTTTTAAGCTTTAGTTTTGCAGTCATTTTGTTGATAGCAAACCAATGTACATTTTTGTCTTGAAAAAAGCATGTTCAACATCAGTTTAATATAATTAATTCACTCATTTGCAGCAATCACTACGAAATTCTTTAAATTTCATAATTAACTTCGGATTATTGTATCAAAGATGCGTTCGAAGAACCATCAAGATAAGGGTGCGAGCGCAATTTATTGAATTCTAATAAGTTTTCGTTAATGAACGGCCCAAATTTTTTTTTTGCAAGTAATTAAAATGTGTATCAATTTAATTAATCCAAGTATATTTATAGTTTGTTTTTAATGATTTAAGCTTGGAATTATTTTCAATTCCATTTGATTAATAAATATTAAATTTAAAAAAAGAGTTATAATCGAAAAATACCTTATCCATAACATTCTTCATTGATGGAAAAAAACTATGCATCAAAGGAACACCAATGTTTTAAAAAAATAATCAGTACGATTATAGCGAACCTGTTGAATAAATGCAGAGCAAATAAAATGTAAAATTTTGACATATATCACAAAATGAAAACGTCTTAAAATCGTTCTGAATTCATGGCACAACTCATGCAATAGATCATGTCATCGACGTTAATGTTTATTGTTGACGTACAGAAGTTTTTTTTTATTGAATTCCCACAATTTAACGCAAAATACAATTTTCATTCATTCCTTAAAAATGTTTAGTTACCAAAGTTCAAGTTTACTTATTATTGTTTGAAGGGTATGTTTAGTAAAAATGCTGCTAATAATGAAAACAAATTAATGAGTTTTACGTATATGATTTTGTTTTTCTTAATATAATAAATACTACCGTAGATTACATTTTATAAATGCAGAACATAGAAGAAAATATACATAAACAATAGTTTTCAGATATAAAGCAGAGGTTAGCGTAGAAAAATATTTTTGAGAAAGCCAATAATATTTTAGGTATGTTCATTAAAGAAATTTCCGCTTCGGCTAACCTGCATCAACTTTTTAGAAAAAAAATTAGCATTAATAGCAGCCAATTATTTCATAGCATATTTAATTGTTCACATTGTAAAATGTCTAGAAATTTTCATATGCTACAAAATTCGTAATTTTATGCGTAAACATAGAAGATAACAATATTTAGTCAAGAAGTATGGATGTTGGCGCGTTTACCGTTTTTTTTTCTATTGGGTTTTCGGTTTCCCCATACTGGAATAAAAAAAGTTACTTATTGCACTCATTTAGTTGGTATTGTGTGTAACCATATTGCCTATTTCTATTCCTTAAAGATGCTTTACACAAAGCAACTTATTTTTAAAACATGGTTCCCTCTAATCTCTATTCCAAAATCTAACTACAAACAAAATTCTAACTCTAACATAGTCCCTTAAAAAGAAATTTTCAGGGATATTTTTGCAACAAACAAAACTAAAATTTGGTCTTGCAATTATCGAACTGCTTAAATGATGAAAATAATAGTAAATACTAATCTAATTGAGGAATCTAAACTAGTTAAAGATGGCAATGGAACTTCACAAGTATGTTTCCCGTAGCATTGTCTATACAAACAAAAATACGGAGACACCCGCCTATTGTTTCCAGCTGAACTTCTAACGTCGCAAAAAAAAATGCTCTAAGCAAACTACAGCTGAAAAAATTGTCTGTTTCGTTGTTTTACAAAGTATTGAGTTACACTTTTGCCCATTTCCAATTTTACTTAACCAGTTGCAGCGCATATTGCGTTCGCAAAAAAATTAAGTAAACAAAATACAGCACTAATAAATCATTAAATATGTATTTGGTCAATTTTATTTTATTTAATAATACATACATATGTACATTAACAACATTTATTTGGATTGAAATTAAAAAGCTATACAAATCTTCCAATTTAAGACCATGTCAGCACTTCAGATTCTGTTGGTTAGGATTGTTTCGTTTCTGAACGAAGGCCAAAATGAAGCATTTAGATGGGGCTGAGGACTTAAATGAAGCATTTTGATGGGCCTGAGGACTAAATGTGAGAAAGTGTTTGGTTTTTTGCATCATTTCACGCACACTTTCTCACATTTAGTCCTCAGTAGCTTGTAGGCAAACCCAAATGTCAGTCTGAGATTCCAATCTTGGTAAATGGAGTATTTTTGGTTAAAACCTTGAAATCGACTATATCACCTTACACAGATGTATTTTCTTGATTTTGATAGTCAACTATCAAAAATCAGCTTACACGATTTCATCCCTGGTCTGAATTTCGCTATTTTTTTTTGAATTTTTTGATAAATTATTCTGGCAAATATTCAGTTGTATCAACTTTCAAATATAAAAACCGGACTACTGCGGATCATTTTTTTGGCAATTTCTCACTGTACTATAATATGGAATACGAAAAAAACGCACTTATTATAAGCTTTCCGTTTAGTGTAATCTTTTTGAATTTACTTCGATTGAAAAAAGGGTTGTTTGACAGATTAGACGTGTTTAGACTTTCGCTGCTATTTTAAATGGACAACCAACTCTAAATTGAAGCCGACAATTAACGTGTTTTAAAAAAAATATGAGTAGCGTTTAAACGTAGACCTATAAATAGACGCAAGCTTATGTTTTAGTTATTTTTATATCTTTTCACTTTTATCGGTAACTAATCGCGATGTATAAGTTACAAACAACGGTCAAACCTTTAACTAAATTGTACACTTGGGGTGGTATCTCGGCAATAAATTATTTAATGTTATTTTTGAATTCTTCTAGAGCTTAAGGACAGTGACGAATTTAGGCTTGCTGCCGCCCTAGGCCCCGTTTGATGCGCCGCCCTTTTTGATAAATTGAATTTCATTAATTTTGATCCATTATTTTTATTTTAAAATAACTTTATTTATTGAAATATAATTTTTTAAATATAAATACATAATAAACATGACAGATAAATAAGTTATAAACTTTAAACAGAGAAATCATAAATATTTTTTTCAATATTAATTAATTTTAAAATTTCTTTTTCCTGGCTTTGGTCCGCGCAAAAACGTCGATTATATCGTCATAATTAATTTCTTGGACTAAGTAGTTGAGCTTCAATTGACAGTAATGCAAGAGCATTAAGTCTATCTTGGCCAATGCTTGCGCGTAAATATGTAGGTTTTTACGCGTTTTAGAGTGGAAAAAGATCTTTCTCCTGAACAATTTGTAGCCGGAATACTCAAAAAAATACGGAGAGCAATGTCCACATTCGGATAAACATCTCGAAGACTCCGAAGAAGATTTGATGTGCAATAGAATTTTCACTTGGTGCTGATGTTTTTGGGTGTCGCGTTGGATGTAAGGATGGCTCATATGTTTGTCGCTCGGTGATAATAGATTTTGGGGGGGTTGGTCTTCTTTATTGTGACGAAATATTTCTAGGGTGGGGTCACAGAAATCGTGACACAGCGTGACAATGTGGGGGAGGGGGTCAGAAAAAGCTGATTTTAGCGTGACGTATTTTATGAACGGCCCCTATAGAGTTTTGAACTTATCATTACACGTGTTGCATTTCAATTTTGTAAAAAATGATGACAATTGAAGTAAAATGGTAACGCTGGTCAGTACCTTTCAAACGTAGCGTTCTTCTTTTCTGTAAACATGTGAAATACACTCACCCGAACTGCTTAAAAGCACAACAATGCACAATACTCCCACTTCACTCAAGTTATTGAGATCACGATCACATTAATAAAACACTCGGATAATAAATAAAATTCTTAAAACTTTTTTTATATGTATAATAAGCACATAAATGTAATTGTATCATAAGTCGACGACTTTAAAATATATCAGTTCACATGTACTTTATTCAAAAAAAAATTTCGAAATTCTTGCACTTGCATTTTCAGAAATTATTGACATTTGTAAATGTAATTCAAGGTTTTTGTAAATATGTGGAATATCGAATGATTTTTTTCTATTTCAGATAAAAATTTCAATTTTTTTTATGAAAAAGACGGGATTTATTTTTCATAAAAAATTATTTTTATGAACAAAAAATGTTCTGACACTTTTGAATGAATATCAAAATGATATTCAATACATGCAAATCTACGGTATTTTTATTTCACACTTAAAACAAATTGAGAAGTTATTCAACTTTAGTAATTTCAAAATGCTTCATATCTACCCGTGAAATTAATCTCACTAAAGGAACAGAAAGTAAAGAACATTACTCAATAAAGCCTATACCTATAATTGATCTATTAAAAAATTGACATCTTACCCATGCAGATTAAGAAGTAAATTAATGAATTGAATTATAATAGGTATATTCTATAAACAATTTGTTATAAAAACTAATCTGAACCAATTTTTAAAATTGATTATCTCTTTACTGTTTTTTCGCCTCTAAAATTTTGCCACCCCTCAAATTATGCCGCCCTAGGCCCGGGCCTCACTGGCCTAGGCGTAAATCCATCACTGCTTAAGGATATTTCGCATAAACTCAGTCTTTTGCGAAGTTTCACAGAAAAAATAGCATTGTTCGATTCTTAACTGATCTATTTATCGTTCAGGGCAACATTTTAACTAATATTATGACCAAGGATAGGATTTTACTAACTTTGCCTTTTTTTGGTGAAGATGAAGATGAAATCGACTTTCGACAAATATATTTCAAGCCCTGTTGTTTGCAAATATATGTATGTACTTTATTTTACCTTTTTTTTGCATTTTTATACCATAATTGCCTTTTTTTCTTCGCCATTGTTGGCTTTTTCTGCCGTTTTTGCTTTTTTATTAAATTTTGTTAAGAAATGTCTAATAATTGGTTTAGCATTAAAAGAAATGCGAACATTTTCTCATACCGCTGCACCGTATATGAAGAAGAGTGGCAAAACTCTGCAAGGGTTGTACTCGAAAATGAAAGCAAACGCAGTCACTACTCAAAAAATGACGCCTTCGTATCGAACTTGAAAAATGTATTTCTGAAGACTCCATCTCGGATTGCTATTTTTAAGGATATGGAACATGAATTGCCACTGTCACCTCAATCTGTAAGTTTGTTTTAAACTGAATTTGAAGTCGTATTTTTGAATTTCCATTTAAACTAGGTTTTAACTCGCAGGGGTACTTGGTTAGAGGCAGCAGCATATTATGCGCACTATTTTGCTCGGATCAAAAAAATCGTCAGCGCTCTCGAAGATGATGCAAGCTATGTTGCATTTGCAATCGAATGAAGAACTGCAAGCGCAGTTGGCGTACATTGAAGTCAATTTTGGGTTTTTATTCGATCCAAAAAAACATATTTTCAAAGACCTACAAAAAACAGGTATATTTGAGAGTCTGTACCTACTTATAATTTAAGCTAACAATATTCTCATCAAGGAACATCAATTGGTGAAGTGCTGCCTGTTTTGAAAGACATTGAAGGAAATTAAAAAAAAAAGCAAAAGGGCCTATTGCAGAGGAAGTCTTGAAGAAGTTTACTGCCGTTTTCAATGGAAACACAGGGCTAAAAACGATTGAGCAGATAAATTCTGTAATAAACGGCGACGTGGATTCCAAACTTCCAGGAAACATTGAAGTGAATAATGTTGAAAATCTTAGATGGGCTCCTGTCGTTTCAGCTGTTGAGAGATCATTTAGCTCCTTCATAGCCCTTCTAAAAGACAACCGAAGAAGATTGCTACCTGAGAACTTTAAAAAACTCTTTGTAGTCCAATGGTACTATATATAATTAAATGTATTTTTGTTTATTTTGCTAGTATTTTTTAATAAATGCCTTTTCTTTGCCTTTTTAAGTGTCTTGTTTTGCCTTTTTTCAATTTTTTAGGTCAATAGAATCCTAACCCTGATTATGACACTCCAAATGACCTACATAACTGCAAAAAAAACTTGTTTTTTAAATAATTTTGATTTGTTTGACACCTTAATTTAATTTTTAGAGAATTTTAAATCCAAAACCTTTTTGAAACTAGTTTTAATGTAAAATTATATTTTAGGAAATGTTTAAATCCAATACAATTTATTTTCCTTTAAATATATTTAGAATATTATTTTTTCTCTTTACTTATCGTTCTTTGTTGAAACTTGAAGCTTACCCATCATATTCAATCGATTTGTTGAAGAGTGTGTTAGCGTTGTTTCTAGGAAAAATTTGTTTAAAGGATTTATGTAAGTTCCTTAACGATTCAAAAAAGATATTTGTATTATGGTCTAAGTCCGGTGACCATATTGAATGAAAAACAGATAAGTTTGTATGTTGAAAGGAAATCTCCTAGTATAAACATGTTAGGGTTGAAATAAGTATAAGAAAATGAATGAGACATTGAAAGACAATTTTAAATCTTAATAACAATGAATAGAGTGTCTAGAAACTAGCTGGAAAATGAAAGGATTAAATACCTTTTAGCATTTACATACATATGTATGTAATTTTAAATAATTAATGTTTTTATAATTATTTTGCCAGTGATATTTTTAATTAAAACTTCATTGAAGTGACGTCCATTTACTAAAGTTGTAAAAACTATAAGAACCATAGGAATTTACGTGTATCAATTGTTCTAAAAAAACAACGTAACAACAACGATATCAACCTTAACACGTCCATTTATTTAAACAGTACTCATCGTTATATAGTTTCTAATTAACACAAATGTGAGTGGTTTTAGAGAAGCTTATTCATCAGGGGTGGCAACACAATATCTACATTGTGACAAAAATAAATTAATAACTCAAAAACGTGCCTAGGGCTAGCTCCTAGGATACTTAGGCTCGTTCCAACCAGTTTAAATACTAAAATGTATGTACATTTAATATTTATATTATAATATATATGTATGTATAATGCTCATAGTCACGTTGTTTTTGGTCTCTCAGAAGCTTATCAGGAAATATGTATATACCAATATTTCATATTTTAATGAGACCTCACTGTGGAAAATGGATTCCTGTCTCAAATATACTTTGTCGTGATAAATCATATTATAAACTTCCAACTCCAGAAAAGAGTGATAATCTGATGGACTTTTTTAAATAATAGAGGTCTTATTTATTTATGTTTAGCTTAAGTAAGTTTTGAAATTAATTGAAAAAAAAAAAACACTTTTTGTGATTGTTTTGAAATATAATCTGGCCATAAATTGTTAAAGCTTTAAAATGTCTAACATGAGAAAAAATACTATTTTCTTTTATTTTGTTTAGGTTTTTCATTAGGCAACCTAAAGCAAGCACTTATTTAAGTACCTTCGAACAAAAATTAATTTTTTGTAATAGAGCTTTGATTTTAAGCATAGATTTAGTTGGTAATACCATTGTTTTTATTCGAAATTGTTTTGTTAAGTCATTGGTATCGTATTGATTCAAAAGAATTGCGTTCTTGGTAGTTTTATTCTAATATTTTATTAAGGGTTTTTCAAAAATAGTTTTATTTTAAATAGTCCATTCATTAATCCATGAACAGCTATTCAAACTTTTATTTTTTTACATTTGACAAGAAAAAAGTACGACATTACTGAAAATGCAACGCTAAGCTTCAACAATACATAGAAATTGTTAAAATTAACTACTAAAATGTTCCAAAACTAAACCACTTTTGGATCGTTGTCAAGCACTTTCTCGACTGGAAAAAGTGAAACTGTCAGACGAAATTGAGCTATTGGGAAAGTTGGTGATGTTGAGAATCAAAACCCTTTGGTTCACTCAACCGAGAATATTGCTGTCTGTAACCTGTAGTGTTGACGTAAGCCCAGGTTTGTCGATCCCTTAGCGATCTTTAGAAATATGCATCAAAATGTCTGTTAACACAGGAACTTTACAGAGCTCCCACCTCAACACTAGATGCACTACATTTCAAAATTCTATTCAATAACTGTCATATGCTGATGAATTCTATTAAATTCTATTCAATAACTGTCATATGCTGATGACATTGGCATAATCGGAAGAACTCTGCGTGATGTCAATGGGGATTTTGTGAGTATTGAGGCAGAGGGGGCAAGAATGGGTTAAACGGTTAATGAAGGCAAAACAAAGTACATGCTGTCATCAAGAAAGGACTTACAACACAGACGTCTCAGTCAAAACGTCACCATCGACAGACGTAACTTTGAGGTAGTTAAAGACTTCGTCTACCTAGGTTCCGCTGTGAACACAGAAAACAACACCAGCGCAGCGTTGAGAACAAAACAAAGAATTACTCTTGCTAACCGCTATTTCTTTGGTCTAAGAAAGCAATCAATTAGTAAAGTCTTCTTTCGAGCAACCAAAGTGTCGCTATATAAGACCCTCATCATTCCCGTCCAACTATTCGGTGCAGAAGCATGGTCTATGACAAAAGCGGATGAAAGCACCTTGGGTCGTTTCGAGACAAACATTTTTCGCGTGATCTACGATCCTGGAGAGAAGGAACGACGAGTTGTTCGGGCTGTACAGTGACGTAGACGTTTAAGTTAGTAACACAAGAAATTAAGCTGGTCGATCACCAGCATGGAAATCATACGGATTTTCTTCAAAAAATCATCTTCAGCAATATAACCTTTTTTCACCTTTGCCACATTTTGGATTCTACGTGTCGAAATTGTAATATATTGATTTTGACATTGTTAATTTTTATCAAGACAGCGGTGATCCGTGCAACAAAACCAACGAAGTAATTGAAATTTTGCAAAAAGTTTACTTATCGTGTTATTTCTCGCAGAGACGATCATTGTTGGCCACCGAGATCTTTGTAATTAAACACCTTTATACTCTTTTCTTTGGGGACTTATGTTTATCATTCGATTCCAGAACTTAAAGATAACATCAAATGTATGAATCGGTTATGGAAATTTAATGCAAAGAATATGACGAATTGGTGATTGATTTCATTTAATGGAAACCCCTGTATTTGTAAATTTTAGTGACAAAATATAACTATTCACCCATAAATAAGTTGTAAGAGGTTTTTTTTAGACTTGTAGTTTTAAACCTGACAATAGTTTTTCCTGAGTAAGTCTTTTTGACAGCTTTTACTTGATTTGTGTTAAGTTTGGTTTGACATGTTATCATATAAATTGGGCCTCTCAGCTGAAATTTATTCGAGCCAGCCGCGGCTTCATTTTGCCTGAAAACGTTTTTAAAACATACATAAATACGAACCCTTATCTTAATAAAGCTAGATTCTTGGCCTAAACAGGCGTTTTATTACTTCTTGAAAACCTAACAAAAAAAAAACAAAACCTTTATAAAACGTTTATGAAGAAATAACCTCTTATAGGATACGGATTTAATAAAATCTATATATATAAAAACCAATGCCACTTTTCGTTGTAATGTTATAACTCAACAATGCCTTTACCGATTTGGCTAATTTTGGTCTTGAATTATTCGTGGAAGTCCAGAGAAGGTTTGTACGTAGAGAAAATTAAAACAAATCTTGAAAAAGTGTAAAATCAACATCTTTCTATACTCCCATATACAAACCATTTGTACTAATACTTAAAAGCCAATTTGAACCTTTGACAATACAATCGAAGACAAAAAAGTATCGTTAGTTCTGTCAAACAAATTTAATGTCATCATATGTCATTTCATTTTATCAGCGATAATTATTGCTTTGTTGTGTTTATATTTTCCAAACTATTGTTGAGTTATTGCTTTGTGTTTATATTTTCCAAAATATTGTTGAGTTGTTGAGTGAAGGTAAAATGCCACGAGCAAGACGACCAAACATAGGCCGCGGGCGCGTAATGCAAATCAAGTGGTTATTAAGACGATCTCAGATTACAGATGAACGCGCACAAGCTAGTTCATCGCAGTGTGAACGTACTGCACAGAACAGATCTGTTGACCCTGTACCTGTTCTTAATCACAAATACGTCGTGCTTTTTTGGATGAAATGCTGCGTGCTGGTGCATCTCAAACGTCGAAGCAGTTTTTGAGTAATATTCAACAATACAATTCGGCATTTCAAATGACTTCTTTTGGTGCTACTAAAATTATTAGAGATCATTTTATGCTGTTGAGGTAAATACATCAACAGGATTGTTCCATGTTTATATCAATCTAAATCATAAAGTCTTACAAATTCTGATTCAAGATCTACCTAAAATTGTATACATGTTGCAGATTCAGGGCCAGATTTATCATCAAGCTGGTTCGTTATTGCCATACCTCGACGCTGATCATCAATTTTTGCAAATTTATTTTATTGTGATGAAAATCGTGAATTGGATCAACGTTGTGCAATTGTTTCAAATACAAGACGAGAAATTATTCGTGAGCTACAAAGGTTTTTCCATCAGCATAACGCATTAGTTCAATTGTTCAAAATTCCTCTTGATCGTATGCCATATGATAATCACAAAATTTTAATAGCACCAAATTGAATATTCAACAAAAACATGTATGTATATGACACAAGCATGTAAGCCATTTCCAATAATGCAGGTGGATTATATTTATTGGATGCACCTGGTGGTACAGGCAAAACTTTCGTTGTATCATTGATTTTAGCGACTATTCGATCGAAACAGAAAATTGCATTGGCACTTGCATCTTCGGGAATTACTGCTGCATTATTAGAAAGTGGTCGGACCGCACACTCTGCATTAAAATTGCAATTGAATGTACAGATGATTGAAACTCCAACTTGCAATATTTCGAGAAATTCTGCTATGGCAAAATTTTTGCGATTAACGTCAATTTATGGGATGAGTGCACAACGGCGAATAAAAAATCAAAAGAAGAATTTAATCTAACAATGCAAAATTTACCCGGTAATCAACAGCTTTTTGTGGTGCTCTGATATTGCTGTCAGGGGACTTTCGTCAAACACTGCCAGTCATTCCTCGATCAACTCCTGCTGATGAAATAAACGCCTGCTTGAAGTCATCAGTTCTTTGGAGATATGTACGAAAATTGACACTGAATATTAATATGCGTATTCACCTACATAATGATGCAACTGCCCATGAGTTTTCAAAACAATTGTTAGAAATTGGTGATGGCAAAATACCAATCGACAGTACCAACGGATTGATCACTTTACCGAACAATTTTTGTACAATTGCGCAATCTATAGATGAGTTGATTGAATGTGTTTTTCCGAATATTCTTCAGAATTACAGAAATCATGATTGGTTGAGAGAAAGTGTCATTTAAGCACCGAAGAACATTCATATCAATGCAATTAATATTCAAATTCAAGCGAAACTGCCAGGTGTAGTCTCTATGATATGCCATTTGAATTCAAAAGATTACAATATCCTGTGCGTTTATCATTTGCGATGTCCATAAATAAGGCCCAAGGGCAAACACTTCAAGTTTGTGGTATCAATTTGGAGGAATCATGTTTTCACATGGCCAACTTTATGTTGCCTGTTCCAGAGTCGATACCCCTGTCTATTTATTCATGCTCAAAATGGAAAAACAAAAAATATTGTTTATCCAACTGTTTTAGACTAACCCATATAGACCCACCATAGTAAGAGTACCCAATTCTTTTTATTTTTTAGTTTTTACTCTTTGCTGATAAATATAATATAAACAATATATCATTTGGGTCATTTGGACTTTTAAATAGCTAGCAATTTAAAATATTTTTTTTGTTTGAATAAATGAACTTTATAATCATTTTTTTGTATTACTATGCCTTATACGTAGCGAAGCACGTACCGGGCCGCTAGTCTTGTATAAAATTTTTGTGAGGCTAACAGGGAACATGTGACATTCGCTTAAGAAATTATCAGAATAAAATTTTGTGTTATTCTATTTTCATGAAATATTAGAGGGAATCAAAATGATTAAGGTTATCGAGAGTAAAGTTCACCAGAAATTGTTATTTTTTTAAATCTTAAAATCTTGTGTACTCTTAATATTTATTAAAGCTTTTAATAAAAATCTTTGCTAAACAAATTTGCATACCTAGTATGTACAACGTACTTACATACATATATTTTGATGTGTACCAGAAGTTTTGTGTTATTAAAACTTTTCGTATTACCAAAAGGTGGGTACATATCCTTACGTGACTAGTATTATCTTCATATTCAAACTTTATACAAACAAAACAAACTTCCAACAAAAAAGTAATTTCCCTTATAATATTATCTCAATGAGTTCGATTCTTTGAATAATGCTCCATAGCTATACAGACAACACTCGTATCCAAATGAAATCTATGCAAATTAAAATTACTTACCAAAAATCTAAATATTTATGTAAATATATCCAATTGGGTTGAAAAATCAAACATTACTTATATAATTAAAAATCATCTTCAAAACTTCTTTCACCAACTACAAAAAAAAATAGATACCTACATTCAAATGAGCAAGAACTAAAACTTTGAGGAATTCGTTTTCAGCAGACAAAACGGTCCATTTACTTATTAGCATAAATTTGAAATTCAAAAACTTGTGACTTGATTTATTAAAAATTTGCATTTTAAGGATGACGAATGTCTTGGGTACCAAAAAATGTGGTATTCAAAAATTAAATACTCATGTGCGTACGAGTATTTTTCAAAACTACATTTTTTAGATGCCAACAAAATAAATACTTGTCAGTCTTTCTTAAAGAGTCAAAGTCAATTTAACTTTACATCCATTACAATAAATAACGAAATACAAGTTGGTATAAATTGTGCCTCATGTAATTGGTTTTGTAGTCACTTCAAAGAACATACCATAAATACATGATGTACTCGTACGTATGTATGTAATGTAGGACTCAGGTATGCATAAAATCTAAATTAAATCTCACCTTGTTTATCTTTGTTAAAGTGTCAGTCAAATCCTTTATTCAACCGTCAAATGCAATCTCGATAGTTTAATCCTCTTCCATAATTTTAAACGTAGCTAAGGTACACATTACACTGTATTATATCTTTTCATTGTCACTCATGGTTGGTTGATTTCACACATTTTCACAGGAATTTTGTATGAAACCAGGAAAAAAAGGGATATACAAATTAATATCCTTTCAGAACACTCTAAAGGATGCCCAGCCTTGTGCTGAAGCGTACTTGTATAGATTTCACAGTTCACAGAATACCGTAACGTTAAACCCGGAGTGGTTGGTATATTGGTATATCAAAAAATAAATATCACGCCCGCTTGCGATTACACAGACAATTATTTATCACGAGATAAGAAAGCTTATGTAGGAATTATGGAACTATTCGTCCTTCGGCGACGCGATAAAAATTGACGCAAGACATCATAGAGTTGGGTCAATCTATAACCCAGAGTTTATACCTGTTGGTCGAGACGACGGTTCGCACAACATTAAATGAATTTTTTAATGTTTTCTCTGTTTGGAGTCAAAACCAAGTGCTTAAACTTTCTGCAAAAGCTTTAAGGACATCAAACATCACCATCCTACCATTTCCATCGGAATATTGTTATTAGAATTGAATGAATATTTTCATATTCTCTCGCTCTCCATATCAGCTTCTGAGTCCTGAATGAAGCTTTTCATTCACAATATTTTACTTGCCGGCGAAGCTATAACCATTATGTTTATAACAAAACGTACATATATACAACGATAATGGCTCCAGAGGGCAAAACAAATTGATTATAAGGAATATTGCGCATGTTAAAATGCTTTTTATCTGGGTCAGATTGTTTAAAAGGATGTCTGGCTCAAATGTTTATGATGATATCTCTAGGTAGGTATACAGTGTCCTTTTATGTTTGATGAAAACACATTAAATTCATTGAGTTGCTCTATAGTGCAAGTATTGGTATCATGTAAACAAAAACAATACGTGCCCTTTAAAAAAAAAAAAAAACTGACTGTCTTCGGTCTAATAAAATATCACAGCTTTTAGAAAAATGTATCAACCCTGCATAATAAACTCACGATTTGAATTTATCTGGTTTTGTCCATAAAAGTTTTGATGGAAATTCCATACAAAAAAAAAAAAAAAAAAAAACAGTTTGACAGGGGACAGAAGACAGTTGACAGTAGTAAAAAATGTGTGTTCTTTTTCGATAGTCAAAATTATTTTTAACAACCCTTTTGTCTTCATTGTTGAAGTGTCAAATAAATATAATTTTTAACAATAACAATCCACAGCTCATTTGAACTTCGAAAAAGAACGAACGCAAATTGAAACCGTCAAATTAAATTGTCGTTTAAATTATTTACATCATGAGTTTACATATTAAACTTTGTATATAATATATGTATATACAATGATCAAAACCATAATGCGACTTGTGTAATTTATTCTCAAAAATGTTAGAAAATCACAAGAAAACAAAAACAAATACCTAAGAAAGAGAGAAAGTTGTTGTTATTTTCTGCCGTAAAGAAATCTATCAGTATACATACTGGCCTCTAGGTGGTGTAAAAATCAATTTACAAGGTGGAAATACGAACGTGTGGAATGTTTACAAACTATTTGAATTTTGTAGCGTATGAAAATTTCTAGACATTTTACAATCTGAAAAATTAATTATGCTATGAAATAATTGGCTGCTATTAATGCTAATTTTTTTTCTAAAAAGTTGATGAAGGTTAGCCGAAGCGGAAATTTCTTTAATGAACATACCTAAAATATTATTGGCTTTCTCAAAAATATTTTTCTACACTAACCTCTGCTTTATACCTGAAAACTATTGTTTATGTATATTTTCTTCTATGTTCTGCATTTATAAAATTTAATCTACGGTAGTATTTATTATATTAAGAAAACAAAATCATATACGTAAAACTCATTAATTTGTTTTCATTATTAGCAGCATTTTTACTAAACATACCCTTCAAACAATAATAAGTAAACTTGAACTTTGGTAACAAAATATTTTTAAGGAATGAATTAAAATTATATTTTGCGTTAAACTGTGGGAATTCACTAAAAAAATCTTCTGTACGTCAACAATAAACATTCATGTCGATTACATGATCTATTGAATGAGTTGTGCAAGAATTCAGAACGATTTTAAGACGTTTTCATTTTGTGATATATGTCAAAATTTGCATTTTATTTGCTCTGCATTTATTCAACAGGTTCGCTATAATCGTTCTGATTACTTTTTTAAAACATTGGTGTTCCTTTGATGCAGTATCCGTAGCGTGATGGTTAGTGCGTTGGACTCCCAGATGGAGAGGTTTCGGGTGTTCGAGCGGCAGTGTTTACGACGCTGTACCGGCTTATATCGAACAGCCGAATCTTCTTACGTGCATTACTATTCCAACGAGGTCCTATACAACGGGGCTCGAATCAACAGAATTGACAATTTCGTGATAAAACTCGTTCGAGGTCACATTGCAAGAGCTATGTCTTCGACCAACAATTTAATTTTCGGGGCGTTCTATCCGAACGACGAGTATTTTGAAAGTGCACGCTTGAGCGGCTTCATTCCACCAGAGGCATTCCTCTTTTTAGATAGATGCGGTCTGATACAGGATAGATTGGCAGTTCCGTTAATCTACCACGTCAGACGACAAACCGTGGATAGGCGACTCCTGTACAATCGGGACGTCATGGCACAAGGCGGAGCAGAGCTCCTTCGGTTCAGTAGAGCTGTGTCCGAAAGGGACCGAACTGATAGGGTGAAGCAGGAGAGCCAGTTTTGGTGGCTTCAATCGGCACTTGATAGTGAGTAGTCGGGATGGGGTTTTAAGCCTTGGCCGGCTTACATACTTGTTTTATAGTTTTAGGGTTTAGTTTTAAGTAGAATAGGCATGGTGGCACAAAAAAAAAACATACACAAAAAAAATACAAAAAATACAAAACAGGAAAAATACAAAAAAAATACAAAAAAAAAAAAAATTAAAAAAAAAAAAATATGGAATAATCAAAAACAAAAATAAAAAAAAGACAAAATATGAAAAACAAAAAACGTTAGATAGTTAGATTTGCTGCTGTGGTTGTTCTAGTTTTAAGTAGTTTATAGGTAGAATAGGTAGTTTTAGTTAGCTTTAAGTTTTATATTAAGGACCTTATTTTAAGTAGTTTTTAAGTAAAATAAAAAAGGATATTGACATTAGTTTTTTCTAAATTTTCTAATGAAGACAAAAATAAATAAAATGAATTGAAGTTAAATAGATCTTAGGGCCGAAAGGCATTAGCATTAAGTATTATTGTTTAACTTAGAGTGTCCGTATGGGACCAGTAAGTTAGTTGTAAGTTATAGATAATTAGGCTAGTTTTATGAATTTTTGTCTAGCTTTAAGATAGTCTTAAGAATGAATTAATAAAAATGAATTTAAAAAAAAAAAAAAAAAAAAAGTGCGTTGGACTGTCATGCAAGGGGTCTTGTGTTCAATCCCTGCCTGTGCCACCTAACTTTTTTCACGGGTACTGCCTCTTGCGAGGAACTGACAAATCCTCCAAGAGTAATTCTTGTCATGAAAAGTGCTTTCTCAAATTAGCCGTTCGGATTCGGCATATAAACTGTAGGCCCCCTCCATCCCTGAAAACATTACTCGCACACAGGAATGGTTGAGAGTTGTAAGTCACTAGGCCCTGGTTCTTCATGAACTGTTGCGCCACCTAATTTATTTATTTTTCCTTTGATGCATAGTTTTTTTTTGATAGCAAATACATGTATGCTTCCATCAATCAAGAATGTTATGGATAAGATATTTTTCGATTATAACTCTTTTTTTAAATTTAATATTTATTAATCATAATGGAATTGAAAAATAGTTGCAAGCTTAAATCATTAAAAACAAACTATAAATATACTTGGATTAATTAAATTGATACAGATTTTAATTAGTTGCAAACAAAATATTTGGGCCGTTCGTTAACGAAAATTTATTAGAATTTAATACAAAAATTGCGCTCGCACCCTTAACTTGATGGTTCTTCGAACGCATCTTTGATACAAAAATCCGAGGTTTATTATGAAATTTAAAGAATTTCGTAGTGATTACTGTAAATTAGTGAATTAATTATAATAAACTGATGTTGAACATGCTTTTTTCAAGACAAAAAGGTACATTGGTTCACTATCCACAAAATGCCTGCAAAATTATAGCTTAAAACTGACTTTTTCATCAAAAAAAGTAAAAGGAAAAACCTATGCAAAGTGCCGCTAGCCCACGGCATCGTTTTTTTTTTGTTTGTGCTCACATCTATTCATGGACTAATTTTCAAAATTACAAATACCTACAACAATGTAAACAAACGCGTTTTGGAGAGTGAAACGTACGAAAGATTCCGGTATTGGTAATGGAGTGTTTTTGTATCTAACTAAAGATTTGTGAAAAATCGTATGCTTTTTTTTACGAAATACCTAAACCACAATCACGCGTTCGATCTTGCTGACTCTGACATATTGAATAGAAACAATGGACTCTATAAGGTAATCTGAAATGTTACCTCAATCTTTAGGGCCGATTTAGATCGTAAATATCGTAAACTCGAGCTTAACTCCCGAATAGATCTAATTTCTATTTTGTCGCGCTTTGACAGCTGAGAAATGTATTATCATTGCAATTTTGTTTGTTTTATTTCAGAGTCTGTGTCTTCACTTCTGTTGTTTAATTTATAAAAAAAAAAAAAAACGAAGTAAACTTAAGTAAACTTTTGCAAATTCTCAGGTGGCGCTTTATGACACATGATATCGTAACATATCGTTAGGTCGGTAAGACTGTCAAAAGCCCGACATATGTACCTTACTCGCGGTTGTGGTTTAGCTATAGAAGTTCATTCTACAAAACGGGTTTACAAAAGTCTTGATGTATTATGCCTTACGAAATGTTGATAGCTTTGCGGTGATCGTGTATACGACCTTTAAAAAAAGAATTATCTCAAAATTTAAAATGTTTTCGTAAAACGCACATGTTATGCATCAGAAAGATTTATTCATAATGAATTTTCTGTGAATTAAAATCATTGATAAAAACATATAACATAACACAGCAGAAATTAAAATGAGAATGTTTCATTATATGAGTTTATTTTTTATAAAAACATTCTTGTTACATCCTTTTTTCTTCAATAACATAACAGAAATGTCAGTTTCATAAACAGACATATTGTCATCAGCTACCTCATTTAGATATGGCATCACTTTTTTTGACTTCTCTCCAAACGTGACGACTAGAAAGAGAAAACTATAGTCGCCACTGTCCATACTCTACAAAGGTGCTATTTTTCTTTTTAGCCAAAGAAAATTCATTTCATTCTGCTAAACTCACGAAGTAAAAATGGCATTTGGTGATTATCCAGCGGAATATAATCCAAAAATCCATGGACCTTACGATCCAGCACGCTATTACGGCAAAGGTAAATATTAATTTCTATAAATCATAAAAAGAACGAGATATTTTTCCAAAAAAAAAAAAGAACAATTACGTAATGGCGCGGTGTTAGGCTAATTTCGATCTCAATTATTGGATTCCATGTGAAAATTTCTAACAGAACTTAATGCAATTATTTATCATTTTAGCTGATGTACCATTGGCCCAAACCAAAATTGGAGAAGTCGGTGCATGGATCAGCCGTAGGAATAAGACTCCATCGGCTATTGCTGGAGCCATGAGCCGTGCTTGGTGGCGTTGGCAACACAAGTATGTCCAACCCAAGAGGGCTGGAATTGCACCCTTCTTCCAGTTGACTGCTGCTTGCATGATCTTCTTCTACACCATCAACTACGGAAAGATCAGGCACCACAGGAACTACAAGTACCACTAATCGCTTTTCCAACTCCAATTGGGATTCCGCATTTCGAATATGAACGAAAAAAATTGATGAATATCGATAAAATTTGCAAATGTAATCCCAAAAACAAAAATTAAAAACTTTGTCGTTAGATTGTTTCCAGGCAGAAGAATTAACTTAGAAAATAAAGAATAATTGCCATTCGATTCAGAAGTCTTTAATTTGACGATATCGTCAGGGTCAGGGCTAGGTTTGCCTTCACTTGCTGCAAAGAATTTTTCTTTTTTAACTGTCTCCTAGCATAAGGCATGCAAAATGAAAATATTACAGGCCTTTAGAAACCAAACAAATATGTTTTGGGTCCACAAATGTACTTGACTTCACAATCTGCTTGAGGGAATTAGATGTAGAGTTTTGTCGTTGCCAATTGGGAAGGCTAATTCATTTATCAACAGTAGGTAAACTAATTTGTAAGAACCTATCTATAGTTAAAGTATCAAACAAGGAATAAAACACGCCCACGACATTTTTGAGAGAATTCGCTACACATTGCTCCTTCATTTTTACCATTATTCGCCCGTTTTGCATCATATAATATCAAATTTGTAGACAATACCTTTTCTGAAAAATGCATATACTGGATCTGGGGTCTTGATCCTCTTCCAGAGAACTTGCCCAAGAATGGACAGTAAATAAAAAAAACATACATTACACATAATTCATTACATTTTTATTTATTTTTCAAATTCGATCGGAAAATAGATGAATTAGCATTGATGTAGTGATACGCCACCACAAGCAGGAATAGAAAAACTCCCAAAACATTTGAGAAGATGGCCAATTGGACGTCAGTAATCATTTCTGTTAGAAAATAGAGATAAATAAAAAGTTTTGGTTTTAGGTGACACGTCATTCTCAATTTGTTTCAATTAATTTAAGTGTTTTAAATAGTTTATTTAACTTAATTTTGAATTGCAACCTACTTGAATAGTTGGTGTGTTTATTTGGAATGAGATTGAAGATAATTTATTATATTATTTCTTAGAAATTTAAGAATAATAAACAAATTTACACCGGCAACCAATGGATTATTTGCTTCCCAATAAAAATTTCTTGAAAAATTGACAGATGCGAGGGCGAACAACATCGATTGTGTATTTCTAGTTTTCGAGTATCGATGAGAATGAGTGTGTCTAGAGAGATATTCTATGAATTAATTGCTGTTGGTTGCGTTCAGTTAAAATGTTTTTCTAAATCAAAGCAAAACTTTTGAAAAAAATAATGAAAATAATTTCTAATCGGTGTAAACATTTTTTTGATCCGTAGTTCAGCAATTTGATGTGGCACACAATTATCAAATTATTTATTTTAAACTCTATTAAACCTCATTGAAACTGTTTAAAACGAAAAATCGAAATTGATAAACCAGAATTAACAAACGAAAATTGGCTTTAAAAAAATATGTTGTTGTGTCATCTTAATTTTATAAATTAAGATAGCGTTATTTGCGATAGGTGGCTACATTTAATTCACTACTTTTAGTTAATTTTAACAAATTGTTTGATTTTAAAGCAATCCAAAACATTCCATTAATGAATATTATGCCATTTCAAATGACAGCTCAGTTTGATAGTTGTTGTCAAATCCCAGCGCTACCAACTTGAACCATAATAGCATAATATAAATGACCCTATACAAAAAAGAAAACGAAGCTGGGAAAAGATGTTCTCAAAATTATTTGAATATTAAACAGTAGATCAAAATCAGCCAAAATATTTATCGGTCTTTGTTGTATCGGGTAAATAACTATCCGCCAATCTTAAAAATATATTCAATCTTTCAATAATATGCGATAGTCCAGCGAAGTAAACTTTTTTACAAAAATCGAAAAAAAACACATGTTAAATTTGAATAATTTCTGTTTGCCTTCAAAATTCTACAGCTTAGAAATTATCAATAAAAAGCATCTTATAAATGTATACATTCCCGTACTGTAGGTATCACCCTACCTAAGGGTGCTTACTTTTTCTGGACATAACGCCTCACAAACTTCGCCTTGTGCATGCAACAAAATCTCAATAAAAACACAATCAACAAAAGACTAGCACTATAGCCAACACAAAGGGCCAATCCTTTACGCCAGCGCCAAGCTTCGTAGTCATTAAAATTGTTAAAGCGATTGCGATATCTTTCAGACAGCTCGAAGCGGCTGCGTTTTGGAAAGAATGAAAGGTAGAAGTCTTCGAGAAGATGACGAATGAGTTCGTTCTCCTCTGGATATTGTGGTTCTAAGTTGTCATTGATGCAGTTGAATTTTCTGAAATGAAATGTAAAGAAATTGGACAATGAGCTCGACACGATCTATACTCACTTAGGGCTTCTCCGTAGACGATCAAGGGAGTCCACCACCTCAGTCAGATTTGATGTGAGCATCATAAAGTTGCTATGAATCCCTCGTTTTGGGGTCAAGTTGAATTTGTATCGTGGACGTTGGGCGAAATTGTCCAGCATCACTTCAGCCAGCATAGAACATTGGATCACTAGGTTCCGAGTGATAGTCGGCTGAAAGGAGACTTATTAGAATTTATTCTCCACGTTCAATCGAAGTCGCTTACCAAACTTGAATCCTCATAACGTTCGTAGACCAAAGTACTAAACGGTTCATGCTTCTTCGGTTCTTCTCCCAGCTTCTGGGAGCAATTAGATACCACCTCTTCGAAGTACCTCACCGCTGACCAGTCCAGAGGCAGTGGGTAAATGCGAGCCAGGAATGTTCTCACCTCCCGATCGGACCAGGTCATCGAACTGTCCGTATCAAACTCATCGAAGATCTCGCCAACTGTTAGGTTCCTGGTCTCGCTCATGACAAAGCTGTAATAGAGAAATGCAAACTGTAAATCCTCCTTGTCTCGGAAGCGACGAGATCTGGTCTCGTGGATCTCGGGACGAAACTTCTTTTGCATTGCGTAGATGATATCCCGGTCCAGCAGGAAACCAACGTGCGCCAATACGTTTCGTGACTTGAATCCGTATTCCTGGTTTAATCGACGGTTCGTATGAATTAAACTCCGCGAGAAAATGTCCACACTCGACTTGTATCCTTTTGTTGGCTGGGGTGTGTCTGTTTTAGCCTTAGATCGCTGCTCACTATTGAAGCTCTCTACGATGCTCTTCATTTCCTCGAAAGTGGACAGATTTGTTTTCTTGATAACATCCTTGAAGGAGTTGCGCTTGCGCTTCTTCCATGGACGAGGTTGCTCGACTTTGGGCTGCTCTGCTTCCACTATTGTGGGCATAGTCGATGGGCGTTTTGTTTCGGATTGATGTGAATCCTCATAGACACAATCGCCACCATCGAACTGACACTCGGGAATGTTGCAGTGTTGATCGCAAGCTCCATCACCGATGTACACCCAGGGACAGTCGATAGCACAGTCAGGAAGTGTCCAGGCGGTATAGACACGCACCCCCTCCGATTGAGTGTACAAGTCTTCCGGATAGAGCGGAGCACCAAGGAATATATCATCGTTCATGTAGATGAATCTTTTGGAGAGGTTCGGAATACGATGCAGGAATGTTTCTATGGCAGAGCTAGAAAACGTGGGCAGGAATTCGGGATATTCAGTTAGTTCCCAGTGTGGAATCACTGAGACCTTGTGATAGCTGAGATCAAGCCAGTGCGGAATCTGGCCATTTGTGACGATGTACACATTTCTCACCCAAGGAGCGTATTTCTCCAACGACCGCAACGAGTATTTCAGTTCGTTCTTATCGTCAAATCGCGCCGGATCATAGTGCGGATCGAATTGTCGAATGGATTTAGTGAATTCGGGATCTGAACCATTTACCCAAGTGTACACCACATCGAAGTCAGGACAACTTTCGGTTAGTTCTTGGCTATCACTTGTTAGTTCTGTGCTCTGAAAATTATAAAAACTCAATATATTATTGCACATTTTTACCCCAAAACAAAAATAAAACTCACTATCTTCCAAACAATTATCACTGACAACAGGACCATGCAAAGAATCACTCGAAATCGCAGCAAGTAGCGAACGTCACAGATGCAATAGCGACTCAATTTGTGAAACATTACTTTCAAGTGTAAGAAAAACGTAGAACGTAAAAGATTGAAGCATGTTAGTTACATTTTTGGTTAAATAAACTTTTTGTTGGTATATTTTTTCATTCTTAATTTTTAAAACAAATAAAAATTCGTTCTCATTTCCATTATCAGAAGAAGCAGAACATCGAAGACAAGACGACACTCAAACTGGGGAAAAATAGTTTTTGTTTTGTTGACATTTTTTTTATTTGACATTAACGATACTCGTTTAGTTGAATTTGTGATTCGCGTTGCCAGATCTATGAATTTATTCACTTAAGGCTTTGTATGTACTTACTTTTCGTTTGTACAATGCATTAAATGTATGTACTGACTTTTAAGATTTGTTAATTCAAAGGCAATATGTCATGAACTCATCACGATTCTTATGCAATAAGAACTTAAACTTCAATCCAACCACATACAGATCCACAAATAAGTGTCGTTTTTGACATTAATAATAAAAAGAGTCAAACAATCACTTCAAATACATCCACAACTCGTTCATCGGATTCTATAATCGTTGGGCATCCATATTTGGTTGTTGTTATATTGTCTTAAAATTTGTGTTCATCAAAATTATACCATTGATTTTTTTTTCAAATTAAGTTCAACCTTAGAACTACCAGTTGTATACTATGGAGATTCAACAATTCGTGGTCCGTGGCTCAGCAATTTAAATTCACTTAATTTGATGAGTAAACTGATTTATGCCCAATTTCATAAACAGCTTTTATACATTTAACAGGATTTTAAAATGTAAAATGGGATATTTTGGTTTCACCAAGCGTTTTTAAAGTAAACAAGCTTTTAAACACCTTTTAAAACTAAATGCCCATTTTTGGCTCATTAAATTTTAAAAGTGTCATTAAAAAATTAATTTCCCAGATTGACAGCTGATGTTTTGTTTTGTAAAATTTGTGTTCTCAATACTTGGAGATACAGAATGAAAAGGTCAACAAATTCAACATTGCATTTATAATATCATTTTTATGATTTTAATTTTTAATTAGAATATTAGATTGGTCTTCTTCATCTGACGAAGATTTTCATATTTTATTTTTGAACGACACACGATTTTTGATTTTGAAGAAGTTTACATTGTTGTATTTTGCGATTTTTGTCATTTATTTCAACATATAATGCTTTCTCATTTTTTCTTACACAATTCGCTTAATAGAAAGAAAAAAGGGGTTTTATTTTTACAGGGTTGAGAAGAGAAAAGATAAAATTTAAAAAGATTTTAGATAAAAGTGCTTTTAAATAAATACATAATTAAATAAATTATGTGGCGCAACAGTCCATGAAGAACCAGGGCCTAGGACTTACAACTCTCAACCATTCCTGTGTGCGAGTAATGCTGTCAGAGATGAAAGGGACCTACAGTTTATATGCCGAATCCGAACGGCTAATTTGAGAAAGCACTTTTCATGACCGAATCATCGATGAACATTTTTGATTCAAACCAATAACAGGCATAAGAATCCGTTTACCGAATAAATTTTTGTTTTGATTTGACTAATCTAAAAGTCCTTTTAAAATGTTTCTAACTATATTGAAAATCCTCTCAAATTTTGTTCTAATTTCGATTAAATTCATTGGAATTCAATAAAATTACGTAAAATATTTTGATTTAACTAATCTAAAAGTCCTAAACATTTGTTTTGACTAAACTAAAAGTTCCTAAAATTAAAAAAAAAAATTAAATAAAATGTCTATTTTGATTTAACTAATCTAAAAGTTCTTATATCTTTACAATTTGTTTATTTTGAAATGAAAATTAAAAAAAAAAAATTAAAAATAATAATAATAATAATAATTATGTTTTTAATATGTAAAATTACTTAATTACAAAATATAAATAATAATGCCCCTCAGGCAGACGACAGTCCATGTCATGTCTTAAACATTTATTCAGAAGTTATAACTATGTAAATCTTAAAATTGTAAACACAGAATAAAGGATATCTATCTATCTATCTATGTATCTATCTATCACTTTTCATGACAAGAATTACTTTTGGAGGATTTGTCAATTCCTCGCAAGAGGCAATACCCGTGAAAAAAGTTGGGTGGCACATGCATGGATTGAACCCAAGACCCCTTGCATAACAGTCCAACGCACTAACCATCACGCTACGGGTATACTACAAAAAAGTGCTTTGAGTGTTTGTTTATGAAATCGGACATTAGTCAACCATGAATCGTAAAAAGGTTGATTGATAATATCAGGTCGTTTATGTTTTCAGTTTCGAAATTAAAGCTAAATAAATCACAAACGTGTGGACTTTACCTTTTAGAGCGTGTCCCATAATATAAAATTACGAATGTCCCTTTTGATGCTCTCATATTATTTGGTTCTTTGCATTTTGGCACTTCTTAATGATCCGCCGCTTTTCCTGTTAAATGTGACTTCAAGTGGAAAACTCATTTCTTTTTATTTTCTATGAAATTTTTTCCACAAGGCTATTTTTTTTTCTTTTATTTTATCTTTATTCTTTCTGTCACTTAATATTATTAAACAGAGGCGGACACAGTGAACGATTTTACGGTATTTTCCTTACTTTGAATTGAAATAACTAACAAACTATTTCAAATACATACATTTATGAAAAGGATGTGGATGTGTAACGCATAATTCACTAACAGGAGGATTTAACTGGAAAGTAATAAAATCAATAATAATCAGTATTGACTGGGCCAATAATATATCGCCAAAGGTATAAACATTTTATTAGTGGGGTTAAAGGCTTACGCCTGGTTAATAATTGGTCTTGAATGTCTTCAGAACATTTTTTAACAGATAAAAATGATATTTTGAATACAAAAATAATAACGAAACAGTCCCCCCCCACCAAGTTTTCTAGTTGACATAAAATTGATTTATTTGATTTATGGGACAACTGTATTTCCTATTCTTAAAAGGTTTATTCATAAAATAATTTGTCTTTTGTGTGTTTATTGTGTACCTTGCTTAAATAAAATCGATATTTAGAACAGAAGTTATTTATTGACGAAAGTCTGTCAGGTTCTGACAGGAAAAGAATTAAGGGATGCTCGTGAGGTAACATCCCTCAATTGGAAACTTGGATAGTTCCCATAAGTTCAATTGCATTTTCTTCACAACGTTCTTTTGGGAATGAACAATTTTTACCTGTTTGAAGAAAAAAAACTTTAAATCGTCATATTTTGTTAATTGTTCAATTGTTTGTATATAAAATTGTTGCTGATTTGCTTTGGGCAAATCTTCCAAGATATTTACGTCTTCAATAATTAAATCATCTGAATTAATTTAAAAACTTAATTTTGTTCAAATAAATATTTTTGTTTTGATTATTTTTATTCATGTCTTTTTGACAGCGAATGCAGTAATGTAATGTAATAGAATTTTTATTAGTAAATGACGTGTTTAGTTTGATTATTTGTATAAACCCAAATTAACTTGGGGGAGAGCACGATAACTTTGGCGACAAAGTTTAATGACGGATTTGTATAGAACAGTTAAAAACAAGCGGGAGGGGGGGTCTATCTCCCCCCGTTTAAACGGTAGGGACAGTTTAAAAAAATATGTACATAATGTGAAAAAAAAATAATTAAAAAATAACGGTAATACTTATAATTAAGTATTATACCTTTTTTTAAAACCAACACTTTTGTCTATTAGCTTGTTTTTAAATCAAGTCAAAACTATGCATAGCTTTTGAAAAAAATTGTTTTAAAGTCAAAATTTGTGATAAAAAAAGTTAAAAAAAAGGTTTAAAGTGTAATTTTTCAAAACTTTCAGATTATCTACTATTTTTTTTATAATTCATTGCTCTTATTTGTTTTTGATCAAAAACTGAAAACTAGATGACTTCATGTCTTCTAGTTCTTGAGAAAATTGAAAATTACCAAAACAAAATATTTCAATTAAATTACTTTTTCCTTGCTTAAGTATTAACGTAGTCTTATTTTGATAGTAATAATCGAATATATTAAGAGGTAAATTAATTTTTCTCAAATCCAGCTTATTTAAATGCAAAAGAAACTTTGCATGCACCCCATCTTGCACCCACCGCACCTTGCACCCTCCCCACCTTGCACGCACTCCAACTTGCACCCACCCCAAATCCTATAGTGTTCCCCTTACAGATCCCACTGTTGCACACACCCAAACTCGCGCACACCTTACTGTTGCATACACCCAAACACGCATTACGCATACGCAAATACTATTATTACTATCAAAATAAGACCACTCAAGCAAAAAAAAAAGAATTAAATTAAAATAGTAGTTGTGGTTATTTTTAATTTTCTCAAAAACTAAAAGACATAAAATCATCTAGTTTTCAGTTTTTGATCAAAAACAAATAAGAGCAATAAATTCTGAAATAAAAACAATGGTAGATAGTCTTGAAGTATTGAAAAAGTTACACTTTAAACCTTTTTTTAACTTTTTTTACTCAAATTTTGAGTTTAAAATTAAATTTTTCAAAAACTACGCATAGTTTTGACTTGATTTAAAAACTGGCTAATAGAACAGAATGTTGGCTTGTATACAACTTAATTGTAAGTATCACCGTTATTTTTTAATTATTTTTTTTCATTTTAAATAATAACTTTTTTTAAATTGCCTCTCCCGCCTAAACGGTGGGAGATAGATCCCCCTCCCATAGTAAAAAATGCTTCTATTAAGACCCTCTACCAAAAACCGTTATTATATCTTGGCGCCAAAGTTATCGTACTCGTGCCTTAACTTGTTATTTAAATTTAACCTGACGATGCCTTAACGTGTGTTTAGTGATAAGTTATTGGTAAGGTCTATTGTGTAACAAACCATTTGTTTGGGAAGATATTATAAAGATGATAGCCTTAAAAAGGTCCACAGCATCCAATTCTCATTTCATTTTATTTTCAGATAATCTTAAAGCAAGCCATACACGACAGAACCAAAGATCGAAATGGACCTAGCCGTTCCAAAATCGACCGTGTTTGGGGAAACTAATTGTCTCAGTCTGTTTCATAAAAGAATTCAAGGAAACAAATCCTTGATGTCTCTTTTTATTTTTGATGGGTCAGTTACCAAACTTTTATTATAAGGGGTTACTACTTTTGTCCATGTTTTACAATTTTTAACTAAGAGATAATAATTTTGAAATTACTTTTTTGTACGATTAATTATTATTTGTAGTTTGTATCGGACAAATAACTTAATAGTGAGTTAATATTTAACTTGTAGTTTACTAAATCTAATTCGCAGATTTTTGTGGGTTCATTGAGATCTAACCGCGGTCCAAATATATCTGCAGAGATTGAGGATCTGAATAAAACTCCGTAACTATATAGATTTAAATTCCCATTATTCTTTTCAAATGATCAAATCTTCATGGAAAATTGACATACGATACTTGTAGACAAAAAAGGGCACAAGAAAATGTTTCCTCCCTATTTTATTGTTTAAATTAATTTTTTTTCGAAGATTTTAATGTATATATATTTTTTCACATTTTATTTACAATTTCAATTCCATATAGTTTTACCTTTTTAAAAAATTTGGTAGCACTTGACAAGACTTCCTATCTCACTCGAGTATCGTTTCGAACTTCGAAAAACCCCTTCTACTGTTAATCTTGTCACATGACTGTCATATGAACGTAGAAAATTTTTGACAAGAAAGGGCAGACCATTTTTCAATGGACTAGCGAATAAGAAAAAGAATTTTTCCTAATTTTGATTTTGTGATTCATTTTTAGTTAATCCTTTTTTATTCTTAGTTATAAATTTTCCATTCAATTCCAAGAGTGTTTTTCTGTTTTCTGAAAACCCAGCCAGAAGAAAAAAAACAAGGAAAATGTTCTGCAAGCTGATAGTTGTGCTCGTCTGCTTGATGGGCGCAGCCTTGGGTGATAGGTCGCCTTCTCCAGTTTTCATATCAGGAACCAACAGGTGGGTGTAACCTTAAGTAAATACAATAATTTCAGAAGAATAGAATTAAAACAAGTAAACTTATTCGAACAGCATTGGGAAGCCAACTTTCTACACGTTATTTCAAGAAGAATTTGCCAATGTCATAAACCCAATTATCCAAAAAACCATGTTTGTTGCTTTCCTGGAACCTAATGTAAGATTAAAAAGCAATAATCTTCAATCAATAGTCTATAATAATTGTTATTTAGCTTGAAAACTACGACTTTTCCTGCTCAAAACCGTCCGATCAGAAATCGTGCTACAGCAATCTGGAAACGGTACCCCAAACAACCTACTATGCTAATGTCCAGAATCCTATTGAAGCATTGCGTCAAGAAAGTTCCAAAGTTGTGTGGGTTAATGTGGATGCCAATGGGAACTTTGATAATGTCGATTGTGAACCTGGCTCGACCGTCCTTATTGATCTTAGCACTGTGGGTGGTGATATGCCACGCTATGAGCTCCTAGAGCTTCATGGTAAGCCAAGAAAGCCTTTATTTTTAAGCTCTTCCGTTATTAAATGTCTTTTTTAGATTCCATTATGGCCAAGGTTACAAAGAAACTCTCCGAGGAGTGCAAAATCACCGCCCTGTATACCCGCAAGCCATCGCCGAATGAAGTAAGCAAGAATCGTCGTCGTCGTGACGTAGATTCCGCAACCTCTGGCACCGTCTTTCACTCCGGAAAAGACTTCCTCATATTCTATACTGAGTTGGCCACCAAGGAACCATCCAAGGAGCAAGGCAAGCCAAGCATCATTACTCCAATCAAAATCACAGAGATGAACCTCTCGGGAAAGAACGAAACCGCATTCACCGTTAACATGAACGGAGGAACTGATAAAATGAGCTTCCTTATCTCGTTGTCCGGTGGATACTACAAAATGTCCGATTTGGTGCTCAATGGAGAGGCTTTCTATGTCCCATCGGAAGTCAATGCCCCAACCAACTTCTCGTACTCTTGCGGCAATCAAACTTTCTCCTCGAAGAAAGCTGATCCTAACAAAATCATCATGTGGAACTCTCTGCAAATGCAAGCTCCATTCAATGACGCTACTCCCGACAATTTTAATTTTTCAGACGCTTGGTATTGCGTGGGATTCTTTTCGCCTGGTATTCTGGCTGGTTTGTTTGTGGTGTTTATTTTGTTGGGCATCATGAGCGTTGGTATTTGCTGGATGCTGGACATCAATACCATGGATCGTTTCGATGATCCCAAGGGCAAGACCATAACTATTAATGTTAATGAATAGATAAAGCGAGCGAGATTCGCCATCCTACAAATTTTCTTTCATTCCTGTTATTTTTCGTCCTGTTTTATTTTTGTCTACCTAATTTTCCAAGTGGCTTTCTAGTTCTCTACATCTCAACACGACAGACACATCTTTACAGCATCCTTGTTTGTCCCACTTTTGGCTTCAAGTAAGATGTCTTTCTCGTGTTGAATTCAACAGAGATCCTAGGCCACTCTAAATAATAATTTGATTGTTGTTGTTTTCGATTCTCTTTCAATTCTCCTTATACAAAAAATATTATAACCTTAGTTTTTTTTGTATTCCTAAAAATAGAGTCAGCAGTTCAGTATTTGGACTTGCTTTTTTTTTGTATTTGATTTCTAAAATAAGGTTTGAATGTTTCTGAAATACGTTTATAATTATTTTGCTATTAAATTAAAGGATAAATATGTACACTATCCAGTGTTCCGTTATTTATATTATTACGAATGTGAAGATGGTAAAAATGTTATTTAATAAAAAAAAAACAAAAATAAATTTTAAAAGGTAAACTTTTGTTACCACAAACGAAGTTGAGTTTTATTTAATTAATAACTTTTAATTGGCTTCAATGAAAGGTAGATCAATTGATGATTTAAAAAAAAGGTTCTATGTCCTGCAGCTCTCATCTAAGATGCACGATTTTATTTAAAGAGTAAATAGTTTGTCAGAATGGTCCAATTGTAATTTTATAACCCTACAAAAAAGTAATGGGACACTTGGGCGGATACTTATCACTTGAAGATAAAATGAATATATGCATTCTTGATGTTTCACCATGTTTCGAAAGTGCCTGCGGAGCACTCCCTCTTTGGACTTGTACAAGTGTTCCCATTGTAATAATAATAAATTAAACCACTTTGATTTATCTTTTTGGCTGATAAGAAACTGCAAGCGTTGATTGTTTTTTTCCGTACCCAAAATTAAGGTAGGTAGTTGACATTAACAATTGATGAATGGTAATAATCAGTTGCCACCACTAAAAGTAATCAAATCATGCAAACCAGTCGGTCATTCGTTCGTTTTGTTGTTCGATGGTGGTGTGTCAATTGTAATAACTTATCTAAATCCATTGCATAAAAGTCAAGTTAATGCCCCACCATTTCAGTTAGATGCATTTCGACACATTTAGTTAAAAATATTATAAAGGAACAAAAAAAATAAAAACGAGTACACATTCCTACCTCCATTCTAGGTAATAGAGGTATGTATAATAAAAGTCCTCAAAACTTAGTTAGTGGCTTATAACATGGCATGGCAACAGTTGCATGGATCAAAGTAATAACACCATTTAATAACTTACAGGACTTGTTGGCCATTAAAAACATATGTATGTACGTCAAAGAAAACATTAGCATGGCTTTTGCACTGGCTCTAGCTTTTGCTATGCTTTAGCAAACAAAACCAAATGTATGTATATGTATATAATTTCAGGACTAGTAAGTACATACATATATACGACTCCGCCTGTCTAAAGTTATAAAATTCCATTCAATTTTAAGGCGATCGTAAACTTCATAACATTAATATTCGTTCGCTGTTATAAGAATGCATCCCAGATGTCTCGTCTCTCATGCAAGGACATGCATTCTCTCTCTGTCGCTGGCTGGTATATCGGAGGTGGCGATGATGGTGGTGGCGGTGGTGTGGAGTGTGGACAAGTCATGTACTGGAAGCTTTGCAAACATTTTTATTTATAAAGGAGTTCAGGGTCGGTTTAGGTTTGGAAGGACCTTATGTTGGTTCTTGGGGTTTTTTAGTACGAAGTTTCAAGATTTTATGACTAGGCGAGGTCAGAGACCCTAAATTGTCAAAGTTTAAACATTCAACTTTGGTATTTAAAGTGCTTTAATAGGTAGAATGGATGTCTAAAATTTGTTTACATAATTGTTTCTTAAAAATGAAGCCAGGGTGGGAATTCACTTCGGAGAAGGCTGGATATATTAACAAATAGTTTTAAAAGTTTATAAACGTTAATAACTTGCTATGGATAACGTTTCTCTTGTGTCTGCAATGGTAATGGAGTCTTCAATGTCGAAGAGTGTCAGTAAAGACAAATGTGTAAATCCGACACTGTCAACTAGCGAACTTGGAAGGTACACAAGCTATAACCATTATCACGACCAACATTTAACTACCTACTCCGTTGTAAAGGAAAAATCTATTCGCACAAACTTTAGGTACACAAACAAACAAATCCACAACCCTTAACTATAGGGTTGCCAACTCATTGTCAAAAAAAATATTAATTTCTTTGTGTCTAATGGATCTTTAATAAGCTACATTGCATTTAAAAATGATTGTAGTTACAAAAGTTAGTACGTGATGGTTAGTGCGTAGGACTCTTGTCATAGAAAGTACTTTTTCAAATTATCCGTTCGAAATCGACATAAAACTGTAGGTCCCTTAAATCCCTGAATGACTTGTATACAGGAATGGTTGAGAGTTGTAAGTCACTAGGCCCTTGTTTTCAACGGACTAGCATTCTTTTTGTTCATTTTATGTTTTGGCTGACAAGTTGCTCGTGGAACTTTAGGCAACTCTGGTACCACCTCACCATATACTACAAATGAATATGCTATGATGATGGGATTCTATTTGACCTCTTCAACTGGATTTTATTAGACAGAAAAGGTTGTTGTTTCTTACTTTTTTTTTTCAGTAAGAAGCAGTGTATTATATGCACGCTTATACCAACCAGGAAAGTTCTTGCTATATTATAAATTGATAGTAGGTAACAATGCAAAAAGCAACTCTCTAGCACCCAACCACTCATGCAAAATGCAATAAAATTAAATATTTAACATCAACAATTAGACCGTATCACGGAAATATGCTATTAGCGGGCGAATTTTTTGAGTATATCGCATAAATGTCGCGACTTGCGATTGTAACTGCATATTCCTTTAGAGAAAGGACATCATATATTTCACAACCTCCCTAAAACTTCCATAGGTAAGGTACTTATAGTTATATTATTTTTTTTTGTGTAATGGGCGTGGAGTGGAAACTATTTAGCTAACACTAATTCAACATTGATTGCCAGTGAATGACACTAAATTGGTTGTGCGATTTAATTATAAGAGCGACCTGATGCCTACCGAAAGGATATATTCAGTTCACATACTGTGCCGATGTTTACAATGGATTTTATAATGATGCATAGATTCTATACTTAAGTGTTATGCATAAAATAATTCCTGATTAAAATCATGTAGTTTAATATTTAGTCCAATAAATGAGTACACCATAAAGTGATTGCACACACAAAAAAATGGGAAAGTCCTGTGATTTACCTAGATATTTTAATATTTAGTCATAAAAATGAATTACATAATTGATATAACCTTGGTGAGAAATTGGAACATGATCTAGATGTTTTGTTTTGAATAGTTTGCTGAAAATAAGGGTTATTATGTGAAATCGTGTATTTTTTTTTTAAAACAAATAGGTATCAACGCATATAGTGCTGTCTATTAGACTAGGAAATTAATAATATTGAGACATGAACCCAATGATATTTTAACAAAATAAGCTTTGCCATTGTTTGCAACAAAGCAATAATAGGAACAAAAAACATGATGTAAATCCTTAAAGTCGTAGTCTAAGAGCAATGGCATAAAAGTAAAATGTAAATTATTTCAGGGTTACCCTTCTGCGACATACGAGCAGAAGGGTAACCCTGAAAAAATTAATTACACTAAAAACATAAATATTAAAGTGGCAGCCAAGTTCTAATGCTTAACAGAAACTCATAATAACGACATTTATTTACTATTGAATGATTATTGGATAAAATTTAATAGGCTTACTTTGCATGTTTTCTGTAAATTTCTCACAAATTATTGGGTTCCAAAAAGTTGCCCACTGAATTTCATCATACAAAATGATAATATGCATACATATATGCATATATGTACATAAAAAGTGGGCGGATATTACACCCACTCAATAGTAAATCGTATTTATTTTTGTATTCTTTGCACCACAAGGCCTACCTTTAGGCTAGGCGCGCACATGCAACTTTTTCGAAACCAAATAGTTCCATCGTTAGTTGCCCAAACATCGCGCACATAAGCAACTCCGAAAGTAATGAAAGGAATAAACCAATACACAGGAAACATTTATTCACCTTGACTAAATTTTTCTCCTTCTTGCACTTACAGACAATTATTCAACGATTTAGTTGAATGTCCGACCAGTTACCTATAATTCCTTGTGACACAAACTAAGGAATTGGTTAGAGGTGATCGTTGCTCGAATGGGTGACAGAATGGTTTCTGCATGTACATATAGTGCTCAGTTTAGAAACCAAACAGTTTCGAAACTAAAAGTTGCATGTGCGCGCCTAGCCTTATGTGTTTCATGATTTTGATAATTGGTCAGTCAGTTAAGATTTTCGCATATTTTAAGTTATCTCAGCAATTACTTGACAATTTTAAGTAAAATAGATTTCTTTGACTAGTTATAGTTAAGTAAATACCGGAAAGTTGAAGTTTTTAAATAAGAATGGCTCAAAAATAAGCTTAGTTTGTACCTACGTGTAAAAAGTAGTTGTACAACTAAGTTGGGCATTACCTGACCTTTAAATTAACTTTTGAGCAATAATAAGGTCAAATTATCTATAAATTAAGTGAAGGTGGTTAATGAATCCCCATTTTATTAATTTATTTTTTTCATACAATTTTCTTTTTCATAAAAACTCCAACTCTATTCCATCTATGTACCTCTAACCTCTTGAATCGATTGTGGAATGTAGCGCCATCTTTTAGTGAATTTTTACAATTTAAATGCGTTGAAGTTTATATTTTTCGATTTTTAGTAATTTAAATTTTAAAAGATAAGGGCTTGAAAAGTGACAGCTATCCAAATTTTGGGCTATTTAAAATGACATCTCATTGAAGAACCCTATAGTTTTGGATAATCCTATTTGTCATAATATGATTAAATTGTATACAAATTAAATATTCAAATGTGAACATACCTGCATGTGGATACGTTGCTCAGGGTTAATTGCTGGCTCCATTCTAATCATAAAATGTTATGAATTAATTATTTGGAGTTCCTGGTTATATCGGTTAATACATACTACATATGTTTAATAATAGAAATAGAGATTTGACAACTTTGAATTTAATTTGCGAACGGACTCTTTCCCTATCACTGTCAATTAATTCATCAGACTCAAAATTTTCATCATAGTAAAGTACACGAACGAGCAACGTCTGCAATATTTAAGAATTTTCTAACGAAATTCGAAAAGTCGGTGACTTAAAATTTAAGAGCTTTAACTCCAATTTTCGGTCGTATTTCTGGTCCTAGAATCAGCCAACAACAAGTTTAGTGCAAACATTTGAAACTACATATTGATGGTGTCATGTTGCCGTATTAGCGAGACGATGGATTAGTCGAAGTGTCAGAAGTATCGCACCGTTCAGGCGCCCGAAGCAAACGATCTAAATCAGTCGTCTACGGCGCCGGCGCGGTGCCGCGTTCTCAAGAATTGGGCATTGCTCAGACCAAATTATGGAGTATTCTAGCTATTTTTACCGAACTTTTGTATAGTTTTTTTTTTCGTATTTTGTGTTTTTTTTTTTAATTGTAGGGAGCGTTCAAGTATTACGTAACGCAATTTTTAAAGATTTTTGACCACCCTCCTCCCCTTGTAACGCACCGTAACAATTTTCTGTACCCCCCTCCCACTCTCTAAACGTTACGTAACACTCAAGTGACCATTTTTACCCTAAAGTCGCAAAAAAGTATGTTACAGATCTTATCCTTGGTATAGTTTTAATTGCCTTTACGGTAATAATACTAAATAAAACAAGAAATTTTTAATCCGCAACACCTGCGTATTTTGTTTATTTTTTATAAATTTTTGGCTTTACACACAATTGTTTTCATCCTTCATTCTCCTATTTAAGCGTTTTTTACTAATAAACTCTCAAAATAAAATAACATAAACTGAAATTAAACATTTTACTCGAAATAAAATCGTATTTTTAACAAAATTAAAAAATAATCAACTATTAACCAAGTATCTATGTAGGTCTATAAAAACAATTCGATTGAAATTACTGCTCCTCTGTCCATGGGTTTGCTAGCCACTCAGGATTCTTTCATCACTGGCATCTGGAGTGCAGACGAAGATGGTTCTGGAATTGTTAAGCCACAATGTTACGTAACGTGTTGTAAGAAAGACCCGCTCCGCCCCTGTAACGCATCGTAACGTTTTACGAGACCACCCTCCCCTCAAATTGCGTTAAGTATTACTTGAACGCTCCCGTAAAACTATGCTACCCATTAGGCCTTCCTTCCGATTTTAACTTCTCTTGAATTTGCGGGAATCACGACCGTTCGTAATAGTGCTGTTTGAAACTTTCTTCTAATGATTTTCCACTGTTGAACTAAAAATTATTCTGCATTGTTACTTTCGATTATTGAACCCACTCCAAAAAGTTGATTATTGGCAGCACTGAAGTTGCTCTCATTTGTAAAAGAAAATTACAGAACACGCCCATCGACCTTGAACCCTGAAACGACATTAGTAGTTCCAAGTTGCAAGTTACAACTTGTCGCATAGGTATATCGAATTAAACTTTCGGTTCGCGACGCGACGCGCGCCGGTAATATATTTCTATATTTCGTTCTTTTTTATTTTTTTTGTTTATAATTAATTAATTAAGGTCTGCAAATTATTGTTTCTTTTTAAATATGTATACTCTAAATTTAATTTAGGGATTTTCAAAACAAATAATCATGTTAAATAAATTGAGTACATAAAAATCAATTGTGAGAGAAAAAGTGCCTAGTGATGTGAGTCTAAGTCAATTAAAAATAATTTTAGTAAAAAATCCCAAAATAAAATAGCCAGAAAATCCTTTTTTCATACTACATTAAATAAAATACATAAAATAACCTCTCCTTATTTTGAACTTATCCTACCCTTTGATCCTTCTTTATTAAGAACGCAACGTTTTTATAGTGAAAGTGATATAACGATAAAATAACTTGTGCAGTACCTAATCCTTCTTTGTAAAGAAGGTACTTTGAAAGGTAAGTTTTATTTTATTTAAGTATATTAGCTTCTTCAATTAGCTCCAATCATAATATTGTGTATTGCATTATGTGTACTAAGTTTTCCAATAAGAGGTTTCATATGTATATACAAAAAAATAGCATTTCTTTATATAGTATTAAGTAAAGTCAATGGATGTTTATTTTATTTAAAAAAATAAATAAATAAAATATGAAACTAACAAAACGATTTCAGCCAAATTGCCACACGGCTACGGTTGGCGTTGTAGCACCATGTCCAATTTATTAAAAAGTTCCATGCCCAATAAGCTGCTCTACGTGCTTGATATCTGCTCTAACCGAATCGATTGTAAAGGATTGGAATTGGCTTTTGCAATTACGGGGCTTCAAGGAAAACGGTCTAAACGTCTTAAGGCACAAGAACAAGAACTCTTTGGTCAATTGTGATCTAAGGGGAAACTTATAGTTATCATTGGGCAGGTTCAGATGACATAAGGGACTTGAAGGTTAGGCAAGTCTCTGTTATCTGATTGGCCAGCTGACGAATAATTGTCTTCCAATTAAGGCAAATCTATTGGAAAGCTGACGTTAAAGTTAGCCAAGGAAAATCTCCCTAACTATCAAGTCAACTCCACTTATGTGAAAATGACAGCTAATCATTTTTTTTTTTTAACTGAAAGCTGAACTGTATTACTCTGCAATTTACTTATTTCTTGCACAATTAATTGTCAAATTGGAAAAGGAATAAGGACTTATTCTTTACAATATTAAATATACAACGTATGAAGGACTTGTAACCTATATAGGAAGTTTATTTTGTAGATAATAATGTTGTAACTTTCTAAAACTAAGAGATAGTCAAGTAAAGTTCCCAGTTTAAAACTAATGACAACTAAAAAATATCTAGGTTTGTCTTATTTTGTGTGTAAAGAATGCAGTTGACTGCAAATAAAATCCCTTATGTTGTCTAAACCTGCCCATTGCATTTCATCATTGGAAATTTAGTTTCGAGATTTAAAAGCGTAAAGTTTGTAATGTTTCGTGTCAGTTGTAGATTTTTGTCTACTAAAAAATATATACTACCTATGTAGGTATTTAACCGACATTTTTTTTTAGTTAATAATAACTTAAAGGCGCCAGTTATAGCTATCATGGTTTTCATAATTGAAAACAAACATTGGAATTTTTTTGACAGGTCGTTTATAGCTATCGTTAAAAAATTTCTGTCATTTAAAAAAATTTCCTGATTGAAATCCACCGACAAATTTTTACTGACAGAAATCTGTCATTGGAATTGTTTGAAATTGGAGCACAAATCAGTGAAACGCATCGTTTCACTTTTGAACATAAAAGTATCAGCTGTTGAGGAAAATGAATTTCCGTTCGGAAAATAGAAAAATACATTTTTAGAGAAAACTAAAAGCGCAATTACACTTTTTTTCTCAAAAAAATTCTTTGTTTGATTTCCGATCGATCAGTAGGTATATAATATTCATTTCTTATCAAAGGGAAATACCATCAAATATCGATTCAAATTTTTTTCCGGATCGATTTCAATGAAAGCTATAACTGGCCCCTAAAACTATGAAATTGTTTTCAATAAACACCTAGTTTCTGGTTGAGAAATTCGGAATAAAATCGTTCCTGTTAGTTTTATTTTCAATGATCAACTCTAACCTCATATGCTTTATTAAAATCAGGAAATACCTATAGGGTTTTCCATGGGTAAAATAAATTAATTTATTTTTGATCTAAATCTGTCAAAACACAATTAAATGATTTATTTTTGATTTAAGATCAAGTCTGCAAATCTGGATTTTTTGACAGATTTACCCCTCTTTGCCCTCTTTGCACTGATACTAATACTTAATTATAAACAAATGTTGGGATGGAAGTTTGACAGCTCTGACAAAAAAAAAAAAAAAAAAAAAAAACAATACCAATAGTGCGTCACGAAAAAATCAATTTTTGACAGAAATCTAAATTTACCCATAGAAAATCCCATTAAATCCAATCAAGAAATTTTGTTTCAATAACAGAAATGTTCAATGATACCTAAAACCAACCTGTCAAATAAAATTTTAATGATAAGAACCAATGATAGCTATATATGCTTTTTTCTCTTTCATATCGAGCATGCTTTGAAAATGCTCTGAACATCATCTGCGTTCTAAGCACTCAGAATTATTTTTAAAACATATCTGAACATTTGGTTTTTCTTTCAAATTCACCTGTCAAATGCTTCTATTCAGCATTTAACTCGGTCTGTTTTGAGTTTATAGTTCTGCTCTATTCTGATGACATAGAGCGCGTTCTGAACACACTCAAAACAGAAAAAGAAACACAAATTTGAAATTTCAGAGGCACAAAAGAAACACCATTTTTTGTTTGACAGTTCAGTTTACTAAAAAAGAAAAACGCCTTGTGATACGATCAGTAAACTTTTCTCGCAAAATTTGCAATTATTCGTTGCTTGTGCTGCATATGTCTCTGTTGTCAAATGTCAAAAGGTGATAACTTCAAAAGTGACAGCTGTCAAAATAACGGGCTTAATGCATATAAATATGTAGAACAATTTAAGAACTGTAGATATACGCATCAAATTATTTTATTATATTTAAATTTTTTGTTTTGTTGTTGAAATTGTGTCCTTCCATAAATGTTAAAAATCTTGACATGTACCTTATACCCTATATGAATTGCAAACCTTAAGATTTTTTTTCACATATCTACAATCTACATAAATATTTGGCATATACGATTTGATTTTGAGAGCTTCTTTCTTAAGTCAAATAGAGGCTTATGTTTTAGCTGTTGCTTTTGTTGAGTACCTCTCTTATGCTCTTATCTTAGTCCGGATTTCATTTCAATGATAAGAATAAAGAAAAATAAAATGAGAATCCTGAAAAATATATATGTATCTATGTATGCATATATGTATAAAGCAAAATAATACTCTCCAAAAGAAGAGTGAAGATTGCTGCAAGTGCTTTTTTTATTGGATTTGTATATAGAGTATATTATGCACTGTATACTGTACACTCAGTACAATGTACACTTATTGTACTGAAGTTTGAGCATGATTGTTTTCAAGTGAGTTTTAGGTAGTAGATATTCAACTGGCAAGTAGAGGAGGTATTGTGTGCACGTACATATCTCTATGGATGATGCTAGAGGGGCTACAGGCTACACTTATCTAGTTTGTTTTCGATTTAAAAACTGGGTGATTCTGATCTCTCTTTTAGAACTATGTATACTATATACCATTGCAAGGAAATATATCTTTGTTTGGATTTTGTTAAAGATTCATTTAGTGTATGTTTTTGTTGAGTTCTCAAAAACTGATGATGCATGTAATTAAAATTTTATAGCTAAGAGGAAAAGAAAAACTTAAGAACCTATGTTAAAAATCGTTTGTGTTTTTATCCTAAACTCATATGAACTCTTACTTAATATCCCCTATTTAAATAAAGATCAAAAACAATCACCAACACTCACGATATCTGGTCCTTTGCTATAAGAATAAACCTTAGAAGTCTTTTATTTGAAAAGCTAAACATCCCTACATTCTCACGAGCAAATCTAACTATCACAAACAAACATGCGAATTCCTTTGCATATTGTACATGTACTCATAGTTTCTAAAATACAATATCAATTCCACATCCTGTTCAACCATAACCAATTTAGTTTATACGTACCTAGATCAATAGAAATCCTGTCAGACCATTTGGTTTGGGAATTATCGTCTCCTGAATGACTAGAAACTAATGAAATAGAAGAAACAAAAAAAAAGGAAGAAAACATTATACACATACCTACGATACGAGTTCAGTTCATATAGCTCCCCTTTAACAACTCACAGTCTCAAACTGATGCGTGTGTTGTATACCGATATACAAACGAGTATCTATCGTAAATTGTTAAAGGATAAGGTACATTTCAGAAAGTGTCTCATGTCCTCCTTTTGGGCAATATCGACAAACTAAACGGACGTATCTGTGTATACATATGTATGTACATATAACGTTTGTTGTAATCCTATTGCCATTTAGCTTGCTTACTGTACGTTTCCTGTAAAAAGTCCTTTTTTCTGTTCTATCGTTTACCATTTGTTTTTCGATGAGGATTAATTTGAAAATATGATACTTGCCGGAAGAGAGCAATTAGGTAAGGCGGGTATCAGCCGACCACTTTAACAAAAGGGAGTATTCAAACACAACCCCCAAAAATTCGATACAATATGTACCTATACTTATATCTATATTCCTCCTACCTTAGATGTCTATGAGTAGGTATGCATACATACATTTATTGGTGGTGTTTACTAAATGTCTATACAATGTTCCAGACATGTGTGTTGTTTTGTCTGGGGTTTATATTATTTTGGTTGGTTTGTTTTGAAGCAATATATGGACTTAGGGTAAGATTACATTTTGTAGGCGTTTTGTAATAAAATAGAGTCAGAAAATCACGTAGGTAGTGATAGTAAATGTTTTTTTTATACAATTATAACATAATTTTGAAGTAACTTCACCACAAAAACGGTCCCAAAAAAAGACATCATTTTTAAAAAACAAATCCAATTAGCTTACAAGTTCAAATCCGACCAAAGGACCGGTGAACGATTGATAGAAACTTCAAATCATGTCAAATGTCACTTTCATTTGACACGTGCCAAATCCAGCTGTCATTCAAAAGTTTTATAATATAAGGTTGTTTTTTAAGACGTGTGGTTTTCAAAAAGAAATAAAACGCATATAATAAGAATTTAATTTAATATGCATACATATAAAATTCTCCTGTCACAGTGTTAGTTGCCATACTCCTCCGAAACGGCTTAACCAATTTCAATGAAATTTTTGCATATACATTCGGTGGATCTGAGAATAGGTTTTTATCTATTTTTTATATTCCTAAGTGCTATGGTTTAATTGCATCAACATCGTAGACGGTGCAACGATCTTACGATAGTATTCAGTGACGCTATGTACAACGAAGCATTGATTGCTATTGAGGATCTTTGCGTTATCATTGCCAACTTACCACTCATTCATTTTGGTATGCATTCACCAAATCGAAATGCATCTGATTTAATAGACACTGAATTGAATCGTGAACTACAATGCAATACTGTAGAAATGGCAGCAATTGTTGCTCGCAATGTCCCGGTATTGAATGAAGACCAAAGAACCATTTTTGACCACATCATGCTCGCAGTTTCGGCAGGACAAGGTGGATTCTTTTTTGTAGATCCACCAGGTGGAACTGGCAAAACATTCATTATTTCTCTAATTCTTGCTAAAATACGATCAAATAATGGTATCGCATTGGCTGTTGCATCTTCTGAGATTGTGGCAACTTTTTTGGATGAAGACAGAACAGCTCATTCAGTATTTAAACTATCACTAAATATTCAAAATAACCCACCCCGTCTGGGTACAATATAAAAAAACAATCATCCATGGCCACAGTGCTGAAACAGTGTAAAATTATCATCTGGGAAGAATGCACTATGGCACACAAATATTCGCTTGAGGTGTTGAACAGGACATTGAAAGATATAAAAAACAACGACAGACTATTTGGCGGGACTCTGTTACTCCTTTCAGGTGATTCCAGACAAAGACTCCCCGTTATTCCGCGTTCAACGTACGCTGATGAGATCAAAGCATGCTCAAAATCATCGCCACTGCGGCGTAATGTTGAAAAAGTACAACTGAAAGTAAATATGTGTGTTCAAATTCAAATGCTTCAAGATCCATCCGCTAAAACATTCTCAGAATAACTGTTATATATAGGCGACGGAAAAGATACTACAGATGAAACTGGGTGCATAAAATTACCGGTGGATTTCTGCACAATTATTGATTCACAAGATGCTCTCATTGAACAGATATTTCCCGATGTTCACAGACAATATACACATCATAAGTGGCTGACAGAAAGAGCAATTTTAGCAGAAAAAAATGTGAATGTCAACGAATCAAATCTCAAGATACAACATTTGTTATAAGGAGACTTCGTGTCATACAAATCTATTGATACAGTTTGTGATGCTACCGAAACTGTAAATTATTCCACTGAGTTTTTGAACTCATTGGATTTACCAGACATGCCACCGCCAAATTTAAAACTTAAGGTTGGATCTCCGGTAATTTTGCTTCGTTGTTTGAACCCACCACGATTGTGCAACGATTGTGCAATAATGTTATCGAAGCCATAATTCTAAATGGCAAATTCCGAGGTGAAAATATATTATTACCGCGAAACCCTTTTCTACCCACAGATCTGCCAATTCAATTCAAAAGCCTTCAATTTATAATTAGATTGGCATTTGCAAGAACTATCAATAAGTCTCAAGGCCAAAGGATGTCTGTCTGCGGCTTAGATTTGAGCACTTCATGTTTTTCACACGGACAATTATACGTGGCGTACTCTCGAGTGGGCAAACCGACCAGTTTGTTTGTATTGGGGAAAGATGAAAATATTGAACACTCTGTTGCATTAAGGGGTTGGTATTGTTTTTTGTAGTATTGTCATAATTAGCGATATATTTATAATTTTAACGAATTAATTTTAATAAACTAAAAAAAATTGTTTGGTGATTTGTTATTTTAATATTTTGTCACCGTTTACTATATCTATATCTAGATATATCTCTCCCACTTATGTATGTGGTATATATCCTTACACACTTACAATAAGTTATTTATTTCTATCAAAATATTCTCTAGAAATTATTTACATATATGACAAAACAACGTGTGTCGGATCAGCTAGTTTCATTATAAAGATAAGGGTTTTAGCAATTTGTTTTAAAAATGATTTTAACAAGTGGCTGCGGTTTTAATAAATTTAAGCAGATAGGCCCAATTTTCGACCACTTTTAAAAGCAATTGGGGCCGTATGTCAGCAATGACGCGCCAAATATTCTCTTCCGAGGCGTCAATCGTCTCGGGCTTGTCTGCGTAGACAAGTAACTTCAAATAATTCCACAAAAAATGATCCACGACGCTAAAAAATAATCTCCCAAAATTGTCTTTCAATAAATTCATTATTTCGTTGCGTCGCGCGAATCGTATTATTACTTTGGTAGTAAATGTGCATGGTTTGCAACCGTTGTTCAGGTGTAGTAAACCTGTTCAACTCAAAATGGCAAACCCAACTGAACATATTAAACAAGTGACAGCTGTCAAAGAGACCAACTTCTAAAAATGTATTGCTAGATTGAAAACCACACTTCTAAAAAAACACCCGTTATTATTTAATTTCAACAATCGAACAGCTCGTTAAAATCAAATAAAGCTAACTAAGGAAGTATGATTCATACGTAGCAAAAATAGGTAAAATTATAAAGGCTTATGCATCATCGTAAAGTATATGTTCAGTTGTCAATCCTGAATCCGGAAGTTCGAATGAATTTATGAATTTATAATTGGGATCTGCTTTGTATTTATCTCTATAATTTGAGTAACCCAACTATTTTATATAACTTCTTGGATACTCTTGGATACTTCTTAACTCCAGAGGTCAGCAGGTATGTGCATCACAGGAGCACTTCGCTCAACACCAACTGCAGCCCTGGAAGTGCTTTTAAGCCTTACACCTCTTGACATCTTCTCCAAAATGGTGGCAGCCAACTCATGTGTGAGGCTTAGAGCCACCTCTCAATGGAACAGTAACAATACTGGACATACTACCATCCTAGACAATTTCAGATCTATCCCCGATCGCTTAGACTATACCACCCCTAAAATGGTATTCGGCAAAAACTTCCATGTGTCTATCTCTTCAAGATCCTCCTGGGAAGAAGAGGGACCCCTGGAAGACAATGCGGTACACTTCTATACAGACGGTTCAAAGACCGATTACGGAGTTGCAATTGGTATCTATTCGGAAAAACTTAAACTCAGTCTATCATACAGACTTCCCAATCAATGTAGTGTATTCCAGGCAGAAGTAATGGCAATTAAAGAGGCACTATCCTGGCTCAAAGAAAACGTTATATCTGCAAAGATATACGAATTTTCTCGGACAGCCAAGCCGCTCTTAAATCTCTCGCGTCTGTCTCGACAAACTCTCAATTAGTCCACGATTGTCGATCATCTCTGAATGAGATGACAGAACAGTTTAATATTCACCTCATTTGGGTGCCGGGCCACAGAGACATTCCGGGAAATTGCAAAGCCGATGAGCTCGCCAAAAACGGAACACTTCTGCCAAATGTTAGACAAAAACATAACATAGGAACACCACTTGTTGCATGCAAACATCTTCTCAAACAATATGCTCTAGAAGCAACAAATGCTAGATGGTCACAGAGTACCACCTGCCTAGCAACCAAGCAAATATGGCCAAGCATAGACCTAAATCGGTCAAAAGGCTTGATATTCTTGAGCAGAAAAAATATAAGCTCTACAATTGGAGTAATAACAGGACACTGCCTCATAGAAAGACATGCTCTGAGGCTAGGGGTCTACACAAATGACTTCTGTAGAAGCTGCATGGACGAGGAGGAAGAGGAAACAGTCCAACACCTTCTATGTACATGTCCAGCACTCTCCATTAGAAGGAATAACTTTCTCGGTAATCCCTTCTTTGACAATACCAATGAACTGGCAACGATTGACACAAAGTGTCTCTCTAACTTTATTAAAAGCACAAAATGGTTTGTTTAATTTTCATTACTCTCCCATGAGTAACCTCATTAGTGGTATCACAATGGACCCTTGAGGTCTAAGTGAGTCAATGACATCTGGACAGCCACTCCAACCTAACCTAACCTTGGATACTCGTATTAAACAATCATACGATATTTAGTTTCCTGATTTGGATATCTAATTTTAAATCAGAATCTGTGTTGTACATGAATCCTTTGAAGATCGGGGAGTAGAAGACTATAACTGTCTATTTTAAAAATGTGAATATCAAACTCAGGCACTGTTAAGTTTTCATTTCTTTAATTTAGGCACCGAGTATCCAATTCTGAAGCCTGATTTATTTCGGATACACTCATACATATGTCATATCCAATGAGTAACCGGATTATTTAAAGCAAGATTTGTATCGGAACCCAACTCTCATATTTTTATTTTTGTTCATAGAACACTTTTCGGATAGTTTATTATCCGATCTTATATCTGTGTAATTGGTAAACACGGATAACGAACATTAAAAGTGTGTAGATACCTTTACTATCCGGGTATTAAACACTATTCGGATATATCCGATTCTCGATCAGGATAGTTCGGCTTTCAATAAATATGCAGTTGTCCAAAATTATTTTGGTATTTTGAAGCCCTTTTAAAGTTAAAAAAAAAAAAACAGAAACTTGTAATGTTTTCATAAAGAATGTTTCTAAGTGGATACTATAATTTTCACAGAAACACAATATTGTAACCTTTTAGTTTTTAACCGAGTTAAAAAATAGGTGTACTGCGTTTTGCTCTCGTTCTTATTACAGTTTTCCTGTTTGTGTTTTATTTTTTCTTATTCATGTCTAATTTCCAAAAAGGTAGACAGAAAATATATCCATTCGGAACCACCAAACGGTTTTCTCTTAAAAACAGCCAAATGTGAATCTGTATTTTTACTTCCAACTCCCGTTGAAATCGTCGTCGTCGTTATTATTTGCTCCCCTTTTTAAGTAATAGGTACGATAAAATAGAATTTTCTTTCCGTCTTCGTTTCATATATAGAAAAATGTTGAAGGGGAAGGAAAAAATATTGATAAAAAGATATATGTACCTACATAAAGGGTGTTTCTATGTAAGTTTGGTGAGAGAGTAAACATCTAGATGCATATAGAAAGAGACATATGTATGTTATAACAAAATGCCTTTTCAGTAATTAAGCAAATAGTTTTACCTCCCTTTATACCTTCAAAAAGATACATACCTAGGTATAGAGCTTTGGTATTTTCGTTGCAATGAAGAACTGCATTTAACTGTAACTGTCCTTAAACGTCTAATCTCCCTTCTCTTTATGTTAAACATTCCTTCGCAAGAATACTGAAAGACTTACAAAATATAAACAAAAAAAGTCTTAAAGCATTTAAGGGCTAGCTAGAAGCACGAAATTATGTTATATGTCGGTTCCCTTTCGACCTTCTATATCTGTACAAGCTTGAGTAAAGTTTATCCTTGCACGTCCGTGTCGTCGTCGCGTCATCGACATCGACATCGTCATCGTCATCCTCATTCTCATCGTCGTCAGTCCAAGGGTTTGTTGATTTTTTTCCTTCTTTTCGTTCAGCTTTCGTTTAATTAGAAAAAGTTCTGAAGAATGTATGACGAAGCTGATTAATAAACTCGCCCATATCGTGTCGTCGTTCTTTTCGATGACCTGATGGGGGAGCTAGTTTTTGGGTAAAGTATCCAATTTTGTTTATAAATATTTGAATAGGTTAGATAGCTATATCCTTTGCACTGTAAGGACGAACTGGACAGTCTGAACTGAATAGAAGATGATTCCATTCCATCGAATATGGGGTTGTGGGTAGGTATACCTATGTACTGTACAAGCTAACTTGGTGTCAAGAAGCTGAAGTATGTCTTATGTGTACATAGGTAGTTGTAGTTATAGTGTCCTTCTATATTGAAAGGGAAATATTTTGACACTTTTAAGGGTTATTTATATATTAGATTACTTAGAGGCGGTCAAAATGATATTGAGTTTGTTCAAGTAGGATGACAAATCAAGAGTAAACTTTTGTATGAATGGAAACTTAAACCATAAATAAGATACATGTATAATAAATACATACATGTATAGATTGTTTTCCTGGCCCATCTTAAATGAAACAAAGTGTTTAACTTTAGACCCCACTCCCATAAAGCTAAGATATCGAATAATTTGGATAACTTAACTGTAAATGACAGAATCTTTAGGTATATATTGTATAAATGAACGAAGGATGTTGAAAGGAAAATTTGTATAAGCTCAATATCTTAATTAGGGATTACTTAGAATAAGAATGTACATACAGATATATAAGAAAATGAATGAAGAAAGATAAAAACTTCAACGCATTAAGTATTATAGAAGACTTAAGAGTTTGAGAAATTTATGGTATTGATAAGATTTGTTTCGGAAGCACCAAATTGAACTCATTTTGTTGAGTTTCTTAGAAGATTCACAAGAATTGAGATAAACAAATATTAGGAGTGGCCATATTTTGCAATTAACATACAAAATAGGTCAAAACATTTTTTTAAATTATAACGACCTTATTTTGGACAAAAATTGTTCTTAAAATTTTTCATATAAGTGATTTTTATTTCCAAAAACAGTGGAGCAAAATTTTAAACGTTTTAGTAAAATTTTCAAACCATTTTAGTTTCGTACAATGAAAAGCGAATACTTACGTTAATACAACGAAAAGCTTTGTTCAGCCAGTGAAACACATTTATTTTGCTCAACGATATTACCTTTATACCTTAACGAAGAGCTTCATCAACCAACGAAACTTTTGTAAGTTTTAACGGTTTTTGGAGATTTGGCATTATCCTACGAAGAAGATATTTTGCATTGGGTTAATTTTGTTTTCTTCATTGTAAAATTTTTCGTTGGCATTAAATTTAACTTTAATTAACAGAGAAAATATTTCGTGATACTTTTTGAATATTTATAACAATTAATTTAGATAATTATGTATGCTTACTAGTACAATATTTGTTTGGTAGATTTACGAAATTAACATTTTTAAATATTATTACGATTTTTTTTTAAATTTTAAAATGTCTTCATTTATCTACGTAAATAAATGTGTGAGGTAACGAATCATATAAACCTTCAAAACAATTCTTTTAGCTGCGATCTTGCTAAAGTTCTACGGTTTTAATTTCGTTTAGTTTACAGAACATAAATATAAATAATTCGAATAGAATAAGTTAAAGATTAAGTTGTAAAAAACTACAAGTTTACTTATCTTAAAAAAAAACATACATATTTAATTCTTATTTGTTTTGAATGTATTAATGTCAACTTAAACAGAATTTCATAGGTGATGAAACTCTTGGTTAAAATGATTGAACTCTTAAGAGGGTCAAAAACTATATGAAGCGGTTTCATTAAGAAATTAAAGCCTCCATTGTACAAAAAAATACATATTTTTGAATTTTCTTTGAGTCAAAATAAAATACTATAACTCATTTACAGAGAAACTGACATTGGAACATTTTCTTCGAAAATGGTGATGGGCTTCTGTCATCGGAGTTTTTTTTTTTTTAACTGAGTCTAAAGATATGTACTGGGTAATACAGGATAACTTACAATGCCACAAAGCCCATGCAGCAAATTGATCTTTTGCACACGAAATTCACAGATTTTATTATCTTTACACTTTATAGAGATGTCAAGCTGCCTTGGAGGAGCGATCTTACCATTTTTTTAAACTCTTTTTCTTAAAAGAAATGTATTTTTTTCGCGCCGCTTTTCATAACGGGGAATTCATATTTTTCTAATTGTTAAATGGATTCAATTTTTGAATAGCTAGTGATTTGGTAAATATTTAGAAAATTTCTTATATGTAAATATGATGTTTAAAATTTTGAGCCGCTGAATTTCAACCGTCAAAATTTCCATTTCAACCATTTTAGTGGTTAACTCTTAATTTCATAGCTTGATGTATAATGGTTGAGTTCCAAAATAAAGAAATATATTTCCACTTATTTAAGTTCAAATTCCTAGTCAAAGAAAAACGCAACAGTTTTCTGGAGTATGTTCTATCAAAAATCAATAAATATCTGTCCAAAATCTAAACAAAAGGCAGTTTTGGGTTGCATTTGGTTTAATATTAATTCAAAAATTTCTAACAAACAAACCCAAAATTTGTTAATAATTTCGAAATAACTTAAAATTTTAGAAAAGTCTTTTTGTAAGTTTTAAGATTATAATATTCATTTAAAATTTTTAAATTGATTTCCATTTACATATAATATTGAAAAATGTCCACTCTTGACAAAAATTATTATTTTTCCTATTTTTTGAGTTTAAATGAAAGGGCTGTATTAGTTTCTTGTCAAGTTCTGATAACTGAACCTTAAGTACAGGTTTTTAAGTTTATAAAATGGTTTCTTCCTTAAATCACCAAAAATCATAACAAAAACAATTGGTTGCAAAAGAGATTTATTTTCACTTTAAGGATTCGTTATAAATGTACTTATTTTTGAGCCATTAACAGCTTCTTCAATTAACACTTATAATACCCGAGTTTTGTTGGCAAATCTTTCCATAGTATAGTAGGATTTTACACGAATAACAAAAACAATATCCATAGTATGAATAACACCGATAAAAGTTAGAGTAGAATCTCACTATGGATAGGTTTTTGACATTTATACGAGCCTCGAATGGATCTTATGTGATTTCGTTCTCAAATGTTGGTACGATTGATATTGCATTTGTATGTCGATGGCTGTGTTCGTTGAGTAGTTGAGCATTTAGAATAATGTGTGTTTTCTATTGAAGAAAAATCAATCTATTACTGTTGATATTATTTAGTTTTGTTAGTGAAAATGGACTAACTGGGCTTATTTTGCAAGAGAAAACAATAGAAAAGATATTTATGTTTTGCTATGTTTCCACCAAAGGTTTATCTCAGTTTAGATTAAATAAATCTTTTTGGTGTTTCCACCGCCCAAGAAGATTTAAAAATGATTAAGTATGACAGCACTTTCTAAAATGCAAATGGTGTTTCGATGTTTTCGATATGTGAAATGTGTTGGCAACGCTTTTAATAAAGTACCAAATGGAAAGGGTCTAGTACATTTTGATCTCTTCTGATGGGATTCGGTTCTTATACTTGGCAAGCAAAGGACGAGTTTTGTTAAACTTAAGATTCATTAAATAAAGTTAATAGAAATTAGTAGATAACTTCTTTTTTCATTTGATTGGAACACAACAAAGTGCAAGTGAGATAGTTTGATTCGTGTTAAACAATGAAGAACTGATTAGTTCAGCACCATATAAGAATATGCTACCTACTCCATGTCCTTTTTTTTGTTTGTAATTTTATTAAAACAAAACTATATTTTTTGTACACAAATATGTAAATAAACAGACCATAATGCATTATCTGTTAAACCAACTCCTCCACACAGGTTTTTCTTCTCAAAGTTTGACTCGACTCCGATCTCCGACGGGAATCGAGTTAAATTAAGCTCATTTTAACTCGAATCGAGTTAAATTAAGCTCATTTCAACTCTATTCAGGTATATAAAGAATTGAGGCGATCTTCAAGATCGCTTCAACACCACATGTTAATGTAGTAGTCTACGAACAAACCCCCTCCTTAAAGCAATTGCTAAATGAACTCAATTTCCAGATGTTTTCTTACCATTTCTTCTTGAAAATTGTCCATTTTATCAGTTTTAGTTAGTTTGTTTTGCTAAGTTAATTTTAACATTTGATTTTCACAAAACTTTCTTCTAGTTGTGTGTTTTTTTTTTTATTATTATTCTGACAAATCTTCTCTCAGTTGTACCAATTTTTAAATACAAAAATCTGGCTACTGCGGATCGTATTGTTGGCAATTTCTCATTGTACTATATATGGAATGCGAACAAAACGCACTTAGTAAAGGGTTATCCATTTTGCAGTTTCAAAAGTATAGGGCTGGAAATCGACATCTGTCAAACTAAGTTATTAACACAATTTTTTAACTATCGCACAACGCATACAAATTATTAAAAATTACTACAAAAATGGTGATTCTGCCACGGCACATATCGTTCTTTAAGAGGAGATTATGGTTAACATAATCGTCTAACTATGCAAGCAATTGGCAAAATTGTGAAGACATTTGAAAGGAATGGATTGGTTACTGATATTGTAAAGCCTGTTCATCATCGTTTCGCTCGTACCACTGAAAATATCGATGCTGTAAGTGAAAGTGTTGCCGAAGACCCGAATGTGTCTATTCCTTCTCGTTCTCAGGAATTAGGACTGTCTTACGACACTTTATGGCGTATTTTGCATTTGGATCTTCACCTAAATCCATATAAAGACCATTCACAACGTCATAAATACTTCGAATGGGCGCTTGAACAGCAGGCGGTGGACGGCGATTTTTCGAACAAAATTTTCTTCACCGATCAAGCACATTTCTCACTCGGTAGGTATGTTAATAGGTATACGATTATCTAATAATTGTCGTATTTGTGGTTCTGAGAATCCTCAAGTAATTGAAGAGAGGCCATTACATCCACAAAAAGTCACTGTTTAGTGCGCTCTTTGGAGGTGTGATCGGCCCTTTATTCTTCGAAAACGACGATGGAACGACTGTCACTGTCAATTCGGAGGGTTATGGTCATATGATAACCCATTTTTTTGTGCCTGCTTTTGAAGAATACGACTTGGATAATATGTGATTTCAACAAGACAGTGCCACATGCCACACAACTCGAGCGAATATGGCTTTATTGCAAGCGACATTTCCTGGCCGCGTAATTTCCCGTCGTGGCGATATCAACTGGCCACCAAGATCATGCGATTTGACACCGTTTGACTTTTTTTTGTGAGGCTATGCAAAAGACAGTGCTTTAGCATATAAACCTTTAACTTTTGAGCACTTACAAATTACCATTCGTCAAGTCATTGCTGAGATACCGCCCAATATGTGTCAAAAAGTGGTCGAAAATTACCTAAAAAAAAATAAAACCATGCAACAACTCGCGTGGTGGTCATTTAAATCAAGTAGTGTTTGACACATAATGTCAACGTTCAATTTTTATAATAAAAAGAACTATCATGAAAAAACATATTTCATATGTGTTTTATGTATGTACGTGGATAACCATGTATAAGATTTGAAACGGTTACTTTGACTTCCAACAGAATTTAAAAAAAATCAATCTCAAGTGTGTTCCCTAGGCCACACAAAATAAATTTTTTATTGAACTTTCTTATATTGAACAACCAATTTGAAAATCGCACCATTTGTCCTTTTGACTGTATAGCTAAAACGCACCCATTTCGACATGGTTTTCCCTAAACTTTTTTCTAACAATCGAAATATCAACTCACTACTTTTATTTAAAAAAGAAAAAACTATCCACGCTAGATCATTCTTCAAATAGTAAAAATAAATGTTTTGTTTTCAAAACTTACAACGACCTTGATTCAAGGACATAACACTCAACTTTTTCTTTGCTCGTATCCTTCATAAAGCAGAATACATTTTCTACAAGTGTATCTATGGTACATTATAAGTATCTATATATTCTCGAAGGATAGAGGGTGCAACTTCATCTCTCAAAACGAAAAAAAAAAAAAAAAAATGGCAATGGATTGAATTTCCTTTTGTCTCACGTCCTCCTTGTTGCATGACATACTTTTTTAAATGTTCGACACAAAGACAAAAACTTTAATGATTCATATTGCAAAATGAGAAATGAAGAAAGAAAAACAACACTGACTTATTATATGGCGCATTTCAGTTTTGATCATGATGAGTGATTTAATGACTTATCAACAAAGCTACCCTTATAGAATTATAGAGTACAGTTAATATTTATCAACTCTTAATGAATTAACCTCGTTTTTTGTTGTTGTTTTAGTACTAAAATGAAAATCGTGTTCAATGGTCATTGAACTTTTATAGTATAGCAGATCGTATGTAGGTATAAATCTTTTGTTCCTTTTGTTTTGAATAAAGAACGTATGCGGCTCCAATTTCAAGAAGGATTGCAAAATGAGTTTCGTTGTTGTTGTTGTTGAAAAATTGACATTTTGACGATTTTTGATATTGTTCTTATTTTCATGAAAAACAAATTATACACGCTATACAAAATATCATTTTTAGAAGAACATCATACATGAAAACGCCTGACGACGACTTTGACGCAACGTACATAATACATATATCATTCAAAACGTACGTCGTCGTTGTGTTTATTTTGAAAACTGAAAATTTCCCTAATTACCGTACAGAGCGAGCGACCGATGGATGTTTCCAACTTCCAACGCACCGAACCGTGCGAAATTAACCGAAAATTTGAATAATTCAGCCGAGGAATGCATTAATAAGCCGGGAATTTCCGGGAATTGCATTTGATTGTTCGGTTCTGATTTGGATAATATCCATTTTTGAATGTTTTTCTTTTTGTTTTTTTTTTTTTGATGTTGTTGTAATATATCCAAGTCATAATAAAAGACATAATATAAAACCTTTTTCATCTTCTATACCTTCACCCACATGCAACATGAAGTCTGGATCTGGATAGCAAATTATACATCACAACTTCATTTCCGAGAAATCACTGAATTAAAAAAAACAAGTATACAAAATATGTATTTATTTAAGTCAAGCAAATCAAAATTAATGCAGTCATCATCAGAGTAAAAAACATACTCATTTTGCTTTGTTGTTTAATGAGTTATTACTTGCTTTAGATTTTGTTTTTTTTTTTTTTACATATTCAGATACTCAGATAGATACTCGTGTTTACCTACATCAGATATTCAGATGTGTTTTCTTTTTTTAGTACATATAAAGTATGAATATCAGATTCAGTGATGGTTGTCAGAAACAGATAAAGCTTACCTAATGACATTAATGGGGTGTTTAAGGGCGTGAAGTTTGTTGGCTATAAGAATCAGAAGCCCTGATGGTTTGACGCCTGATGCTGAAGCTGAAGCTGATGGTTGACATGGTTCTATGACCTTCTTGATGACTACCTACCGTGGTGATTATTTTTTTATTTTTGTATTTTAATGTTTTGAGCAATAAGTCAGTGAATGTAATTTGCAATCATTGCATATAACTATGAAATGTATTTAAACCGAATGTTATGCCTATACTTGCGACGAAGACCACCTGTGGTTCTTAATTAACTTGAAAATGCTGATGAAGAAGACTCTGGTGCAAAAGAAACCAGTAATATACTTTGTAATGATTTTCTATAATGAATGATGACTAAAAATATATTTTATAAGGATAATGCCAGAGGAAATCAAGAAAAATTAAATAAACTTCTCGATTTAGTTTTGAAAAGATACATTATGTACATAAATTAAAACTAATAAATTTGTTCATTGAAAAAAAAAGCCGTTCATTCAATTAAATTTGAAACAATGAAAATGTTTTGACATTCAAAGCGTTTTTAAACTTGTATAAATTTGCCTTTAAAGTGGTTTTACAATTTTTTTAAGTTTAATTTAACTAAAGCTCAAATTTCCCTTTTTTCTGTTCAATTGGGTAAAATAAATTGATTTATATGCATTCGATTTTAGAATTAATATAACAGATCGAAAATTTTCCAACATATGTAACTTTTGTTGGTCAGTTTGATGATTTACAGCAGTCAATCGTCAAACAACGGGCCATTAAGTACAAATGCAAAAAAAGAATAAAAAAGTACCAAATTATATGTTACAAAATTTGATATCTTTCTAACTCCTACAATTTATTTTATTTGAGTCAAAATATTAAAATAGGTTTTAAAATAACCAGGGTTGATTATTTTATAGCAAGGGTAATTTTTATATTTTATTTATAACTTGGTAATAATATAATCACAGTTATTTTATAACAATGGTTATTTCATAACTAACTGAGTTGTTTTTTAAACTTGAGTTCTTTCATTTTAGTCATTGTCATTTTTGAGTCATTTTAGAACCTTGGTTACACTTTTTATAACCTGGGTTATTTTTATAACTGGCAAATTTTATAACCACTGTGTTTTTGTTTAATCATCTAACTCAGCTTGTTAACGAGCCTACTCAAATATCGTACGTTAATGGCTAAGGAAAAAATACTCTTGACTTGTTTTTGTCTTCTGACCCTGATAAATAAAAACAACAATATGCAAGTGTATTGACGTCTTTAAAAACATTGGAATATAGTGTTATATCTGCTAATTTCTCTTGTCAAACAAAACAGTTAGAGAAAGAGCTCCAAGGATAACCGTTTGACAGTACGAGAAAGTCAACTTGGACAGTTTCAATCATTTTTTCAGAATCCTAAACTGGTGACTACAATTTGTTGACAGTAGTAATGTAGACCCAAATTAAGGTTAAAAGCATCAAACCCAAGGCTAATTTATAGTTAGGTTTGAGCTGCAAAGAGGTATCAAGGAGAAAGTGAACTTCCGGTGTTTTACTTAAAACCCAACTGAGGAAAACCGGAAAATATTTAAGATAGCCAGGAAGGCCTGTATCGCCTTTATTCGAAGCATTTAATCTTTGCTTGGCTCAAAACTTAGGCAATAAATACTTCAATGCCCCAAAGGAAGTACAAAATTTGCATTATTTCTAAAAATCATCGTCCTCGGTGCTTACGCTTATTATCAACGAACTCCATTAATAAGCTCTATTAAAAAAAATAATTTCTTTGCGAAGGAGTTCTGCGCAAATTCCACCTTACGTAATAATGTGGTCTTGGCTCGTTCAGTTGTTGAGCGTGTTAATGATTCTATGGGATCAATCAACCAATTCGTACTAGTAGTGAGAGTCCTAAAACATCTCAAAATACCTAAATGCGCTTAAGTGTTCTTTCACGATAGCAAAACTCTACATAAGCTTTTCCATTTATCCTATTCTTCTGAGCTCGTCCTGAGTAGTTGAAAACAACATTTGTTCAGCCAATCCCTTAAAATTATCGACTGATAGAACCAACGTCCCTTCCTTCCAAGGTCATGGAAACGCTGATTTATTATTAGCTTAAGAAAAATCTTGAGAACTGAAGGCTTCTTCAATATGTCCACTAGGAATCTCATGGTTCATCTCACAGAAGAGTGGAACAAAACCTTATATCGTTTTTGAGAAAGTAAGATTATTGTACTTGATTTTTCGAAGGCATCTCGCATCTTGCACTCTTATCGAAATTCGTGCTTTCGGTATCAATGAATCCCTTCTTCGTTGGATTAGGAATTTTCTTTCAATACAAGTTGTTTTAGATGGATTGAAGTCTGACACTCAAAATAAATATAGTGGTGTGTCCCATTGCTTCGTTTTGTTTTCGGTCCTATTCCTCATTTTTATAAATGATCTCCTGTCTGCAACAGGTTCATTGTTTTGCTTACGATAGCATTCTTTGCTTTCCAGACTTTCATCAATCTCAGCAATGTACAATGGTTAATAAGAAACCATGGTTATTTCATAACTACGGTAACTACCTTTATAATATTGAAGAAAAAAACGGTATTCCTTTTAAGTCTAAGGTCAAATAAAACATTGATCTTAACAAAACAACTGCATAATAATCCTGAAATTTATTTAAAAACTTCTAGCTACAATATTAATCTCTCCAATTAGTTTTGAGTATTAATTTGACTCTTGCGGTATAAAGTCTTGAAAATCGTTGAACCTTACTTAAAAAAAATTAAAAAAATTAAAGTTCATTTTTAATCCGAAAATTCGATTTTAGCTTTTAAGCCTAGTACGCTGCTGATGCGAAACGAAATTTCCCATGCAAAAATGACATGACGAAATGATAAACGAAAAATTTCGCTGTGCTTTTCGTTTTTCAGTACGCTGCTGAACGACGAAATGTGTCATTTTAGTGGATAGCTGTACTAGATTTCTTAGTACAATCCTCCACTCTTTTCGTTCTCAATTTAATTGCCCGGTATATTAATTGCTTGCGAAATTTTGACGTTTAATTTATTTATTGAGAAAAATTGTTTACAAATTTTATTGTAACTCATTTACTTAAAAATAAACTACACCTTGATTTGACATTAATTTTAATTAAAATTATAGAAATTGAAAAAAATTGTTTACTTGTGACTTTCGGTGTTTTGATTTGGATTTATCTTTGATTTAAAATTTAAAATAAAATGGATTTCTCTAATGTGTTCCAACATTGCATTTCTGAATCGGAAACTCAGGATGTTATTGGTGTTGTGCAAGAAGTGATGAAGACAAGCAGTGAACTTCAACTTCCAGACAGAACTCTCCACAAATATTTTCGGAGACCGCCGAAAAAATTCGTTTCACTTCAGCTGCGTACTAGGCTTTAGCTAAAATTTTAAAAATTTAGTTTTCACATTATTTTTATATTTTTCTCAATTGTATTTTAAAAAAATATTTTGGAATAGATTCGTTACCAGAACAAAAAATTACTTTTTAATTCCTTTTTGTGTCAAAACCGTTTTAGCATAGGTAATTTGTTCATAATTTCGTTAATGTATGACAGAGTACTCTGAAGACCAAATAATAATAGTATGTTCCCTAAAATCAACAAGATATTCAGGAAAAAGAACGACAATGACCTTCCGTGTCTGAAACTCCAAAGAACTGAAGAGAACAGAGACGTACTCATGACAGCGCAAATAGATCCAGAAGAAGCCATCTTTGACGATGACTTTTATATAATTGAAGATCCGAAGGAAAAAGTGGAGGCGGTGGGAGCTGCTTTCCAGCAAGTGTACAAGGTGAATGTTAGCATTCGCCCCAACCACGACCTGGAAAACAGAGCCCTACTTAATCACTTTTGCCTTCGAAATGATATAACACATTGGCGATCTGAGAACCGCGGTTTTATGCGGTTCGATGACGATTCCTTGGCAAATGCCATAATCGCCGAGCAAACGGGACCAAGTCCCCTGTTAGTGACCAAGGTTGAGCTTCAGCTCATCTTCAACTCAATAAAAAATAAAAAGTCAGCAGGTGTCGATGGTATATCCAACGTTGTACTAAGACATTTACCGATGGAGGCAATTGACATTTACACCACACTCTTCAATAATGCACTGAATAATGCATATTATCCAGTGCATTGGAAGACCGCTGTGGTTCATCCTCTCCCGAAAAAGGGGAAAGGACAACTCCAACCCGTCAAATCTTCGGTCGATAAGTCTTCTTCCGAGCATCAGCAAAGTTTTCGAGAAAATCATTAATAGGGCTCTGACTAAGTGGGCTGCGGACAACAAAATAATTCCGGATAAACAGTTCGGGTTCAAGGTGGGTCATGACACAATTCATGCTGCGTCTAAACTCGTTTCTGATATCCAATGGAATAAAACAAAACAACAATGCACAGGTGCTGTTCTGGTTGATTTGGAAAAGGCCTTTGACACCGTATGGTTAGAGGGTCTTTACCTAAAACTGAGCAGACTTGCCATAAGCAAACCATTGTTGTATGTATATACTTTATGATATGCTTAACGGTAGAAAGTTTGTTGTCAAAAGTGGCAATGTAACTTCTACCACAACATTCTTAATTAAAAATGGTCTTCAACAGAGAGCGGTGAATTCGCCGATTCTCTTCAGCATTTACACCAGCGATCTGATAGGTAGTCTTATAAAGGCAATTGCGTACGCCGACGATCTAATTGCGTACAGAACGGCCCGAAAGGTTGAGGTTATTAGAATTCTCTTGCAGCGTGATTTCGACAAGATTCAGCGATATTGCGACGACTGGAAACTGAAAATAAATGTCCAGAAGTCGGAGACAATTCTGTTCCGGACTCCGTTGGCTAGGGCCACGAGGGATACGTGCAAGAATTGGCGCAAGATGGTCATCGTTGATCTTCACGGGCAGCCATTAGCGAGCAAAAGGGTAGTGAAGTACCTCGGTATCTGGTTAGATCAGTATTTATATTTCGACAGACATATAAATGCTGCTCTGACCAGGGCAAGAGGAGCCTTCGCTCTGACGAAACGGCTGTTTTTTAGCAGTCGGCTTGACTCCAGAGTGAAGGTAATTTGCTACATGGCCCTCATACGGCCGATGATCGTTTATGGTTGTCCTGTGTGGTTCAACGTTGCCCCTTCCCAGATGGAGAGGTTTCGGGTGTTCGAGCGGCAGTGTTAACGACTCTGTACCGGCTTATATCGAACAGCCGAATCTTCTTACGTGCATTACTATTCCAACGAAGTCCTATACAACGGGACTCGAATCAACAGAATTGACAATTTCGTGATAAAACTCGTTCGAGGTCACATTGCAAGAGCTATGTCTTCGACCAACAATTTAATTTTCGGGGCGTTTTATCCGAACGACGAGTATTTTGAAAGTGCACGCTTGAGCGGCTTCATTCCACCAGAGGCATTCCTCTTTTTAGATAGATGCGGTCTGATACAGGATAGATTGGCAGTTCCGCTAATCTACCACGTCAGACTCCTGTAAAATCGGGACGTCATGGCACAAGGCGGAGCAGAGCTCCTTCGGTTCAGTAGGGCTGTGTCCGAACGGGACCGAACTGATAGGGTGAAGCAGGAGAACCAGTTTTGGTGGCTTCAATCGGCACTTGATAGTGGGTAGTCGGGATAGGGTTTAAAGCCTTGGCCGGCTTACACACTTGTTTTATAGTTTTAGGGTTTAGTTTTAAGTAGAATAGGCATGGTGGCACAAAAAAAAAAACATACAAAAAAAATACAAAAAATACAAAAAAGAAAAATACAAAAAAATCACAAAAAAAAAATTAAAAAAAAACATGGAATAATCAAAAAAAAAATAAATAAAAAAAAAAAAAAGACAGAATATGAAAAACAAAAAACGTTAGATAGTTAGATTTGCTGCTGTGGTTGTTCTAGTTTTAAGTAGTTTATAGGTAGTTTTAGTAAGCTTTAAATTTTATATTAAGGACCTTATTTTAAGTAGTTTTAAGTAAAAATAAAAAAGGATATTGATATTAGTTTTTTAAAATTTTCTAATAAATACAAAATAAATAAAATTTAATTGAAGTAAAATAGATCTTAGGGCCGAAAGGCATCAGTATTAAGTGTTATAGTTTAACTTAGAGTGTCCGTATGGGACCAGTAAGTTAGTTGTAAGTTATGGTTAATAAGGCTAGTTTTATGAATTTTTGTCTAGCTTTAAGATAGTCTTAAGAATGAATTAATAAAAATGAATTTGAAAAAAAAAACCAAATAATAATAACAAGAAAAGCTGAGTTGGTTGTTAAATAAATTAACATGATTAATTTCTGTATGTCTGCATTAAGAAAGGATCAAAGTTGAATCGAGTTCATGATTTGTTTGTAATTATAAATAATGTATAAAAATAGTCACCATCAATCCGACATTGTATACCTATTCAGAAAGGTATCTATGGAACTTGTATCCCATGGGATGACAATTTCCAACAAATCCTTGCTTAACTACGACTATAAGACCCTGGTTGGTTATAAGGCACAACAACCTCCATATCTGCATAAGGTAATACGTTTTCGGTAGCACAAATTGGATCGCTGGTTAAGATCCCACTGTATATGTACGAGTATACCATCAATAGCACGTTGTTGCGCCCTGAAGGCCAAAATAATGAACGAGCCATGTTGGTTGTTTGTCTTCAATTGATCCCTTAACAAGTGACTGTTAGCTTTTTTCAAGTTCTGGGCCAGATTAACGATTCCATTCAGATGGGGTTCCACCAATCCAAGCCAAGAGTTGAAGGAAAGTTCAAAGTAGGTTATATGTCCCATATGCAGTAGAATGTATCTAGATATAAAACTGATTGGGAAATGTTTTGCATTTGAAAACGGATATTTTGTTTGGTCATTGAAATTCTGGTCTATGATGATGGCGGAGGATTTTTGTTGTTGTTGCTTTTGAAATTTGAATCGATTGACTTTGTGGTAAAGAACTTGAGAGTTGAGACCCATAGACGATTGATTGTTTGTTTTTAGACGAACGAATGATGGTGACGCTTCGGTGACAGATGAGGGAGTGAATTTATTTGCATACAATGGTATGGTTCATTCAAAACAGACGGATTTATATGCGTTTATTTACTCTGCAGTGGGTTGTTGATTTTTGTTAAATGTTTTCGGTTTAAAAAAAAAGTATGTGGGTATCAATTTTTTCCCTGATAAGTACAAAATTTAAAGTAGATAAAAACAAATTAACACACTATGAATTTTTTACGAACGTCCATTTAAAACGATTCCTTTTTGATGTTTCAGATCCATGAGTTTTTTTTTAAATTAATTTAAAACAAACACGAATTTTATTCGAGACATTCAAAATTCATTTCATTTCTGTTTTTCTATTTCATTTATAGCCATAAAAAGAGAATTGTTGAATATTATACGAAGACCCATGTTTTTTTTTTGCATACAAATGAAACAAGAAACTTAATTCTTTTGGTAGACAACACCATCATCGTTGCCGCGGTGGTGGTGCCGCGCCGGCCGCACCATTGATGCTGCTACTGCAACTGCCACATCATCCAAAAGTTATGGCAAATTTTTTGGTTTAAGTGGATATAAATCTTTGGTAAATTTATTTCCTTGGCCAGATTCAATGACGTTTTCTTGTTTTGTTGCTTCGTTTTTGCAACAAGGTCTTTCTTTGAGCTTTAAACTCTAAAGACATTCACTATACATGACTTGACTTAGCTTGGCACACATCTTCGCATCGCTGTATTTCTTTTCTCTGCTGCTTTAAAATGGCGGCGGCTACGGCGGCGGCGGGCGGCTATAAAACGAACATCTCATTGAAAATGTAAATTCAATTCAAAATAAAATCTTTCAACAAAAAGGGGAAAAGGAAGGGATAGAGGAGGAATTATTGACAACACCGTCCCTCGATCACTATAGTTAAAGGTTATCATTTATACCCCCAAGGTCTTGCGACTTGCGGTGCCATGGAGGACAGGCCAAGGAAATTAGTCACTAATGCAATATTACCACGAGACGACAGGCTTCGAGCTAAAACGATATGTACCAAACATTTCATATGTTGTGGGTGTGACAATATGATGGGAGCATCTTCATCTTTATCCGCATTAAAAAAATGTGCATAAGATCGTGCAATTGTCAGTGATGACACTTTTTGTTTGATTCTTAATTAATTTGTTTCATATTCAAATGAGAAAAATTGTTGTTTCCAAAGTGAATTTTAGTGAATCAGGAAAATTATTACTTAAGAAAAATGGCTTAATAGTGTGTTATACTTTTATCTTTAAGTAAGTGTAAATTAAAACTACTTATGAATACTGACATTATTTTAAAAACTGAATTTTACTACTTTTTTTTTTTTTGTAAATTGGCTTCACTGATTTAAAAAATTTTAACAAAAATTCACCTCCTGTTGAGCTACGGTGACAGCTTTCCGTTGCTTTTGTATAATATATTACGTTTGGAACTTATTAATCCCGTTATATTCGGTTAGGTTTTGCCTTTATTTCGAAATGTTGTTTTCAATTGGTTTATGGCTCCAGAAATCCCAAAGAATTTGATTTAATAATGGCTATCCACCACAACCCCACTCTGGTCCTCTTAACCCATGTGAACAATGCCTTATTCATGTTTAAAAGTTTGTTGCACTTTTGTGCCAAATACTTTCGGATCTTAACATATAAAACAAAATTAAAAAAATATAAAATTGGGAGTGTTGAAAATAAAAATTCAAACACAGGGTCCTTGACTCTGATGGCTGATGGTCTTCTTATTCTTAGTCATATGAACATATTATATGAGGATTGCATGATTTTATTGTAGGATTTATCTGTCTTTTATTTTTACAGCTAAAGCAAAAATGCTATTAGAAAAATTAAAAAAGATGATTTAGTTGAATAATTCAATTTCTCTGCTCAACAATGGATTTCTTGCACTCAGATATTTCTGCTTTTGTTGTTGTTGTTGTTTTGTTTCATAGTCCTGCAAAGTTAAGGATATTTTGTTCATACATTTGTGTGTATAATGTGTGTTTAGTATATTTTGCATTTTTTTTTGCTCAGATCGCGTGTCATATTCGCATATATTCTATAAAATAGGTGGATTATTTGAAGTCATGTCCTACGTTCGTATCTACATACATATGTATGCTTTCTCGACATGTGTACTTTCATATATGCAATTTAATCCCCACGACAATGTCTAGAGGTTATTTTGAGGGTAGGTTGTGCTTGTACCTGTATATTATAGTAAAAGCGTGTTACAGGTACATATAATATAATCCGGAAGACTTACACCATATTTCTGCATGTACATACGTCAGAAAACTTTTGGTTTTGTCAGTAATTTTCAAATAGCTTTACATTATTTAAACAATGTCATGTATGGAAAAGTTAGGTGTATACGCAATCCTTAAAATGTATTTAAGATCAATATTTGCAGGAAATCGTAGTGTAGTGACTTGAACAATCAGTTTCAAATTCCCTACCCACAATACAAATCCAATCCTACACCTGAATAATCCCTGAACATTGGTCGATGACGCCTTCGGCATGTAAACCACGTAAAACACCCGATTTGAATAAAGAACAGTTTTTTAATATACTTTTTTGTATTTATTTGAATCACGAAAATGCTCCTAGTAAACTTAAATTTAAAGGTTTTGACTATAACTAAACGATCCTTAGAAATGAATTCTTAAAAATCTGATTAAATTAGTAAAACTTGGCAGCACTGCTCAATCCTCAAAAATAACAGTTTTCTATAAATATCTTTTTTTTCCAGATAAACATTTTTCCTTTAAATTCAATCGAATTGAATTTAAATAGAAATGTTAAATAGTAAAAAGAAAATGGACTGCACAACATTTTAAGGAATAAAGCGATATTGTTGACGTTTAATTTGAGTTTTCTTGCTATATGTCAAATTTAAATTCATATTTTTGTAAATACGATTAAATCGTTCCATGGATGGATGGTTTTTTGAGACGCCTTGTACATTTATAGCACAAATATATTAAAATAAAAATGACGGCTAACATTTTAGAGGAAAACATACATAGTCACAAAAACGTATTTTAAGAGTTGAATAAAATTTCCTACATGTCTTAAATTTTAATATACATATGTAATCATTCAGTTATTGGCTTTTAAGTTTGCTTTCCAGTTTTTCCAGACATTTGAAATCTGTCAAACTCAACTGTCAATTCGAGTGTCATAATTTTATTTAAATATTTGTCATATACGATAATAGATAACTTTACAATCGAACAACGGGTTATTGATTCAAACGTACAAATTTTGCTCGCATTACTCGATAATTCTGGTTGTTATATTCGACTAAATCAATCGGTTAAATTGGGAAGACATTTAAAGAGAGTGGAAGCTTTATCGATGTCCTAAGGCACGTGTGCAGTCATTGTAATGCATGCCCCGTCAAAAATATTGTTGCTGCAAGTGTTAGTGTTCCCGATGAACCGAATTTATCGATTACTCGTCAGTGTTTCCAGCATTTGAGCGTATCTTATAAAGACTTTTTAGCTCGTCGCACTCTGGACCAATTAGAAACCAAAATAACTCAAGTTATGGCATTTCACAAGACACACACTTAGATGAGTTTTTACTCACCCCTTAAAAATGTTCTTTAATGTTTTGTAAGGGAGGCTAACAAAATTTAAATAACCTAATGTGTATATTAACTTTACATTTACACATTTCAATTGCTAAAGTGACAATTTTAGTTATCAAATTATTTTTGAACACTGTATGTCCATCAAGGTATAGTCTAACTATTTAATTTGGATGACTCCCTACATATGAAAGCATTCTAAGATTCCAACAGTTTTCTAAATATGCCATATTTAAGAGCTAAAACACAATAGTTTAGAGGGTCTTTGCTGCATTTCACGCAGAAATGTAAGAAATTGTTTTGAAACGTAGCTTTTTTTCGAAAAATAAAATATACTTTTCTTGTTTCCATTTCTATTAATGCGAAGAACGCTACAAAAATTCAAGAGAGACGATCTGATATGAAGAACTGTCGGGCTTTTTTTAACGTAGTTTTTTCGGACTCAATTTTCGGGAGTCTATTATTACTATCGCTATCAGTCTGCTTACTCGTAACCGTAAGTTGAAGCTGATGCCAGAAGACAAATTCTAAGAAATTACTGTTTTACTTGAACTTTTTAAAAATATTTTGATCTTAAAGGAGTCAACGAAACTTAAGAGTTGAAGAGAGAAAAATGTTTGGTTGTTGAATTTAAGGAAATATGTAGTTGCATTTAATACATGATTTCTCTAAAAAACTAATTTAAAACAAATTAAGGTAAATAAATAAGTTGAGAAGAAATTAAATGTGGCACTCACAAATTACACGTTTCAGAATCTCTTTTTACTTTAAATCTCAAGACATTCAAAGGTTTTATATCATAGATATAAAACGTTTATTATGTTTTTCAATTTGCCATTAGTTTAACAAAAGTGTCACTTTTGCTGTTTTTGGGACATTTATATTATTGAAATTCGTGTTTAAATATCAGTTTTAGAGCATCCAAAGCAAATTCACTTCAAAAGTAGATTCATTTAATTTTTTAAGACGTTTTAAGATCTTTTGTATTCAACAGAAAACGAATTTTGAAAAAAAAATGCACGACTGGGTCGCTAGAACTTGCTTATTTCTTCCAAAAAACCTGTTTAAAAATATTTCCTAAATTTTAAGATTTAAAAATTTACCTGCAAAACAAGTTTTTCTCAAAAACTTATTTTTTTTCGAAAATCATTTTAAATTTGAAATTTTGTCTTAAAAATATTTTTGGTACGCACTAAATAAAGAGCTTATAAATATACATATGTACATTTTACATTTAAATTTCGTTAAAAAATGTTGACCCCTTTCTGAGATATCTAGTTTTGTAAACAAAATTAATATTTTTTTAAAAATAAAAAAAAATACATTTTTGATCATCAAAAATCATCATCAATTTGATCATTGGAGCATCGACAAGAACTTGCACAAAAAGAGAAGATTATTGAAATCCGTCCATTAGTTCCTGAGAAAACTTAAAAACAAAATAAAGGTTTTATGAGGGGACCCTTCTGGAGCAATACCAAAATATGTTTTTCTTGTAGAAAGAAGCCAAATTAAGAACACTAAATTTAGAGAAAGTTTTAAAAAAATCACATATTTTAACCAAATAATTTGTATGGGGACTGCTGTTATTTTTCGTATTAATAAAATGGAAAAAAAACGCCTTACGCTAATTGGCTTAATTTCAATCAACTGGACTGTAGGGGCCAGGAAAGACAGACAGACGGAAGGAATCGGGGTACCCACTTTTTTCGACTTCTCTACAGTCGTAATGTCATGTTTGATTAAAAGCTCTAGTTCGAAATTTTTTACTAATGCAAAACTTGCTATATATATACATACATATATAGTTCCTATATGTCGAAAGTAAAAATCACTTCAATGTTCACTATTTATGTGCGTCAAAAAAATTTAATAATTTAAAGGCAACTTAATATAAAATTGACGATCTCTTATTCAAGGTTTCTTCTTAAGAACCTGAATATTTGCTCTTTTTCTTAGAAACTAATTTTATGAAAATAATTTAAAGCATGACTAAAGTTTTTTAAAATTTTAAATTGAGTGAAAACAAAAATTTGAGTTATTTTTGACAGCAAACCTCTTTTTGGTGAATGTCGTTAAATTACTAACAAATGTTTAAGTGAAATCTTTACTTTCACAACTTGACTGTTTTATGGCTCATATGAGCCCCCCCCCCATGGATCGTCCATTGGTCAATAGTTGATGAATTTGTGCTGTGTTTTTGGAATAGGGCTGAATATCCGATTAATATTATATGTTTTTGGTCCAGTCTTCAGTTAAAAGTATTACTTTTAGCAACAAAGTTTAAGGAAGTAAAATACAAATTTTGTTTTCATATACAAAAAATAAATAATTCACATATAATAACGGTCGTGTCCATTAACGCAATACGATTAGTTTTGAATTAAAGGGAATTCATTCGAAAGAAACAAACAAATTATCTCCCAGGGGGTTCATGACACCCCCCCCCCTCCCTGGATCCACCATTGGATTCAGGTATCTTCATTAATGTGACGCTAAACTTTCTTTATTTTGTTCATAAAACTGTTTTTTTTTTAGACGTGTGGATTTCAATCTGACAACACTTTTTTCGGGATTGATCTTTTTGACAGCTGTCAATTGATTAATGCTCCGTTAAGTTTGTCATTTCATAATAAATAGACTTACTCTTGAATAACTTTTGCAAATTAAGCAAATTGATTATCAAAATAATGGTTCAGTTCATGTGACTCATTAAAACAATTAATTTAATAAAACTTTTAATTAGCGCATTATCTAGCGGCATCGCGATCGTCGTGGGCCTGTGGGGTGGCCTCTAAGATTGTGCGTTTCAATACCACTTGACCATTTTTTGTGGGGCTTTGTTTGGTCGCTTTTCTACGCCCGATACGAATGACGTCTTGGATGAGAATATTCGGTAGAAAATTGGGCCTATGGGCTGGAATTTATTCAGGTCCTAGTGCAGCGGCCACTTGAACGAAATCATTTCTTAAACATAATGCCAAACTCTTATCTTTATAATAAAGCTAAACTCCGTATCATTAAATTATAGGCGTTTTATTTCTTCTTGAAAGCCACCCGTCTAGAAACATACCCTTTATTATGTTCAAGTTTCAAAACGCATTTTTTTCGTGTAATGATATTATTTTCAAGCCATAAACTGTCAAATTATGTTATAACTTACCTAAGTCAAATCTTGTGTTAATTTCGAGATACACGTTCCGAGAATTGTGTCAACTTTGTTATAACTATAAATTAGTAAAGGTTTATAAAAAAGTTTAAATTGCATTTTTTTTATCTAACTCTACTCACTTTTAACTAAATATCAGTTAAATAGCTACTCCTTGTTATCTTCGGATAAAGTAAAGGGCAACGTCTCATTGCAAAAAGTCCTTAACTATTCTTAAATAATTACAAAACCCCAATTATTTTTCAAATGTAGTCAGCACAATTGTTCAAACCAAAATACTTAACATTTTTATTGCATGACGCGTACAAACAATAAGTTGGGTTTTATTATCCATATAATCTGATGAATGTTATTTTTTTTTTTTAGAAAATTTTCAACTACGAATTCACAGATTTTCAAATCGTTAAAAATAATTTCAAATTTGTATACACTTGTATGTTTATTACACAAACAAATGCATCCAAGTACAAAATCTGTATAGTCACACAAGAACGACTATCAGAATGAAGAAAACAGCCATAAAAAAAGTATCAAGAAAATCCCCAAACCTCGAGAATTATTCGGATTGTGATTTGGATTCGGATTCGGATTCGGACACGGGACAAGCAGTGATTCATTGGAATTGTATCATACAAATGGGAGAGAAAAGACTGTAAAACAGTTTAATTACACATTTTTACGATTAGAAATTAGATAATGGGTTATAAAATATATAGTCAGCTAAAATTTAGATGAGTCTTTATACGAGGATATGCTCTGATGATACGATGGGGCTCTGAGAGTGAGAGAGGATAGTTGCTTTGTTTTAATGGGTCTATCGACCCGTTTATTTACACTAATTGATGGATAGTGTGGGATTTTCCTTGTAACTTGAATAATAAAACAACAACAAATAGCAAGTTGTTAAGTCAATGATTTAACAGAATATCTGCGAGCTGGGACTATCTAACGATCTTTTAAAATTTTATTACAACTTTGATGGTGCTAGCTGACGAATCGCAGTGTCAATATAAAGTATTCAAGACAGATTTATGTCAACATTAAGTTTTTCAAGGAAGTAGCTTATATATGGGTAAAGTCTATGAACTCGATATATAAAAGCATTTGCTCACAAAATGAATAGCAAAAACTTAAAACAAAAGTCAAAAGTATTGAATGATATTTGTAATCATAAATATTGTATAGAAATAAAAATGGACAATGCATTAAGTTCGAAGCCCTTCTATAAACTCTTAAAAGTCTCTTTAAAAAAAAAAACAATATCAAAGTCTAAATTGTCTTAAACGACTTTAGGTTGTATTCCACAATAAAAGAAGCTGCATCACTTTAAGCACATTAAATCATCAAATCTGCATTTTGAATCATTATAATTTCGGTGATTCAGTAAATCTAGCTTGATGATGATGATATTGCATATACTTATGCATATATTAAATTAAATACATCATTTTCACCTGAATGATGCAACATCTGGAATGCAGGAAGCTGCTATCCCATGACAGATTAATCACCTCTCCTCTGATGGCATCCTTAAATAAATCTCTGTTGAAACCAAAAACAAACCCAAACCAAAAAAATAAGCCTTCCTTTCATTATTATAATGATCGCTCTCTGCACTACTGTGAGGTAGGTAGGTAGGTAGAAAGGTATAAATATACTAAAAGAGAAGAGCGCAACACTTTATTTAATCGTAGTCATTAATATTATTTTTTGAATCAAACTTAAAATTAGGCCTTCTTTTGTCAATATGACTTAATCCCGATGATAAACTCTCAGGATGAAATAATTTCAAAGACAAGTTGAACACAGAAAAATGTACAACTGCAATGCTAAAATACACAGTGGGTTATTTCTAATTTCGAATTGGAAAAAAAATAAATAAAAAAAAGAAAAATGAAAAAATTGGGTTTCTAATAAGAAGTTTCATTATGAAAAGCCCGCTATTTTGCCAACTCTCACTTTTTTGAATGATATCTTTTGAAGTTTGACGTAAAAATTAAGTCTCTACAACAATGCATGTACGAGTACAATAAATTCTTTAAATTCACTACAAACATGGTGACAATTCTAAGACGGTACTAGTAAAACTGGTGGAAAGATTTTGAGGTTTTGAAACAATTTAGTGAATTGAATAATTGGAACCATGTGCGTAACTAAATCAAAGAAGTTGGAATGTGGCATAAACTCATAATTTCCCATTCGTGTCTGTCAATCGATATTTCTTAAAATTAAACAAATATTAATAATAACATTTTGTGTAAGATAAAAAGTTTAAAGTCAATATATTAATTTGTTCTCAAGATACTTGAGTCGAAAACATTTGTTTAACAATTTTTAGTTGTTTTTGTAGGTTTCGTTTTTTGCTAAAAAAATTGTCCCTTAGATTTTTCTTTAAAAATTAACTTAAAGTTTGCAATAATATTTTGAATATGATAAAATAAGTCTGACTTCAATATCCGTGTTTTTTTTTTCAAGAAATTTTTGTCCTCGAGTAGAAAATCAATTTTTACCAACTTGTAGTAATATTTTCTTTTTTCAAACTTATAACATTTTGATAACACGTCACAATGCATAATATTAAATTTAATTCAAGTCGCTAGCTTTATTGGTTTCCTAGATTTGAAGGGTCAAACAATTTTTTTTCGTTTTTTTTTTTAAATTACTTTAGTAAAAAAACACCCAATCAATTGTTTTGAAAGCCCTTTCTGCATCTGTATATCCAGTGTTTTTGAAGTACATAGGTTTTTGAGATATGGCCTAAGAAAAAAGAGAATCTCCAACGTACGGACATACGGACATGCAGAAGTACGGACGTACACGCACAGATTTAAGATAGGTTAGCCCGCAACAGTAACACCTAGCGGTTAGCCCTTATTTACTGGCAAGCTTACTTTTTCATAAACTTGCTGTCCCTTGACATTGCTTTGTCGCTTAGTTTTTGAAAAACACTTAAAGTGATTTCGTAAGAGTTCCCCTCTCTCTATTTCAAATTCCTTCGAGTGAGTTCCTCTTTCTAAGCTTCCAAGACCTAACAAATGCCGCCCCATTTGTTAACCTTTGGTCATGGTTTTTTCTATCATAATTTGATTTTTCTAGGGTACGAAGAAACCAAACCCTAAGCATTATAGGATAAACCACAGCCACCACGAAACTCCCACTACGGGGGCCGGCCGTCCCATATATGATCATGACGCCTTGCATCATGGGGCTGTATCATATCCCGTGGCACCTTTTATAGCCTGGTCCGGCTCACCATCTTTCGATTCCTTGATATGACGGATCTAGGGAAGATAACCCTAGAAGTGACCGCTCGGCTTCATGATTGGGACCTCAATCCACCAGCTTTATCTACATTTAACATCATTCTTTTATAAAATGATTTTTACTGGAGTCACTCCGAACTTTTAACTTATTTTAAACATCGACTTTCATTAAGAAGAGGTCGATTTTCGTGTTTACTGATTTGAATGTGTGGTTTTTTATAATTTTATCAGTAAGTCTACCTCGGAACCCTTGAGGCAGGACGACGGTCCCTCGTTCCGCCGATCTTAAGATTTTTCAATCTCAAGATGGGAGAAAACAATAACTTCTTGCGTTCGCTCACAAGCAGAAACCTTTTTACAGTGCAATTCTCAGAGTGCCTTTATCAATTATAATTAATTGTACAGTATCGGCTCATCAATGAATATATACTGATATCTCATTACTTGTGCCCAGGGGTCATCACGGGGAGGTGCAAGTAAGTACTTCTTCATCCCAGATTGCAGACAAGCATACAATAGCTTCCCTACATCTACACGGGAGTCAGTTAGACCCCCAACGTACACGCACAAACTATATATCCAAAAACCTTTGATTTATATTCTTGGGACCTTTAAACGACGATAAATGTCAACATTTTCAGTTCGACAAATCGGGCCGATTGCAATAATTTCTCATGCGAAGTTAATAATGGCTTATCTAGTTAGAAGTTTAATTTTAAAAAGTCCGCAATTAGACCAACTATCACTTTTTGACATTTGAAGAGTGAAAACTACGACATTATTAAAATTGTCCAAAAACACCTGTAACGATTTGAGTTGTCAAGAAAAGTCAGCAAATGTTATTAATCGAAAACCGTGTGAGAATATTGCTGATGTAGCGCAGAGGGAAATTCAGGTTTCTCGAACGACATTACACCGTATTTTGCATAAAGATTTTAGCTTTTCACTGTTTGGAAAGGGTTTTGGGCCGTTTGTGGCGGTGTGATTGGACCTTACATTTTCGAAAAAAAGTCTGTTCTAACTGTTACGGTGAATGGATTGCAACTACAGAGCTTTAATTTATGATTTTTTAGTATAACTGAAGTACTTTTATTAAAATTTTAATAGCCATTTAACATAACCAACCATTTCCGTAATTGAAAAAAGTATTGTTATTTTTTTTTGAAGTAACAAACGACTTAAAAACCTTATATTTCAAAAATATTTTAAAAGAGTTTAACTATGATGGTCCGTTTATTTTATGCTTGTTTTTGTTTCATTTTTGAAGGTATTTGGTCCCAATGTTCTTATGTTTTGTAGTCTAATTCTTGGTTACAAGGCGACACAAAGTACGTGACATAATTTCAGTTATCATTTAGATCATATAGAGTTCAAATCCCATAAATATTTACATATATTTTTTTATTATTTTTCCTTTTTTACATTCAGGTGTATACAAAATTATTAACTTAAGCGATTTACAAAACTCAAACGCGCGAGATCATCAACAAGGAAAACGCGTAAGATGCAAGTGATTTACGTTGATCCGATAATAAATTTTGTAATTATTTTTGTGTGACCTTTAGTGTGACTTTTGTTGATATTTTTTTGTTCTCTAGACATCAAACCAGACATCATACATACTATAAGGTATTTCCATATAGAGATTAACTTCTTCTCAGAACGGATATTCATCTTTCTCTTCTTATTTTTTATGGTCATCTTTTAGGTTTATTTTTATGAGGAAAAGTCGTCAACGTTTGGCGCGGAGTTTTGTGTAGTTATATAGCGGATTACTCGTTAAATTGAATTCGCCCTTTTACACTCAAACGAACGTGACCAGTAGTTATCGTTTGAATATCATCAGGAGACGACCAATGGGAATTCGTGTGGAAGGGTTATGGTCAATATTTTAGGTGATGTTAATGGAGTCATTAAAAATGAACGTTCGAAGAATGTATAGAGTTTTTTTTTATGATATCATTAGTCTAAGACATAATGTAGGCATCGTGGAATATGTAGAAATTAGATCCGGCTCAAATTTTATCACCTATTAAATTGGAAAATTGTTTCAAAACACAATGCGTTTATCCTAGTAATTTTCATTCTTCAAATCAATTATCTTCAAAATATTAAAAATAATTTATAAATCTATAATCTTTAAGGCGGTAAACAAAATAAAATAGGACATAATTCTTACAAAACACCCAGGCCACATACAAATTGGTAACAGTATAAAACTAAAGTGAATTAAACAGGGTTCTTTACTATGGACAAACACTTTTAGTACCATAAACCAATTTAAGACCCCATGGTTAGCCTGTCCTCTAACTATCAATCCTCAAGAAAAAAAAAAAGTTTTATATCACATTTGTAACAACAACATTTTACTTTCACGCTTTATAAGTGACATAACCCTCCTTCCACACCGATACCGCACTCCATTATTACAATTACACACCGTCACACAATATACCACACATGTCACCTATTTCGTCTCCATTCATTTAAAACCAAATAAGGAATAAAATTTATTACCAACTATCACGGATCATTAATTATATTGCAGTCAATGCAACAACCACCGCAGTTGTTTCCGCAAAGCACAATAATTGCCTTAAGTCCCGCACTTACATTTTATTTGTGAATAGGTTAGGTTGCAACAATAAAAAAAAATGTCCTCTTACAATTGTTTTCCACCGATGATTTATTTAAAGAAACAAAAAAACAAAGGTTCCACTAAATGTAATGAAAATTAAATAGATTAAAAAAAAAGTAATATTAATAAAAAATTTCAACGTAAATTACTTTACACAAAAGGCATATTATACGATTACCTACCTAGCAGATGGAGTTGCCCCCAAGTCTTGCTGTTGGTATTGGTTTTTTTAGCAGTAGGTAAGGTTAGGTACTATGATGATGATGGTGACAAACGAGAGCCGCACCCTCACGATTCACGCCGGCCGGCCGCCAGCACCACTTCTCTACGCCGCGCCGTGTTTGCCTTCAGCCTTTTACATTATTTTCTGCTCACTAATTGTTGCTAAATTGTCATCCAAATGGAGTCTAATTTGGTTCTTAATTGTTCTGCGAGATTTTATTTTATATCCCAGTTCAGGCCAGCCAACAGTTCAACTAAATACTTATAATATTATATACATATGTAGGTACGAGTCTGTAGTAGGTTAGGTACTTTGGAACAGGTGGTGGCTGATGGTGGGCCAGACTGTGTTTGCGTCTGATGACTGCTAATTTTACGCCGAATGCACTTTGATAGTGAAAATGGGTTTTTAAACCTGTTATTGTCACGTATCAGTGAGGTTTTGGTTTTGTTTTATAATTTATCTACAACCAAGCTAATTAAGAATTGTTTGCATTAAAATAAAATCATAACGAATGTTTTTTTTTTTTAAGCTAGTAGATCTTCCAATAAGAATAAGTTTAAAGGCTTGTGATGAAATTTTTGATAAACTTTTAAAAATATACGAACATTTTAAAATACAAGAGCCTATAAACTCTTTCATAAAATTGTGTTTTAAAACTTTGTTTTGATAAACTTGTAAACTCGTTTGACTTCTCTATATACACATAATTATTTATATGCAGACAATGTCCATGATCTAAAGGACTTATATTCCAAACGTATTCCTATCATGATTTAAACAATTCAACTTTGTTCAATATTAATTTTATATTCTTGAAACTGAGATATATGCTCTGAGCAAAAAAGTCGTTAACCTGGGCGTATACATTATGTAGGAAGCTATTGTGATCAATCCGAAGTGTCAAATTTGTTTGTACGCCCGTACGTTCATACGTCTCTATGTTCGTACGTCTGTACGTTCGAAATGCATTTTTTTCCAACAAATTTAGTGGTGTTTTATTTTGCTAAAGCAATTTTTTTTAGTTCAAAAATAAAAACAATAAGAAAAATATTTGTCTCCTTGGATATTTTGTGTACCAAAAATAATATAACTTCCACAATAATCGTATATGTATCTACATACAAAATTTAGATTTTGATGTCTGTTTAAATTTTAAGAAAAATCAAAATGACAGTTTTTTAGAATAAATTAAAACCTAACCACAATACCAATGCAAGTTGGTAAAAATTGATTTTTAACTTCCAATAGGAAGTTATTGTAATTGGTCCGATTTGTCGAATTGAAAATGTTGACATTTCTCGACGTTTCAAGGTTTCTTGAGTCTAAATAAAAGATTTTTAGATAGATGTCTGTGCGTGCGTGTGTACGTACGTCGTACATACGTCCGGGAAGTTTTTTTCGTCGTCCATATCTCAGGAACCAAAATCGACAAAAAATAAAAACCTAAAACATTACTAAAAATTGTTAAAAATTTATTTTCGACTCAAATATCTTTTCAAAAATTTGGGATATTAGCTTTGAACTAATTTTATCTTATAAAAAATATTGTTTTCAACATTTGGGTACATTTTGAGAACAATAGAATTGAAATTTTTTTTTACAAAAAATAAAAACCTAAAAAATCCAACAGTTAGTTTTTTTTCATAAAAAATTAAAATCTACAAAAAATAGTACGCAAATGCTACTAAAATTGGTAAAAATTGGTTTGTGACTAAAAATATCGTTAACAAGCATAGATTTTGAAATCAAACTAGTTAGTAATTCTTAATTTTTTTAGAGTAATTTAATTGACAACTTTTTTAACAAAACACGAAAACCTAAAAACATTTTAAGCAAGACAAATCGGCAGACGGGATGGGAATTTATCAGTATGGGTCGCATCCCAGCCGCTTTAGGTCTAAAATATCCAATTTTAAAATTTAAAAATATTCCTTAAGACTAATTTTATTGTACAACAAAAATTGTTCTCAATATTTCGTAAAATATTTACAAAAATGTAATTGATAGTTTTTTTACAATAAAAATACTGCACAAATTTGGTAAAATCTGATTTTCAACTTGAATGTCTGGAGAACAAATGAAGATATTGAGTCCAAAAATTATTTCATTCAATATAAAATATTTTTGTTAACATTATTTAATTTTCTAAAATATCACAGGAACAAAATCAAATACTGAAATCCAACTTATTTTTTCATATGCAGAATATTGTTGTTAACTGGCATGGCGTATTAATATTTTGTAAACATCAAAGATGGACATGAATTGCAAGTTTTCAGTGTGGGTCAGATCTCAACCTTTTTTTTAAATGTACTTAACTTCCTTTTGACAGTTGCTATAATGGTTTCAAATTGATTAATTGAAAAATTTCGAGTTCTTATCCTTAGAAGAGTGACAAAATCTTCTGGTAAAATCTTAAAAAAAAAGTGCAATGGACATTTTGTTTTGACAAAATATAAAACATACCAAATACAGAACTAAATTATTTTCAGGTTTGGATGACTTGAAAGAAATCGATTGTTAGTCTTTCCGCTTAACATTAACTCAAAGTAATAATGAAACATTTATGCTTAAACGTTTTTTTTAATTGAAAAAAGAAAATCAGAATACAATTATTTTTTGCCTGAACAGCTTTTTGGAAAATTTTGTTGAATTAAAAATTACAAAAGAAATGTTGAAAACGGGTATACATATTTACTTCGAAACATTCCGACACAGCAAAATTTTGGTGCAAAAGTTACTTTTTATACTTTTAACATTTGCTAAAAACTTATCTCATTTTAGGGGGGAGTTGGTGGTGTTGGTGTTTGAAAGGGATTCAAGTACTCTGTTTTCCAAATTAAACCAACATTTTTTTGGAAAAAGGTTCTTGGAAAAAAATGAAGGTACAACTTTAGCTCATCAAAATATTTTGGTGTAGTGGATTTAATCAAAACTGTGGGGACAATTAAAGTTCGGATACAACAAGAAAGCATAACATTCAAGGTTTTTCATATAATATAGTCTAGGAAAATTACATATTTACTTTGAAAATATTTCCGATAAAGCTGAATTTCGTTGGAGGCTTTCATTTATTTGTCCTTAAAAATTCGTTCATACTCGTATTTCTCATTTTGGACCGAGCCATTAAACTATATGGGAATAAAGCGGCTCAATTACTTTTTTTTCCAAATTACTCAAAAAGTATATTTTTTCTTGAAAAAAAGTTGAAGGTATTCCTTTTAGCTGATCTACATAATTCTGCACTCATTCTGTCAAGTTGCTAGATTTGGATAATAAGGTTCGAAAAATATTTTGGTGTATTTTGTCAAAAATAGAATAAAGTCATATTTTTTGGTTTGGACTTTTCTTAAAATCATAAATAATGATGTGTAGGTATATGCCAAATAGTTTTCAAATTATAGCGGTCCAAAGGAAAAAAAAAACTTGGACTTCTTCTGAGGTATTTCAAATACCTTAAGTGCCTTGCACATGAGAGCGAACAACGAACGAACGAATGGACGAACAAACGTGATTTTACACATTTCAAAAAGTCAATTCCAAACAAAAACACATTTAAATTATAAGAAACCAATTGACAATAATGTTAGGATAATAAAATTTGCATTTTGTTCATTAAAACAAGACAATTTTGTAAAAACAATTTGTTAGTAACGAATTGCAGTGTGGTTGCTATGAACTGTCAAACTCTATTCGCGTTCCACATACCATCCACACTGCAACGAATAAATTGTTCGCGCTCAACTTAACCTCAAAATTATACCACTCTTGTTTTGTTTTTGTGTGAAAGATCATGGCTGAGGAAAATATGGAGAAAAGGGTTGACAATTCGTCGCTGTCTGCGAATAGAAATAAAGCTCATGTGAAAGAAAAGTCAAAATATGCGAACATCCACAGTTCGCAGTTCGTAACTCATGTGCAAGATGCTTTAGACCTTACCTCAGTGTAGTAGAAAAAAACTTAATTTTTTAACAAGTCTTATTGATTGATACTTTTAGAAGTTCCTTAAATGACAAATTTTCACTACTCTTTGTAGCGTTCGTCAAAATTTCTAATCTTTTCTGATAAACTAGCTACTACTGATGATTTAAAAGATAACATTTGACTTATACTATTGACGAAACTATAGGTACCAAGTCAGTTTCGAAAAATTAGTGCAAATTTGGACCAACAGGATGGACCATTTCAAAAATTATTATGAAAGTTATATCTTATATGCCCTTAAAAAACACCGTAAATGAGAAATTTCCGGACTTATTTTTTTTCTAGCAGTTAAGTAGAAAATTAAAAAAACATGTGCAATTAAATGGAGAATACTTAAAAACATGTATTTAATTAGTTTGCCTGACTAAATTATTTTCTATTATGCAATTTCCATTCTAAAATTACAACAATTAACAATTTGATAACCACCAGACTCTTTTTAAATTATTCCCCAAAAAGATTTTGATAAAATTAACTTGATAAATTTTAGATTTATATTCGAAGTTTTCTTATCACTGTCGTCTTCAAAACGTCTCTTCGCATCGTCGTCGTCGTCGCCAGCTTTAAGTACGATTAAACTCTGCTGGTGGCCGTAAAATTGCGTTTTATTTCCAAATGTCTGTTATTATATTATGTGCAGTGCACATGCAACAATAAGCGTATCATCCATCTGCAATAAAAAAAAAGAATGTTGTATAAACATTTACGACCCGAGTTAAAGCAAAAAGAAGAAACATCAAGGAACATTTTTACTGCACAAATATACTAAACAATAGTTAAATTCTTTTCGGTCATTAATTTTTCACTTTATTTCTATCATCTAAGCTAGCTACATATTTATATTTGAGGAATTATGTTCGTTTCTTCGTTCAGCTAAATGCATGTTTAAAAATACGGGTCTAGAAAGGTTTTTTGAATAATACTAAGTGATTACACCGTAAAATGTGGCTTGAATGAATCACAAGACTCCAAAATTTTAAGGTAATAAAATTTTGATGTACATCTATAGTATATAATTATAAGGGTTGTAATAGGTTTTAAGTATAATATTTTCACGATATTTTGAAAATTAAGTTAATGCGATTAGGCTAAAATACATTATAGTGGTTGAGAAAAATCTAGAGAATTTGAAACCGGGAAGAAAATCATGAGTTGCTGAGTTAATTTTAGTTTGAAAAACCTAAAAAGCAAATGTGCCGTTTTCGCTTATTGCTTTTGGGTTTTTCAAACGGTTTTTATGATTGTTTAATAAAATTTCTTAAACTGTTTCTAGATTTGTTGCTCCGGTTTTCGGAAATTGAGAATTTTTTTTTTTTAAATCGTTCTGTTAAGGTCTACCTTTTTTTGACCTTATATCTCAATTAATTTAGATTCCTACCTTAATTCAATTCCTTGCAAAATATGAAAACAAAAAAATTAAGAAGAACGACATTGAACTCAAGTGAGTTTCTTTTTTGAAACTCTTCGTCCCAATGATTTAAAACCAGTCCATCAGTAGGAAACAGCTGTTGCCATAAAATTTTTATAATTCACTTGAAAAATAAAATAAACCTATACAAGACAAAAAAAAACTTCTCTTTTATGCTTTTTCCTCGATCACTCCATGTTCTGGAAGCTAAAATTATAAAAATTCCTTTCCGAATGAATTAAGGATCTGATTTTACTAAAATCTCTAAAGGGAGGTTTATTGGTTTCGTAAAAAAAGATGTAATCAGATTGGCTCAAGTTAATACATTTTTCGTTCGATCGTGTTAAAATTTTCAATGATCTATTTCGAGGTCCTAGAATCTAAGTTTAAAGATAAACTATTACTGGAAGTTCACATTTTTGTTGTGTAATGACAAGAATTTTAAGTATTTGCATAAAAGTTTGATATTGATTATGAGGAAATCCTTAAGACATCTTCATTGTCTTTTTAGTATTTCTCTGACACATAATAATAATTGGGGATCTGTCTGGAGAATTTCTATAGACATACAGCGAACCAGACACAAGTATACGTACATAGACGGATCATGATTGAAATACCTCCACAGTGCGCAGTTACGTGCAGGTAGCCAGAGAGTTCTTGTTCAAAAGGTTTTTTCGTCCACTTGAGCTCAGTTTTGAAATCCTATAGGGAAACAGGAGACTTAAATGCAAAAAAAAATTACAGAACACAATTCATATATATGTATGTACCTACCTCTACACTCTACCTATTGAGTTTCATGTAGAAAGGTGGCACCAGGAATTTGAAAGCATATAATGTTTTTTTTTCTTCATTTATTTTTAGAAAAAATCAGCTGTTGAGGTTTAACTCAGGTGATCGAAAAGATTGAAAAAGTTGTTATTAGTGCCAGACATGCAAGGTCACTAACCGAATGATGAATGAAGAATTTTAAAATGGTTTTTAGTTATAACTTACATACCTATATACAAACTATGAATATGATATTGATTGTGTTGTAGATATATATTCCGACTTAAAGTCGATAGAAAGAAGTTAGGATGTCAGCTGTTAGAAGAGGGTTTAACATCATGAACCAGAGATTGAGGGGCCAAATCTTACAAAATAAGCGTTTCGAAATCTTTATCCTGAATTATTGTAAGGCGTATTTTGACTAATTATTGATTAATGTGTGAAACTTAATGAATGCAATTTATTTTTAAGATCGTATGACCGTAAGATGAAGGCAGTCAACTCTGTTCTCAACAATTTTATCTCTGTTCTCAACGTGTCACTGGATTTGTTTGGTTTTCGGGTGAGTAGACCTTACATATTCAAAATGAGGCTCGTTGAAATGTAATAATGAAAGGATTGCGCTACCTAGTTTCCCGGCCGTGTTAGTTTTCGAAAGGTTGAGCGCAACTGGCCAGCGACTTATTGCAATTTAACATTTTTAGACATTTCTTTGGGCCACATAAAATATAAATATCTAGTCGTGCCATAAGTTCTGTATAATATAAGTTCTGCATAATATTTTTTTTTTTATAATTAGCGAACACTAAAAGGGTTTTGTATACCTTTAATATGCCAAAGACACAGCGTGAGCATTAGGAAAAGAGGGAAGGGCTGGATAAGAGGTGTAGGTGTACATTTATTTTAAGTTTCTGAACATTGCAATGACAGGGAAAGATAGAGCGTGGCAAGGCGTTCCACATCCGCGTAGTACGGCTAAAAAAAGAATCTCTGTACTTCATAGTACGGCCGAAGTTGGGCTCAAGGGTAAACTGATGGGCATTCCTAGAAGCGCGGGTATTACGGTTTAATTGTTTAACGGGAGGAATGCAACTGGCTATTTCACTAGAGCATAGTCCGTTAAAATAACGGTAAAAAAGGGTGAGGCAAGAAATTTTGCGTCGATTTTCGAGTGACGTAAACGAGTTGTCACCAATCATTTTAAAAGCTCTTTTTTTGAATACTGTCCAAGAGGCTTAAATAAGTTACTGGAGCATCAGCCCAGAGATGAGAGTTATATTCAAGTTTCGGACGTATATAGGTTTTGTACATTGTAGCCAGATCAGACGGAGAGAAAAATTTCTTGCAACGTCTCAAAAAACCTAGACATCTTGCGACATTTTTGGCAATATCGCGTATGTGATCGCTAGCTGGAGACGCATGTTGGTTGAGGCCCAGGTCCGCCCCGGACTGTAGCGCCACCTTAAGTAAGTAAGTAGTCGCTCCACAAAAGGTGGTTGCTGATGCACATTCCGAGGATGTCGCGATTTTCCGTTTCGTTGATGCAAGTGCCACTCATAGATTTATTTAGGTTTATCTCGCTTTGACGATACAAGACAGCATTGCGTTTTCGAAGCATTAAATTCCACACGATTTTTTATTCCCCATTGTACATTGTACAATGCTGTGTAGATCGGATTTTAATGAGCTTATCATATTTTTCCGTTGCAGTTCCACATCCGAAGAGGAGTGTTGTGAGTGTGGAAACGAATATGAAAAGCTAAGAGTGCTATCGTCAGCGAAACAATGTATTGGATTAGAAGTGGCAGACAGGAGATCATTTATAAAAATTAGGAAGAGGGTCGGAGACAAAACGGAGCCCTGGGGCACACCAGAATTTATTTTGAGTTTCAGACTTGAATCCGTCCAAAAAAACTTGTATTGAACGGTTCGAAAGAAAATTTCTAATCCAACGAAGAAGAGATTCGTCGATACCGAAAGCACACATTGTCGATAAGAGAGCAAGATGCCAGACTTTATCAAATACTTTTGAAATATCAAGTGCAATAATCTTACTTTCTCCAAAACGATGAAAAGATTTGTTCCACTGTTCGGTGAGATGAACCATGAGATCACCAGTGGACCTATTGCTACGAAACACGAAAGCCGTATTGCGGTCATTAAGAAGCTTCCGTTCCTCAAGATATTTTTTAAGCTGATAGTTAATCAGCGTTTCCATGACCTTAGAAAGAAGGGACGTTTGTGCTATCGGTCGGTAATTTGTGGGAGAAGAAGATTCGCCTTTTTTTGGGATTGGCTTAACAAATGCAGTTTTCCACCTACTCGACACGAGCCCAGAAGAACAAGATAGATGGAAAAGCTTACGCAGTGGTTTTGCTAGCGTGGAAGAACACCTCTTCAGAATAATAGCGGGGATACCATCTGGGCCAGCGGATTTATGAATGTTGAGATCTTTAAGAACTCTCGCCACAGTTCGAGTACGAAAAAAGATTGGTCCCATAGAATCATTTACGCGTTCAAGAACTAGGGGAGTCATGACACTATCTGGTAAGGTGGAATTTTCGGCGAACTGCCTTGCAAATAAGTTGGCTTTATCAATAGAGCTTACTAAAGGAGTGTCATTGACAACAAGCGTAGGAACCGAGGAAGAGGAAGAATTCCTCATGTTTTTTACAAATGACCAACAATTCTTACTGCCTTTGGGACATTGCAGTATTTTTACTCAAACTGTCCTACCTCGGCTTTAATGCCAGTCCTTAAACGTTGTGGCCATCGACCTATAGTGGCACACACTGTGTTGCTGATGTAGAACAAAAAATAACAAGATACTTGAACATGCCCAGGATGGAAATGGGCGTGCACTGAACGTGTCCATCATCATGAAATGGTCTCTTTTTTATTTACGTTATTCTTCTCTTTCTCACATTCTTGAACTCAGAAATTTAAAATATTAACGTGAAAAATTGTCTGCGCCTAACGCACTTAATTTTTTAGTTTTGGATAATATTGTAATAAATTTTTGATAATTTTTGTAATAAATTGTACTACTTAAAAAAGGCGTTTTTCATTGTTACTTAATAAGTAACACATTGTTATTATTGATATTTTTGACACTGCTTCCTTTAACCCTATCTTAATAATTTAAACACTTTTGTAAGAAGTCTTTCAGGCACGCTCTTCATTTGTCACCACGAACAATAATCTTAAGATACAATCTTCATTGAAAAGGGTATTTATTAAACCCTTTAGCACACCCTCTACCACATATCTATGGTACAACTTTTCACATTCGTTCCCAAATACGGCGAGATGGGGACCTTTGCAGTGAAACTTTCAATCAAACCCTTACAGAAGCGGGGGGATGGTTAAGTTTGACTCTTTGAATAACAGTTTTATGGTTTTCTTTGTTTTAAAGGTAAAAACTTTTCATTCGAAAAAAAAATTATTTTATGTCAATTCAATTCAATTCTCGTGTGTAGCAGAGAGCCCTTTGACTCTTTCCACAATAACTTTATAAAGTCGAGGTATTAACAAATGATCGTTACAGCGTCAATAGCCCTTTATATGTAGATTGAAATGGATCTGGTGAATATAAAATAATGAAATGAGCATCCACTAATTTCCTTTAAACACATGAAATGAATGAAATCGCTTTTTGGAAAACCCTATATGTAAAGGGTGTTTTTTTAAGAGGTATACAACTTTGAAATAGAATAAAACATGGATGATTTTTTCAAATTTACATAAAATTTAAATAGTATTTGAAAAATAATCCTCTCGCATCAAATTTAAATGTGATTTTTGGCACATGATCGGGCACGGCTGCTTAAACGTAGTCTTATCAGGAGGTTCAACTTTCGATGACTTTTTCCAACATTTATGACCGTATATCGGCAATAACGTGTAGAATGTTCTCCTCCATGTTCTCCATTGTTTTGCGCTCATTAGCGTACACTAACGACATCAAATAAAACCACAGAAAATAGTCAAGTTTCACACGATATTGAAATTAAAAGCTAATTCACGGGTCCGTTACGTGCCGTTACCAAATCATTTTCCTTCAATAAATCAGTTGTAACAGGAGCTGTATGACATGCGGTACTTTTTTTGTTAAAAATTCTGCAGGTAAATATTGTGATTGTTCAATTGATGAACTAAAAAGTCATCAACTTTAATGTTCCGGCCCATCGTTTTAAAAAATAAATTACGGACCAATTATTCCAATAATCTAAATAGGAAACCAATCAATTGTTGTGGATTTAACAGTGTCTACACTTAAGGATTATCATCACTCCAAATACTGCAGTTTTGTTTATTACCGCATCCATCCAACCAAAAGTCAGCTTTCTCGCTAAACAAAATCCACCTGATACGTATTTCCAAACAGAAACATGAGGTTCAAAATATATTTTCAAAATTCGAAAGCGTTGTTCAGGCGTAATTCAAGTCAATAAAAAAACACTTTTTATGTACTCGTTTGCCAACAGAATACCGTTTAGTTAATATGACTTTTACTCAGTATTGTGAGGGTGTTTTAAATTTCTCAGCTGGGGTATGCTCACGGTGTCCAGGGTTAGTTAAATAAAACACCGAAATTTTACATCGATAGGTCTTTGCCCTTATTTGTAATTAACTTTATATTATTTTGAATTTTCCTTTTTTTGTCTAATTCTGATTTTTGGTAATACTTCTTCGCATCTGGTTCTCGGCTTGTATCACTGGTCCGAAGTAGTCCACGCGATAGGTGTCGGTCAGCAGGCGGCGCGGGGTTCGTCTCTTCCGTCAATTCGGTCCGGACTGGGGTAATCGCCGTTACGCGGGTGAAGCGCCTCTTATCGTGTGTAAAATACTGCCCTAACTAGTAAATCACAGCCGAAACTGGTAAAACACAGCCGTAACTGGTAACACACAGCCGAAACTTGTAACACACAGCCGAAACCGGTAACACACAGCCGAAATTGGTAACACACAGCCGAAACTGGTAACACACAGCCGAAACTGGTAACACACAGCCGAAACCGGTAACACACAGCCGAAACTGGTAACACACAGCCGAAACTGGTAACACACGGCCGAAACCGGTAACACACAGCCGAAACTGGTAACACACAGCCGAAACTGGTAACACACAGCCGAAAGTGGTAAATCACAGCCGAAGCTGGCAAATCAATTAAACTTGAATATTTCACAAGAAGTCCCTTACCTCTGGTGGGGGGAAGCCTCTGTTAATATCCAACTTACTTACCACTGATCCTTGCTTAGCGGCGATCGAAGTCCAACTGGTTTCTGCGGTCTGGTTCACTCTTTTCTAACTCCTTCTGCTAAGACTTACTTTTTGTTGGTCTTGTTCGGTTCTACTAGACAACCTTTTGGTAACAATCTAGTGTGAATTATATCCTTGCGAATGACAAAATAACCTTTACAAATTAATGTCACCGAGTTTTGGCCAAGTTGAACTGAGTGTGAACTCAATGCTGGGTGTAGTGACAGAACGCATGTAATTTGTTAGTGTTTTCGTTGTAGATTTGTAATGCGTCATTACAGTATAATGTGTCGGAATTTAGACGCTGACTAACAGTGCCAATTGAAATTAACTTCTGCGATGTTTTCTATGTTTTTAATCTAGCAGAATTTTTATTTTATCCATTTCCGAATAAAGGCTATTATTTTCTTGTTTCACACGGACACAGAAATTTAAAAAAGCACTGACAAATTAAATCAGAAAATTATATCAGTTATCACTTTATCAGTTAAAAAAAGTCAAAAAATTTAAAACATAGCAAAATTCATTCCATATTCACACTAAACTGCTTTAAGGTCAGTTAGTTTTGAATTGAATACATTGGAAAATATAAATATTCGTTTAGATTGTGGAATTGTTAGATTGTCCTTCAATTTAACATCGTCATATGTTTCTGACGACTTTCTTACCATTCCCATAGAGCTTATTTCAAACAATGGTCATAACGCTATTGAACAATGATCAAAGATGCTTTTTCTTTTTCCCTTATCTAATATAGAACAATGTCTTTTAAAACCATTTAAATTTCCACCATAAACTTAAAGTTATAGATAAATGCAACAAGAGATTCTCCCAAACACGTTTTTCCCCCTTTTAACCTTGAATTTTCATGGTTACATTTGCCCTTATTCTGGATCAAAGTAATCCAGTGATTGTGCGTCATATCCAAATGACTTGAAAATCCTTCAAGCTATAAGTAAAGCAGTTTCAAGCGGTGAACTTGAAAAACAAATGTAACAAATTGAATTTTGAAAAAGTGTAAAACTTTTAAAATGCTGTCCCCTTTGGTATATTCTCATTTATTTGACCTTGATGGTCTTTTTACATCAATTTTCTACACCCCATTTCTGTAAGTACATACATATATGTTATGAAAGGCCAAAGGATATATGTATGTACGTGCTGCATAAAACGATGTAGAGACTAGAAATGGCATTATTAATAGTCACCTTGAATGCAACCTTCATCTATAAAACTCAAAGTCATAGTTTAAAAAAGTTTCCTGCAATTGGGGTGCGCACATAATCAATATGATGTCGGGAACCATTACCAAGCGGAACTTCCTTCCCTTCACGTTCACCCAACAACATGCAACACAAGAATTGAAGATTTTATAATATACAAAGATCTCAAAAAGTGACCTTGGGAATATGTACGCAGCGAGAACACACTCTGTCAAAGTGAAAATGTATTGCGTCCACCCACTCGCATCAGAGACCATCACATCAGAGGGTTTGTGTAATTGATTCCCCCTCGGGAAAAACACGCAATCCGTTTCACATCCTGCAGAGCAGATTGGCCATTAGATATGATGTTAGAAAATATAACCCCTCTCTAGTCTTTATTTCTTTCTTTTTGGAGGAACCCAATGAAGGATCATTTTATTTCCTTGGTCCTCGCTCAAGGTCGTCATACCATCATCATCATCATTCCATAAGCACATCAGTTTTTGCTTCGATGTAAGGAAGTGTGTTTTATTTTTCCTCAGTTCTCACAGCATGATATTAGACCGGAACACTACACTTCAATGATGGGCAACTCCTTCGGGGACTAAAGCAATCTTTAAACCAAGAACCTACTGCTCTAATGTGGAGAGTGTGTATTTTCTATGTGCAATAAAGAAGTGAAGAAGAAAAACGTCCCAATTTCCCTTATCGATTGTTAAAGGAATATATAATTTTCAATGGAAAATAGAGTGGGTTGGTTTTGGTGTCAGTGTAAGTGGTAAGTGGTAAGTGGTAAGTTAGTTAGTTAGTTATGCTCTGGAAAGCTTTGTACGGCCCGGCCCCGGCCACTGATAAAAACTAGGTCAAGGTTAACCTACATACAGAGAGAGAGGGTTAGTTTTCTGTGTCAGAGGGAATTTTCCCTACGTATTATAAGTTGTATCTATCTAGTATAGAACTGATGATGACATGGTAATGGTTAAGAGGAGCTTTAGCTTTAATGGTGGTTTATATATTTTTCTTTTTCATAGTTCGTTGATAGAGGAATTGTTGTGTCCTTGAATTAAATTATCGTGGACATGAATACGATTATAGAGTGAGATTTTTTTTAAAGTAACACGTGTTTGGAAAAGGGGTTTTTTATAACGCAAGATGCGTTTGTTTTATATAAGAACAGTTTGTTGTAATGGACAAAGTTTAAACAAAGTTAACTGATGTTTTAATTATAATCGTTAGCAACATGAGTTTATATATATACATAGAAACAGAGAGGATAAGCTACAATTAGTACATTTCACTGTTAGCTCGTTTAAGACCTAATCTTCTAAATATTATTACAGCTAATTAATGAACTTTTAATTCTAATTCTTTGGTTGGTTAATGAAAAATGTAATTTGAATATATGGTAAACTAATAACTTACTAGGACTCTATGAATAATTTCCATATTCGGTCAGTATAATTCGTTTTTGGTTTCGAAATAAAAGTTTAATAAAACGCACTCAGCTATTCATTTATGATGATAACTTTAAAAATGTAAAAAAAGGCAATGTCATTAAAATATTCACCTTTTGAAGACCTGAAGACCTGAAGACCTGAAAACAAAAAACCCGAACATTCAGCTTAAATTTGTTGCTTTAAAAACGACCAGTTCTCACTGGGATATCAAATTTTAAATGGAAAATGCTCTTTTTGTCTTTAACCATCAATATGTATCTCAAAAACCGCTGATCGCACAAGAAAATTAAGCAGGTTTTAAAATCTTGAATAAATGTCCCAAAAATTATAAGGGATATCATTTTCTGGATCCTGTCCTGGCCTTTCGAGATTTTGAATTTTCGGGATCTCGGATTTTGGTTTTCGGAATTCTATCCCAACGCATTTTTAATGCATCTAGAATCCAGAAAGTATTCGCGTAAGCCCGGTATTGAATCGCATGATCTTGGAGGCCAATTGCCATCGCCAAACGTAACACTTTGTTGCAATTTCCTTCGCAATAAGAACACAATTAATCATGTTGCGTGGCTTGTTGGGATTCTAAATATAAATTTAATGTTTGCGAGAAAGAGAAAAAAGACTAAAATGCAGAAGATATTCATTTGCGGATTGTAGGAAATGCGAGAAATGCAAGAATAAAGATTATAGTAAAAACGAACATGTTCATCTTTATTATAGCATCTTCAGTGTTGCCACAATGTTACAAGGGTAACAAAAGCTTTACATTTTTTCTTTATTTTTAAATTTTGTGACTTTCTTAAATTTTGACGTTTTGTTACTTTTTTTTAAAGAATTTCTTTTAAATTGCAATGTTTTTCTTACATTAGTAAGACACTTTTAGGAATTTCAATGCGTTTTTTTCTATACAAAAAATATTAAAGGTATCTTTTAACTATTATTTTACGACTATAAAAACCTTACATACCTTATACACTTTTTTTTGTTTAAAGCAATGTTTTCTGGTTTTCCGAAAAAACTTTCTGATGTTCTTACTATTTTTTAGCTTTTGTAAGGTTTTTTTTTAAATTTATTTCAGTACTCTTTCGTGAAGGCAACACTGTACTGTCAAAAAGTGACGTGTTGTTCGGTTTTTAATCGACCAATATCGTAAGTGGGAAACATTCAACTAATATTTTGTTACTTCAAATGACAGCAAAGTTAGACAGGTGTCAAATGCTAGATCTACCAAATTTAAGCCATGAAATTAACTGCCATTACTACTAAATTGGTCAAATGTATCTTAAGACTGACCTTTTAGTTGTATACATATTTGTTAATGTCTATTTTCATAGGCACCAAAGGAAAGTTTTCAATTCGTATCCTAGCCTTTTCATGATGATTAACTTTGCTATAGTATCTCTTAAAACGATTGTAATGAATTCTTTTACACATTTTCGCTTACTTTTTCAATTACTTTAAAATGTAATTTAAAATATTGTAATGTAATTAAAAATTTTAGCACCACCTTAAGTAAGTAATTAAAAACAAAATTAATTATTTAAAAACCAGTAATGATTAATTTTTATTGTTATCATTACATAAAATGTAAATATTATTTACGCGATATTACAAAATAATTTCTTGATATTCTAAGCCTTTTTATGTTTATTGCTTGAACTAATACATAAATTCGTAAATCAAATACCTTGACTGTAATATAAAAGTGCTTTCCTATTAATTGCATGTGATTAATAAGAGCATTGTTTTTCATTTCAAATTACAAGTTATTGAAATGTATATTTTTTTCAATTACAAATAATAATTAAAATATACATTTTCAATTATAATTACTTGTAATTGTAATGGAAAAAAGATCAATTACTAATTATTTTTAATTGAAATGAAATTTGAAATTATTTATAAAAAAGTAATCAGTATTTTCCAACTTTTTGTCTAACCTTGATACATGCAGATAGTACCCCTGACTTGATATTAGGGCGTTGGACTGTCATGTCAGAGGTCTTGGGTTCGATCCCTGCCTATGCCAGCTAAAGTTTTTCACGGGTACCTACTGCCTCTTGCGAGGAATTGACATATTCTCCAAGAGTAATTCTTGTCATGAAAAAGTGCTTTCTCAAATTATCCGTTCGGATTCGGCTTAAAACTGTAGGTCCCCTCCATCCCTGACACAAGGGCGGATCCAGACTTTGAATCAGGGGGTGGGGGGGGGTCACACACTTAGATGAGTTTTTACTCACCGCTTAAAAATGTTCTTTAATATTTTGTAAAGAAGGCTAACATAATTTAAATAACATAATGTGTATCTTAAAATTACATTTACAGATTTCAATTGTTAAAGTGGCAACTTTGGTTATCAAATTATTTTAGAACACTGTTGTCCACTAAGGTATAATCTAACTATTTAATTTGGATGACTCCCTACATATGAAAGCATTCCAAGAATCCAAGAGGGTTTTTTGGTGCATTTCACGCAGAAATGTAAGAAATTGTTTTGAAACGTAGCTTTTTTCGAAAAATTAAATATACTTTTCTGGTTTCCATTTCTATTAATGCGAAGAACGCTACAAAAATTCAAAAGAGAAGATCTGATATAGAACTGTCGGGCTTTTTTTGACGTAGTTTTTTCGGACTCAATTTTCGGGAGTCTATTATTACTATCGCTATCAGTCTGCTTACTCGTATTTTGACCTTAAAGGAGTCAACAAAACTTAAAAATTGTAGAGAGAAAAATGCTTGGTTCTTGAATTTGAGAAAATATGTATGTTATGTACATAGGTGCATTTAAGTACATAATTTCTCTAAAAAAATAAATTAAAACAAATTAAGCTAAAGAAATAAGTAGGGAAGAAACTTTTGTGTGGCACTCACAAACTACACGTTTCAGAATCTCTTTTCACTTCAAATCTCAAGCGATTCAAAGCTTTTCTTTTATATCAATAAAATAATATGAACCGTTTATTAACTTCCCATAGGAAGTTATAGTAATGGGTCTGATTTGTCAAATTGAAAATTTTGACATTTCTCGACGTCCCTAGAGTCGAAATATAAGATTTTTAGAAAGATGTCTATGCGTGCGTGTGAACGTACGTTCGTACGTCTGTACGTTCGCGACGTTTTTTTCGTCCTCCATAGCTCAAGAACCAGAAGAGATATCGACTTCAAATAAATTTTGTTATACAGATAATAAGGCAGAAATATGCAGAAAGGGCTCTCAAGAAAATTGCGTGGGTGTTTTTTTTACCATAGCAGTTTAAAAAAAAGGTGAAAATTTTGGTTAAACCTAAATATCTCATGAACCAATGATGCTAGAGACTTGAATTAAATTTTATAATATATATTGTAACGTAATACAAAACAATTATATTTTTGGAAAAAAATCCAATTAACGGTTTTTTTTTATAAATCAAAAAAGCTAAAAAAAAATTTGTCACCTCGAAAATTTTACGACCAAAATATGATTTCATCTCCAAAACAATTTTGTGCAACGAAGAATAATGTTTTTGACATCTGATACAATTTTTAGAAAAATCTAATTGACAGTTTTTTAAATAAAAAATATAATCCCAAAAAAATATTTACTCATAGTTGGTAAAAATTGAATTTCGACGGAAATATCTTTTCAAAAAATTGAGATTAAGGCTTCAATCTTTTTTTATCTTATAAGAAATATTGTTTTCAACATTCTGAAAAATGTTGAGAAAAATCTTATTGACAGTTTTTTTTACAAAAAATAAAAACCTAAAAAAAATTAATAAAAGTTTGTAAAAATTGATTTTCGACTCAAATATCTTTTCAAAGCTTTGAGATAATGGCTTCTAACTAATTTTAACTTATAAGAAATATTGTTTTCAATATTCGATAAAATTTTGTGAAAAATCGAATTGACAGTTTTTTTTACACAAAATAAAAACCTAAAAAAAAAAACAATACTAAAACTTGGTAAAAATTTACTTTCGACTCAAATAGCTTTTCAAAAATTACAAATATTGGCTTCAAACTTATTTTATTTCACAGAAAATATTGTTTTCGATATTCATATATCATTCGATATAAAAATCCAACAGTCCGTTTTTTCATAAAAAAATAAAATCTACAAAAAATAGTACCTACGCAAATTTGGTAAAAATTGATACATATAGACAAACTTTTAAGCAAGACAAATCGCCAGACGGGATAGGAAGTTATCAGTGTGGGTCGCATACAAGCCTCTTTTTATGTTTTTCAATTAGCCATTAGTTTAACAAAGGTGTCACTTTTGTTGTTTTTGGGACATTTATATTATTGAAATTCGTGTTTAAATCTTATATCTTCCAAAAAGTCTGTTTAAAAATATTTCCTATATTTTAAGATTTATAGAAATGTAACTAATTTTTTTTTGAAAATCATTTTAAATTTTATCTTAAAAATACTTTTTGGTAAGCACTAAATAAAGTGCTTGCAGATATACCCGTAACGTGATGGTTAGTGCGTTGGACTGTCATGCAAGGGGTCTTGGGTTCAATCCCTGCCTGTGTCACCTAACTGTTTTCACGGGTACTGCCTCTTGCGAGGAATTGATAAATCCTCCAAGAGTAATTCTTGTCATAAAAGTGCTTTCTCAAATTAGCCGTTCGGATTCGGCATATAAACTGTAGGTCCCTTCCATTTCTGACAAAATTACTCGCACACCGGAATGGTTGAGAGTTGTAAGTCACTAGGCCCTGGTTCTTCATGGATTGTTGCGCCACCTAATTTATTTATTTATTTAGATATACATTTTATATTTAAATTTCGTTATCGAGTTTTGTAAACAAAACTAATATTTTTTTAAAAATAAAAAAAATGACATTTTTGATCATCAAAAATCATCAAAAATCATCATCAATTTGATCATTCGATCATCTATAAGAGCTGGCACAGAAAAAGAAGATTATTGAAATCTGTCCATTAGTTCTTGAGGAGCAATACTAAAATATGTTTCTCTTGTAAAAAGAAGCTAAATTAAGAATACAAAATTTAGAGAAAGTTTAAAAAAAACATAATATATTTTTAAATTGACGATTTCTTATTCAAGGCTTCTTCTTAAGAATCTGAATATTTGCTCTTTATCTTAGAAACAAATTTTATGAAAATAATTTAAAGCATGGCTAAAGTTTTTTCAAGTTCTAAATTGAGTGAAAACAAAAATTTGAGTTGTTTTTGACAGCAAACCGCTTTTTGGTAAATGTCGCTAAATTATTAACAAATCTTTAGATGAAATCTTTACTTATACAACTTGACTGTATAAGCTTTATGGCTCATATGACCCCCCCTGGATAGTCCATTGGTCAAAAGTTGATGAATTTGTGCTGTGTTTTTGGAATAGGGCTGAATATCCGATTCATATTATGTTCTTGGTCTAGTCTTCAGTTAAAAGTAGTACTTTTAGCAACAAAGTTTAAGGAAGTAAAATACAAATTTTGTTTTCATATACAAAAAATTAATAATTCAAAATATAATGGGGTCATGTCCATTAACGTAATATGAATAGTTTTGAATTAAAGGAATTCCTTCGAAAAAAAAACAAACAAATTATCTCCCAGGGGGGTCATGACCCCTACGACACCTCCCCCCGCCCTGGATCCGCCATTGCCCTGACAACAGTACTCGCACACAGGAATGGTTGAAAGTCACTAACATTTTATTAGAAATATATTGCATGTTACTAAGAATTTCAATAATTGGAAAGACCATGTTTTGAATATCATTTTTTAACCTCCTTTAAAATTCCCAGAATTTCTTCCGGTAAACACAAACATGGTATAAAATAAACCAATTTCATCATAACCTATATCCGAATTCTTATGCATCATTTTAACAACATTAATTATTGTTTTAATTGATGGCATTTAACCTAAAAAAAATACAATCTTTACGACTTTTTCATGATTGACAAAACCGCAAAAACAATTACCAGAAGCTTATGACGCAAATAATTTTAAAATAAATGTCAGATCCTTATCAATTGTTGAATACCTATACATATACACACATCTTTCAATACATACAAATTTAAAGGTAAGTGCGTCGTACTTACATATACCTCTTTTTCAAAATAACACACATTTGAATTGCTTTATTTTTTGTGTGCCAAACCGCACATTTCAATCATCTGAAACATTCTCGTATCAAATAAAATGTACATACCTATGCAAAATTTATAAACACTCAAAAACGACTTCCGTATAAATCTGTCATTTTTGAATTTGGGACATTTAAAGCAATATAAAAGTTGGTACAACGTACAAAGACCAAAATAAAATACAAATAAAGTGATTCTGAAACAAATTGCCAGTTAATTTATTAATCCTAACCCCCCTCACACAAAAAGAAAAACAACTTGATCCTGAATGTCCCATTGTACAAAATTCTGTATGGGTATATAGAAATTCTTTCTCTTACAAAATAAACTGTGGTATTGCTTCCACAATGCGCAATCAAAACTGACACAATTATTATAATTTAATTAGCACTGTAATAAAAACACCTTTCATCGCCTAATTAGCTATTACTTTTATGGGTTTTTGGTTTCTTCAGAAAAATACTATAATTAAAAAGAAACAAAAAGAAAACATAAAATTTAAAATTTCACTCTTTCTGTGTTATGGATGTATGTATAGACGAATATAGGTATATTTTCCTTACAAACAATGATTCAACACTAAAATACGACCTACCAACAAAATTGTGCTGGAACCAATCGCTTAAAACTGTAAATTTGTTAAAATTTAATTGACCAACATTGAATAAGACACAACGAAAAAAAAAATAAAAGATTTACTTTATTTACGATGCAACAAACATATTGGAACAGAGCGCAGCGCAGGCAGGCTTTAATTTTGACTGTCGGCGGCTTCGGTACCGGGACAAATTGTAGATATACAGTATGGTTTTTCTTGATCGAGACTTAGCTGTTTTCTCAAGACAGCAATAACCGAACCGAACTGCAACAATTAACAGAGACGAAGAGAAAACTAAAGTTGTTGTTTTTGTTTTTTTATGAGTCATCAAAATATTTAAATTTATTTGAATTGACTTGAATCTCTGAATAAACAAGCAACAATCTACATAAATGAATTGTTTTTTTTTTTTTATAAAAGATTCCCTTCCCTCTTCAAGCTTCAACCATTCGCACTCAATCGTAAGTCGTCCGTAGTCAGTCGTTTGTTGCTCCAAGTTTTTGTTCAATAATTTTCACCCGGATGTCTAACATTAATTAAAACCCCTAAAGCAGACGGCAAAAATGGCCAAACAAGTCCTTTAATGTTTACACCGACCAATTGCATGTTAGACAACAACAGGCAACAAGGACAGCAAGTCATTAATCTATCGTGGGGATAATTTGACAAGAAGTGGGGGCTTAGAGTAGGGCCAAGCGAAGAGAGGATTGGAAGGCAACCCTTGTAAATGTATGTGCGGAGCTTGTTGAGGACAAAACAGAGTAATATACCTCTACTTACAGAGACAGACCGATATGGTCTACAACAGCGAAAACGAGAACGACAAGACTTATATAAGACGTTTTGTGAATACAACGACTTAGCTTTTGTCCGTCGTCGTACGTAACGTACCTACATACATATAGTTGGAAAAAATTATTATTATGTGTAAATTTTACAACACGAATTGCCAGATTACAAGCAGCGTATGTTAAAGGGCGCCAAAGATTCATGGCACAAAATGGACATCGATTTGCCGTAAATTGCATTTGAAATGATGTTGATGAGATGGAAACACAAAAGTACAAGAATGAAAAAGTTTACTAAATAAAAACAATACAAAGTGTTCCTAAGACGACGACGAAGGCGCGACTTTTTTTTTCTCCATTCTTTCTGAAGCTAGGTATATATAGAGGTCTTGAAAACAAACAACTTCAAACTGAAGAAAAGACTTCTTTGGAAACAAAAAACTTTCAACAGGGAACAATAATGTCAGTTAATTAGTGAATTAAAAGGCAAAAGATGCCTTTAAGAATCTAAGATCACGGATGGAGTTTATATTTTTCTGTTTTATATTTTATAGTTATAGGTAGGATTTGTGAATTGTGAGTTGGATTTAAAAAAGATTAAGCAGTAAATATAAAATAGGTATTTATGTGTACGAAACGTACAAAAATGTTCCGCTTTTATTTATCGTACTCGTAAAGGTACTAATGTAAGTCTTTCAAGAGGACTAAATTTTTTGGTACTCAGATGTTGATGTTCAGCTTTTTAAATGGAAGTAATTTCTTGAAATGCAGAAAAGAGAAAATAAATTATTTGTAGAATTAAATAAGATAACAGAAGTTCCTAACGGACATTATTTTCAAATTTACCGAAATTGTCTACGACTCTTTATGTTTGTTTTAATTTTTTTAAAATGGTTTTGGCTTTTCTTTTCTAACAATCCAAAATCGAAAAAATTTCCAAGGAAAACAAAAAATCCCTATAAGTATGCTGGGATTTCAACCAAAATCATAACACTTTTGGATATTAAAAAAAAATATTGGAACTATGCGGGGCCAACCAGGAACAACTTTCAAAAATAGGGAAATTAAAAAAATTGAGCTAACTCCACGCACTCATAAAATTACCTCAAGCTTTATAAGTAGGGTCAAGGGGGGTAATTGAAAACTGGGGTAATTGTAAACACACTTAATTTTCTCAAAACCGTTTATAATTTGAAGCATGTCATGAAATTATTTGAAAAGGCTTTATATTTAAATCATATTGACGCGTGGAAGGCCTTATCTGTCATAGGGTTATTTATGTTTTGTTCGTTTCCATGAGTCGTTCGTTTTTCTGCGTTTTTAAGTTTTTCAGTGCTAATTAAAATTGTTGCAAAACAAACAAAGGCGATCGAAGTAAGTTAAATTTTATATTTAAGAAAGTGAAATATGAGTATAAATGCATGCTATATGTTTTTATTTGTCTGTATAATAAAATTTAAAAGTTATTGGCTGTTTACAATTACCGCATTATGTTCCTATCATGGGTAAATGTAAACAACGAAATGCGTTAAAAGTGAACAATTTGGGATAATTGCAAACATTCATTTTCAATGGCTTTGGTGTTGATCTAACAATATTTTATATCAAAAAGATGCCACGTACATATCAACCAAAAACCACAGCTCCATCATACACGTCAGAGGATCGGTGAAGGGAAAAATCCTACTGTCATTATATCTAGAGGCAGAAAACCAGCACTTTCGTCAGACGTGGAGGACACTATAGCAAGGTGCCTTATTTCAGATCTCGTGCTGGTTACCCTTGCGATAAGGATGATTTTCTTGGTCTAGTAGGTACCTACATATATAAGGACAGAGAACTTAGTTACCCCTTTCCACAATGGTAGGCCGACTGGTACCGTTTTCATTTACCCCATTTTTCTCGTTTACTTAAAAAACTAGGGGGGTAAATGTAAACATCAAATTTTATAAAAAACTAATAAACAAACGCCATTACTACTCTTTGATAGATAATACAATCCAAACTTAAGTAGCATAAACAAAAATGTTCGACATTGCATGGTTAAGCTGTTACAAACATTACAAGTGAAAAAAAATAAAAAAAATGCAAAATCGTTTACAATTACCCCCTTTGAAGTACTGTATTGTCTTTCCAAATGTTTCACCTGACACCCTCTTTTTTTATATGCTAAGTAGATTGATCCGCTAATTCTTTCAAGCCCATCATATGCATATTTTTAGACATCAGGCACAGAATATACATACAGTAATTCCCGCTTAGTTGCACCTCGCTTAATTGAACATCCCGCTTAATTGGTCTTAAAAATATGCAGCACAAAAACTAAATACATGGACATTTTTAGGATTATTGGACGGACAAAAAAATGATTGTGATTAAAAAAACCAAAACACCAAGGTATTTTAAAAATAAGGTTGTACCTTTGCAATATTTCTTCAACAAAAAGGCATGGATGACCCAACATATATGGTCCCAAATTTTATATAAATTTGAAGAAGAAACAACATCTTCTAAAAGTTGGTAAAAATTGAGTTTTGACTCAAATATCTTTTCAAGACTTTGAGATATTGGCTTTAAACTACTTTTATCTTTCAAAAAATATTGTTTTCAACATTCAGCAAATATTCAGTAATTTTGAAAAAAATAGAATTGACAGTTTTTTTTACAAAAAATTAATAACCGAAAAAAAAATTTAACAAAAGTTGGTAAAAATTGATTTTCGACTTAAATATCTTTTCAAAAATTTAAGATTATGGCTTATAACTAATTTTAACTTATAAGAAATATTGTTTTCAACAATAGGAACAATTTTGAGAAAAATCGAATTGACAGTTTTTTTACAAAAAATAAAAACCTAAACAAAAAAATTAATAAAAGTTGGTAAAAATTGATTTTCGGCTCAAATAGCTGTTCAAAAATTAAAAATATTGGCTTCAAACTTATTTTATTTCACAGAAAATATTGTTTTTTATATTCAATAATTTTTTTTATAAAAATCCAACAGTCCGTTTTTTCATAAAAAAATAAAATCTACAAAAAATAGAACGCAAATTTGGTAAGAATTGATACATTTAGACAAACTTTTAAGCAAGACAAATCGATAGACGGGATGGGAAGTTATCAGTGTGGGTCGCATCCCAGCCTCTTTTTTTATTTTTTAATTGACCTACTCATGCAATTGTACGGGTTTCGTTTAATAATAATAATAATTTACCGAAATATCTGACAAAATGGTCAGTGCAATTAAGCGGGGAATACTGTTACTTCATTTTACAGAAATCTTCAATAGCTCATGAAAACTACTGAACCCGTTATAAATTGACACTTGATTAAAAAGTGATTTGATCTTCCATATTTTACGACGCATACTGAAGACGTTATGATACCCTTTACACAAAGTTGAGACCCCCAAACGAAATTTACAAACAAGTTTTCAGCTTAAGATCTTTCGTTCCGAAGTTGAACCCTAATGTTGGCTAGCTTTACTGATATTATAGATTATTTTGAAAAACATTTAAAACAATATGGAAAACAGTCTTCTAACTAATTTTTTCATATAGCTTGTTCATATATTAAAAGAAAAACGTACGTTAGGGGGCAGCACTTTCAGAACCAAACAAAATATGAAATATACTCGTAGTAAAAAGTCTCCAAAAGTTACAGCCTTTTGATTTAAGTTTAGAGGTAAGGGCTTGAAATACCAATCTGAAGTTACGCGAACTAAGAGGACCAAAAATAGCTCTAAATTACACTAAAATTAGCTTTTTTTTAAAAATTTAGTTTGATGTAAAAAGTCCCCAAAAATGTCTGCTTTGTGACTTAACTTAAACGACTTGTGGAACCAATCCGGAGTTCTACGAACTTAGAAGCCAAAAAAATCCTAAATATCCTCTTCTTCCGTTTTTTTTTTATTTGAACCTTTAGGTGTGGAGTTTTCAGCTTGGGGCCAAGTTGGGAACACAACAAGTTTTTGAACTAAATTGTGATTAGATCACTAAATTAGCACAAAAAGAGCCCTGAATTCCCGGATCATTAGAACTTCGAGATTCGATTGTGGTGTTTTCAACTTGACGGGCCTTAAGAAAATTTGAATGTAGATAAATATTTTCTACAGGGTTTTCAACAGTGTCATTTTCAAATATCTTATGTCCAATCACTAAGCCCACCAGATAAAAAACAGCACCAAACAGTGACACGTAAAAGATTGAGAGGCTGAGGATAATTTTTTCAACAAAAACTCTTGACTTCAAGAATCCCATAAAAAATAAGATATTGTTGGTTATCGGCCGGTTTCAGTTCTTGTGTTTACTGAACTTTAAAAGGTCTTAAACATAAGTTATATCCATGATATGGTTTTAAAGTCGTTTTTCGAATGCATCATTCAAAAACTTAATGAGTAATCGACACACCTAGGTTTTCGCAATGCTACGGTTTAGATCAACAATATTTTCAGTTATTTTTGAGTGGCGCACACGGTTTCGATTCTTTTTATAGCTAACTTCTCTCAACAGCTCAAATTTTCCCATTAATTTTACTATTGACTTTCAAGAAATATTTTCACGACAACTCAAAAGTGTTTAAGTTTTACGAACTGATATTTTAAAATGTTCACCATTTTTGTAATGAATTTTCATTATTTCAATGCGTTCTTGAAGTTTTTACTTATGTCAAAAGATGGCTGCTGCCTAAAAAAAGGACTGTTCAAATGAAATATTTTATTAGAAAACCCCTTTTACAATTTAATTGATAATTGTAAAGTCTAAAAACTGTTCTTACGAAATGTGGTATAGTTTTTGAGTAACTTGGCAAAAATTGACGATCAATCGAAGCTTTCTAACAAATTTGAACTTTGTCAAACAAAATTTCGAACTAAAGCATTTTGTATCTCATTCGGATGGTGAATAATACAATGATACAAGAACAAGCCTCGTAGAAAACAGAATTAATTTGAAATTTAACAACTGATCGGGATCTTAGCCTATTAACGACGCCACAGGAGCTAAAACTGATACCAAATCTAAAAGAACGTAAAGGTTCATGTTTTAGAAGCTCCAACAATGCACATTATAAAATGTGGACGAAGCAGATGCGAATCCAGCAGAGTAGTTGCGTTGTTGTGCGTATACCTTACCTTACCTTGGTTAGCCGGAGATAAAATGTTCTTGTCATTGGAAGGTGTCATTGCACTTGGTCAATGCGTATAGATAAGGCGCGACACATTTTCGCCATCTGGTTGCGAGTCCCTTTGGTTTTTTGGATCCGGAATGGTTGGCTATGACTTTGGTTGTCGGCATATTGTGGTGGCAGCAGCGTCAGCAGTAGTGTGGTTTGATTCTTTGGTCTTTGGTGCAGGACCCGGACCTCAGTATAAGATAAAGCTAGAGAGAGAAGTTGATGATAAATGAAATCAATGAAATGATACGAAAATGGTTTAATGGTAGGAAAAGGTTTTAAATAGGTTTTAACCTCTATCGATATATAACTTTTGTATTTGGGTCTAGGAGTAGGTGTTATTTGCTCAGCTCATAGTGTATCGAAAAAATTCCGAAACCGAATCCCATTAGAAGGGACGGACGCGACGATAGCGGTGGCAGCGGCGATGGTGGTGGCAGCTATTGTGTATTTTGCGTAAAGTTTATGACTTGTGATTCTCTCGGATACATTTTAGGTGGGTAGGTCTAGATATGCTATACCAATCTCCTTATAGTAGACCTAAAGCTGTATATATACCTATATTGGATATTGGATAGAGTTTAAGCACACAAAATGAACGGTGGGTAAACGATTTGCTGACTGCGATTCATTAATCTTAGTTATTGAGTGGAAAAGGACGTTGTTTTTGTACTATAGTCGATTATAGGTAAAGGTAAGGTACCTATGCATATCCTATAAGTAAATTGCAGATTTAAACACATTCAGGTGTTCAATGAACTAAATTCTGCTTGCGGCACGATATCAAAAACCATAAAACCATAAGAAATTGTTTATCAGCAGCACTTAGCGAGAGTTTTGTTACTCAAGTTCATTTATTAAACGGGGGATAAATGATTTTGTTGATTGTGTTTGTGTGGGACAAGAAAAGGTATTTAAAATAACGAATTTGTTCATTAATAATATTTTGTAGTTTTTTTTGTATTCTTTTGACAAGAAGAAGGAAAATGGAAAATGGAGTTCCAAGGACAGGATATACATTTTTAAAAAGAAACCTTCTACTCTGACGTAGGTTCAGTGTCTGCGCTTGACTAATGTTTCATTTGTTTATTATAAATTCCTACTAGCTGAGGGTGTTTAAATTTGTTGTTCATGTAATTCAAACAATTGTTAACTTTAATATTGATTTCTTTTCTCAAACCGATATGACAGTTTAGAATTTAAGGACATTTTGCTTGGATATAAGTAACATTTTTTTTTCTTGAGCTGCAGAAGTCATACCAACGGTTTTTATAAATTTTAGCAAATGTATATTAAAAAACAGTGTTAAAAAATAAAAAAAAATGTATTCCGATTTTAAGTTATTGAATATTTTACAATTGTACATATCTTACCCTTTTCAATTCTTTTTATGTTATCTTGAACAAAAGAAGAGTTTTATAGTTTTTTGATGGATTCTTATTTATTAATAATAACTTAAAAAAGCATTCAAATGTTTGGAAAAACTTTTTTCATCCTCCATATCTCAAAAACTGGTGAAGATATAAACTTTAAATAAAGTCAAGAGGTGCTAAAAGAGCTTATAAACAAATCCGTTTAGTGCTTTTTTTTTAAATTATTTCATTTATAAAAAAAAATTGTGAAATACGGTTGACCCCATATAAAGGGTGTCCCAAAATTAACGCAAGATTTGAATTAAATAGAAAACGCCGTTTTTAGTCTTTTGATAGTTATATTTTTATTGACTCGTAAAGAACATAGGATAGGGTTATGTATGGAATAACACATCGGACAAATGGCGGCAAACGGCTTTGCATGCACATGCGCACTCTTTTGTTGAAATTTTCCATGACCATTCTGCATAAATGTGGCTGAATTTCGTTGATGCAGCGTTGAATCTCCTCCTTTAATGCACGGGTGGTTGTGGGCTTGTTGACATAGACTTGTGATTTCAAATAACCCCATAAAAAGAAGTCTAATGGTGTTAAATCACACGATCTAGGAGGCCAATTTTGATCACCGAAACGAGAGAGTACACGACCTGGAAATGTCTCATGCAGTAATTGAATTGTTTCACGGGCTGTATGACATGTGGCACCGTCTTGTTGAAACCACATATTGGACACATCAATATCATCCAATTTTGGCAGAAAGAACTGTGTAATCATGTCGCGATATCGAGTACCAGTAACAGTCACTGCTTGACCAGCATCATTTTCGAAAAAATATGGCCCAATTATGCCTCCAGCCCAAAATCCACACCATACAGTCACGCGTTGTGGATGCATTTGTTTTTCGACAATCACATGTGGGTTCTCCGAACCCCAAATGCGGCAATTTTGGCGATTGACAAAGCCATCAAGATGAAAATGTGCTTCATCGCTTAGGATGATTTTGCTCGAAAAATCAGGGTCAATTTGTTGTTGTTCAATAATCCATTCAACGAACTTTCGTCTCTGTCCATGGTCATTAGGCTTCAATTGTTGTGTTAATTGAATTTTGTAAGCATGAAGACACAGATCTTTGGTGAGTATACGCTGTAGAGAGGTTCTAGAAATTTGCAATTCTTGTCCACGACGTCGAATTGAGGTTCCTGGATTGTCAGCAACACTCTCACGCACTGCTTCGATATTCACATTTGAACGGCCTTTTTTTGAACGACCAGTGTGTTTGGCGTCTCCAACGGATCCAGTCTCCATGAATTTTTCAATTAATCTCTTCACAGTTGACGAAGTTAAAACACTATTCCGACCATATTTTGTATGAAATTTTCGAACTGCAACCGCCAAGCTTTCACTATTTTTGAAATATTCTTTAATAATGAAGACACGTTGTTCTCTCGTGTAACGCTCCATTTTTAATAACCCTATACTGTTAGCTGTCAAATTGCTTTTTTTTCAGGGTTGCCAACACTTCACTGCACAAATGGCGGCAAATTCAAATCTTGCGTTAATTTTGGGACACCCTTTATCTCTCGAACCAATAGCGCTAGCGACTTCAATTAAATATTTTAATCGACAATAAGGCCGACTTTAGTTAAAGCCGTTCTTTATTTTAAAAGTCTTGTTTAAATTTTTAATAGTTTTAAATACTAAACAACTCTTCTAACTAATGAAGGTTTTAAACGTGACCTATAGCTTTAGTATGTTTTAACTTCACATGAAGTTCTTGTAATCGGTCCGATTTTTGGAATTAAAAATTTTGATATTCTTGACGTTTCAAGGTCCCTAGAATCTAAATAAAAGACTTTTAACGTGATGTCTGAGTGTGCGTGTGCTTTTTCGTCGTCCATATCTCAAAAACCAGTAGAGACATCGGCTTCAAATAAATTTTGTTATACAGGAAAGTCGAAATTTAAAAAAAGTGAACATTTTGGAAACCCAAAATATCTCAGGAACCAATAAAGTTAGCGATTTAAATTTAATTTTATATAAAATATTGTGACGTGATACCAAACTGATGTAGTTTTGAAAAATTCAATTAACGGTGTTTTTATAAATCAAAAATATTTTACGAACAAGAAAAAATTGTATCTCCAAAACAATTTTACGCAAAGTAGAATAACTTTTTCAACATTTGGTAAGATTTTGATAAAAATCGAATTGACAGGTTTTTTACAAAAAAGAAACACTACTAAAAGTTGGTAAAAATTGATTTTTGACTTAAATATCTTTTTAAAAATGTAATATATTGGCTTCAAACTAATTGCATCTCAAAGAAAATATTGTTTTCGACATTCAGTGAAATTGTTTTAAAAAAACAACAGTGAGATTTTTTATTAACAAATAAAATCTACAAAAAATAGTAAGCAAAATTGGTAAAAATTGTTATTCGATGTTCGATATCTCGTGAATAAATGAAGGTATTGCCTTCAAAATGATTTCATTCTGTGCTAAATTTTGTTGTTAACGTAAGATATTATTCTTAGAAAAATACAATTTGTATGTATAAGAAATACGAATTTTAAAGAAATGCTACTAAAACTGGTAAAATTGGTTTTCGACTAACATTCTCCTTAACAATAATAGATTTTGAAATCAAATTACTCGTATTTTATCATATGCAAAATATTGTTGGTAATTTTTTGTTGATTTTTTAGAAAAATTCAACTGACAACTTTTAAAAATAAAAACACGAAAACCTAAAAAAACAACAAAAAACTGATAAAGTATGGTTTTAGACTCAAGTATTAGGAGAATTATGAAAGATATTGATATCAAATTATTTATCTCTCACGAAATATTGTTATGAATATTTTTTTAAGTTTTAAGTAAGGTCGAAGATGTTGAGAGGTTTATAAGCAGGAATGAAGGGCGAAAAATGTATGAGCAGGTGCAACGAAATTACCAAATACATACATAAACCTCGAACCGAAGGCTTGAAAGACGAAAGTGGAAACATCATAGTGGAACCGCAGTCAATGCTGAGGATATGGAAGGTCCACTTCTGCAGACTGTATAACGCCGACGACGAACCGAATTCCGCCGTCAGGCAGGATGACCCATTCAACATAGGTGACGAAAGCCAACAATCCCGTCTTCCCGACTTAGACAAAGTAAAGATTGCCATGTCTAAGCAGATGGCTTGAATGCCGAGCTCTTCAAAGCAGCTGAAAATAATTTGGTTAGGAGCATGCACTAACTTATCTGTAAGATATGGTCGGAAGAAAGCATGCCCGATAAATGGAACCTCAGTATTGTTTGTCCGATTCTAAAAAAAGGAAACCCTCTAAACTGCACCAACTATAGAGGCCAGGAAAGTCTATAGTCGAAATATTCACATTACGGCAGATCCTGGAAAAACCCAAGAACATTAAATCGACACTCACCATCTCTTCATCGATCTTAAGGCCGCATATGAAAGCATCTACAGGGACGAGCTGTATATAACCATATTTAGTTTTGGCATCCCTGCCAAACTCGTCCGTTTGTGCAGGATGACCATGGAGAATTGACGCTGCTCCATAAAGGTTGGAAACAACTTAACCTTTCGATGTCAAAAAAGGTTTTAGAGAAGGTGATGCGCTGAAATGCGATTTTTTTAACATCGTACTTGAAAGAATAGTGCAGAGCTCCCACGTCAACACTAGAGACACTATCATTCAAAAGCCTGTCCAATTACTAGCATATGCTGATGACATTGACATCATCGGAAGAACTCGTACTGACAATGGGGCTTTTGTGAATATTGAGGCGACAAAAATGGGTTTAGCGGTTAATAAAGGCAAAGCAAAGCACACGCTGTCATCAATAAACCGATGCCTCGGTCAAAACGTAACCATCGACAGACGTAATTTTGAGGTAGTTAAGGACTTTGTCTACTTAGGCTCCGCTATGAACATAGAAATCAACATCAACGCTCAGATTAAACAAAGAATTACTCTTGATAACCACTGTTGCTTTGGGCTAATTGAGTAGTAAAGTTCTCACTCGAGAAACCAAAGTATCGCTATATATGACCCGAAAAGTGTTTTCCGATGCTCCAATGCTCCGGCCTGAAAAGTCCTAAAATCCACCCGAAGACCGTGGATCAGGTGGCTCGCACAAGTGGAAAGTGACCTCACCCACCTTGCAAAACGCAACTGGAGACATCTAGCTAGGGACCAAGCTAGACTTTGAAAAATATTGATTTTGCAAATCGAAATAATGTTATGTTTCCAATAACCTTAAAATGTAGTTTTTTAAAACTAAATAAAAAAGAGGCTGGAATTTAACCCACACTAAAATCTTCACATTTCTGCCTGTCCGTTGATATTTCCAAAAGTTTTTATTCAAATTTGGTGTCATGTCAAAATTTATAATGCAAAATTTAACTAAAGTAACTAGCGTTATTGTTTCTAGGGATATTTGGTGTCAACCAAATTTTTAACTTTTATTTAAATTGCTGAAGTAAAAAAACCACCCACACACTTTTTTGAAAGTCTTTTCTGCATCTTTTGATATTATTATTTGTTGAACAAAATTTATTTAAAGTTGATGTCTCTGCCGGTTTTTGAGGTATGACCAGCGAAAAAAGGTATCCCGACGTACGGGCATACGCTCAACTAGATATGCATTTTTTAATACTTTTAAAATATCTCAAGTTTGTATTGTTTGTACTGTCGAAGCGTTTTGACATGGTTGAAATGGTTTAACAAAACAACCACTAAACTATTACTACAGTAATGAATAGTAAAAGTAGACCATGGAGTATTATTTTTGTTTTTAATTGAAAAATCACGTAGATCTGTTTTTCTGAAATTATATAATCCCACATTTTTTGACACTGCCCAAATGGGCTTATTATTTCCCTAATTACAGTTTGTTTTAAAAATTCACAATTAAACACCGAAAAGTTTTTCTTTTTCTAAGTATTCTTCCTGACTGGAAGTAATGTGTTTCTATATAATCGCTTACAAGATTCAATTTACATGCGCTGTAGTCTTTAACTTTATTTTTGATTTCTTTGAAATTTACAAAAAATAAATTAAATTCCCTCTTCAATTTTCTCCTATTTCCTTTTACCAATGAAAAACAAAATTAATAAATATAGTCAGATCGTATAAAACGTGATATCCAAAACATTGATACATCAATCTACCTCTCTTTCAAAAAAAGCTACACATATGTAGATTGACTTTGACACATTTTATTTAATTTCCAGTCTAGCATTTTTGTGCAATTCAATACAATATACTTTCCTTTTAACTTTATACCTACCCTTAACACCCTCAACAACAACGATACGAGTAACAACAACAAAAAATACCAATTCGATTTTTCTTATGGTAATAGCTTATGTCAAAAGCTTTTGAAAACGAAGAGCGCATTCCTTGAAAAAGCTACTACGACTACGAGTATAGATACCTAATACCTTACCTACCTTATCTTGATCAATTTAATATCATCGACATTTTGGATTCGGCAATATATGCAAGTTGCAACTCATCGCGTCTGCAGTGCCCTTTCGTCTGCCGAAAACGGCTTTGTCGATTCGTTTGAATCAAAGTTTGTATGTTTCTTACTTTGACAGATCCAACGTATCTAATTCCAACCGATATACCTGTCAAACTATATTCAACCACGCACGACATCAATTCTATATCCTTCGACAAGCACTGCACTGTACACAATACGCCGCGCCTGCCTGTCTGTCTATCTATCAATGATGATGATATGTGCTATGTGCACTTTTCCACATTCGTTGAATTGCGATTTACTCTTTCGTCGTCCTTAGAAGAAAAATCCCACCCACCACCATACCTGCCGCAGCCCCGTCTTTATTTGTTCAGGATTCCCTTTAGCTGGGTGTTGATATCCTTTCTGTCAAAGTTTAGTTTCCTTTCCACTTCGATTTTATTATCTCGTTATAACCAAACACATGAATCGGGATATCTTTCCTCTCTCCAAAAAAAAAAAAACAAGATGTCTATGACCGGAATAATATCCTGCTACCAGTCATGCCAGACAAATCATGGTTTTGGAACGGTTTCGGTTGCTTTCAAATTCAAACGCACTGCAAGAATAAAATGGTACGTCAACTTTTTGTATAGAGTATATCGTCGTATCACCGCCTCGCCGTCCGCCACCATTCATATCGCTATACATCGTACTCGCTTGTGTTCTTCCTGCTAAGTGACAGGAAAAAGGATGCCACTGATGGGTTCATTGATCATTTAGTCACACACAGTTTGACAGTCGATACAATTAATTTTCGTAATGGAACATCAAAATGTTATTTCCGTGGATATTGTCATAGAACTAAATTCTCTGCAAAAACAACCATCATCTTTATAATGCAAATTTGCTGTCGAAATTATCCTTTCCCGTAGTTTGAGTGAATTTCTTCAAAACCCAGAACCCAAGACCTACACCAGCCACCAATCTATACCAATTCACCAGTATTCAGCAAGAGGAAGGAAACAATCACCTAATTTATTGTATTACATTACGTCCGGGACCGGGTTCTTTACGTTTTCTAGTGCGGATAAATAGGAAGAAGAAACTTTGTGGTGGTGTCCTGGTAAAGTCGGCTAAGAGTTGTGGTGGACGCAAGACGCGGTCTGCTGCTGTGAGCGGATTCGGGGATGCGGGCGAACGTCCATCCTAAGAATCAATTATTTAAATTAAAAGTCGAATGAACAACACAATTGGGATTGGGAGGAGCAATAGCCATAAGCCATGTACCTATGTACGTACATAGTTCAACAAAACGGGTTGCTTTTGCTCTGATGTTCTGTTGCATATAACCCATCACTTCCTTGTGCTTGCTCTAAGGACAAGCCAACCCAACCAAGCCAGACATTCTGGAATGGTAACGTTTTATATTATATTTGCGACTTCAGGATGTTAAAAGGATATTTTGCAAATATTCTTGTTCTGTTCGGTCGTCTTATGGTTTTTGGGTTGAAATGAAAGTTTTCTTGGGAATTTGTTCGTGTCGTTGAAATGGAGCGGAGGCACTCACCTCCACAATTTTTGCGTGAAAAATGCTCGCCCATCGCCATCGCCGCCGTCGCTATCGCCATCAGCAAATCAAATTAATATTGCAGACATTTCGCACCATCGATTTTAACTATGGGAAAAAGCGTTTGCGTCAAGATATTTATGATAATCGGTTAGTTCGTTCGTCCTTGATGTACTCGTATATATGTATAAAGAAAGTCGTTGGGTATTTTACGGAGCGTTATTTTATTCATTTTTGTATGTTTTTTTTTTCCTTATTTTGTATATTTTTAACAATTTCCTCAAACTGTTCTCGCTTAAGTTGATGAGATTGGTTCGAAATTGTGTTTTTCTTCGATTTCAATTTTTTGGGTTAAATTTGGTTATTATTTTGAAAGTCTTTCCTGCAAAAGTTTGATGTTTTAAGTTTGTTTTTTTTTTGGACGTCTTTCATTTCGACGGAAATTGATGAAATAAACTAAAAACGTTCTTATTTGCAGAAAATGATGCAATTTTGCTAGAATTTTTTATATTTATATATGTATAAGCAATGCATAGGGTATTAACGCGTTTTACTAGTTTCGGTATTTTTCATTAGAATTGAGTGGTTTTCCACAGGAAGTCACAGAGTCTGATGTATGGAATATAGTTTTAAGTGTGCTGGAGGAAGTTTGGAGAAAAAATAAAACAATCTAATAAAATAGTTGTTTAGAAAATTTAGGAATTAGACTTATAATTTCCTATATGAATACTGTTATCCCATTATTTCACATCATATTTAGGTTTGGTAACATATTTCTCGAACTACTAAAACAATTTCGATGCCACAAATTAAGTGTTAGGATTTGTTACTTATCTTGAATTATATGTCATTCATTGAATTACTAATTTCCTTCGAATGACAGTAAGAATTTTTCAAAATGTTTGTTCTTTCAAGCAAACAAGAAAAAATAAAAACCACAACCAAAACAAATAAAACCAGATCACCTCGAGCTTCAAATAAATTTCCTCTAAAAATATTAATAAAAAGCTGCAGTATACAGAAATGTATATTTCACATACAATATACATAATAAACGATTTATTTTGGCGTTGATGAGCACACTCACATTGATAATAAACCAAATTTATTTATTGTTTCTTTATTATTTAATATTTTTAAACCTCAAAAATTGGAACTCAAAGAAATGGTGTGGCGCATTTGTTCAAACAAATCAAATTGGTAGCAGCGTTTTTTTTTCTTTGGGGGCAGTGATTCTAAGAATTTTTTCAAGTTGTTTATTTTGTATAGCTTGTTTGTATTTTTAAAATTTATTGTATATAATAAATGTTCAATCATAAATGTCACAAGTATTTAATCTTAAATGAAGATTATAATTTTGAAAGCAAAAATATCAGAGTACATAAATCCATTTTTTAATTTCCCTCTATATAAGGTAAAGCATTTGTTTCATTAAAAAAATATAAGATTTTAATTTAAAATTATAAAATAACGAATCTGAAAAAGTAAATGACAAACTTAAGACCAATTGTTTACGTACCAGTCCTTCAATTCTGATATAATGGGTTTTCCAATATAAGAGGTTTCATCACTATCAATAGGTATTTGTCACGTTTGATGCAGTCATATTTTGACATTTGACAAGTAAGAATTAAATTATTTGGATTTAGGCATTTTAACGAAGCGTTTAGCTTCGCTTCTATCACTTTAAACTTGCCGATGTAGCAGACACGATCATTAAATACACAGATAAATATGCCGAGGCTGAAGAGCAGTCCACCTCAACTCGTCGTCGAACATAACGATTGCACCACCCACGCCCGTCGTTGATATACAAAAATAAATAAATCAGGTGGCGCAACAGTCCGTTGAGAACTAGAGCCTAGGGCCTAGTGACTTACAACTCTCAACCATTCCTGTGTGCGAGTTATGTTGTTAGGAATAGAGGGGACCACCTACAGTTTTTTAAGCCGAATCCGAACGGCTTATTTGAGAAAGCACTTTTCATAACAAGAATTACTCTTGGAGAATTTGTAAATTCCTCACAAGAGGCAGTACCCGTGAAAAAAACTTTAGAAGGCACAGGCAAAGATCGAACCCAAGACCTCTGGCATGACAGTCCAACGCACTAACCATCACGCCACGGGTAATACGGGTTTTGTATTTCTTTGTTTTTAATGTGGCTGGAAATAAAGGCTTATTCTTCTTTCAAAGACCCAATTTTGTTAAATTTTGAATAAGCTAATATGCATCCAAGTTTTTGAATTAAATATGAATTAACTGTACTGCATTATTTTTATAAGGCTTATTATTTCATTGTAAGACCAAAGTTAGGCCCAGTAACTTTGATCTGTATTTCACTGAACTTAACTAAAATCATTGGTTTAATACCAAAATTTAAGTTTCTCCCAATTGCCTCAAAATTGAATTTATCATTTAAACATGTACGTCCAACACGATTCTGTAAATAAAGAATACAACATTTGGAATTTTATAACCTAATACAACTCTGGTATCTGGTTTGTGGTGAATTAATTGCCTTTGAAAATCGTGATCCCCCATCAAAGGTATGCGTTTGACATTTGTTAGTTTGGTCAAAATTTAAAAATATACACAACATTTTTTGTTCATAAAAAAATGATTTATTGTTTTTAAAATGTTTATTTTTTTAATATTATGAAAATCAAAAATTCATTCTTTGCTCTATAATGGAAATGATTTAGTCGCCTAAGAAATATTATGAGATCGTAAAAGTGATATTGGCCTTGAACTTTGCAAACAACAAATAAAGATAAATTAGACTGAATCGTGATCGTGATGAACTTTAAACTGTAGCATTAAATGTTAATTTTATGTTTTTATAATTATCCAAATTTATAATTTCACTAGCTTTTACCCGCGACTTCGTCCGCATTATATATTTTTTTTGGATAGAAGTATGAAAAAACCTGAGCTGTACCTTTTTGTACGTATGTTTGAATTGTGCCGAAATGGGATGAGGCCATACTAAGTGTGATTGTCATAGGTTAGGTTAGGTTAATACATTTTAAGAAGAAGATAGGTTACTGCAATACATTTTTATATACGACGTTTTTTGTTTTTCATTCCTTGGCCAGAACGTAAAGATTTTATGGGTTTGAGACTCGTGAGCACGCTATATATAATTGTCCATGGGAAAAACATTTTTTTTTTTTTTTCAAATTTAGTTGGAGCTAAAATTGCCCTCTCACACAACCACTCCCGATTGACCATATTTATATGCAGGTTTGAATAGACATTATTTTTTAATTCATCTGTGTTACAGACAATTTTACAGAATTCATGACTCAACGTAATCGAGCCGTTACAGTCTGTTGGCATACAATCTTCTCCGATTCTTAGAAGAGCAGCGACATATTGTCCTGCTTGAGAATCATTGTATAGCTGTACTCGCATATTCGTAATCAGACAAAACTTTTTTACATGAACCCATAACACAGATGCTTTCAAACATGCGTATATTTCATCTGCCGATGTGCCTCTAGTAATTACCGGCAGGGTCTGTCTAAAGTCGCCAGCTAAGAGAACCACCATCCCTCAAATGATAGCCCGGTTGTTCTTGATGTCTTTCAGCGTACGATCTAGTGCTTCAATTGCTTTTTTGTGGGACATTGTACATTCATCCCAAACCAACAATTTACACTGCTGCAACATTCTTCCACTCTCACTACTTTTGCTGATATTATTCATACTGGCGTTTCCTCATGAGCTAAGTTCAACGGCAGTTTCAGAACCGATTGCGCTGTCCGTCCACCATTAAGCAGCGTATTCCTGAGAAAGCTACTGCTAAAGCAACTCCATTGTTTTTCCGAATTTGAGCTAACAATAGATTCAAAAGAAAAGTTTTGCCTGTGCCTCCTGGATCATCTAAAAATAGCAAACCACCTTCTCCGCTCGAAATTTTGTGTATAACTGTGTCAAAAACTATTTTTTGTTCTGAATTTAAAAGTTGAACATCCTCTGTTATTCTCTGCTCTAGAGCGACAGTATCATAATTTAATTCTCGAACTAAATCACTGCTCACTTCCCCCAATTCTCTGTGGTCTGGTCATCCCAAATTCAGACAAATCTTTCCCAGTAATATTTACAACGTGATCTTCTACAAAAGTTAACGCCTCATTGTAAATTATATCGGTCGGATTTTGTTCTTGAACTCTGTGTGCGTCTAACGTTGAGGGCTTGATGCACGTGGCGTTAATATATACGTGTATGATAGGTTTAACATGTTCGAAACTTATTTCAGAAGGGTTGGGAATAAGTTGCGGTTTTCCCGTAATACCAATTTTATCCAAATATTATTCAAATCTTTGGTAATTTAGGAGTGAAATCGATCAGATTCCCAGGATCCCATGGGAATGCGTTGTTTTCCCAAAGTCAAAAGTAACTCATGTCCTTTCTTAAGTCATAAACTATCTCCTTACCAAATTTTATTTAAATCTGTTCAGTAGTTTAGGCGTAAAAGCGATCGGCCCACCTGAATTATCCCATGGGAATGCCTCATTTTCCCTGGGTAAAAAGTAGCCTATGTCCTTTCTCGGGTATCAAAATATCTCCATTCCAAATTGCATGCAAATTGGTACAGTAGTTTAGGCGTGATTGAGTAACAGACAGACAGACAGAGTTACTTTCGCATTTTTAATATAAGTATAAGTGAGTCAAGTCGTAGTGCAAAGGTCTTTTAAAAGCTTAATCGAATTTCAACTTAATTTTAAACTAAAAACATGCTGTGAATGATTCCATCTTTTCTATTTTTTTTATCATCTACGAACTCCATCCAACATGATTAACCCTTTTAATTAAAAATTTGTATGTGTAAAGATGTATACGAGTATTTTTGTAAATAATGCTTTAAGGATGAACTCTGAGCATCTTTAGACTTCATCAAAACCTCAGACCGAAGTTTATGTCATATACTAATTTAATGAGCACCACATAATTCCTTTCTCGTTAAACCTCGTCGAATTTAAACCGCTGAAATGTTTTTATTTTTGTAAGGATATATTATACAATACATATATACATTTTAATTAATCAACCAAATCCTTTTTCTTTGCTCTAAAAAATCCACCATAGTTGTAAGTTCTTGCGGTTTAAGAGATATTTGTTTCCTTTGAGCTCAAAGCTGTATATTTTCTTATCAAAGGAAACTTTTTTCTTTGTAATATTTCAATAGTCCTTAACTACTGTGCTGCAGTAGGTCTTCAAAAATATAAAAACTAGGTACAAAAAGTAGAAAAAAAGAATTACACAACCTTTTTTTTTGCACTTTGTGGGTTAACACTCCGTCACTTCCACTCAGACAAACTTGTGTTTCATTTGTTGATTCACATGGTTGGAACTTGGAACTAAGGGGTTTGGTTGTTTGTGTTGGGGTAGTGTGGGGGTGCGGGTTGATATCCGTCAAAGGATTAAAAAGGATTTTATTCAATATACATACAAATGAAAAGCTTTCTGAGAAGGCGTATGAGTAAATTGAATATGTTCATGGGAATTATTCGTAATTCGTCATAAAAGAAAATATTACTTATGTGGGGCAAATTTATGTGCCTCTACATATGTCTACATATGTACATATATACATACATGTTATAGAGAAGCTTATGTATGTTATGTCGTTACATTTACATTGTAAAGAGTAAAATTTGTCACGCTTTTACATATCAAAGAACTTTATAATCGAATGAGGAAAACTTTGTATGTTTTTTTTTCGACGTCGAGTCATGCCGCTTGCCGCACCTCCGCCCGCTGCTGACCGTCAGTAAGGTCTTTATATACTGTCTGATAACTTTTTTCTTTTCGTTTCTTTAATATTAGTCATATGAATTTTTATTTAATTCGTATAGTTATCCATATTGGATAGCTTGTAGACTGCATGTTCCTGTGTGCATTTGATAACAATTTAATGCGTTAAGTTGGAGAATATTTCATTCCCTTTAATGAATCTTGGCGCCAATAGCACGACCACAGCAATCAAATTCGAATGAATCAGTCCGAGTGGTAAAAAATAACTTTATGCGGTAGTTATTAATTAACTCAATGTTTCGAGATCAATAAACTGCTTGTTTTTATTAACTTCCCATAGAAAGTTATTGTAATGGGTCCGATTTGTCAAATTGAAAATTTTGACATTTCTCGACGTTTCAAGGTCCCTAGAGTCGAAATAAAAGGTTTTTAGAAAGATGTCTAAGCGTGCGTGTATACGTGTATACGTATGTTCGTACGTCCGTCCGTCTGTACGTTCGCGAAGTTTTTTTCGTCCTCCATAGCTCAAGAACCAGAAGAGATATCGACTTCAAATAAATTTTGTTATACAGATAATAAGGCAGAAAGATGCAGAAAGGGCTCTCAAGAAAATTGCGTGGGTGGTTTTTTATCATAGCATTTTAAAAAAAGGTGAACATTTTGGTTAACCCTAAATATCTCATGGACCAATAACGCTAGAGACTTGAATTAAATTTAATATTATATATAGTAATATTATATATAGTATAATATGCAATTAACGGTTTTTTTTTATAAATCAAAAAAACTGAAAAAAAAATTGTGACCTTGAAAATTTTACGACCAAAAAAATTTTGTGCAACGAAGAATAATGTTTTTGACATCTGATAAAATTTTGAGAAAAATCTAATTGACAGTTTTTTTTTATAAAAAATAAGAACCTAAAAAAACATTACTCAAAGTTTGTAAAAATTGATTTTCGACTCAAATATCTTTTCAAAAATTTGAGGTTATGGCTTCCAACTAATTTTAACTCATAAGAAATATTGTTTTCAATATTCGGACAAATTTTGAGAAAAATCGAATTGACAGTTTTTTTACAAAAACTAAAAACCTAAAAAAGAATTAATAAAAGCTGGTGAAAATTGATTTTCGACTTTTAAAAATTTGAGATAATAGCTTCTTACTACTTTAAACTTATAAGAAATATTGTTTTCAACATTAGGAAACATTTTGAGAAAAATCGAATTGACAGCTTTTTTAAACAAATAAAAACCTAAAAAAAATTTATAAAAGCTGGTAAAAATTGATTTTCGACTCAAATATCTTTTCAAAACTTTGAAACATTGGCTTCAAACTAATTTTTATTTTTTTTTTAATTATTTATTTTATTGTTTATTTATTTTATTATTTATTTATTTATTTATTATTATTTATTTATTATTATTTATTTATTATTTTTAATTATCTCAAATTTTTGAAAAGATATTTGAGGCGAAAATCAATTTTTACCAACTTTTGTTAATTTTTTTTTTGGTTTTTAATTTTTTGTAAAAAAAATGTCAATTTAATTTTTTTCAAAATTTTACTGAATGTTAACAACAATATTTTTTAAAAGATAAAAGTAGTTTAAAGCCAATATCTCAAAGTTTTGAAAAGATATTTAGTTAGAAGCCATTATCTCAAATGTTTGAAAAGATATTTGAGGCGAAAATCAATTTTTACCAACTTTTATTAATTTTTTTGTTTAGGTTTTTATTTTTTGTAAAAAAAACTGTCAATTAGATTTTTCTCAAAATTTCATCAGATGTCAAAAACATTATTCTTCATTGCACAAAATTGTTTTTTTTTTCAGATTTTTTGATTTATAAAAAAACCGTTTATTAGATTTTTTTTTCAAAAATATACTTGTTTTGTATCACGTTACAATGTATGATATAAAATTTAATTCAAGTCTTTAGCGTCATTGGTTCATGAGATATTTAGGGTTAACCAAAGTTTTCACCTTTTTTTTTAAACTGCTATATTAAAAAAACCACCCACGAAATTTTCTTGAGAGCCCTTTCTGCATCTTTCTGCCTTATTATCTGTATAACAAAATTTATTTGAAAAAACGTCGCGAACATACGGACGTACGGATGTACGAACGTACGTACACACGCACGCACAGACATCTTTCTAAAAATCTTTTGTTTCGACTCTAGGGACCTTGAAACGTCGAGAAATGTCAAAATTTTCAATTTGACAAATCGGACCCATCACAATAACTTCCTATGTGAAGTTAAAAACTAAAATCTACAAAAAATAGTACGCAAATTTAGTAAAAATTGATACATATAGACAAAATTTTAAGTAAGACACATCGACAGACGGGGTGGGAAGTTATCAGTGTGGGTCGCATCCCAGCCTCTTTTCTTATTTATATTTCGTAAACACATGAATAAAAACTATGAAATAGAAATAGCCTTCATTTTGAGGGTAGTAATTTTTGTTATTTATTTTGAATTACAAAAAAAGTGAGTATACGCCATAGAGAACCTACTTTTGTATGTGTATAGATAAAGAAATAACTAGATAGATAAGATTTTTATTGCTCGTTTTGAATATTTTACATTGTTTACAAAAATCATAAGAAGCATGTCATTCTGCCGTCTGCGTAGTTGACAAAACATAAATCGGATACTTATTTTTTATGAAATATAATTTATAAATAAACAAATTAGTTACATGTTATAAAAAGTTATTTTTAATAGTTTACTATTAAGATTAAATATTATCTTCAGAAACTCTCATTAACAATAATTCTCCCCCTATAATTTAGAGCCAGTTTGCAGCACATGCTACAATTTCATTTTCATTCAAAAAAAACATTTCCAAGAACATTTTTTCTGGTATCTTTAAGAATTGGACATTTACCCATGAAGTGAAATACATCTTCTCTCACTTGTAGATTACATAAGGAGCATACTATTGGTAAATCCTCTCTATGTGGAATCAAGTTAAAGGTAAGAGTTGAGTTCACCAGGCAGCTTTACTATCATCGAAATCTACTCTACGCTGTATTCATCCCGAAAATAGTTCTTCGCCTTCTAATTATGATTGACTTTACTGTAAATTGCTTTGTGCAGAGACCCAGTTGCTTTGTTAAGGCGTTTCCCCATAACATTTCACCTACTTTTGCAATTAGGTGGTGCAGTGACTCTTTCTTGTGATTGAAATCAAAGTTATTTATATTTCTTCGCTTCCCATACTTGAGCTGAATAGAACAAGATTAATTCTGCTACTGCCTTAAAATCAGTGTATTAACTGCTGTGTGCGATACTTTTGTTTGAGAATCACCTACTCCAAGATGCGCTGATGGCGGCTTTTGCGCTTGTAAGCTTTTCTATCAGATGCATTTCCATATTTAATTTTGTATTTGAACTCTTTGACTATCTCTATATTCTCACCATTGAAGTTCCATTTTTCATTAAAGAGGTTTCTACCTCCTCCGTTCTTGAAAATCATGATCTTGGACTTTTCCGTATTTACTATTAGGTTCCATATTTTAAAGTATTAAAAATAATAAGCTGTAGTGATTCTGACGATGACGCGAGAACCACAATATCATCCGCGAACAACAATATATTCTCCAGCATGTTCGATACCAGCAGGTAAGAAAATCTGAGCTTTTTGCTGAACATCTCGTGAATGTTTTTAAAGTATTTTCAGCAAATACGGCTTAAGATACTTTACAGTTTGTTGATAGTAACGACGTATGCAAACAAGTTATATCATACAAAAATCACCAGTGTATATGCCACATCATGGGAAAATTACAGAAGTCATTGTTGTACCTAAACAATGTAAGATATCAACAGAAGTAACATTTTGTAGACAAATATCGCTTATCAAAAAATTTTCGAAAAACTTCTACTAAAAAGACTCAGCAAAATTATAGAAGAAAGAAGACTTATTCCGAACCATCAATTTGGATTTGAAAATAAACATTCTACAATAGATTAAGTACAGAAAATCACAGATGTCAAAAACAAGTACGCTTGGCTAATTTCAAGCCTTTGAAAATGTTTGGCCAATTGCACAAGGACCTTTTTAGGCAGTACTACAATATATTGAAATCATATTTTACAAACCGACTCTTTAGAGAACGGTTCGACTAAAACTACTCGGAACTAACGAAAATTGAAGCCTGTATACCACAAGGTGGTGTGTTAGGACCAACCTTGTTTCTTTTATTAACAGAAAAATGTAGGAAAGAATTCTGACATATCTACATATCTAGAACAAACTAATGTTATATAAGAAAGTGATAAATTACGTTTGCTACTATGGCATCGAACTATGGGGCTGTATAAAGGAAACAAATGCTAAGCATATCAAAAAGTTCCAACATAAAGTCCTTAGGGGAATAATAAATGACCATTAATATTTTAGAAATAACGATCTACATCGTCACCTTCAAATTGGAATGGTTACAGAAGTTGTCAAGAAGTGGAAAAAGCGTCTCAAATTTACGAGACATTAAAAAGAAACAAGCCTCAAGAGCTGATGGTCTAAAAGCTATGAAAAACTATTAAAATTATAAATGTCCCCTAAACTGCATTAGGAATTAAGAAAGAAAAATAATTTGTCGATCTTTCATAGGTTGGTCCTCCTCTGTATCTTGTATATGTAATACAGTTTATTCAATTCTATATACAATTTTGCGGTTAAAATTTGATAAAATTTAAAGAAAATTTCAATAAAACTAAAATAACCACAAAAAATTGATAGAAATAGTTTTTCGATTTGAATATTAAAAAAAGATGACAAACTTTATAAATGAAATAGTAACGCTCTTAGAGAATCCTTAAAATATATGAGCCGTTTATTTTGAAAGTGGCATAAGTCACTTTTTTTTTAATTCGAGATATTTAAGATATTTGTTATACCGTTAATTACCAATACTTCTCTCGAAGAAATCTCAATAGTTCTCAACTTATTAAGTGCAAATTTTTTAAAAATGAAAAGATACCGTTCAATTGTATTTAGTGTTGCCATTAACTCGATTTTTTGAAAAAGTGACTTATGCCACTTTCAAAATAAACGGCTCATATATACTTTCAACATTTCAAGAAATTCTTCTTTTTTTAAAACTGTAAGAAATTATGAATTTGGTCAGAAAATAAAAAAAATTCACAAAAGTAAACAAATCTGTTCTTTGAGATTGAATTAAGATTTTTGAGGTCTACGAGTTTTTAAAAAATTTCAAATCATCATAGCCCCAACCTATACTTAGTCACTTTAAGAGTATTTTTTTTTGTAATTTTTGTAGAACAGTGTTGTTGATGCCATACTTTTAGAAGTTTTTCTTATAAGGGCTTGATAACTTGCCCAATTGGAGAACGTACGTCATCGCTTTAATTGGTTCTTCAGCTTCATCTTGTATGGGTGTTATCCAAGATCCTTACTTAAAACATGCCATAATGTGGTATAAGCGATGCCCAATTCTTGAGAAGACGGTGAAATTAAGTGAATTGGATCCTACGCCTGCAATACAATTTGTTAATTAACAACTTGACAATTGTCAAAATCCGTTTTATAAGCAATTTGTAAATTTTGTAGAATTGTATGATAATAGCTGAAAATTTTCATCTTTTCGTTTCATAATGAAATCGTCAGAATTGTATTTTTCCACAATTGTCAAGAATATTTGCACAAATTTGTACTGTCAATTCTTGAATTTAATACAATTTACAATTTACATATTTAAATAAATTAGGTGGCGCAACAGTCCGTAGAGAATCAGGGCCTAGTGACTTATAACTCTCAACCATTCAGTTTATATGCCGGATCCGAACGGCTAATTTGAGAAAGCACTTTTCATGACAAGAATTAATCTTTGAGAATTTGTCAATTCCTCGCAAGAGGCAGTACCCGTGAAAAAACCTTTAGGTGGCACAGGCAGGGATCGTCCAACGCACTAACCATCATGCCACGGGTACTACTAATTTACACATTTGTTAGTATTTAATTGACAATTGTGACAGAAAACCCAGTTACGGTCAAGTGTTGACAGTGAAAAGATCTAAAATGTTAAACGATATATTTTCAAGTGACAGTGAATCTTCTTTTTTACTTCTATGAATTTGAGGTTAAATGTCACATCTGCTCTCAAGACTTTATAGATTATTGATTGAAAGTGGTATGGACGCAAACGTTATACCAAAGTTCAATAAAATCTAACGAAAGAAATCACCACCAAGTTCAAATACCTTACCGAAATTTGTCTATGCAGAATTGTACGAGTATTATGCAACAATCAAAATTAGCTTTGCTGGGACCATTATCCTATAAGGTTCAATCTTCTTCTACCAGAAAAACACAAAAAACGTGTCATTTGTGCAATATAATATATGTATATGTAGGTTAATGAACGGTCAAACAAAAATAAATCATCATAAAACCTCCCAGAATCGCGAATTACAAGAAAAGAATAAAAAACACACATACAAAATAACAATTATCTTCTGAATATAAACCACCCTCCTCAAAATTGTTAATTTCTCACACATCTTGCTCATAAATTAACGCATTCGCATCTTAAATCTTCTTTTAATTAATTATTTAAAAGTGAACACGAATTCGTCCATCATCAACGACGAAGACGCGCCGCGCTCTGTTATTGCTGTTGTTGTCATTGTAAATGGCCAATAAACCTTTAAAGACGTACAGATACTTATTTTCATCGTCATCGTTTTGGTCTGTGTCGGACAAACATAAAGATAGTTCGGCAAACCAATAGAGGGCGTTAGTTTTTATTTAAATTTTTGTTCAAAAGCCTATTTTCGCATATAGTATGTAAATATATTTAATGTACGTATGCTCATTCAATTCTACTACTAGGTACATATTTTTGCATTAAATAATAATTTTTTGAAAAAAAAAAAATACATACAAATAAAATCATGTATTTAATATTTTTTCCCATACAAATTTGTTTATCTGCGGGATTCCAAAAATACCAAAGTGACAATTAAAACTGTCATCATTTATTATTCGAGTGAAATTAATTTTTCATTTAACCATTCATTTTCTCTCTTTGCAAAGAAAAAGGATTAATAATAATAAAAAATTAAACACAAAAAGTACGTAGGTATAATTTTCGTGTTAAAAAATTAATTTCATTAAAAAAAATAAAAATAAAACGATTTAAAACAACACTGCAGCAGAAGCAATATGAGTGTGGCAGAGCCAAAGTGAAATGACCTCTCAAATTATATTGTGAAACGTGGGGAGGCTTCTACCTACCCCATATAGCATACAGTATCGTGGGGTTATCTTCCAACCACCTCCCTTACCCCCTTCTTTATGCAAAGTGACGTGATATGGTGGTAATAAATTGGGACGCAATTTTGTAGGTTGCATATGCGTCCATTCCATTTCATGTTATGTCCACCCCCATAGGAACAAAATCTTTATTGTTCATCATGCGAAGCATATCCTAAAATATAAATGCCATCAGGCGCTTTCATGAAATGAGAAGAAGCAGCGGTAAGCGAGGGGCTTCGGCTATTCACATCCCTCAAGTGACAATTTGTTAAATTGCTTGTGATATCAGCTCCATTTGGCATAAATGATGGAATATCCTTCAGAAATATTCATAAAATTAAAATTATTGAGGTGAATTTAAAAATATCTCATTTGAAAAGAAAAAAAGAGGCTGGGATGCGAACCACACTGATAACTTCCCATCCCGTCTGTCGATTTGTCTTGCTTTCATATAAAGAAATAGTTTAGTTTGAAAATCTAGTTTTATTAAATAAATTTTTAGTCGAAAACAAATTTTTAGCAATTTAAGTAGCATTTCTTAAATTTTAACAAATTAAATGAATGAAATTAATTTGAGAGATATCAAGAACCGAATATCAATTTTTACCAAATTTGCGTACTATTTTTTGTAGATTTTATTTTTTTATGAAAAAACGGACTGTTGGATTTTTATAAAAAAAAACTACTGAATATCGAAAACAATATTTTCTGTGAAATAAAATAAGTTTGAAGACAATATTTGTATTTTTTTGAAAAGCTTTTTAAGTCGTAAGTAAATTTTTACCAAGTTTTAGTATTGTTTTTTTGTTAGGTTTTTATTTTTTGTAAAAGAACTTGTCAATTGGATTTTTCTCAAAATTTTAAAAGTAGTTAAAGCCAATATCTCAAAGTTTTGAAAAGATATTTGAACCGAAAATCAATTTTTACCAATTTTTATTAATTTTTTTGTTTATATTTTTATTTGTTTGTAAAAAAACTGTCAATTCGATTTTTTTCAAAATTTTACTGAATGTTGACAACAATATTTTTGGAAAGATAAAAGTAGTTTAAAGCCAATATCTCAAAGTTTTGAAAAGATATTTGAACCGAAAATCAATTTTTACCAACTTTTATTAATTTTTTTGTTTAGGTTTTTATTTTTTGTTAGAAAACTGTCAATTCGATTTTTTTCAAAATTTTTCCAAATGTTGAAAACAATATTTCTTATAAGTTAAAATTAGTTGGAAGCCATAATCTCAAATTTTTGAAAAGATATTTAGGTCGAAAATCAATTTTTACCAACTTTTGTTAAATTTTCTTTTCTCAAAATTTTACTGAATGTGGACAACAATATTTTTTTAAAGATAAAAGTAGTTCAAAGCCAAGTTTTGAAAAGATATTAGAGTCGCAAATCAATTTTTAACAACTTTTATACATTTTTTCTTAGGTTTTTATTTTTTGTTAAAAAACTGTCAATTCGATTTTTCTCAAAATTTTTTCTAATGTTGAAAACAATATTTTTTATAAGATAAAATTAGTAAGAAGCCATTATCTTAAAGTTTTAAAAAGATATTTAAATCGAAAATCAATTTTTACCAACTTTTATTAATTTTTGTTTAGTTTTTTATTTTTTATAAAAAAAACTGTCAATTAGATTTTTCGCAAAATTTATCAGATGTCAAAAACATTATTCTACGTTGCACAAAATTGTTTTTTTTTTTCGGTTTTTTTGATTTATAAAAAAACCGTTTATTGGATTTTTTTCAAAAATATACTTGTTTTGTATCACGTTACAATGTATGATATAAAATTTAATTCAAGTCCTTAGCGTCATTGGTTCATGAGATATTTAGGGTTAACCAAAATTTTCACCTTTTTTTTAAACTGCTATGGAAAAAAAAACCACCCACGCACCTTTCTTGAGAGCCCTTTCTGCATCTTTCTGCCTTATTATCTGTATAACAAAATTTATTTGAAGTCCATATCTCTTCTGGTTCTTGAGCTATGGACGATGAACAAAACGTCGCTCGCGAACGTACGGACGTACGAACGTACGTACACACGCACGCATAGACATCTTTCTAAAAATCTTATATTTCGACTCTAGGGGCCTTGAAACGTCGAGAAATGTCAAAATTTTCAATTTGACAAATCGGACCCATTACAATAACTTCCTATGGGAAGTCAAATATTTATCAGAATTTCCAATTATGGTAACTTAGTACCTGTTTACTTCTTGGACTATAAGTTCATCAAAGAACATCATCATGAAATAAATTAAGATCTAGTCTTGATCACTTTCTAATCTAAGAGAAGGAGTGCTATTTATATTGACATTTTACTCTTGTATATTTATTGTAATGATTGCCCGATTGACCTGAGAGTGATTAACGATTGTGATATTTCTATTTAAGGTTTAATTTATTGTTTTTATTTTTTCTTAAGTACTTCAGATGGTTGTTTATGCAAATTATTATATTGAAACTTTGTTTTAAACTGGAATTATATATTTGCATTGTAAAAACATTCAAAAGATAATCATGGCTTTAAATATAACTTAATTGAATTTGCATTTGCGTTAGTCCACTATTTATAACCACTGATGGATGTTTCATGTTTTATTAAGTTTTTGTTTCTAAGAATTTAACATTTTTGTTAATTTAAATATTTGCATGAAAAAACTTCTGGCAAAACATACAAAATTGGTAATTTAGTTTGTTTTGTAGTTTTAGTTGTTGAGATAATTGAGTGAATTCAGTTTATAAGTACATTATGAGAGTATCTATAACTTTATCTTTGAGGTAAAAGTAGGTCATAACCCAAACGAAGCTATGAGAAAATTTGTATGGTGGCCACTGGGTTTTTGAATGGTTGAATAGAGTTTTTATTGTAACTCAAGGGTATTGCTCATTTCTGGCACAAAATTTATATATCCCTCTTCCTTCAAGATGTTTTTGTCTTTGTCATTCTGGGTACACCTTGGATGGAATATATTAAAATTTTAACGATAAAACAATTATAGTTTTTTGTAGGAAGATCGGATCGGATAGAATAACATTTGATTCACATTGATTTTTTCACTTTCAAAAAACTTTGTTAATTTTAATAATGAAATTTCAGACATTTTTTACTCATTTAATTTTAAAAAGATTAATTTTGTTTAACTTAATTCCATATTGTCTCAAGTAGATTGGTATCGTTTGAATAATTGTTTAAATGCTAATTCTAAGACCTTTGAATTTAATTATATTATTATGTTTAATTGTTTTGTTGAATCTTATCCTCTTGAAATTTTGAAATTGAAATCTTTTGTAACAGACTGGCACAATAGTGAAATTAAAAGCTTAACAACTGAAAAAAAAAACAATTGGACTGTAGTTTTACTGATTTCAGTAACACGTTCGACAAATTCTCGATCATACTTATTGGATGGACCATTTTTTATGTTTTTCAATGGTTGCGAATTAATAGCGTTCCACAAGGTAGTTATTTAGGTCCTATTCTCTTAATTTTATTTGTAAACGATTTATCGTCTGTTTTCTCTAAGTCAATTTTCAATATTGTTTCAAGTTCTCGTTTTCTTTTTAACATTGATAAATACAAAACTTTTCGAACAACCTTATGATTTATGTCTTCGCTTTAGGTGTATTTTAAAACAATTTATAATCATTACAAGGGATACAATTAAAAAGTGAAATTATATTGTATATAAATTAATTCAGAGACCTTCAAATAAGTTGTCAAAAAAGGTATATGTCAGCACTGAATTTAAAAAGATATTTGCCTACAAAAAGCATCCTAACCTAAGTAGCCGCGGCTAGATTGAATAAATTCCAAGCGATAGGCCCAATTTTCGATCATTTTCTCAAGCAATTACGACCGTAAGTCAATACCGTGCCTAACATTCTCTTCCAAGGCGTCAATTGTCTTTAGCTTATCTGCGTAGACAAGCGAGTTTATATAACTCCACAACAAATAGTCCAGCGGTAACAAATCGCACGATCTTGGAGGCCACGCAACAGGCCTATGCCGTTAGGTAGTGCGCTCACAAAAAGTTTCCTTCAATAAATTGATTACTTCGTTGCGTGGTGCGACCTGAATCATTGTTTTGGTAAACGAATGATTTTCAGAAATAAGTCTATTTATTAAGAAATTTTACAATTTCATTAAATGTCAGAATCTCTTAATTAATGCATCTTGGAAGATAAAAACTAGTTTTCTCGGCTAAAAATAGAAATTTTTTTTGCTATTGGTAACTTCAAGTTCTCAGCTTTCTCATACAAGATTTTGAAAGGTTTTCGATACCAAACTTATTCGTGTACACTTTTGTGTTTGTAGAGGTCTTGAAATATTAAGAGAGGTCTGGAGATTTCAAGGTAGGACTAAAACTATCATATAAGCTCTAAAGATTTCAGGAAAGGTGTTGAAAAACAAGGGAGGTTTTAAAATATCAAAGGAGTTCTAAAAATATTAAGGGAGAGTTTTAGATTTCAGGGGAGGTCTTAAAAAAATAAGAGAGGGTTTGAAATATCAAGGAGGGTTTGAAATATAAAAAGAGGTCTGGAGATTGTAAGTGAGGCCTTCAAAATTCTAAAGGAGGTCTGTGAATTTCAAGTGAGGACTACAAATATCAAGAAGGATTTTGAAATACTAAGGGAGGTCTGGATGTTTCAATGTAGATTTGGGTATTTCAAGAGATGTCTTGAAATGTTAATTGAAGTATGGAGATTTCAGGGGAGGTCTTAAAATATCAAGCGACGTCTAGAAATTTTAAGGAAAGTTTTTAAAGAACAAGGGAGGTTTTAAAATATCAAAAGAGAATTGGAGATTCCAAGGTATCGAATTAGTTCTTAAAATATGAGTGAGGTGTAGAGATTTGTAAACTAGAAAGAAGGTTTTTAACATTTAAAATGTTTCCTTTGCATACATTTTTTTTTCGGTAAATCATATTTTTTGTGATGAATTCCTTCTTTTTTTATAAGTAATCTTAGGTTGAGCTAAGACAGAGGATGAAAGGTGCGTCATATTAAATGGCGTGGGCTAGCCAAACCATAATCAATAACCAAAAATATTTGCAGACTAAAAATTATTGTTTGGCCGAAAATAAAAAGTTTTCTACTAGCTTTATAATAGGCAATTCGTTGTGACAGTTCTTGTTCAAAATTTGAAACGCAAGAAAAACAGAAAGTTTCAAAGATTATAATTAATTTTTAGTTACTACTTAAAAACAACTTTCGAGAGTCCCTGCACCGAGTGTTCTCGTTTTATTTTTTGTATACATATACATATACATATACATACATTGTTTTTAATTTTATGCTCCCTCAAAATTGGCTTAATCATATTTTTCACATGAAGATCAATACTGAAATCGATTATGGGGCAAAGTGAAAAATTAGCAACAACTTGCTGTGGGCACAGCAACTATCAGCTGATACGTGTCACTTTGCATCCATGAACATGCAGTATGAACAAAAAGACAGGGCTGAATTGAATAAATAGCTCAGCTTTAACTCGAATAAGGCCCATTTTATTATTGATTCATCTTTTTTTCACAAAACTTATTAAAAAAAATGTAAAAATGGGTTAATGTCCTTAAAACAAGTTTGAAACAAAAAATAGCTCAAAAAGTAGCTTTGTTTTCAAACATCTGACCATTTTAAAAGTGCTCCCTATCCTTTGAAGTATGAGTCCGTCACTGTGATTAACAATAGTTATTTTCCTCCACCCTATATACCGAGACTAGATGATATGCAAAAAGACATGTAGGTAGGTACATAACTACATATTACATCCATTATCATAATGGCTTGAATCTGTAATTTGCGCTACTGCCCGCCTAGAAGTGGGTGGTGTAATAGCACCTAATAGTCGGTTGCTTAACATACGAAACAAATCGAAGTATACTTTAAAGTCAGTAGGTAGGTAAGGTATGTGCCCTTTTAGTTTTAACTCGGAAAACTAATCCAATGACCTGGTATCTAGTTTAATTCAAGTTTGCGGATACCTTGTGAAAGTGTATTTTTAAAGCCCTAGCCCTAGGGTACCTGTGTATAGTGTGGTCTTGTTTAATAAACTATTTTTCACAAGAAACTCATCATACAATACTACGAGAGTATAGAAGAGGCAGTTGTTGACTAAATGATGCTTCTGAGGAAAGGCTGCTTGATGTTGATGTTGATGCAACTGCGATATAAATGGACTCAGACTTCTCTCAGAAAGAAGTCTTACAAAAAAAAGGAAACAAAAATAAAAACCTACGAGTATCAGAAACTGACTTCGGTCAGTGACGGCAGTGCCGACAAAAATTACCACAGAAGAACAGGAAATATGCATTTAATCATCATTTGTGAACACCGCAAAAACAGCAGCCAAAGTAGGTATGTGTATAGTGCCATGGCAACATCGACAAGGGCAGAATTAGGGGCAGCAGCACGAAGCAACAGCAACAGCAGCAGCCGCCACAAAGCTCAAGTTAAGATGATGAAGCACCAAAACATAAGGAGTACACGTTGTTGGTAGGTATAGAAAAAGGTACCTAACCTATCACTAAGTATTGAAAGAAGCCTGAAGGACGTTTGGCGGTTGAGTGGATACCACCACCATGGTTAATATGCTCGATGCGGTTTTCATGGCAGGACTTTTTTGTTGTTGTAGTTTTTGCCTTTTTTTTTAACTTGGTTTTTTGACATAATTTCCAAGCATCTGGTAGAATGGAATTTTTGTCGTTTTCCTTAAGATTTCTCCTCTTATAATGGTCGTTTTGTTTCTTCGTTCATTCTTTTTCATTTATTTTTTTTGTGCAGAAGAAGGATTAAATAATTGCTCTGCAAGTATGAATGCTGGAATTTTTAGGGTTGCTATGGCAGAATATATTATGCGTGCGCTGCGCATATACCTACATAAGTAAGTACTGATGAAGCATAGAGATGATCCAGTTTGATGAGTTTTAGGAATGCAATTCATTTGAAAAGTTCTTCCCTGCGTTGAAAATTGTGCAATTTTTTTGTTGTTCTATTTTTCGAATGTAAATCCATTAGAGAAACAGCAGTAATTAAAAATTTCATAATTATTATGTATGTAGTTGGTAAAATGTGAAATTGGATACCTATTATCTCTATTGCTTGGGTGATAATTATACATTATGTATGATTCAGGCAGGTGTGTTTGAGATGTAGAAAAATTGTTTTGAAATGGTAAAATTTTAATTTTTTAATATATTACTCGGGGAACATATTAAATTTGAAAAATTATATAATGACTGTCATCTTTGAAAAACAACATTCATCGATTGAAAAGTTGTCAGTTGAATAGTTTGGTCTTAATTAGTACTTAATTAGCTCTGAAGATTTTAGTGGTCGATTTTTGAGCTAATAAATGACGATATTTTAATATTTTTTCAACCACCAACATCTTTTATAAAACTAGATATCTCCTAACAAATTTTGGATCATAATTTTTGAAGGCAGCTGTACTTGTACTTGTACTTTTTTTTATATTAAATAAAACTTTAACTCCTTACTTATGAAAGCAGGTAATTATTTTTGAAGTATGCTTGTGGGAATGTTGGATTAAGAATAAGTTCAGAGTTTGGAAAATCAATTTGTATGCTTGAGAAATATTTGAAAATTCAATTCCTTGTGTGGAGTTTTAAAGCATACTTTGGTCGAAAAAATATGTTTAAGAATTCAAAAATAAAAAAATTAAACAAAATTGTAGATTAAAAAGAGTTTTGACAGGTCCAAAGACAATTCACTGTAAAACTAAATTTGTTTAGTTTATAAGGGGCCATACCGTTTTGAATGAGGGGCGAAAAACAGTATTCTATGCGACCTCAATTCCATATGATATCTGAAACTGTCTTTAAAGTGGTAAAGCTTTTAATATTTTCCAAAAATATCAATATGTTTTTTTTTTTTTAAATGCCAAATAGTCAGTATTTATCTAATCAAAAACATCCTCTTAGATTCAAATTGAAAAAATTAATTTCGTGCATTAAAAAACTAAATTAAGGAGCTCTGTTTCGTTTTGTGTAACGAGACGTCCCGACTGTACAGGAGTCGCCTATCCACGGTTCTTCGTCTGACGTGGTAGATTAGCGGAACTGCCAATCTATCCTGTATCAGACCGCATATGTCTAAGAAGAGGAATGCTTCTGGTGAAATGAAGCCGCTTAAGCGTGCACTCTCAAAATACTCGTCGTTCGAATAAAATTAAATTGTTTGTCGAAGACATAGCTCTTGCAATGTGACCTCGAACGAGTTTTATCACGAAATTGTCAATTCTGTTGATTCGAGCCCCGTTGTATAGGACCTCGTTGGAATAGTAATGCACGTAAGAAGATTTGGCTGTTCGATATTAGCCGGTACAGCGTCGTAAACACTGCCGCTCGAACACCCGAAACTTCTCCATCTGGGAAGGGGCAACGTTGAACCACACAGGACAACCATAAACGATCATCGGCCGTATGAGGGCCATGTAGCAAATTACCTTCACTCTGGGGTCAAGCAGGCTGTAAAACAGCCGTTTCGTCAGAGCGATAGCTCCTCTGGCCCTGGTCAGAGCAGCATTTATATGTCTGTCGAAATATAAATGCTGATCTAACCAGATACCGCGGTACTTCACTACACTACACTTTTGCTCGTTAACCGCTGCCCGTGAAGATCAACGATGACCATCTTGCGCCAATTCTTGCACGTATCCCTCGTGGCCCTAGCCAACGGAGTCCGGAACAGAATTGTCTCCGACTTCTGGACATTTATTTTCAGTTTCCAGTCGTGGCAATATTTCTGAATTTTGTCGAAATCACGCTGCAAGAGAATTCTAATAACCTCAACCTTTCGGGCAATTCTGTACGCAATTAGATCGTTGGCGTACGCAATTGCCTTTGTAAGACTACCTATCAGATCGCTGGTGTAAATGCTGAAGAGAATCGGCGAATTCACCGCTCTCTGTTGAAGACCATTTTTAATTAAGAATGTTGTGGTAGAAGTTACATTGCCACTTTTGACAACAAACTTTCTACCGTTAAGCATATCATAAAGTATATACATACAACAATGGTTTGCTTATGGCAAGTCTGCTCAGTTTTAGGTAAAGACCCTCTAACCATACGGTGTCAAAGGCCTTTTCCAAATCAACCAGAACAGCACCTGTGTATTGTTGTTTTGATTTATTCCATTGGATATCAGAAACGAGTTTAGACGCAGCATGAATTGTGTCATGACCCGCCTTGAACCCGAACTGTTTATCCGGAATTATTTTGTTGTCCGCAGCCCACTTAGTCAGAGCCCTATACTGAAGATCTTTTCGAAAACTTTGCTGATGCTCGGAAGAAGACTTATCGACCGAAGATTTGACGGGTTGGAGTTGTCCTTTCCCTTTTTCGGGAGAGGATGAACCACAGCGGTCTTCCGATGCATTGGATAATATGCATTATTCAGTGCATTATTGAAGAGTGTGGTGTAAATGTCAATTGCCTCCATCGGTAAATGTCTTAGTACAACGTTGGATATACCATCGACACCTGCTGACTTTTTATTTTTTATTGAGTTGAAGATGAGCTGAAGCTCAACCTTCGTCACTAACAAGGGACTTGGTCCCGTTTGCTCGGCGATTATGGCATTTGCCAAGGAATCGTCATCGAACCGCATAAAACCGCGGTTCTCAGATCGCCAATGTGTCATATCATTTCGAAGGTAAAAGTGATTAAGTAGGGGAGTGCGTGAAGTTAGCCCCCATTTTTCGATTTTCCAATTTTGGAAAGTTGTTCCCAGTTTGTTCCGCATTGTTCCAAAGTTTTTTTTTGAAAAATACCCAAAAATGGGGGTTTTACACCCAAAAAACTGTTTTCGACCAGCCCCCCCTTTTTTGAAAATTGTTTTGAAGTTTGTTCTAGTTGTTCTGAACATTGTTCCAAATTTTTGGACCTCTATGATCAAAATTTTAAAAGATTTGGGCAAAATTTGAAAAAAGTGTTCTAATCATTGTTCCAAAAAATAAGAGTCTTGAAATGTATATTTTAAGCAAATGTACAGCAACCAAAACTTGGCTTATAACCTATTATTTACGCTGATGATCGATCTTTCAAAAAAATCTCGATGTCTTTAAGTTTTGTAAAAATAATTTTAGCTCCCCCTTTTCAAAAATCAAAAATTCAAAAAATATTCCAATTCAAACTGTACTTCCCCCAGTTCGTGTCCAAATTTCGTCCAAAACCATAAGCAAATATAGCGCACAAAAACGAACCAAATAATATTTCCCCTCCCTAGTGCCCTCCCTTGAAAGAATTTAAAATTTTAAGCGAAAGCTGACTCTATGAAATTAATAATGATTATGCCTACATTCAAAAAAACATCCCCAACCCCCCTTTACAAACACCCACACCACATTTAAAAAATATTTTTATATGCAGATCAAATTGTTCCAAAGTTTCATTCAAATATGTTCAAAAATAAAGATATTAAGTCCAAATAAAACTTAACAGTGTACCATTCTGTTAACCATATTCTGGTCCCCCTTTTTCGAAATTCAAAATTCCAAAACTTGTTCCCAATTGTTCCGAGGCTCTTCTAAATTGTTCCAGAGATTTGTTTCTTAAAATTGATTTTTAGTATGAAAAATTTACAAAAAATGCTTCCCCACCGCCCTTTTCTAAAATCGAAAATCTAAAACTTGTTCCCTATCCAAAATCACTTAAATCAAATTGTTCCAAAGATTCATTCAAAAATATTCAAAAATGAAGATTTTAAGCCAAAAAAACACTTTGAGTCCAAAACTCATGTTATACTTGTTCTGGCCCCCCTTTTCCGAAATTAAAAATTCCAAAACATAAATTGTTCAAGTAATTTGTTTCTTAAAATTGATTTTTATACCTAAAATTTATGTACTAAATTTGGAACAACCTGACACAATTTTCCAAAATTGGAAATTCGAAAAAAGGGGGGCTTACTTCACGCACTCTAAGTAGGGCTCTGTTTTCCAGGTCGTGGTTGGGGCGAATGCTAACATTCACCTTGTACACTTGCTGGAAAGCAGCTCCCACCGCCTCCACTTTTTCCTTCGGATCTTCAATTATGAAAAAGTCATCGTCATATATGGCTTCTTCTGGATCTGTTTGCGCTGTCCTAAGCACGGTTGCCACTTGAAAAAAAATTGCATGACCAAAGCTGCAAATAAAAATGACCAATCGTACGAAAAAAGGACCAAAATAATTTGTGTCCGCAATGGCTTTTAACTTTCCATAGAAAGTTATTGTAATCGTTCCGATTTCTTGACATTTCTCGGCGTTTCAAGGTTGCTCGAGTCTAAATAAAAGATTTTTAAAGAGATGCCTGTGCGTGTGTACGTACGTTCGGGAAGAATAACGTTTTTGACATCTGGTAAAATTTTGAGAAAATCGCATTGAAATTTTTTGACAAAAAATAAAAACCTTAAAAAAACAATAGTAAAACTTGGTAAAAATTTACTCTCGACTCAAGTATCTCTTCAAAAATTAAAAAAATATTGGCTTTAACCTAATTTTATCTAGCAAAAAATATTGTTTCCGACATTCCGTAAATTGTGCATAAAAATCCAACAGTCAGTTTTTTTCATAAAAATTAAAATCTACAAAAAATAGTACGCAAATGCTACCAAAATTTGGTAAAAATTGGTTTTCGACTAAAAATCTCGTTAACAAGAACAGATATTGAAATCAAACTATTTCAACATACTCAAAATATTGTTGGTAATTTTTAATTTTTTTTAGAATAATTCAACTAACAACTAGCAAATCACGAAAGCCTACAAACCTTTTAAGCAAGACAAATCGGCAGACGGGATGGGAAGTTATCAGTTCGGGACACACCCCAGCTTCTTTTTTTTAAGATCACAATATGTTAAAATTATGTCAGGAGATCGAATAAGTCAGGAGATCTAATACTATCGCTAAATAAAATTCATATAAAATTAATTCAAAAAAATGTTTTTGCAGACCAAACGCTATGGTTATTTTTGTCATCTTGACGCTCTTTAGCCAGCATTATATTATTAATGTTACCCAAATTAAGTCTGCCTTTCTTTTTTATCAAAGCTAATTCAAAAAAATTCCTCTCAGCAGCAGCTGAGCTGTGAGGAAGTAACATAAAGTTATAAACGAACTGACTTAAATTTTGAAAACAATATTCATTTGAAGCGTTATTATGATAATTGAACTTTTCCCAAAATTCTTTAGTTACTCGTATGTACGAGTATTTTATTTTTGAGATTATAAAAGGAATAGTCAATTTATTTTTTTCAATTTCTTAAAAAAGGGACAAAATGGAATAAAAAATGACCATGCGACCAAGTGAGAAAATAATGACCAAATTTGGTCTTAAATGACCAAACTGGCAACCGTGGTCCTAAGTACGTCTGTGTTCTCTTCAGTTCTTTGGATTTTCAGACACGGAAGGTCATTATCGTTCTTTTTCCTGAATATCTTGTTGATTTTAGGAAACATACTCGGGTCACTGGAATTAACTGACCGGATCTTGCGGTCCCAGTACTTTGTTATTTGATACCTGTAGTTCTCGTTATCGTTAATCAACAGATTGATATTTTTTATTTACGACTTCAGTGCCCTAACCTCCAAGTCGCGTTGGTCTGTAAGTCGTCTGTATAAGTTTTTGAGTCTTGTCAGTAAGCCACTCTTGTGCCTACAAAGTCCAACGCACTAACCATCATGTCACGGTTACCACTTCCTATACAAATGTCGCAAGTAAAAATAAAGCAATTGAATTATGGAACCACAAGAAGTTAAAAATTTGGGTCACATCCCCTTTTTAGCCAGGATTTCGAGCCAACATGTGCTTCAATAAAACATACCTATACATAAATACATACATACATACATACATACATACATACATCTATAAAAGATTTCGTTAGTATAATTTGATATTAATTTTTTTTTTTTCATTTGAATTTTGGAAATATATGTAAATTTAGGAACATTACCCAATTTTAATTGTTTATCATAAGATCAGAAAAACAATCCGTTTTCTTGTAAAAAGTTATTGTTAATACAGCTAAACTTTTTGAACTTTAGGTACAGCTCAGCGGGACGCACAGCTCCTCCTCACATTCGTCATTTATTGTGATTTCATACTAAAAATTTGTTGTAAAATACTCGATAAAAGTTATTAGGTAAATTACACTTATCAGACTTTCTGATTCCCTATACGACATCATGATTAGGTAAAAAAAACCGAATAAGTGAAGCATATTTACAAAACTTAGTTGTTATTTTTAATCCGTTTAAATCATTTTTTTTTCACTTTTCACTTAGTCAATTTTCGCTACGTATGTATTCTAAAAAAAATGGGTGATTGACGTTTGGATCCCTTTTGTTTTATTTTTTCACCATATTGTTGTGATGAATCAGCAACCCAAAATTATAAAAATAATTTCTTGAATTCCATTGGGAAGTTAAGGAGGAAAAGAGGACACACATCCTTAAAAATATTTTCAAAAAAAAGTCTGAAAACAAATCCCAAATTAATTTGAAGACATTTCAAGAGTGATATTGGAAGTTCTTTTATCAAGCCTTGCCCTTCCTTGTGGCCACTGTTGCGTGTCAAAGTGTTGAATTCTTTCTTTTCCTGTTTGTCGTGTTAATTAGATAAACACGAGCAAGCACACAGTGCAACGAAAAACGAATTATGCGGCGTGTGACACTTAAGTCGACTCCGACGGACGCCACTGCTGTCAGTTCCACATCCACATCCACCGCCTGAATTTGTATTTTCAGTTTTTTTTTAAAGGAATTCCCGGCTACGGCTAAGTAAATTGACGTGCTCCGTGATACCGTCAATCTGAGTGGCGGTGCTTGTTGCAACACGACAAACATTGCAATACTATATACGCCTAGCAAGGCAAAACATTTCTGTTCTTAGACGTTTGGAGGGAGGTTTCTTAATCAATTTTTATGGAGCTCTGGAGCCACTGTCAGCGTCAGGGCACTGCTTCTGCTATTCGGGTCGGTCGACACGCATCGCTTGCAACTTGTGTGCCACATGTGTGCTCCTCTGTGCAGTGCAATGTGCTTTGCTGTGCAGTGCAGTGCATGTTATATGCGCGTTGCATCCTCGAAGTCGATGTCGGAGTCACCCTCTCTGCAGTTGCTGCTGTTGTTGTTGTTGGTGGTGGTGCTGCTGTTCCTGCCTGCTCCTGGGTATACCATTGCATTTGACAACGCAAGACAGATGAATGTTGTTCATTGTCGCCGATATGGTTCGGGTTGGTTTCGTTTGCACTTGGATTGGATACATGTAATGCAGTTAAAGTACACCCTAAATATGGAAAACTCTAAAAGGACTGTTTCTGGATGTTGGGTGGGAGAGGTGGCTAATGGAAGATGGTGATGGGAGGCATTTGCAGGAACACTCATTGAACGTACACTCTTATAGTGGCGGCTATTTACCACATGGATGACTAATATGGTTGGTACTTTCGTTTGAGTGTTTTAAGTTTATTGTTTTATTTTGGTTTTATTATTTTTTTTTTTAAGTTTTTTTTTTTTTGAAACGGGAATGCATTTGTAACTTTTTCCGAAAATAGAAAATCGGCGACATGTCCCTGTGCACCACATAAAATATTCAGACTCCTACTGCAGCAGCAACATCATCGCAATAGGACCACAGTCTCTCTCTTTTTTAAACTCATGTCTATGGTGAGATGTGTTTTGCTTAATTAATTTGTTTTATGGTGTAAATGGAGTAATGGCCTGCAATTTGCATCACACGCACTACTGGGATAGGGATACCTATTTAAGGCGTTGCACTTTAACAAGATGGGCATAAAATATATAAAAATATAGTGTGATTCAGGGCTCTGCATATATAAATTAAAAGGCACCACTCTATGTCGTAAATATTTGCTCAACACTTTGCAATTTGTGTTGGTAAGACCCTTGATAAGCTTAAATTACCTCATAGTTTTTAAAAAACCAGCGAAAATTATTCTTAAATTAAAAAATTCTTTGAGCGATTATGCTTAGTTTTCTAAGGTGAGTTGAATTATCACAGAACAATACACTGCAACTTGTTTTTTGTTCAGAGTTATGGAAGGCATATGAAACAAAAGGCATAAAGTAACTAAATGATTTCTTTAATGAAGTCTTCTCAAATCCAAAATACCATTATTTTAAAACATATTTAAAAATAATTGTTGAATACCTACATATGTATATATATTTAAATACCAAACTTTCATTCTAAAATCCCTAAATACAAAGACCTTTAAAAAATATATCTAATTTTTTTGAGGCGCCTTACAACACAACTTCTAATCACTTTGGGTAGTGATTCTAGTTTTAGTGCATTGAGGTGTGTTGGGTTTTGGTTCAAGCGATTTATATTTGAATCATCATATTTCTAAATAGTATTGGTTTTGAAATTTTAGTTTTGGAATTTGTAACCAACGCTTTTAATAAATCTAGAATTATATCAACAAATTTAGTAAATTATCTAAAATGTTTAGATTGTACCTCGTTATAAATAAATATATGACAGCGGAAAAATTCATAACTCGTACATTAGCAATACAATATTGTATAGTATATATATATTTTTTTGTTATACATGTCCTATACGAATAGTGAAAAGGTTATGCGTACTTTTATAATGAAAAACACAGTGCGAACAATTAGTAGAAAAGATTAAAAAAAACAATGGTTTTAAATGTTTTGAATGTTGAGCAGTGTAAATCATTACGTATTCGTGAAGTGCGCTTGGAAAATGAATATCTGTAATTGGTGAGTGTTCCTAGAAGTACGAATATTCCTTAAATTCTTAATCAATCAAATTGTTTTCATTTTAAACATGAAGTAAACAATTTGTTGTTGCTTTTTTTTTTACATTTTTTGAATTCTTTTTGAACCAAAACGTTAAGATTGAGCTATATTCTGATATTTAATTCATTTAAAAGGATACAGATGAGAGAAATTTCTGAAATTAAATAATAAATCTCAGTTAAAGATCTAAAAAATAAATAAATTGTAGACTAGGACGAGTGAGGAACCCAATGAGAACATACTTTACCTAATTTAATTCTTGAAAAACCTTTGTGTATGAAATATATATGTATATAACATTCTGGTATCGAAAACAAAAGGAGTAATTATTATCTGCTCAGGTCAAGAAAAATAACTCGGAGTTATTTAGCTATTGCTAAAGTTTATTAGCTTTTGTTGCTTTGATTTTCTGCTGCCGCTTCCATAGATTATGCAGGGCTATCCATTTTGTGGTTTCAAAAGTAAACGCAAATAAAACACATATTAAATATTTTTTTTCTTGATATTTCTTTTTAACTTCCCATAGGAAGTTATTGTAATGGGTCCGATTTGTCAAATTGAAAATTTTGACATTTCTTGACGTTTCAAGGTCCCTAGAGTCGAAATAAAAGATTTTTAGAAAGATGTCTGTGCGTGCGTGTGTACGTACGTTCGTACTTCCGTACGTCTGTACGTTCGCGACGTTTTTTTCGTCCTCCATAGCTCAAGAACAAGAAGAGATATCGACTTCAAATAAATTTTGTTATACAGATAATAAGACAGAAAGATGCAGAAAAGGCTCTCAAGAAAATTTCGTGGGTGGTTTTTTTTACCATAGCAGTTTAAAAAAGGTGAACATTTTGGTTAAACCTAAATATCTCATGAACCAATGATGCTAGAGACTTGAATTAAATTTTATAATATATATTGTAACGTAATACAAAACAATTATATTTTTGGAAAAAAATCCAATTAACGGTTTTTTTTTATAAATCAAAAAAACTGAAAAAAAAATTTTGTCAAGTCTAAAATTTTACGACCAAAATATGATTTCATCTCCAAAACAATTTTGTTCAACGAAGAATAATGTTTTTGACATTTGATAAAATTTTGAGAAAAATCTAATAGACAGTTTTTTTTTTAAATAAAATCCTAAACAAAATTTACTCATAGTTGGTAAAAATTGAATTTCGACGCAAATATCTTTTCAAAACTTTGAGATAATGGCTTCTAACTAATTTTAACTTATAAGAAATACTGTTTTCAACATTAGGAACAATTTTGAGAAAAATCGAATTGACAGTTTTTTTTTACAAAAAATAACCTAAAAAAAATTATAAAAGGTGGTAAAAATTGATTTTCGACTCAAATATCTTTTCAAAACTTGGAGATATTGGCTTTAAACTACTTTAATCTTTAAACAAATATTGTTGTCAACATTCAGTAAAATTTTGAAAAAAAATCGAATTGACAGCTTTTGTACAAAAAATTAAAAACCTAAAAAAAATTTAACAACAGTTGGTAAAAATTGATTTTCGACTCAAATATCTTTTCAAAAATTTGAGATAATGGCTTCTAACTAATTTTATCTTATAAGAAATATTGTTTTCAACATTCGATAAAATTTTGTGAAAAATCGAATTGACAGTTTTTTTTACAAAAAATAAAAACCTAAAAAAAAAAACAATACTAAAACTTGGTAAAAATTTACTTTCGATTCAAATAGCTTTTTAAAAAATACAAATATTGGCTTCAAACTTATTTTATTTCACAGAAAATATTGTTTTCGATATTCATATATCATTCGATATAAAAATCCAACAGTCCATTTTTTCATAAAAAAATAAAATCTACAAAAAATAGTACGCAAATTTGGTAAAAATTGATACATATAGACAAACTTTTAAGCAAGACAAATCGACAGACGGGATGGGAAGTTATCAGTGTGGGTCGCATCCCAGCCTCTTTTTTATTATAAATTTTGCACGTTGATATTATGTGTGTAACACTACATCATTTAAATGATCACCATGAATCGTTGCAAGCATCGATTCTTTTGAGGTAATTGTGTACCACTTTTTGACACTTATTAGGCGGTATCTCAGCCATAAATTGGCGAATATTGGTTTTAAAGTGCTCAAGAGTTAAAGGTTTATCTGCATTAACACTGTTTTTCGCGGAGCTTAACAAAAGAAAGGCCAGCGGTGTCAAATTGATATCACCACGACGAGAAAAAACGCGGCCAAAAATGTTTCTTGCAATAAAGCCATAATTGTTCGAGTTGTGTTGCATGTGACACCGTCTTGTTGAAACCACATATTCTCCAAGTCATATTCTTCAATAGCAGGCAAAAAAAGTCGGTTGTCATATGACCATAACGCTCCGAATTGAAAAATGACAGTCTTTTCATAGTCGTTTTCGAGGAAGTAAGGTTCAATAACACTCCCGGACCAAAGAGCGCAATAAACAGTGAATTTATGTGGATGCAATGGCCTCTCTTCAATAACTTGAGGATTGTCTGAACCCCAAATACGACAATTTCGTTTATTAACATACCCACCGAGTGAGTAATGTGATACGTAGCTGAAGAAAATTTTGTTCGAAAAATCGACGTCCACCGCCTGTTGTTCAAGCACCCATTTGACGTATCTACGACGTTGTGAATGGCCGTAAGACAGCCCTAATTCCTGAGAACGACGAAGAATCGACACATTAGGACATTAGGACACTTTCACTTACAGCAGGAATATTTTGACAGAAAGGAAAATTTGACAGATGCCGAATTCCAGCTCTATACCTTTGAAACCGCAAAATGTAAATGTATTTACCTATATGCAGCTTAGACCGAGAACAGTGTTTTTTTACAGAAAAAAAGACACTGGCTGGACAAAGGCTTTGACATATTTTAATTTAAATAATGGCGAAAATTCCAAAATTTTTCTAGCCTTTACAGAAAACCATATTTCTTTTGAACTGTTGAAAAAATACTATATGGATAGAAAATATCAAACAAATTTCATCCTGCCTGCAAAAGCAACAAAAATGTTTTCCTCCAATCAGTTCAAAAAAACCTATACATTGCATTTTCACATTTCAGGCAAAAATTTCATGTTGATTTGAGTTATTTTATAAAAACTACCTATTGTATAAATTGATTTAAGGCTTTAAATATTCTTTAAAATGAAACAAGGTAGAATTTTCGGGAAAAGGAATTTAACAATTAAAATCATTTTCATGTTCTTTAGTTAAAGTACGTAATAAATTTCCCTAAGAATGATTTTATAGGTCAAATTTCATAAAGTCCGGTTTTTTACTAAACCACATGCCTACAAAATTAATTTTTACTTGCGACATATGGGAACTAAAGGGTGTCCCAAAATTAACGCAAGATTTGAATTAAATAGAAAACGCCGTTTTTAGTCTTTTGATAGTTATATTTTTATTGACTCGTAAAGTGCATAGGATAGGGTTATGTATGGAATAACACATCGGAAAAATGGCCTCCACGGCTTTGCATGCACATGCGCACTCTTTTGTTGAAATTTTCCATGACCATTCTGCATAAATGTGGCTGAATTTCGTTGATGCAGCGTTGAATCTCCTCCTTTAATGCACGGGTGGTTGTGGGCTTGTTGACATAGACTTGTGATTTCAAATAACCCCATAAAAAGAAGTCTAATGGTGTTAAATCACACGATCTAGGAGGCCAATTTTGATCACCGAAACGAGAGAGTACACGACCTGGAAATGTCTCATGCAGTAATTGAATTGTTTCACGGGCTGTATGACATGTGGCACCGTCTTGTTGAAACCACATATTGGACTCATCAATATCATCCAATTTTGGCAGAAAGAACTGTGTAATCATGTCGCGATATCGAGCACCAGTAACAGTCACTGCTTGACCAGCATCATTTTCAAAAAAATATGGCCAAATATGGCTCCAGCCCAAAATCCACACCATACAGTCACGCGTTGTGGATGCATTTGTTTTTCGACAATCACATGTGGGTTCTCCGAACCCCGAATGCGGCAATTTTGGCGATTGACAAAGCCATCAAGATGAAAATGTGCTTCATCGCTTAGGATGATTTTGCTCGAAAAATCAGGGTCCATTTGTTGATGTTCAATAATCCATTCAACGAACTCTCTTCTCTGTCCATGGTCATTAGGCTTCAATTGTTGTGTTAATTGAATTTTGTAAGCATGAAGACACAGATCTTTGGTGAGTATACGCTGTAGGCACTGCTTCGACATTCACATTTGAACGGCTTGTTTTTGGACGACCAGTGTGTTTGGCGTCTCCAACGGATCCAGTCTCCATGAATTTTTCAATTAATCTCTTCACAGTTGACGAAGTTAAAACACTATTCCGACCATATTTTGTATGAAATTTTCGAACTGCAGCCGCCAAGCTTTCACTATTTTGGAAATATTCTTTAATAATGAAGGCACGTTGTTCTATCGTGTAACGCTCCATTTTTAATAACCCTATACTGTTAGCTGTCAAATTGCTTTTTTTCAGGGTAGCCAACACTTCACTGCACAAATGGCGGCAAATTCAAATCTTGCGTTAATTTTGGGACACCCTTATGGCAAGTTTTGCATTCGTGCAAAATTTCGAACTCGAGATTTTAATCAAACATGATATTACGATGGTAGAGAAGTCGAAAAAAGTGGGTCCCGCGATTCCGTCCGGTCTGTTTTGTCTGTCTGTCCACGCTCCTACAGCCTAAACCATTGGGTCGATTGAGTTCAAACTTGGAAGTTAAGGTTTTCAGCAGATTCGCGTTAGGCGTTTTTTTCATTTTTTTTTAAGACCAAAACTAACAGTGGCCCCCATACAATTTTTTTGGTCAAAAAACGAAAATTCGAATTTTCTCAAAAACAAACCGATAGATTTTTTTTAAATTTTCTCTAAAATTTTATTTTTTAACTTGGCTTCTTTTCATAAGAAAAACATATTTTTGTATTGCTCAGGAAAGGTACCGCTCATAGAACCGTTATTTTGTTTCTTAATTTTCTCAGCAACTTATCAACCGATTTCAATAATTTTTTTTTCTGAATAAGCTCTTATATTGCATTAATAATATTTGACTATCAAAAGTGAAATTTGTTATTGTTTGGATTTTTAAAAAAATATTGAATTTTTTTTTTTTTCAAAATTCTATATCTCAAAAACGGGTCAACATTTTTTTACGAAATTCAAATGTAGAGCGTATATTTACAATCACTAAACAACTGCATACCAAAAATATTTTTAGAACAAAATTTAAAAATTTTATATATGAAAAATTAATTTAAAAAAAAAACCGCTCTAACGATTTTCAAAAAAAAATTTTGAAAAATCAAGGGTTTTTTGATTTATAAAATGGCATCTAAATTTTTGAAGACAAACTTATTTTTTAGGTAAAGTTTTGAATCTTAAAATAGTTTTTTTTTTTAAATTATTTTAACTGCATTAAATGTAATCCCCTCCCATCTCACCAGATCAAATCCTGTGCGTGAGCCCGAAAGAGCGCATTACATTGACAAAACTTTTATTATATTCAGCCCTATCATGAATTCCATCGTAATCGGAAATTTTTACGAATCCCGAAAAACTGTATCATGAAATCCGTTCGTAGTGGAAAATCTCATACAATTTTGCATTACGAACGGATTTCATGATACAGTTTTTCGGGATTCGTAAAAATTCCGACTACGATGGAATTCATGATAGGGCTGATTACTATCTTTTATCCAAATTAGATAATGCATTTGGTACATATGTATGTATTGTTTATAACTAATGGGTGATTTTTTTGAGGTTAGGATTTTCATGCATTAGTATTTGACAGATCACGCGGGATTTCAGACATGGTGTCAAAGAGAAAGATGCTCAGTATGCTTTGACATTTCATCATGAATAGACTTACTAACGAGCAACGCTTGCAAATCATTGAATTTTATTACCAAAATCAGTGTTCGGTTCGAAATGTGTTTCGCGCTTTACGTCCGATTTATGGTCTACATAATCGACCAAGTGAGCAAACAATTAATGCGATTGTGACCAAGTTTCGAACTCAGTTTACTTTATTGGACATTAAACCAACCACACGAATGCGTACAGTGCGTACAGAAGAGAATATTGCGTCTGTTTCTGAGAGTGTTGCTGAAGACGGTGAAATGTCGATTTGTCGCCGTTCGCAGCAATTGGGTTTGTGTTATTCGACCACATGGAAGATTTTACGCAAAGATCTTGGTGTAAAACCGTATAAAATACAGCTCGTCCAAGAACTAAAGCCGAACGATCTGCCACAACGTCGAATTTTCAGTGAATGGGCCCTAGAAAAGTTGGCAGAAAATCCGCTTTTTTATCGACAAATTTTGTTCAGCGATGAGGCTCATTTCTGGTTGAATGGCTACGTAAATAAGCAAAATTGCCGCATTTGGAGTGAAGAGCAACCAGAAGCCGTTCAAGAACTGCCCATGCATCCCGAAAAATGCACTGTTTGGTGTGGTTTCTACGCTGGTGGAATCATTGGACCGTATTTTTTCAAAGATGCTGTTGGACGCAACGTTACGGTGAATGGCGATCGCTATCGTTCAATGCTAACAAACTTTTTGTTGCCAAAAATGGAAGAACTGAACTTGGTTGACATGTGGTTTCAACAAGATGGCGCTACATGCCACACAGCTCGCGATTCTATGGCCATTTTGAGGGAAAACTTCGGAGAACAATTCATCTCAAGGAATGGACCGGTAAGTTGGCCACCAAGATCATGCGATTTGACGCCTTTAGACTATTTTTTGTGGGGCTACGTCAAGTCTAAAGTCTACACAAATAAGCCAGCAACTATTCCAGCTTTGGAAGACAACATTTCCGAAGAAATTCGGGCTATTCCGGCCGAAATGTTTGAAAAAGTTACCCAAAATTGGACTTTCCGAATGGACCACCTAAGACGCAGCCGCGGTCAACATTTAAATGAAATTATCTTCAAAAAGTAAATGTCATGGACCAATCTAACGTTTCAAATAAAGAATCGATGAGATTTTGCAAATTTTATGCGTTTTTTTTTAAAAAAAAGTTCTCAAGCTCTTAAAAAATCACCCGATATAACTATTGTAAATACCAATTCATTTCCGGGATGAGTTGTCCTAGGATGAGTTGTGTCTTGGGATGAATCGCGCGGTTTTTTTGACAAATCGAATAGCATTTAAATCTTTGAAGACAAACTTGTTTTAAAGGTATAGTTTTAAATCTTATATAGGTGCTTTTTTAAACAGACTCTTTGCATACAGGAGCAAGTTCGTGCGACCCAGTCGTGCATTTTATTTATAATACATGTACACTTAAAATTATTTATCAGAATTCGTTGGAATTTCCAGACGATTTCCACTTATTGTTTTTATATATGTACATAACATATGTCAAATTTATCGAACACAAATAAATTAAGTTTGAATCTTATGTCCAATTGTTGTTTTGAAGGCTTCAAAAATGTTGGCTTTTCGATTTTAAGTTCACGAAAAAATAGAATTATGTTTACATAAGTAACTTGAAAAAAAAAACGTTGGGCGTTTCTAAAACATAATAGTGGTGCACTTGGACGTATACGTACTTTTTTCAATTGTTATATTTTTTAACACACAAACAGCATTCTAAAAAAACTTTTCCTATACAAAAGATTGAAATAAATTGAAAATTTAAATGAATAACATAAAATTAATTTCAACTGACTACTTGAAGTTCAATTTTTGTTTCAAAATAAAAATTGTTAGCCAACAATTACAGACAAGAATCTTGCCTCATCCCTCGAACCCTTTGTGACGAACATAAAAATACTCCATTGTTTCGAAATAATTTGTATAAAAACGCATTAACTAAATTCGATGCTAATAAATTACTTTACCTTGTAAAAAGTGCCATTATATTTTGACAGAAAATTGTTATTCATACGTACTCGTACCTACCAACCGATATATTGACATTATTGGGCCAACAAAGAGTAAAACGAATTAATTAAAGCTTCCTAGAATTTAAATAAAGTTTCCAATAGGCTGGCTTTGTTCTTCTACCTAGTTTATTATTCGTAGTATCCCTTGTTTGCACTGTAATTTCGAACAAAGCGCAAGTGTCATTTAATAATTAGTCAACCATTAAAAATACACTACACAAACGAAATAAAAAAGACTTTCCCCCTATTAAATAGCGCGATCAGCAATTATTATTTTTGTAATACCAAACATATCATTTGCAGACTGTGCAATTGATGCCGGAAATGAACAATGCTCTCTTTTTCGTACCTATTTTTGTACCTACATCACGAACAGTAGTCCCAATTGTGGTTAACAAAAAGATCTGAACCCAGTACCACACCTTCTCGGGTTCCATTGTTGATGTGGCAATAATTTCGTATTGACGCACCACGTCCACATATCCAGCCATCAGACTCCTTGCTTCTCCAGAATTCATACATCCTGCCTGAATGTATAAGCATTTGCATAAGCAGATCCTTATTTGTGCATATCATTGTTCATTATGTTCCAGTAAGTTATTTTTTTTCTTTAGTATACCTTTAGAAAGAAGGAGACTGGGACTGAGCAAGAATTACAAACCGAATAAGCTTGACCACACCATCAACAACATCAGCATCAGGACCACCTGCTCCAGGTGCGTACTCTTATAGTTATTATGAAACCTTTCCACCAACCAACTCGTACTTATTCGTAGTCGTATATGTTGCCCCGACCGATCGACCCGATGAATTAAATAAATCGCTCAGATATAAATGTATCTCTATCTGCATATGTAGTATTATAGAGGTATCCCTCGATCGATGCGGTCCGGTTCGGTCCTCTGGTGGAAGCTGCCCCGGGGTGTTATTCATCGATCTTGCGGTGTTGTAATGATCACTGGGCGTTCTTTTGTTGTTGTTTTTTTGTGTGTTTGGTGATCGACACAGTCATAAGATGCCTGCTGGGGCATTGTTTGGAAAATTATAAAAGATGCAAGATGATTAAAATGCAACATCCCATAGTGAGTTCGTATAGTGAGACAATGAATGGAGTGATCTATGGCCCTCTGCTTGTTGTAGGGTTATTTGAAGAAGGAAAGGTGTTATGAAGAAGAGAAGATATTTTTTGACTTAAGTTGAATACCTCCTGAGTTATGATCAGTCTATACAATTAATTTTATGATTCTGTAATAAAGCTGTATATTTTCAGTAGGAATACAGCTGTCTAAAATAGTAATTGTAAAGGTTGCATATAGAATTATAATTTGACAGATAGCCTTGGGATGGAGAAAACTTCAAAGGAGATTATGATCAAAGACATAAGAAACCTGCCCATTAAAGTCAATAGTTAAGATAAATGTTCTTATTACGTTTATGTATTTTGATTGTTTTGAAAATCAAAAAGAAAACATTCAAGAGATATGAAGGTTGAGTACTTACCTTGTAGATATCAATCAGCAGAAAAAGTGAGTGAACTCTTCACACACAAAAATGATCTATTACGATGCTTTATCTGAGAAGTATCAAAGTAAGAGATGGACACTATTGACGTAGAGCCTTCGTTCCAAAAAAGCTGGTGATTAAATAAAACAAATTGAATTAATTTCATTCATATAATATTAATATGGTTACCGTGGCTTCTCAAGTATACTCTTTTCCTTAAGACCCACTTTCTTACTATTTAGTTTCGTAAAAAGTATCGAAGAAAAATAAAAAAACTTAAGAGAAATCGATCAGAATCAATCTTTCTGTTGAAGGTGACGCGTCCAAAGTTTTCGTCGTTTTTGAATATTCACTTGAATCAAAATATTGGCCTAATGTTGAAGACGGTCATCTAATTTTCTAATTTTTTGTTGTTAAATTTGATTTAAATTTGTATTGGTTTATTTAATTCAAAATTAAAATAGTATAAAAAGCATCTTCATTTTCTCTTCTGTTGTTTAAAAAGTGTTCTTTTGTATATTGCATAACTATAAACGCAGTTTTTCAAATAGGAGATTGTTTTCAATTTAACATTTCTCGACGTTTTATGGTGTCTTAAAAGTAAATCCATGGTTTTTAGAGAGACGACTAAATGCCCTTAAAATAGGGACTTCTTTTCTCATATTAAATCTCAAAAAACTGAAAAAATATCAATTTCAAACACATTTTTTTTGTACAGATAATAATATCAAATTATGGATGGACTTTAAAAAAATCCAGTTAGTGGTTTTTGTTATAGTACCTAATTTAAAAAATAAAAATAATTTGTTGACTTTAGTATACATTGTGTTTTTGAGAGGTTTTTAACAAGGTAGCGTTGTTTTGAATTCTAAACAATTCAATGACAAGGAAATATAAAGCTTGGTAAGACATTCCACATTCGCTTAGTACGGCTAAAGAATGAATCTCTTTACTTAACAATTCAGCCGAAGTTGGATTCAAGTGTAAACTTATGGACATTTTTAGAAGTTTCTTTCTTTTTTGCAGTCAAATTTTGTAAATCTTGATATTGAATGTACAAGTGTACCGTTATGTGATGCTATAACTGATATTGGTCATCTTACATCTTGAATCGAGTTATTCTCTTGCACCTGATAATATTCCACCAATTTTCTTAAAAATGTGTAAGCTAGGACTTCTCAAGCCACTTCATATTCTATTTAATAAATCTTTATGTTATGGTGAGTTCCTTGAAACTTGGAAGTGGTCTTTTATTACTCCTATTCATAAATCCGACTCGAAAAAAAATAATTACAAATTATAGGCCCATTGCAAAACTTCAGATAGTTCCAAAAATCTTTGAAGCTATTGTCAAAAATAAATTATATGCTGCGGTTTGTAATAATATATCAGATTTTCAGCATGGTTTTGTGAGCGGTAAATCCACAACTACGAACTTGGTAATTTTTTCTAATGCCTGCCTATCTGCCTTAGAGAATAGACATCAAGTTGACTCAATTTTTACTGATTTTTCCAAAGCTTTTGATAGCGTCCAACACAACATTCTGATTAAGAAACTAGAATTTCTGGGTTTTCACTCGAAATTATTATTGTGGTTGAGAAGCTACTTGATTGGAAGAACACAATTTGTAAAACTTGGATCTGAACTTTCTTTAGAGATCACAAATTCTTCAGATGTTCCACAAGGCAACCATCTTGATCCACTTTTATTTTTATTATTCATAAATTATTTGCCAACACATGTTATTCACTCAAATTGCTTACTATATGCTGATGACCTTAAAATATTCAAGGAAGTTAGGACAGAATCATATGTTTTTGAACTAGAACGTGACTTAAATAATATTTCTGTTTGGTGTGATCGAAATAGACTATTCTTTAATATAAGTAAGTGTTCTGTCTTAACTATATTCAAAATTTTTAACACCATCTTATTTGACTATAATATTGCCAATATAAGCCTAAAGAGAGTATCCAAACAAAAAGATCTAGACGCGATTTTTGACGAACAATTTAAATTCTCCTGGCATTACGACTATATAGTATCAAAGGCAAACTCAATGTTAGCTTTCTTATTTCGTAATGCTAAAGATTTTCAAGATCCTTATACTCTCAAGTCAATTTACATTGCATTGATACGTTCATCTCTAGAGTACTGTTCTGTTGTGTGGAATCCATATTACGCTAATACCCGGCTACGCATTGAGAAAATTCAAAGAAGATTCACTAAATTTGCTATAAGAAAATTAAATTGGTCCTATAGTCCATCATATGATGCCAGATGTGCTTTGATTAATCTTAAGCCACTTAGTATAAGACGTGAATATTTGTCTGTTCTTTTTGCACGAGATGTTTTATGTGGGCATATTCAATGTTCACAATTGCTCTCTAAGTTTAGTTTGTATGTCCCGGATCGACGTATTAGACCTAGAGGAGGTGAATTACTTTTTATACCCTCACATAGGACTAACTACGGTTTTAATGACCCAATAACTATGGCTTCTATTAATTATAATAAGTATGACCACGTAATCGATTTTAATATGAGTCGGAATATTTGTAAAAGTATCATATTAAATAACATGTACAATTATTATTATATACACAATTTTTATTAAATAACTTAATTTACCTTCTTGCTTTAATTTATTGTAAGTATCTTGTATATATGTATGTATATCTATATCAAACCCACCATTCTATACTCACATATGCTAAAAATCTAAGAAAGTTAATGTACTTGATAGATAAACTAAATAAATAAATACATTTACAAAAACTACTAAATATTGGTAAAATTGGGTTTTGACTCATATAAAGTGTGTCCCAAAATTAATGCAAGATTTGAATTTGCCGCCATTTGTGCAGTGAAGTGTTGGCGACCCTGAAAAAAAGCAATTTGACAGCTAACAGTATAGGGTTATTAAAAATGGAGCGTTACACGAGAGAACAACGTGTCTTCATTATTAAAGAATATTTCAAAAATGGTGAAAGCTTGGCGGCTGCAGTTCGAAAATTTCATACACAATATGGTCGGAATAGTGTTTTAACTTCGTCAACTGTGAAGAGCACATTTTCATCTTGATGGCTTTGTCAATCGCCAAAATTGCCGCATTTGGGGTTCGGAGAACCCACATGTGATTGTCGAAAAACAAATGCATCCACAACGCGTGACTGTATGGTGTGGATTTTGGGCTGGAGGCATAATTGGGCCATATTTTTTTGAAAATGATGCTGGTCAAGCAGTGACTGTTACTGGTGCTCGATATCGCGACATGATTACACAGTTCTTTCTGCCAAAATTGGATGATATTGATGTGTCCAATATGTGGTTTCAACAAGACGGTGCCACATGTCATACAGCCCGTGAAACAATTCAATTACTGCATGAGACATTTCCAGGTCGTGTACTCTCTCGTTTCGGTGATCAAAATTGGCCTCCTAGATCGTGTGATTTAATACCATTAGACTTCTTTTTATGGGGTTATTTGAAATCACAAGTCTATGTCAACAAGCCCACAACCACCCGTGCATTAAATAAGGAGATTCAACGCTGCATCAACGAAATTCAGCCACATTTATGCAGAATGGTCATGGAAAATTTCAACAAAAGAGTGCGCATGTGCATGCAAAGCCGTGGAGGCCATTTGTCCGATGTGTTATTCCATACATAACCCTATCCTATGTACTTTACGAGTCAATAAAAATATAACTATCAAAAGACTAAAAACGGCGTTTTCTATTTAATTCAAATCTTGCGTTAATTTTGGGACACCCTATATATTCGGAATAAAGGAAGATATTGATTTTTTTATTGTATGTACAAAAACATGTTGTTAAAGTGTTTTTAATATAAACTGAAGTAAATAATAATTCTTACTTAACTTAATTGATTTATCGTCTCGAATATTTGCACAGAAAATAGCTTAAGCTAAAAAATTTGAATGCATACTTTTTGAAGTTCTTTAAATAACAATTCAGCTTACAAATAACACCAATCGCATGTCTTTAAGGGCACCAAAGACCTGTATGAGTAGCATCCCAGCTTGGTTTTTTGAATTTAAGTACATTATTAACAAATATGGTATGTTATCTTATAACTCACAATTTCAACTAATAGAACAATAAATAAGAAATTCCACACTTCACGATTGCATCTTAGAGCTAGGCAATACTAGGATATATCGATGTAAGCTCTGTGAGACAGAATCTTTCAAAAGTTTGATTTATTTTAAAAGTCAAAAAAGATTGTTGTCTTCTGATTCTTGACAAATATTTCGATAAAAACAATGAATTTAGGGACCTTAAAAAGCTTATGAATTTTTAATTTAAAAAATGGTACCCACCTACAGATCAATGTTGGTTATGTTATTATAACATAATACCTACCAAATTGTTTATATTTGTACCCATGCACATTGATTCATTTAATTAGGGAAGTGTTAATTTAGTAGAACTTGTACATCTTATATAAATACCTTCAGCGAATAATAAGTAGGTAGGTATTATCCCAAACTATGTCTAATTGTTATCGTTTACATTTTTTCTTCCGAACCTTCCTAAAAAAGAAAGATTGTGTGTTCTTCCTAACAAAAAATTTATTAAAATTACAATGGGAAGGACGCAACACATGTTATGTATGAGTAAAAAGGGGCTAGCAGAAAAATTATAACTTTCAACGACATAACAAAAGTGTTTTCACAGTCCATAATCATTAAACTCGCGACCATAATTTTCTACCTACCAAATTGTGAATTAATATCCTACCAACCTACCTACCTTATAATACCGTTGATGATGATGAAGATACAGATAGTATATCATTATAATGAAGAAGTCTCTTATACATACATATATTGTGTAGGTATCCGAAATCAAGGGTTGGTCAAAGCATAAACATACGAGTATCAAGCTCCGTTTTATTTCCGAGAATCAAAAACTAATTTACATAATTTATGTTAACACGCAAGGATATTAAAATCCCCTCAACTTAACCAAAAAGTAAAAAATAACAGTATTTGAAGCCATTTCGAAAAGAAACGGCACTTTTATCAGCATATGTACCTATACATTTTTTGGTTGGAGAGTCAAAGTATAGGTATATATATATATATAATATTTTCGTTTTAATCATCATCGACTCATGGAATTGTTGTTCTCTTGTATTAAATAACTATCCACATGATTTGTTAATAATTTAGTATAAAATATCTTTTGTAAAAGCACAAGAGGTTATTTGATGCCTTGTGCCTTTTCAGGCTATACACAATGAACGCCATGTACCATAAGGGAATTATATCACTCAAGTCGCCAATTCGAAGGATCAACAAACTCTCCAATTACAACACAAGCACATACAGATCCAAGACAGGTCTGTTGCCGATTTAGATAGATGTTACTTTTATATCATGTATTTTATAGACGAATTTCACCAATTAAAACAGTTTTGGGAAGGAGAAAAAATCATTTTCCATAATAGAACACAGGAAATGAATTTTCTACACTATTAAAATAAGTTAGTATAGGTGGAAAATAACATTAAATGCTGGGATGCGACCCACACTGATAACTTCCCATCCCGTCTGTCGATTTGTCTTGCTTAAAAGTTTGTAGGTTTTCGTGTTCGGTTAAAAAAGTTTTAAAAATTTTAAAATTACCAACAATATTTTTCATATAAAGAAATAGTTTAGTTTGAAAATCTAGTTTTATTAAATAGATTTTTAGTCGAAAACAAATTTTTACCAATTTAATTAATTTGCGAGATATCAAGAACCGAACATCAATTTTTACCAAATTTGCGTAGGTACTAATTTTTGTAGATTTTATTTTTTTACGAAAACACGGACTATTGGATTTTTATAAAAAAAAAACTACTGAATATAGAAAACAATATTTTCTGTGAAATAAAAAGAGTTTGAAGACAATATTTTTAATTGTTGAAAAGCTATTTGAGTCGCAAGTAAATTTTGTTGTTTAGGTTTTTATTTTTTGTAAGAAAACTGTCAATTATATTTTTGTAAAATTGTTTCCGAATGTTAAAAACAATATTTCTTATAAGTTAAAATTAGTTGGAAGCCATAATCTCAAATTTTTGAAAATCAATTTTTACAAACAAATTTTCTTTTAAGTTTTTATTTTTTGTAAAAAAAAAACTGTCAATTCGATTTTTCTCAAAATTTTACCAAATGTTGAAAACGTTATTTTTCTTTGCACAAAATTGTTTTGGTAATCAAATCATTTTGTATTCGTAAAATTTTCGAGGTGAAAAATTTTTTGATTTATAAAATAACCGTTAATTTGATTTTTTTCAAAAAAAATATCACGTTACAATATATTATATAAAATTTAATTCAAATCTCTAGCGTTTTTGGTTCGTAAGATATTTATTTCCACCTTTTTTTAAATTGCTATGGTAAAAAAAAACACCCACGTAATTTTCTTGAGAGCCCTTTCTGCCTTATTATCTGTATGACAAAATGTATTGGAAGTCTATATCTCTTCTGGTTCTTGAGCTATGGACGACGAATAAAAACGTCGCGAACGTACGGACGTACGGACGTATGGACATACGGACATACGGACATACGGACGTACGAACGCATGCACAGACATCTTTCTAAAAATCTTTTATTTCGACTCTAGGGACCTTGAAACGTCGAGAAATGTCAAAATTTTCAATTTGACAAATCAGACCCATTACAATTACTTCCTATGGGAAGTTAATAAGATAGTAGGTGTAAAATTGAGCTTTTCAAAAAAAACACTTTTTTTGCCTTAAAACACTTTTTTTTCAATTTTTACAATACGAGTATCTGGGTTAATATTATCAAGAAAAATATAAAGGACAAACTCTCAAAATGTTTTACAATTTGGCATTACATTTAAACCCGAACCTTGATTCAATTTTCGAAGTAATATTTTTTTGTTCAGACTAAGAGTCAACGGGGAGTTTTTAGACCCAAAAAAACATTTGGTCACACGAGTATTTGTAGTAAACAAATATTAAAATTCCTGTTCTACACTGCTGCTGTTCGATCAATTGGTTGATTTAAGATTTGAAAATGACAATCAACAAAAAATTGCCCAATCGATATAACCGCAATTTTCAAATTAATTGACAATTATTATTACTGAGATAAGTGTCTTGTACATTTTGGAAACCCTGGACAAGCAATGGAAAGTAAAAGTATGTTATTGTTGCCAAAAATAATCAAAGTGCACCATTAATAGAAAAATGAAGAATTCTTGCGATGAAACAAAAATCTATTTAATAAAAGTGTTTTTTTTTTTTTTTTTTTTGTAAAACTATCTTTGCATGGTTTCAAATGTGTAACATTTTTGATTTGCTCTTATATGTGATAAAACTATAACATTTTTTAGGAAGTTTAAAAATCCCTAGGTATTATATAATTTTTAGCGAAATGGCAAATTTCCTAAAAATATGATTGTCACGACATTTCGTTAAAAATGCCAAAAACTTTGAAAATAAAAATATCTTTTACTCCCTTGAAGAAGGTGTTTTTGAAAAGTTCATTAAAACAGCATTACTAAAAAACTGTTTGAATTCGCAATGAATAAGTGACCTGGTCTATTACCATATTTATTTTGTACCATGCTTTCCGGGACACCAAAGGGACCTTTGAAATATTAGTACACAGTGCAAGCATTAGAAAAAAAGGAAAAGATTAATGAGAAGATATTGATGCTCATTGGTCCCAGAGACTTATGTTAACATCCTTGATGTAGGACGAACAAAAAATGTCTACACTTGCCAATTCATCCACAATTGAGTTAGCTGGTCGTATTTAAGGTTGTTGTTTTAGGGGGGGGGGGGGGAGAGGGACAGTTAAACTGCCTATTTCTGTAGAATATTGCCCATAAGAACATCGAAAGAACAACAATAGACATGAAATATTGTGGCGATGTTAAAGTTTCGTATACTTATACATATATAATTTCAAATCTATTATTTCGACTATGTTCAAAAAGTTATCTTTTTTTCGTGGCATCTGCCCAAATATTTGAGTTTAACTCGAGTTTTGAACTTTTTTATTCTTTTCATTTCTTGTACTCAGGTTCTTATTGTTTAAGCATTCAAAATATTCATTAGAAACCAGTATTTTTTAAAAAGGGTTCAAATAAATAAAACGTTGAACACAAATCTACAAAACTATTTACCTATAAGTTTTAGCTAGTCTAAGATCCTTACAGATTTGGTTACTTTTGTCTCATTTTATTTGACTTTTTAATATTTTTAAAATAGTTTAACAAAGTGTTCTAAGCACTTGTGATATTCACCTTAAATAAGGCGACAGACTTCTCTATTTGAACAGCCTGTTGCCCTCTGCCAGCAGATCAAACTTCTCATTGCTTTACTGGATGATGACTAGTTTATATAAGTATAAAAAGGCATCACCATCACAACACCATACAGAAGGTCATTGCTTTGGTGGACTTGTGTCCTTGAAGCCATTTCCAGTTACCTATTATATACATATGTATGTATGTATATATTATTTTGTTCCTACATATAGCTATGCTATGCACCTCCTCTTCTGCTGCTGGTGCTGTTGATTCTGCTGTAATATGTAAGTCACGAAAGATGCACTTTTCACTGATTCCACATTTCCACAACCACATCCACTGTCGTTCTGTCATTTTGCTAGCGTCGTCGGTCGTCGCGGTCGTCGTTGTCGTCGTTGTCTTCGTTGTCGTTGAATTTTTGTAGGAGATTGTTTGTTTATAGTTCTGATATTGATGTTGATGATGATGATGGTTTGGTTCGTATAGATCGGAACGTTCGTTTATAAGGTTATATTATGTGAAAGACAGAAAATGTTTAGAGAAGAAGATCCATTAGGGCAAAAAATTGAAGAAATAAAAAGAAGAAGAATTATAATGCACCATGATTGTATAAGTATAGTTTGAACGGATGTTTAGGCGTGAATCAGTCACGTTGAATAAATTATCCATCTTGAGGTTAAAATACTCAATTGGTGAAATGTCTGCAGATAACCTGTAGTATATATGTGTTTTGTTTAAGGTTTAGGATAATTAAGGGAAAATTATTGTTTCTGAAAAAAAACCATGTCTCATATTGAACTGATTTAAATAGTTAAATTTATGCATCAGGGGCTTAACACTGTAATTCGATTCGAAAATAAAAACGGTTAAAAAGTTATTTCCAAATGTAATTTCTATTGAATCATTGCTTAATTAAATCGAAACAAAAAAAAATTGCTTTTTATTCTTACCATGACGGGCCAGAACCAAAAGAAAAAAGTAGTACATGTGTTCACATGTTAATTAACAATTAAATTCATTTTACAATAAATTGTGCACTCAAATCACAAATTTAAATTAAGTTTATTTTTTCGAAGTGGTTCTCGTCTTCGACTCCAATTTCGTTTGTACACTTGAATTCGACTGCGAAATTTCCGATTTTCTAGCAAATGTATCTAGATGAATGAAATTTGAATTTCAATTTTAGATTTTTGAATATATGAAATATGTAAATGTTTTCTGTATTCGAAAGATTTCATTTTAGAATGGAATTACCGAGTTAGGTCCCAGGGTAGAATTTTAAGACTATATTTCAGTTGACATGCATTCGTGCGTATGTTTCTAAATAGAGCTCAAACCATATTGAGGCAAAATTTTCAACAACCAATTGCTAATTTTCTAAATGATTAGTAATTTACTATCTACTCCAAGAAAGTGGTTTGTTATCTTAGCCATTTAAATATAAGTGAAAATATTAGTTGTTTTCTTAAATTTTCTAATTGTGTACTGAACAGGTCGTCTCAAATTTTGCCACCAGAAGCTGAAGAGTGGACTGTGAAGGATCACCACGTCTACCGGAAAATGGGCGCAATGCGCGCACCGTTTGCATTAACGAACACTCATTTTGATAATAAAGTTTTATCATTTGAAAGTACTGTTCAATCGTGTAACTTGCCATGATGATTTGGCATAAACAACGAAATAATAAACAAAAGATCTGACAGATGTCGCAAAAACAAATTGGCAGCCACGGGGCGCCAAAATCTTTCCGCGCCAATTGAAAAAACCTTTAAAAAAAGATTAACTATTTTGGCATCAGATATAGTTTTAAGAAAAATCAAAATTGACTACTTTTTGACTCTAATATCTTGTAAACAAATAAAGGTAATAACTTATACAAAATATCGTTGTTAACATCTTATCAAATTTAAAATAATATCCAATTAACGGTTTTTTATACAGTCAAACTTCCCTATAACGAATTTGCACGGGACCAGAAAATTATTTCGTTATATAGAAAATTCATTATACAGAAATTTTTTGTTTTCAACAAAAAAAGAACCTTCCTCTTTTGCGAAGCACATTTTTTATCCAAGAAGATTCCTACCAGCGGCGGTTATCCATTTCAGCATTGCTTCATCAATATCCTCGAAAAGACATTTTCGAAGTCTTTTGCGTTTAGTCCTTAATTCCTCGACTTCTACATTACTTAAAATCACTGCTTTGTTTTTTACAATTGTTGATAAGCTACTGGGAGGAATTCCAATTGCTTAGCAATATCTGTTTTTTTTAGTCAATCCTTCTTAAACTTTATTAATTATCAATAACTTTTTCTCAAGAGAAATGCTACTTCGAGACATTTTCAATTATATTCACTGAAGCCTGAACGTAGAATGCTTGCATTTAAAATCTTGGGGAAATCCTCTTATAAGGTTTTTTTTTATCTGCATGCTGTTGTTTTTAACAGAAAATTGTTTGAAAAAATTCGTTATGTGGAAACAAAAACGTATGAAATTTGGATTTCCATGCTACAAAATTTGTTCGTTGTAGAGAAAAATTCGCTTTATGGAAATTCCGTATAAGGAGATCAAAACACACCAAAAAAAATAACCAAAAAGATGTGTACTTAAAATCAATTCGTAATAGAAAGATCTTCGTTATGTAGAAGTTCGTTATAGGGAAGTTTGACTGTAATAATTAAAAACTACAAACAATTATGATAAACATTCTTAAAAACTGGGGTAGAATCGTCTAAGGTGATTGTTGACACTAAATGACACTTAAAATAATCGAATTAGATCTAATTTAAGGTGCTAGTCAAATTGATAGCTAAAAAGCTGTCACAACAAAAATTTGATAGTCATTTTCCAACAAACATGTCGTTTCTAAATAAAACTACCAGACGCTTACACGCACGAATGGAAAATTATGTCACCTACCTTTTTAAGTTAAAAAAAAGAACATTCTTGTGATAGACAAAGTTTACGACATTCGAGAAGCCACAAGAAAAATTAAAATTTTATTAAAACACAGCCAATTTGATACTTTGATTTTTAAATTTTATAGGAATTATTCTAAAATTTCACCATAGCAACAATGAATTGTGACAATTCTAAACTGAAATTGTTCAAATGAATTGAATTGAGTTGAATTATCTTATATACACGGAAAACTCAATTTGACTATCAAAAATATATGTAATAGTCAATTATCACTTTAGCCGATTCCACCCCTGATATTTGAATCAAATATTTTGAAAACAAATAAAGATATTGACTGAGTTAAAAAAGTAAAGGCTTAAACTTTTTTTTCATATATTCTGTCCACAAACAATTTTTCTTTCTTACCCTCGTTGATAAATCTTTAAAAAGAAGAAATTTATGCTCTTTTGTAAGATAGCTTAAGTTTAATTCGTAGGGTTTTTCAAAATGTGAAACATTTTAAGTAGAGAATAATTCGTCTTATTTTTTTTATTTTTTGTATTGATCAGATAAAAGGCAGAATAGATTTTGGCAAAATATCTTAAATTGTTTTTATGTTCCATATTAACCAAAAAATTAAAATCGCTTATGTTAACTTAAGATATTTTACCACAAGACTTTTCCTGCATTTATATTTCTTATACAGGGTTATCTATTTTGCAGTTTCAAAAGTAAACGTAAATAAAACACATATAAAATATTTTTTTAAGATATTTCTTTTTATTATAAAGTTAGAACTTTGAAATTATGTGTTTTGCAATCATCGATTCTTTTGATGTAATTTTCGACCACTTTTTGACACATATTGGGCAGTATCTCAGCCATAACTTGACGAATGTTGGTTTTTAAGTGCTCAAGAGTTTAAGGTTTATTTCCATAAGCAGGGTGTTCAATCGCATTATCCTGGTGGCCAGCTGATATCACCACGACAAGAAATTACGCGGGCAGGAAATGTCTCTTGCAATAAAGGCATATTCGCTCGAGTTGTGTGGCATGTGACACCGGACTTGTGACATGTGACTTGAGGATTCTCAGAACCTTAAATACGACAGTTATTTTTGTTATTATACCCACCGAGTGAGAAATGTGCTTCGTCGCTGAAGAAAATTTTGTTCGAAAAATCGCCATCCGCCGCCTGTTGTTCAAGCACCCATTCGACGTATCTACGACGGCGCAGAGACATATGTAGGGTTGCGTGAGCGGGTGTGACCCCGAAAAAGGGAGTTAAAATCCTGAGAACCCGCGAAGCGGGCCACCCACAGGTGCTTTTATTGAAAGAAGTTGTTGATATTTTTGTATTACCACCGTATCAAAAAATTATTGTTCATTGTATTGAAATACAAAAACTTTTTATTCTTTTTTGGCTCTATAAAAAATTGGGGACAATGTCCCATTTTTAACAAACAAATTTGGGACTTAGGTCATATTTGAGTACGACTAAAAGGCCCAAATTCAATTTTGGTTCTATGTCCCACCGAAGTGAGACATAAGCCCCCCCAAAAAAAAGTTGGGCGTTATGTCCCTGGGCCCTATGTCTCTGCGTCATCTACGACGACGTTGTGAATGGTGAGCGGCTTCAGTTGTTGTGTGAGGTTTACTTTATATGGCCGTAAGACAGTCTGAATTCCTGAGAACGACAAGGAACACATTCGCGTCTTCGGCAACACTTTTACTTACAGCAGCGATATTTTCAGTGGTACGAACGAACCGAAGATGCACAGGCCTTAACATTTTTTTTTTTTTTTTTTACACTTCAGAATTTTCAGAAAGTAGTTAGCTTACAGCAAGCGTCACAATACGATCAGAGGCTCATCATAAGTGCATGTGTTAGTTGTTAGTAAGAAAATAATACAATTATAGCCTAACAACACGCACAAAATACAAAACATAATAATTGTAATCAAACGAGTCTCTTCAAATTTCTTCACAATTTTGCCAATTGCTTGCGTAGTGTAAACCATAATCTCCTCTTAAAGCACGATATGTGGCTGTGGCAGAATCAATATTTTTGTAGTTGGTTTTAACAATTTGTATGTGTGCAATAGTTAAGCGATCCATTTTCGTAAATATCAGACCTTCAATTAAAAAAAAAAAATATGGTTTAAGAACTTAGTTTGACAGATGTCGAATTCCAGCCCTATACTTTTGAAAACACAAAATAGATAACACGTTATATTGACTATATTTATATTAATGTTTGATTAAGGAATTATTTTTCAAAATTTTTTACAAGAAAGAATTTTTAAATTCCTACTCAATATAATTTTTATGGTAATCCTTTTTTTTCATTTTTATTGTAGCAAAATATAAATACTGTATTAAATACGGCAGAATTGCACAATTTACATAAATATGATTATAAACTAATGACAATTAACATTATTTTTTTTGATATAGGATTTGATTGAAATTTAAATTATTTCGAAGGAAAAACTACAACAAAACCTTCATTCAAAATAATAATAATAATAATAATAATAATAATAATAATAATAATAATAATAATAATAATAATAATATAATAATAATAATAATAATAATAATAATAATAATAATAATAATAATAATAATAATAATAATAATAATAATAATAATAATAATAATAATAATAATAATAATAATAATAATAATAATAATAATAATAATAATAATAATAATAATAATAATAATAATAATAATAACAATAATAATAATAATAATAATAATAATAATAATAATAATAATAATAATAATAATAATAATAATAATAATAATAATAATAATAATAATAATAATAATAATAATGATAATAATAATAATAATAATAATAATAATAATAATAATAATAATAATAATAATAATAATAATAATAATAATAATAATAATAATAATAATAATAATAATAATAATAATAATAATAATAATAATAATAATAATAATAATAATAATAATAATAATAATAATAATAATAATAATAATAATAATAATAATAATAATAATAATAATAATAATAATAATAATAATAATAATAATAATAATAATAATAATAATAATAATAATAATAATAATAATAATAATAATAATAATAATAATAATAATAATAATAATAATAATAATAATAATAATAATAATAATAATAATAATAATAATAATAATAATAATAATAATAATAATAATAATAATAATAATAATAATAATAATAATAATAATAATAATAATAATAATAATAATAATAATAATAATAATAATAATAATAATAATAATAATAATAATAATAATAATAATAATAATAATAATAATAATAATAATAATAATAATAATAATAATAATAATAATAATAATAATAATAATAATAATAATAATAATAATAATAATAATAATAATAATAATAATAATAATAATAATAATAATAATAATAATAATAATAATAATAATAATAATAATAATAATAATAATAATAATAATAATAAAACCCCCTGCGGGTAAGGGGTTAGAATATTTCCGAGGTAAGGCATGCCTGTCGTAAGAGGCGACTAAAATCCAAATCGGATCCGTGAACAAACTCTGTACTGACGCGCCTGTGATCCCACCGTCAAAATGGCCTAGTATGCTGGCAACAACGTTAAAATGCATACCTGAAGGAAACAGTAAACCATACCTCTATGCGAACAGGTATAAAACAGTGCATAAAACCCATAACTAACTATGGAGAAAAACTATGAATACACAAAACCAGCACGAATCAAACCGAGTAGGGATATCTACTCAAACGTCGGCAGTATCCGCGACTACCGGCGTGGGCTTGGCTCCGGAAGGAGATGAGTCGCCAGCGGAACCCCAACCTTCAAACATAGCCCAATCAATAGTTAATACTCACCAGTTAACAACACCCACATCGAGTGTTTTGACGAACACAAGTTCTTCAACCACAAATGCGGGACAGCCAAGGCAACGCATCCAATGGTCAACAGAAATGAATAAATCCGTGATGCGATGCTACTACATTTCAACCAAAATTGAATCGGAACTTCACACTTACAGAACTGTTATGAGAAATCTGTTCTTAATTGAGTATCCGCAATACAACCGCCTGACTGAACAAAACCTAGCTGATCGAAGAAGAGCTATTATCTCCAGAAAGCTTCTTAGCGAGTACGAGTTAAATGCACTTAAGCAAGTAGCAGCTCTTCACCTAAACAGAACATCAGAGCATTCTGCGCAGGAAGAAGCACAAAACAATAACCCTGAGCAGGTTGAAAGCCTTCCGTCACCTCCAACAGTGAATGAAAATAGCCAAGGTTCAACGCCAATTGAAAACTCGCACGAAGAACCCAGTGACAGCACAGTCCTTAGAACCTTAAATGAGCACTTCATAGGTGCTCTAGCGAAGTATGAAAACATCAACCCACTAGATAGAGGAACTATACCAAAGTTGAATTCATCTAGGCAAATAGAACGACTCACCAACATGCTTAACAACAGGATTCTTCCACAACATGTGACAGACGAAATCAGCTTCGAAAAACTACACCTGCTTCTTTATGCATCCGCAGTCGCTGTCGCTAATACCCTAGGAAAGAAGGTAAATCACACCCAACAAATAACATCTGCAAGGATTCCAAAAATGCCATACTGGGAGAGACGTCTACAAAATAAGATTAATAGGCTGAGGGCAGACATAGGTAGACTCGTTGCGTTTTTGGCTGGGTGTAGATCCAAAAAGATCAAAAACCAAATAAAAGCTCTACGACCTCCAGCACAATACTTCCCACCAACATCTGCTGAAATTATTGAGCTAAAAGACACGAAGACACAACAACTCGCAGCTTCAGCCAAGAGACTTGCTAGGTACAAAGAATCCAGAGACCGAAAAAACCAGAATAGGCGTTTCTCAATGAATGAAAGAGGCTTCTATAGAGATGCATCTCAGCCAAGCGCAAACTCAACAAATAGCGAAATGGCAAACATAGAAGAAGCTACAGCTTTCTGGAAAGAAATTTGGGACAGGTCGAAAACCCATGAACACGAAGCATCCTGGTTAACGAATGAACGGATTAGAAGCGAAAACATCACCGAAATGACATCAAGTGCGATTACTGGCGAGGAAGTGGCAGAAGCTATAAAACTTGTCAGCAACTGGAAAGCTCCTGGGCCCGATAGGATTCAAAACATCTGGATTAAAAAACTGCCTGTTCTCCTCAAAGTCATAGCTAAGCACTTCACCATTTGGCTCGATGAACCTGAACAAATGCCTGGATTCCTTATGCAAGGGAATACTTTCCTCCTTCCAAAGGGTAGTCCAACTACAGACCCAGCAGGATACCGGCCTATCACGTGCTTGCCAACTATATACAAGCTCTTTACAAAAATACTCACCAACCGAATATATAGCCATTGCGAAAACAACAATATTGTGACTGAAGAGCAAAAAGGTTGTGCCAAAGAGTCACAAGGCTGTAAAGAGCAGCTTATCATCGACTCAATTGCAGTTCGACAAGCACTTCAAGGAAAACGGAACTTAAGTATGGCGTTTGTGGACTATAAGAAGGCATTCGACTCAGTTCCTCACTCGTACCTGCACGAGGTGCTAGAGATATACAAAATTGATCCAAAGACAAGAAGATTCCTGAAAGTTATCAGTGAAAAGTGGTGTGTAACCCTACACCTGGGAGGTAAAACGAGCTCTACAGTCAACATCAGAAGAGGAATCCTCCAAGGAGATGCTTTCAGCCCCCTATGGTTTTGTTTGGCCTTAAACCCACTGAGTAATCTTCTTAGGTCGATGAACATTGGATTTACCATCAAGGCAGAAACGGGTCCACAAACGCTTAATCATTTGCTCTATGTGGATGATCTGAAGCTTTACGCAAATGGCAAAGAGAAAGTCCACAGACTTTTAAATACTGTAAAGCGTTTCAGTGATGACATAAACATGGAGTTCGGGCTGGACAAGTGTAAGATCGTCCACCTTAAGAAAGGAAAAGTTCAAAATGATGAAATCGGATACAGTATTGATGAGGAAAGCATTATATGCAACCTTTCTGATGGCGAATCTTATAAGTATTTAGGACTAATTTTTATTCTTTTTTGGCTCTATAAAAAATTGGGGACAATGTCCCATTTTTAACAAACAAATTTGGGACTTAGGTCATATTTGAGTACGACTAAAAGGCCCAAATTCAATTTTGGTTCTATGTCCCACCGAAGTGAGACATAAGCCCCCCCAAAAAAAAGTTGGGCGTTATGTCCCTGGGCCCTATGTCTCTGCGTCATCTACGACGACGTTGTGAATGGTGAGCGGCTTCAGTTGTTGTGTGAGGTTTACTTTATATGGCCGTAAGACAGTCTGAATTCCTGAGAACGACAAGGAACACATTCGCGTCTTCGGCAACACTTTTACTTACAGCAGCGATATTTTCAGTGGTACGAACGAACCGAAGATGCACAGGCCTTAACATTTTTTTTTTTTTTTTTTTACACTTCAGAATTTTCAGAAAGTAGTTAGCTTACAGCAAGCGTCACAATACGATCAGAGGCTCATCATAAGTGCATGTGTTAGTTGTTAGTAAGAAAATAATACAATTATAGCCTAACAACACGCACAAAATACAAAACATAATAATTGTAATCAAACGAGTCTCTTCAAATTTCTTCACAATTTTGCCAATTGCTTGCGTAGTGTAAACCATAATCTCCTCTTAAAGCACGATATGTGGCTGTGGCAGAATCAATATTTTTGTAGTTGGTTTTAACAATTTGTATGTGTGCAATAGTTAAGCGATCCATTTTCGTAAATATCAGACCTTCAATTAAAAAAAAAAAATATGGTTTAAGAACTTAGTTTGACAGATGTCGAATTCCAGCCCTATACTTTTGAAAACACAAAATAGATAACACGTTATATTGACTATATTTATATTAATGTTTGATTAAGGAATTATTTTTCAAAATTTTTTACAAGAAAGAATTTTTAAATTCCTACTCAATATAATTTTTATGGTAATCCTTTTTTTTCATTTTTATTGTAGCAAAATATAAATACTGTATTAAATACGGCAGAATTGCACAATTTACATAAATATGATTATAAACTAATGACAATTAACATTATTTTTTTTGATATAGGATTTGATTGAAATTTAAATTATTTCGAAGGAAAAACTACAACAAAACCTTCATTCAAAATAATAATAATAATAATAATAATAATAATAATAATAATAATAATAATAATAATAATAATAATAATAATAATAATAATAATAATAATAATAATAATAATAATAATAATAATAATAATAATAATAATAATAATAATAATAATAATAATAATAATAATAATAATAATAATAATAATAATAATAATAATAATAATAATAATAATAATAATAATAATAATAATAATAATAATAATAATAATAATAATAATAATAATAATAATAATAATAATAATAATAATAATAATAATAATAATAATAATAATAATAATAATAATAATAATAATAATAATAATAATAATAATAATAATAATAATAATAATAATAATAATAATAATAATAATAATAATAATAATAATAATAATAATAATAATAATAATAATAATAATAATAATAATAATAATAATAATAATAATAATAATAATAATAATAATAATAATAATAATAATAATAATAATAATAATAATAATAATAATAATAATAATAATAATAATAATAATAATAATAATAATAATAATAATAATAATAATAATAATAATAATAATAATAATAATAATAATAATAATAATAATAATAATAATAATAATAATAATAATAATAATAATAATAATAATAATAATAATAATAATAATAATAATAATAATAATAATAATAATAATAATAATAATAATAATAATAATAATAATAATAATAATAATAATAATAATAATAATAATAATAATAATAATAATAATAATAATAATAATAATAATAATAATAATAATAATAATAATAATAATAATAATAATAATAATAATAATAATAATAATAATAATAATAATAATAATAATAATAATAATAATAATAATAATAATAATAATAATAATAATAATAATAATAATAATAATAATAATAATAATAATAATAATAATAATAATAATAATAATAATAATAATAATAATAATAATAATAAAAAACCCTGCGGGTAAGGGGTTAGAATATTTCCGAGGTAAGGCATGCCTGTCGTAAGAGGCGACTAAAATCCAAATCGGATCCGTGAACAAACTCTGTACTGACGCGCCTGTGATCCCACCGTCAAAATGGCCTAGTATGCTGGCAACAACGTTAAAATGCATACCTGAAGGAAACAGTAAACCATACCTCTATGCGAACAGGTATAAAACAGTGCATAAAACCCATAACTAACTATGGAGAAAAACTATGAATACACAAAACCAGCACGAATCAAACCGAGTAGGGATATCTACTCAAACATCGGCAGTATCCGCGACTACCGGCGTGGGCTTGGCTCCGGAAAGAGATGAGTCGCCAGCGGAACCCCAACCTTCAAACATAGCCCAATCAATAGTTAATACTCACCAGTTAACAACACCCACATCGAGTGTTTTGACGAACACAAGTTCTTCAACCACAAATGCGGGACAGCCAAGGCAACGCATCCAATGGTCAACAGAAATGAATAAATCCGTGATGCGATGCTACTACATTTCAACCAAAATTGAATCGGAACTTCACACTTACAGAACTGTTATGAGAAATCTGTTCTTAATTGAGTATCCGCAATACAACCGCCTGACTGAACAAAACCTAGCTGATCGAAGAAGAGCTATTATCTCCAGAAAGCTTCTTAGCGAGTACGAGTTAAATGCACTTAAGCAAGTAGCAGCTCTTCACCTAAACAGAACATCAGAGCATTCTGCGCAGGAAGAAGCACAAAACAATAACCCTGAGCAGGTTGAAAGCCTTCCGTCACCTCCAACAGTGAATGAAAATAGCCAAGGTTCAACGCCTATTGAAAACTCGCACGAAGAACCCAGTGACAGCACAGTCCTTAGAACCTTAAATGAGCACTTCATAGGTGCTCTAGCGAAGTATGAAAACATCAACCCACTAGATAGAGGAACTATACCAAAGTTGAATTCATCTAGGCAAATAGAACGACTCACCAACATGCTTAACAACAGGATTCTTCCACAACATGTGACAGACGAAATCAGCTTCGAAAAACTACACCTGCTTCTTTATGCATCCGCAGTCGCTGTAGCTAATACCCTAGGAAAGAAGGTAAATCACACCCAACAAATAACATCTGCAAGGATTCCAAAAATGCCATACTGGGAGAGACGTCTACAAAATAAGATTAATAGGCTGAGGGCAGACATAGGTAGACTCGTTGCGTTTTTGGCTGGGTGTAGATCCAAAAAGATCAAAAACCAAATAAAAGCTCTACGACCTCCAGCACAATACTTCCCACCAACATCTGCTGAAATTATTGAGCTAAAAGACACGAAGACACAACAACTCGCAGCTTCAGCCAAGAGACTTGCTAGGTACAAAGAATCCAGAGACCGAAAAAACCAGAATAGGCGTTTCTCAATGAATGAAAGAGGCTTCTATAGAGATGCATCTCAGCCAAGCGCAAACTCAACAAATAGCGAAATGGCAAACATAGAAGAAGCTACAGCTTTCTGGAAAGAAATTTGGGACAGGTCGAAAACCCATGAACACGAAGCATCCTGGTTAACGAATGAACGGATTAGAAGCGAAAACATCACCGAAATGACATCAAGTGCGATTACTGGCGAGGAAGTGGCAGAAGCTATAAAACTTGTCAGCAACTGGAAAGCTCCTGGGCCCGATAGGATTCAAAACATCTGGATTAAAAAACTGCCTGTTCTCCTCAAAGTCATAGCTAAGCACTTCACCATTTGGCTCGATGAACCTGAACAAATGCCTGGATTCCTTATGCAAGGGAATACTTTCCTCCTTCCAAAGGGTAGTCCAACTACAGACCCAGCAGGATACCGGCCTATCACGTGCTTGCCAACTATATACAAGCTCTTTACAAAAATACTCACCAACCGAATATATAGCCATTTCGAAAACAACAATATTGTGACTGAAGAGCAAAAAGGTTGTGCCCAAGAGTCACAAGGCTGTAAAGAGCAGCTTATCATCGACTCAATTGCAGTTCGACAAGCACTTCAAGGAAAACGGAACTTAAGTATGGCGTTTGTGGACTATAAGAAGGCATTCGACTCAGTTCCTCACTCGTACCTGCACGAGGTGCTAGAGATATACAAAATTGATCCAAAGACAAGAAGATTCCTGAAAGTTATCAGTGAAAAGTGGTGTGTAACCCTACACCTGGGAGGTAAAACGAGCTCTACAGTCAACATCAGAAGAGGAATCCTCCAAGGAGATGCTTTCAGCCCCCTATGGTTTTGTTTGGCCTTAAACCCACTGAGTAATCTTCTAAGGTCGATGAACATTGGATTTACCATCAAGGCAGAAACGGGTCCACAAACGCTTAATCATTTGCTCTATGTGGATGATCTGAAGCTTTACGCAAATGGCAAAGAGAAAGTCCACAGACTTTTAAATACTGTAAAGCGTTTCAGTGATGACATAAACATGGAGTTCGGGCTGGACAAGTGTAAGATCGTCCACCTTAAGAAAGGAAAAGTTCAAAATGATGAAATCGGATACAGTATTGATGAGGAAAGCATTATATGCAACCTTTCTGATGGCGAATCTTATAAGTATTTAGGACTAATTCAGTTGAAAGGTATCTGCGACACAGCAATTAAGCAAGGTCTAGGCAAACAACTCAACAAAAGGCTTAAAATTCTTCTTGAGTCCAAACTGAATGCTGGAAACCTATTTAAGGCCGTCAACACCTGGGCAATCCCAATACTGACCTACTCTTTTGGCATAGTCAAGTGGTCTGATACGGATTTGAATAACATCATGAGGTCGATCAGAAGCCACCTGACTAAGCACCGATATCACCACCCTAAAAGTGCTGTTGAAAGAATGGTTTTGCCACGCAGTCAAGGAGGCAGAGGACTCACGGACGTCAACCGGTTGCAACACGCGCAGATTTGTAACCTAAGGTCCTATTTCATACAAAATTCCAAACTTCGTGTCTACTACGTACAGTGTGCCTAGCAGACAAACACCACACACCCCTCAATCTCCGCTCTGAAGTATATGAAACTCCACCAAACGTGCAAACTGAGGCAGCTCTAATAGAAGCTTGGAACAACAAAAGCTTGCATGGAACACACCGCCAAGTTCTGGATCAAGAAAATATCCATCGCGAATACTCAAACGTTTGGTTGAGCAGAAGACAGTTGTTTGCTGAAACTGAAGGATTTATTGTTTCAATCCAGGACAGAGTTATTGCCACTAAAAACTATAGGAGAACAATACTTAAAGAAGAAATGGCGAACGATCTCTGCCGACACTGTCAAGCTTCCTCAGAAACAATAGACCACATAATAGGAGGATGTACAACTCTAGCAGCCAATGATTACACGGCAAGGCATAATCAAGTTGCCAAAATTGTGCATATGAGGATAGCTAAGGACTTAAAGTTGGCGGTAGTTAATGAACCTTACTATAAGTATAACCCTTCTGCAGTCTTGGAAAACAATGAGTTCAAAATCTATTGGGATAGGTCAATAACAACGGACCAAACTGTCAGAGCAAATAGACCAGACATAGTTGTGTTTCATAAAAACAGTAACAAGATCACTATTTATGATGTCGTGATCCCTCTGAGCCACAATCTTCAGATAACATACGCCGCAAAAATAAGCAAGTACACTGATCTAGCCAATGAAATGAAAGCTATGTATCGTGCAGAAAGCGTCAACATTGTACCAATAGTTATTTCGGCAACCGGAGTTATAACGAAAATCCTTGTTTCACAATTGGAAAAAGAAAAACTGAAGGATGAGCTGGAGAAAATGCAAAAGGCCGTTATTCTAAGCACGTGCAATATAGTCAGACGGTTCCTGCAACTTTCATCCTAAGATTAATTTATAATAAACATAAATTCAACAGAGCCTAATACCTTGGCATAGCCCGGGATAGGTATTTTCCAACCTCATAGAGGTTGAGAAATTTAGAAACTCTATAATAATAATAATAATACATAATACAATAATTTATCATCATAGAAGAGATGAGAGAAGGGGGGTAGTTAAATTATTAGATGAATATATCTCAATGAAGATATACATATGTACCAGTCCAGTAGTTATTTTACAATTAATAGTATGTATGATCAATAATTACAAAATCAGTCTTATAATTAACTAAAAATAGTATCACAGTTAGTATCACTTAAGAAATAAATAAATAAATAATTAAATAAATAAACAAATTATTAAATTAATAAATAAATACAAAAATATATACCTGAATAAATAAATAAATAAATGAATAAATAAATAAATAAATGAACAAATATATAAATAAATAACTTATAAATTAAATAAATTCACAATTAAATAAATAAGTACATAAATAAATAAATAGACAAATAAATAACTTAACAATTAACGAGAAAAACAAGTTAAATCAATATACGATACATATAATTAGAACTGCACATAAATTAAAAAGAGAAAAATAATTATATAATCAACAGGAATTTAAGAATTAATATCAAATATAATTAAGTAACAAATTTATCAAATTACAGATAGGTTTTTAATAAATATAAAGTTGACTGTAATAAATAGGTACATATACTAGTACATCAGTTATACTATCAAATTTGATATAAGTGAATTATCAGACAATTCACAAGAGAATTTGTATTTTTCATATTATAATTTATGAATTCTTGCCTGTACAAAATCAATGTTTGTTATGGTGTGCAATTCATAAGTGGAAAAATGCCACGGTAGATTTAACATCATCTTCAATAATTTATTTTGGCTTATTTGAAGTCTTCTAATGTGTGTTTTTTGCACATTTTCCCCAAGCTGGTGACCCATAAAACATAATAGCTTGGAATATGGATTTGAAAATTATGAGTTTATTTTTGGTGCTTAGTTTGGACCGTCGCGGTCGATTTATGAATGGGCAAAGAATTTTAATAGTTATATTAACTTTTTTAATTATTTGCTGTATATGTATTCCAAAAGTGAGTTTTTCATCAAGATGAATTCCTAGATACTCGTATTTAGCACTTTTTTCCCAGTTTACAGTAGAACCACCAATTTGAAGATTGTTGCTTGGTAAGAGGCATGCTTTTCTTTTTCATGTAAAAAAGACTGCCTGCGTCTTAGAAGCATTTAATTTTATCTTCTTGTACTCTTGTGTTGTAATTTAATCAAATTGCAGGTTGGTTTCTATTACAGACCCAACTGAATCTGATGCATAAATACAGGTATCGTCTGCAAAAATTCCCTTTTCACAGTATCTTTAACTGGGAAAATCAGATGTGAATAAAATGTATAAGATCGGACCAAGAACTGATCCTTGAGGAACACCATCTTTAATATTATACCTTTCGGACAAACTATTGTTGACAAAAACTTTGAATTTCCTTGAACTAAGAAAAGACTTTATTATCTCAATAAGATAGATTGGAAAGTTCACTATTAATAGTTTGTTTATAAGGCCATTATGCCAAACAGTATCAAATGCCTTTTCAATGTCTAGTAGGACCATTCCAGTACTTCTTCCTATCGCTAAATTACTTTTTACATCTTTTGTTATTCTGTGAACTTGATGTAGGTACAGTACTGTGAAAAGCTCTGAACCCAAATTGTTCGGGAGGCAATAAGCTGTTTTGGTTGATTTGAGATAGCAATTTTTTTTTTAATAATTTTTTCAAAGCATTTGCTTAGTGAACTAAGGAGACTAATTGGCCTATAGCTAAGTGTATAAAAAAAAGCCTTGAACAAATCATAATTTTAGTTTCTGTAGGTCTTTAGTTACATACATACTCTTATGTGATATGTCTTTCATTCAAATATATTTTTTCTATTTGTTTTTGTATTTCCAATTATAATTTATTGCTTCTGAATCTCTTGTCAAATCACTACAACACAGTCAGGTCAATTTTCATTATAGAAAATTTCATAAACATGTTACTGCTTTCGAGTGCTGATAACTCAATCTCTCCCATAAGTTACACCATAAATTAAAACAAAATTTCACAGGTCATTACACTCGTAAATAATAATCGCTTGAGAATTTTTGTATAGAAAACAAATTAAACAGAACGAGAAAGAAAACAAAATAAAAATTAGTCAACGTCCATCATTATGCATTATGCAGAAACTGTATATTGTGCTCCCAATTAGCCAGGGCCAATGTTCCCTTATCAGTTGACAAATTTTTGTGTATTCCAAAACAAATGGGAAACAAGAAAGTAGGTATTTGGTATATAGAATGTAACTATACATTGAATTTACGTAACAAATACGTCCCATCGCCCGTGCGTCCACGACGACGCCACACTGCTCGTCTAAAGCCAAAGGTTAATGAACATAAATAATGATCGGGCGGTGATATCGGGAATTGGGATTTGGGATTACCGCTCGCACTGATTGTCTTTTCCTATCGGAGGAAAACAAAATATCTAGAAGTCCAATTTGTCCAGAATGTGACCCGAAATGTGAACTTTCAAGCGGGGGAGGGGGAAGGTGGGTGCAGAAAAGAACCGATGCGATCGTTTGTTGTGGACGACGTGTTTTTTATGAGCCCTGGGCGTTATTGGTTTCGGTAATTTGATGTCTAACAGGAATCCACCGAGCTGCCCTATGACGGAGTATATGAGTAGAGTATTGGAACTAGAAGATAAGTGTTTTATTACAGCTCCACATGTGCGTTAATTGCTATGGCCCGATACACGAAATACGGAACTGTCTAACTTTTGAATAATCGATTGTGTCAATTTGAGATACCACAACGACGATGATGACTCCGCACGACGACGAATGTCGAGGATGCATTTGGATGATGAAGTGAAGGGCATAATCATCCAAAAGCGGAAGGCAATAGTTGGGCATTGGTTTTTCGTTTTATTACAAATAAAAAGACTTTAGAATTGATGGGGCTGCTGTTGCACATTAACTTGGATGTACAAATTTATATGTTTGACTGTACTGCGTGACGAATTGATAGTAGCTGAATATTAGATGCGATGCGTATGCGTATACGTTATACCTTGCCTACATACTTCCTTTGTTATATTCAGAGAGTCACAAGAAAACGCATAGCGATAAAAAAATAGACACTTGACCATAAAAATACCATAAACATTTTTATAATTGCCATATACAAGTTGTAAAAAATTATCAGTTCTAGTAAAAATAATTGATGCACGCGCTTGGTTTTTGTCTTCTTTGTTGTATAGGTATAGATTTTGATTTGAAAAATACTGTTTTTTTTTTTTTTAATAGGTTGAATGCATCAGTTTTATTGTTCTATACGAAAAATTAACGACTTAGAACTAATAAAGTTTTTGTTGTTTTGGATTCATGGGGTTCAATGAAATTATAAATCTGAAACTGATAAAAGTTCCAGTGACGTTTATAACCAATTTGAAATGCAAGATCGAAGGAAGACCAAATTTTATTTAGAATTAGACATGAGTAATTATTTTGAAATGTACGTAATTCGTTTAAAAATTAAAAATGTTTTGTTTCATGGATGAGTGGAAAATTGCCATAAATGTATTTTGTCAAAGAATATTCGATACATTCTTGACAATGGGTAAGTTTTCCCAAATAGGTTGCGGAAATAGAAAACAAAATATATTTTTTTAGGTTTAATAAAAAAACTTATAAATGTAAGAATAGGAGGATAATTTTTCATTTCTTCAAAAATGAACATAGTTGTGTATAAATTGACAGTTTCTACGGAAATAGGAAGTGGTATAGAAAATGACGTATATGTTCACAATAATAAAACCATCTAGTTTAAAACATTTTAGAAAATAATACGACCGAATTTAGAGACATTTTATTAATTTAAATTTGAACTAATGGGTGATTTTTTGAGGTTAGGATTTTCATGCATTAGTATTTGACAGATCACGCGGGATTTCAGACATGGTGTCAAAGAGAAAGATGCTCAGTATGCTTTGACATTTCATCATGAATAGACTTACTAACGAGCAACGCTTGCAAATCATTGAATTTTATTACCAAAATCAGTGTTCGGTTCGAAATGTGTTTTATCGACAAATTTTGTTCAGCGATGTGGCTCATTTCTGGTTGAATGGCTACGTAAATAAGCAAAATTGCCGCATTTGGAGTGAAGAGCAACCAGAAGCCGTTCAAGAACTGCCCATGCATCCCGAAAAATGCACTGTTTGGTGTGGTTTGTACGCTGGTGGAATCATTGGACCGTATTTTTTCAAAGATGCTGTTGGACGCAACGTTACGGTGAATGGCGATCGCTATCGTTCAATGCTAACAAACTTTTTGTTGCCAAAAATGGAAGAACTGAACTTGGTTGACATGTGGTTTCAACAAGATGGCGCTACATGCCACACAGCTCGCGATTCTATGGCCATTTTGAGGGAAAACTTCGGAGAACAATTCATCTCAAGGAATGGACCGGTAAGTTGGCCACCAAGATCATGCGATTTGACGCCTTTAGACTATTTTTTGTAGGGCTACGTCAAGTCTAAAGTCTACACAAATAAGCCAGCAACTATTCCAGCTTTGGAAGACAACATTTCCGAAGAAATTCGGGCTATTCCGGCCGAAATGCTCGAAAAAGTTACCCAAAATTGGACTTTCCGAATGGACCACCTAAGACGCAGCCGTGGTCAACATTTAAATGAAATTATCTTCAAAAAGTAAATGTCATGGACCAATCTAACGTTTCAAAAAAAGAATCGATGAGATTTTGCAAATTTTATGCGTTTTTTTTAAAAAAAAAGTTCTCAAGCTCTTAAAAAATCACCCGATAGTATTATTTTTGGGAGCGGGTCGAAATGCTGCATTTTAAAATACTGTATGGTCAAAATTCTGTATGATACTCTACGATACTGTATGGTCATAATACTGTATGGTTAACATTCTGTATTACAATATACTCTACATTTCAAATACTGTGTCTCAAAATGCTGTATTGTCAAAATACTGTATCTCATAATACTGGAAGTTTTGACAGATCAATTAGTATGGTAAAATTGTTTATGCAATTGTTGATTATGAAAGGAACAATTCATGTACAAATGTGAGAGAGATACAAATAACTAAGAAGAAGAAAATGAGAAAGAGAAATTAAAAAGAAAATGAAATTCATATTATTGTTGTTTTTATTATAACAGAGACTTATGAATTATCATAGGTAGTAAGTTCGGGCATTATGGCGCACCTAACGTTAATCTAAAATAACTTTAAAACGAACAACATTTTATAATTCAGTATTTTTTTTTATTAAATAAGAGAAAACAGTAATATAAATAAATCAAATAAAAATAATAATTCAAGTTCATTAACAAAAAATAAATTAGTTTAAAAATAGTTTAAAAAAAACCATATTGCCCTACCTACGGGCAATATGGCGCACCCCTGAGGGCAATATGGCGGGGAGATTTCATTTTTGATTTAAACGCCCACATCCATCACAGGTGTTCTTAAATCCCGTACATGAATCGTGAGACCACTGTCCACAAAGGACACAATGCATCCACTCGTCCTTTTTGATTGTAGTGGTGTAATCCTCACCACATCCAGCACAAATATTTTCCCCGAAATCTTCGGGCCCATCCGACTCATCGGCTAGCTGGATCTCAAGATTTTGTTCGTCGGATGACGTTGATGATTGCCGCTTTACCTTTTTTTTTTGGCCTTGGAAGCTTAGTCTTCAGTTGTTTTTGTATTGATTCCTTACCCAACGAAGTTAACACCCTGGCCTTTTGCTTTCTTGTATTATTTTTCACCTGCCTAGAACAAGATGGTACGGGAGAAATTATGTTCAGCATTTTTCCAGGCGTTATATCGCTAGCAGCTTCCTGAGTTGTACTTGTAGTCGGAGGAACTTCAATTGGAGGTGGAGTTGCGGGAGGCATTGGAACGGTTTCCTCATTTTGATGGTCAATGATAAAATGCAAAAAACGGGAAGAGACGAAGAAACATACTATAATTTACATGAAAACTTTATAAGGGCATTATGGCTTACCCGCGCCATAATGCCCTCACAGTATCTGCGCCATATTACACAAAAAACACTAATTAACAACACATTACAAAAAACTAAGTTCTCTTTTCGTTTCAAAAATTTCCCGCTACACAACAAAACTGAAACTGTATTCTGCATTACACTCTTTAAACCGAACACCTGCGTTATATAGTTACCAAGAAAAACGAATCCAAACACAAAGCAAAATTATAAAAACACAAGCAAACTGTAAATTTTGTTTGTATTCTTTTTTTTTGTCCAGCGAAATTCGTCGTATCGACTAACGATGTTTACAGGGCACGTGTTCGGCAGAGACTGAAGTTTTTGCATTGTTTTTGTTTTAATTAGAATTTTAGAAGTATGATATTTGCGAGGTGCGCCATAATGCCCCATGCGCCATAATGCCCGAACTTACCTACATATGTTATTGTTGAAGGGAGTATATTAGAACATTATGCTAATGAAAAATTATTATGATGTTTTCTTAAAAAAAGTATTCTGTTTTCAAAATTCTGTGTTTCAAAATGCTGTAAATAAGGCTAAAAAATAAAAATCGTTTTGATAATGTAAAAAAGTGCGCTCTTTTTTACATTGTCAACACGATTTTTATTTTTTAACCTTATTTGCAGCATTTAGAAATACAGCATTTTGAAATACAGAATTTTGATATACAGAATTTGGAAATACAGAATTTTGAGATACAGCATTTTGATCATGCAGTATTTTGTACATGCAGTATTTTGAAATACAGTATCTTGAGATACAGTATTTTAAATACAGTATTTTTATCCATACAGTATTTCTAGTAAATTTGTTATTTTTTTTCGTTTAGAGTATTTAAAATAATAGAGAATGTTAAGTAAAGAATGTGAATGCTTCAATTTTAAATAACATGAAGTCAGTTTTGGAAACAAAATTAAATGCACCTCTGGATCGCACGATCGCTATATAAGCCCCTCATTATCCGCGTCCTGCTATGCGGTGCAGAAGCATGGACTATGACAAATGCGGATGAAAGCACCTTGCGGCGTTTCGAGCGAAAAGTTCTTTGTGTGATCTACGGTCCCGTATGCATCGAAGGGGAGTGGAGGAGAAGATGTACGGGCTGCACAGCGACGCAGACTACTTAGCCAGAAGGGTAAAAGTCCAACGACAATGATGGCTGGGTCACGTAGAGCGCATGGAAACCAATGCTCCGGCCCGGAAAAGTCTTCGAATCCACACCCACAGGACAGCGCAGTAGAGTAAGACATTTTACTGAATGTTGACAACAATATTTTTTGAAAGGTTAAAGTAGTTTAAAGCCAATATATCATAGTTTTGAAAAGATATTTGAGTCGAAAATCAATTTTTACGAACTTTTAGCAATTTTGTTTTTAGGTTTTTATTTTTTGTAAAAAAACTGTCAATTCGATTTTTCTCAAAATTTGTCTTAATATTCAAAATAATATTTCTTATAAGTTTAAATTAATAAGAAGCCATTATCTCAAAGGTTTGAAAAGATATTTGAGTCGAAAATCAATTTTTACCAACTGTTATTAATTTTTTTGTAGGTTGTTATTTTTTGTAAAAAAAACTGTCAATTAGATTTTTCTCAAAATTCCATCAGATGTCAAAAACATTATTCTTCGGTGCATAAAATTGTTTTGAAGATGAAATCATATTTTAGTCGTAAAATTTTCGAGGTGAAACATTTTTTTTTTCACTTTTTTTGATTTATAAAAAAAAAAAATGGTTGCCTGTAAAGTCGGTTTTACGGGCGAAGATTTTACGTGACAACGTCTTTTTCTCGGTAGAATATTTATTGATATGAATATAATTAAATTGCACAATAGGAACAAGGAATTGAATGAAAATAAGAATTGCACAAATTTTTTAAACTAATAATTTACTTAACACTATCAACATTTATCAATAGTATGACATAACCTATAAACTCAGTTTCTCAACTTTTGTGTCAATCTAACAATTAATCAATCAATCATAGTTTACGATAATGAAATATCAGTGTACAATTATTTACCTTTATTGTTGTAGTTGTTGTAAATGACGAATCTAAGCACTCCACATTTTCACTACAGACACAGCTGACGATACTTTAACCACACGTGTGAACTTGTATTATGACGCTATGAGTGGGAGAGAGACGCAAGGCATTCGGCGGGCCTCTCTCTCGTTCGGTGACTCATCGTAACGTTACCGGGCGTTACACTTTTTCATAAGTGACTCCCAGCCGCAACCTAATTTAAGACGTTGTCACGTCAAAACGTGAATTGGATGTTTTTCCAAAATTATACTTGTTTTGTATCACGTCACAATATATAAAATAAAATTGAATTCAAGTCTCTAGTGTCATTGGTTCATGAGATATTTAGGGTTAACCAAAATTTTTACCTTTTTTTTTAAATGCTATGGTAAAAAAACCACCCACGCACTTTTCTTGAGAGCCCTTTCTGCATCTTTCTGCTTTATTATCTGTATAACAAAATTTATTTGAAGTCAATATCTCTTCTTGTTCTTGAGCTATGGACGAAGAAAAAAACGTCGCGAACGTACGTACCCACGCACGCACAGACATCTCTCTAAAAACCTTCTATTTCGACTCTAGGGACCTTGAAACGTCGAGAAATGTCAAAATTTTCAATTCGACAAATCGGACCGATTACAATAACTTCCTATGGGAAGTTAACAAATGTAAAAAGCAAAATTGAAATTACTAAAGCAATTTAAAAAAATAGTGGACAATTTGGTTGACCCCAAAATATCTCTTGAACCAATAACGCTATCTGCTACGATTAAATTTTATATTACACTTGTGACACGATTCAAAAATTGACATAAATTCGAAACAAATCAATAGAAGAATTACGTTTCTGCCTTCGTTTTGTTATTCAAAAATATGACTCCTTTTAGTATTTTTCATGGGGACATAATTAAGGTAAGGTGCATTGAAAAATACAATATACATACAATACTTTTACTCCTGTAGTTGAAAGCTACAATACGATATGGAAGGGTATTTTGTAGTTTTGTGAATAAAAAATAAAATAAAATTTAATCTGAATTTCTATGGTTTCCAAGTTCTTTCAATTCAATTTACTTTATATGAAGCTTATAAAATTTGAAAAAAAACCCATATAAAATCAAAGACATTTAAAATAAAGTAATAGAAGTTTTATATTTGTTAAGAGAAATGGTGAACTTTCGTGGAAAAATTACGTTAATTTTGAACAATGGCATGGAATATGATGTTTACTTTGGTCAATTTACAAAAAGGTAGTGGCCAATGCAATTTCGTTTTTGTGTTAAATGTTTGCTATAATTTAAGTAAAAATAAATAAATTACGTGGTGCAACAGTCCATAGAGAACAAATGCCTAGCGACTTATAACTCTTAAAAATTCATGTATTAGGAATAGAGGGTACCTAAAGTTTATATGTTAAAGCTGAACGGCCAATTTGAGAGAGCACTTTTAATGACAAGAATTACTCTTGAAGGATAATGTAGGTTCCTCCAAAGAGGTAGTACACGCAGTACAGGCAGTTCCACTGGAATAACAGTTCTATATACTTATCATCAAGCCACGGGTACACTACTATCTTAAACCTAGACAAAAATTCATAAAACTAGCCTAATTAACCATAACGTACAACTAACAACCCCATACGGACTAAATTAAACTATAATATTCCTAATACTTATGCCTTTCGGCCCTCATCTCATCTCATTAAATTTTTTATTTTTTTTTTTTTATCTTATTTGTCCTGCGGAGTAACCATAACGCCATGGGTTGCTATAATTTTCTTAATATAATTCTCTATATTGATTTGGAACGACAGAACTAATAAGTGACAATCAATTTGAAAGATGTTACTTCAAAAAATATGGTCTCAAATCATCTTTTAAGGTTTAAAAATACTTTTTGGGAAACTCTTAAGTAATTAAAAGTCAGTATAAGATTACAAAACCTAATAATAATTTTCAGAAGTCCATTTATTTTTATGCTGGGTAATTAGATAAATATTTATCGAGAGCGAGGCTACAATTTTATAAAATCGTGATTTACCATAGAACACTGCACATCACTTTGTTCATCATATTGATGTTGAAGATAGCTCATAAAAAAAAGTCGTTAGTTTTACGATTTTGAAAATAAGGCAATTAGCCTCTTATTTTCACTTTACTTTTAGTTACTTGAATAAGAACATGGTTGCCAAGAGTTTTCTGCCATTTTCAAAAGACAAAGTTTACTCAGGACGCTGCTGGCTGTGTACTGTTTGCAGACTAAGCTTTTTGACATCTGAAGTGAAAATGAGACATAAAAACATTTGTGGAAACGAGGTTAAATGATTAATTTAAAACTTTTAAACAAAAACATTTTAAAATGAGTAGCCTCAAAATAGCGTTATGTCAACACCGACTAAGGGATAATTTTCATAAGATCCCTTTGATTGTTGTACATTAATTATTAAAAAGAATTGGAGATAAAATAGTGCCTTGCGGCACACCAGAGTTATTAAATGTGCTCACAGATAACAGTGACAGTGAAAAAATGGGAATCATAAGAATACCAGAAACATCATTTTTGATAAGTTGACTAATTTGAACTACTATGCTTGAGTTGGCAATTCTTGTTGAGCCCCCAAACTTTCATCTTCCACCTCTTCCATATTTCAACTAGTTTCATTTCCACACCCTAGATAAAGTGATCTTGCTTGCAATTGCGTTATAATAGTGCTACTTTAGATATTATGCATGATGCTAGTGTGGGCGATCGGAGACGCGTGCCTGGTTGAAAAGCCCATATACGCTAGTGTTTTTTGTTTTATCGGCCACATGCAACTACCGACGACGACAACATCAACACGATGCGATGGTTCTGAAATTGGGACGCGCCATTAAATTACATATACGTACATATATCGTATGTAAGTATTTTTTAAAGTTTTATTGCGAACATTTCATCTTGTGATTTATTTTTCGAATTCGCCTTTTTATATATATTTTGTCACATAAAGATACAGATGCAAGTAGGTACCCGTAGCTCTGCCTACCCGAACAGGAGGAGATGCGATGATGTCTTCCAGCTCCCATGTTAATAGTGTCTTTCAGGAAAACATTAGGAATCACTTGACACACTGAGCTGAGAATCTCCGTGCCCGCCCCCATACAGTTCCACCAAACGTTACTGCCACCGTACTGCGCCACGCGGCTGCCGCGCCTTACAGTTCATCATCGTCGTTGTAGCGTCGCGTCGTTGTCATCTTCGGTCGTTCGTCGATCGTTGCCTTGGACGTTCAGTGTTTTGTGTTGTGTCGCTGATTGAAAGCACATGGAGACATGGAGCCCCGAAACGAACATTAAGAGTATCTGGAATTGTTTCTAATCGCATTTACGATAATTTATTCCGGTGACACTATTCGCTTGAGAGACGTGGCGTAGTTGCGGCAGCACGCTCTTACAGTTGCTGATGTTCACCCCGCGTGTCACCGCACGTACCGTACATAGATCGCGTTCCCATTTTTGTTTGGGTTGAAGCTGAGGCTGGGGTTGGGGCTGAAGCTTAGTGCTTGGAGGCAGGCGCAGTAAAAAGAGGAGTGCAAGTGCGATCTGTTGTAGAGTTACTCTATGGACCCAACAACTGCGACGCGACGTAACTTACACTCTGTGTGTGCTCTGTCTCCTCTGATCTGATGATGTGTTTTATACTATGTAAGTTGCATCACCCTCAAGAGTTTAACTTGGCGAGCTCTCGAGATGAGATTTATTCAAATTGAACTGCCCTGGGTGCTGGGTGCGATCTGTTGGATCCCCCCAAAAGGCAAGATGGGTGGGGGAGTATCTAAATCAATTTTATCTCCAAAATTAATTTAAACAGATCTCGCCTAACTTATGGCACCAACGACTTCGTCGTCGTCGACGAGCGACGCGACGAGGCATTGAGGCAAGGCACTAGGCAGGCAGGCAAGCTTGTGTGTCGCGCAATGTGAATGCGCTATAGACACTTTTAAGTGCCCATATTTTTTCCTTTTAATTTACGAGTCCAATGCCGAATGGATATGCAATGAGTGAACGAACATTCGAATGAGGGATTATAATTGTGTTGTGTGCTTTTTCTAGAGTGCCCTAACGATCCTGGGGATGCTTTAATTGGAAATTAGTGTGGAAACCTTTAACCCAGTTTTTCGTCTTTGCTTATTTGGAGCCACTTTAAATGTTGATAGAAACGCAATAAATTCGTGGGAGTTTGTTGGCCAAGGGATTTGGATGAACGATGAAGTAGGTATTAAGATGGAAAATTAGTTCAACATGTGGACGGAACGTATAGCACTCGTATATAAAGCAATAAAAAAGATTTGTTTAGAGAATAAAAATTATTACGAGTCAATTGAGTTTTACTTTTTTTTCTTTTTGTATTCATTTTCATTTTAATAGCCAATGGGGATGATATTGATATAGAATGTTATAATTGAGTGGATTCTTTGAGAGTTATAACGTGTAATTGTGGAAACAAATGTTGACTGTGAATTGAATTAAATGGGCATCAGCTTAAAGGAGACAGAGGCTATATTCATTATAACGTTAAAGTTTATTTAAAGTTGTTTATTGGTTTCGAAAGCAAAAGCAAATTAAATTTATTAAAATTATAATTTTGGTATAGTTGATCGAGGTTTTGTTTTTTTTTTTTAATTATTCTTCAAAGCTTAATTAATGTCAAAAATAACAAAAACTTAAATAACACTTAACAAATTTGAACAAGTAGGTAATTTTATGAAAAATCTTTACTGGAAGTTGCAAAAATAATGCATGAAAAATTAAACTAAACTAAACTAAAATAATTATTCCTTCTTATTTATTTTATAGTCAGGGTTATTTTTTAAACTGAATTATTTTTGTATCTTAGATATGTACATATATTTTAAACTGAGTAATATTTTGAACTCTGGTTATTTTTATGACATTGCTTTAATCTTGGTTGTTTCTTAATCTTACTAAGGTTCATTTTTTAACTGCAGTTGTTGTTTTTGCTTGTGTTATTTTTTAACCTTGGTTATTTTTTAATTGTGTTATTTTCAACCTGTCCTTTTGTATGACTTTGTTATTTTTTAACAAGATTTATTTTTAGGCTTAAATTATTTTATATTCTGCGTTATTTTGTAATCTTGACTATTTCTTTAACTTTGTTTTTTCTTTACCTTTTTTTTTTATGAGAGTTATTTTTCCCCTTTTTCCATGTTTTTTTTTTTTTAATTAAATCCGGGTTATTTGTAACCTTTCATATTTTTCAACTTGAGTTATTTTATAACCTTGGTTATTTCTTAACGTGGTTTAAACTTTATTTGCATATTTCGAATGTAGACATAACTAAAAACATGCTCTGTGAAGGATTTGATCAAAAGCATTCTGGTTTACGAGAAATCGAGCCTCAGACACCGCCCATCCTGCCTATTTGCATTGTAACATTTATCTAAACGCGTTTTCCCAAAAGTAGTGTTTTTCAAAACTGTTGGCACGATTTTGACGAAACTATAGAACATACCCTAAATCTGCAAAGCGTTACTTTTTCACAAAACATCTTTGATATTTTAACCGGCGTTATTTTATAATCATGTTTATTTATATTATGTGTTTCTTTTTAACCCAGGTTATTTTTTAACCTGAGCTACTTTTTTGAATTGAGTTATTTTATAACATCGGTTTTTTGTAACCTGGGTTACTTTTTAACCATAGTTATTTTTTCACCTGAGCTGTTTTTTAATCTTGGTTATTTTTCAACTTGGAATATTTCTTAACCAGTGTTTTTTCTTATAACCTGGGTTATTTTTTAACTTGTGTTATTTTACAACATCAGTTATTTTGTTTATTCTATTACGCAAGTTATTTATTATCCTTCGTTATTTTTTAACGTGAGTTATTTTTAAGACTTTTCTATTTTTATAATTAGATCATTTTTAACCTGCGTTTTCTTTTAACCTGAGTAATCTTATACCTTGGTTATACAATATTTTAACGGGGGTTATTTTTCAACCATTGTTGTTTTGAATATGTATTAGTTTTTAACCTTGGTTATTTTATGACCTGAGTTATCTTTTAACCCGGAGTCATCTTTTAACCCGGATTACTTGTTAAGCTGTGTTTCTTATATATAACATAGGTTAATTTTTTAACTTGCGTTATTTTACAACCGTAGTATTTTTTTAACCTGGTTTATTCTTATATTTGGGTTATCTTTTACCCTTGGTTATATCTTAACCTTGGTTATTTTATTACCTGGGTTATTTTTAAACCTTGGTTGTGTATGAATTTCGTTTATCTTTTAACCTTGATTATTGTTAACCTCATTTATCTGAGTTATCTTATAAAATAGGTTACTTTTCAACCCTATTTGTTTTTAGTTAGGTTGGGGTGCATCTTACACTGATGAAAGCCTTATGAAGAAAGAAAGAAAGAAAGAAAGAAAGAAAGAAAGAAAAAAAAACAATTAAAAACGATTTTTGTAGTTTTTCTCGTCTTTTAGAAAAGTAATAGTTGATTGTTCTAAGAACCTAAACAATTGTTAAATATAATGTTTTTTTTTTTATAAAATGCAATGAATTTCATATTTTAACTTATGTATTTCAATTTCAATCGATTTTTATGAGTTGTTTGTAAAAAAAAAAAATGTAATCAGAAACAAAAATACTTGTGAACAGTGTGAGTGAAAAACCGCCTAAAAGAATCGTTTTTTTGAAATTTTATTAAAACAGCTTTTACTCGAGAATTGTTTTTAAAAGGTTACTAAATTCTGAAAGGCCATAACCTGCCTTATCACCATATTTAGTTAGGATCATCTTTAGGAACAATGGAATTAAATTTAAGTGACCTTAAAACTTCAAGAAATTTCAACATTTTCAATTTAACAAATCGAATTGATTACTTAAAATTCAAATGTTAAATTAAAAATGTTTTTTTTTTTTAAATATTTTAATTACTTATAAAAGGTCGGCAGAACAAGGGAGCAAGCTGTTTGATCAAGAATGCAAATTAAATTGCTTGAAGGACATAACAAGGCCATGTATTCTAAAAACATATAATTTAAAAAATTCCAAAAAAGATGGGTAAAGTTGCATTTGAAGATTAGGAATTACTTTTAACGAACCATGAATTTCTAGAAAAATTAAATAACTTTCTTCACTGTCATAGTTATTAATAAAAAATCGTTTACTTTGTATACAAATCCTTTATAAATCGCGTATTCTTGTCAACAAAATTCTCCGACAAGATTAGACAAGCTTTGAATATGTAGCTAATGCTTCAGGCGTTATCAAGGTCATATCAGGTCTGTTAATTTTTCTACACCACCATCACCACTCATCTTGTATCAATAATAATAATCAGTCTTACATTTTATTTTGGCCTTTTAAAAATTCCTTTCATGTGTCAATGAATCATAAGGCATAGTACCTACATATATCATGGATAGCATATTATACTCATTCATAGGTGCCTGGGTATGGTAGATTTAACTCTTCATTTGATATACACCGCCAAAGGTATACGACTTTAGATAATGTAGAAGTCTACCTTACCTATAGATAGACACGTCGCGTTTTATAGGTATAAAATGAATATCATTCAAATTAATCAAATTCTGTCCCAGGGCCACTCTTCTGCGGCTATCGCCATCCGACCAGAACCCCAAATCGGCTATCAGCCATACATAATAACTATAAATATAAAACTAATATTAGAAGACCGACGAAGACTCCAAAAACAAAAAACAAAACCATCAATTCAGTCCGTGTTATGCGATTTTGATGATGATATTTATTGCGAACTAATGTTTATATCGGGCTACCAAACTCTTCTGTGGTTGTGTTTTTTTTTATATAAATTTTGCGATCTCGATCAGTGATCTTAAGTCCAGGCCATCATCCGCACTCCCGTCGCCGTCGTTGTCGATGTCCGTGCGTCGGTTGATTTGTTCCTTCTGGTTGCTGCTGTTTTTGTCGGTTTTTGGTATTTTTTTATTTTTCTGTCGAAACTTTGCACATATTATAGCCATCCCGCTATATAGCTCAGACTCAGGTAGACAACCCCATACGAGGCCGTCCAGATTCGATACGAAATAAAAGTCCAGTCTGTCTGGGCCGGTAAAAGACTGCCAAACAGGTACCAATTAAAAACGAAACAAACCTCAAACCAAATAGAAAAATAAACAAAATAAAAGTCGAAATTAGCTCAAATAATTCGGGGCAGGAAGCAAACCGACCAAAAGAAAAAAAAAGAACTGAAAGCTGACCACAGACCGTCGCGGTCGTCGTTCGTCGCCCGCCCGCCAGCCGTTCGTCGTCGTGGTCGTCATACCGAATCGAGTCACTTCGTCGACCGTCAAGTCGAAACCTTGAACGGGTCAATTATATAGTCTGGCGCAACACATTTGGGTGTCGCTCTCTATACCTACATATCTACCTCTATAGATAGGTACTTTTGGTTTTAGAATTTGTTTTAGGATTCTGTGTTCATTTTGCGTGGTTTGTTTTTCCCACCGAACTACTCCAAAATCTTATACCACTGTCTCTACCAGAGCAGAGAGACCACCGCATTGCGATATCCAGAAATATTGTCCACGCTTGCTGGTCTCGCGGTCTGGTCCCATGATCCGAGCCGGCGACCCTATTATTAGCTTAGGATGATTGGCAGGAACTGGAATTCGCTGTTTGAGTTCGGTGGGCAGACGAGTTAACAACAACAACAACGTTGATGATGATGATGATGACGATGATGGTGAAGATGACGATGACGATGACAACATATTTAGCAGCAAAGCAAAAAGAACTTATATTTTATACATAGCTCCATTTGGATCTTGTTTATCTTATGCAATCGAATAGGAAGAAAGATGTGCTGTGCAGTGTACGCAACGCATCTGGTGAGGATGAACGACGACAACGAGCGACGTGGAAGATGATGTTCTTGTATCTTGAATTTTCTAAGCTTGAACATAATCAAATCGTATGTGGGTTGGAAGATAATTTACTTCTGCGAATATAGGCGAATACTTACTTCTCTCACATATCATTTATATAAACATATTTATCCACTTAGGATGTTCCTAGTGGACCAACTTGATGAAATCAACAATTTTCTGAATGTGTGATGGACAGGAAATAGGAAGTTAAATGCACAAATGAAAAATCTGGATTCGGCCGGATGCACAAAGTGTGTTTTGTACATTTTTAACAGAAAAATTAAGTGTCATTTACCTATCTTCCTACTTAATCAGTTTCTTTAATAAAAAGATAATGTTTAGATATACTAAATATTACGTGTTTCAGTTTTTTATTCACCTCATATGGTAGATATGGTAGATAGTAACATTTCGTCTTGTGTTTTTAGAATTTAACTGTTTAAAATGTATGTACATGTAAGTAGTTTCCTTTAAACCGTCTGCTGTCCAGGGAGCATGAAGTTAAATTAAGAGCTATTGACGTTTTCATTGCATTCAGATTGAGATCTTCTCCCATGTTTGTTATAAGAATCTTAACTCAACTTCCTTTAAAACAAATTGAAATTTGAATCATAGAATATATTCTTCAGATTTGAAGACTTTATGTCTAAATGATCTTGTCATTCCTTATAAAGGGTGTCCCAAAATTAACGCAAGATTTGAATTTGCGGCCATTTGTGCAGTGAAGTGTTGGCAACCCTGAAAAAAAGCAATTTGACAGCTAACAGTATAGGGTTATTAAAAATGGAGAGTTACACGATAGAACAACGTGTCTTCATTATTAAAGAATATTTCAAAAATAGTGAAAGCTTGGCGGCTGATTTTTCGAGCAAAATCATCCTAAGCGATGAAGCACATTTTCATCTTGATGGCTTTGTAAATCGCCAAAATTGCCGCATTTGGGGTTCGGAGAACCCACATGTGATTGTCGAAAAACAAATGCATCCACAACGCGTGACTGTATGGTGTGGATTTTGGGCTGGAGGCATAATTGGGCCATATTTTTTTGAAAATGATGCTGGTCAAGCAGTGACTGTTACTGGTGCTCGATATCGCGACATGATTACACAGTTCTTTCTGCCAAAATTGGATGATATTGATGTGTCCAATATGTGGTTTCAACAAGACGGTGCCACATGTCATACAGCCCGTGAAACAATTCAATTACTGCATGAGACATTTCCAGGTCGTGTACTCTCTCGTTTCGGTGATCAAAATTGGCCTCCTAGATCGTGTGATTTAACACCATTAGACTTCTTTTTATGGGGTTATTTGAAATCACAAGTCTATGTCAACAAGCCCACAACCACCCGTGCATTAAAGGAGGAGATTCAACGCTGCATCAAAGAAATTCAGCCACATTTATGCAGAACGGTCATGCAAAATTTCAACAAAAGAGTGCGCATGTGCATGCAAAGCCGTGGAGGCCATTTGTCCGATGTGTTATTCCATACATAACCCTATCCTATGTACTTTACGAGTCAATAAAAATATAACTATCAAAAGACTAAAAACGGCGTTTTCTATTTAATTCAAATCTTGCGTTAATTTTGGGACACCCTTTAGTCGTTGATTTTTATATAAAGAACATGGAAGTGGTCGAAACATTCACAAGGATTTGCAACAAGGAAACAATTAAATAGGATATCCCAATAAAAGTTTTCACTATTATAATAAACAAAGGGGTATTTTTTAGGAAAAGTCAATATATGTTTTTTAATTTTGAAGTAGAGTAGGTACGTAATTGGTTTTCAGTACTCGGTATATGTATCACAGAGCACGTTTTATGAAATAATCTAATATTTCAAAACATTTTAGTCTTTTGAACAGAACCAAAAAAAGAGCTTTGAAATGAACCAACATTGAAATTTTTACACCGTTTGTTTTATGAATTTCGTTGATTTACCGATATTTTTATAAGAAATGTTTTATATGGAAATAGTCAGTCACTTGCGTCTCAACCCTCAAATATGTTATTTCTTCGTAATACTCGATCTCCTAGAAATTTCACCCTCGCGCTCAATTTCGGAAGCACAGTCAACTAAAGCGAGATTCTTTTTTCAGCAGCACATCAAGAAGATGAAATACTTTTCCTAACTCTGTTTGTCCCTCCCATTCTGAAATTCAATGCTTTAAAACCAATGTGCCCCGGTAAAACATAAACTATTTTCTTGAAAGTCTTCAAAAAAGAAGTCACTATAAAAACATAGGCGCAAAATTTTAAACAGTTCTCGTTAAAGCCGAATGTAGTTAAAGCAGTTGTTTATTTAAAAAGTCTTGTTTAAATGTTTCTTAATTTTTAACACTTTAAACAACTTTTCTAACTAATAAAGGGTTTTAATGTGAGCTAGTGCATTTCTATGGTTTTTGTGGGCTGTGGTAGAGCATTCAATTGAAGGTCAGGAGGTCCCCAGTTGAAATCCGGGGAAATTAAATTTAATGATAATTTTTTATAGTAGATCTTTTTTCATTTTTTTGTAAATCACCTTTACCAATTCACCTTTCCAGCTTAAGTAAAAAGAGCTTTAGCGTTAAAGTATACTTTATATCGTTTAAAATTATCAAGAGTCAACCCTTATTTTAAAACTAATTTTTAGAGTAGACTTCGAATTTAAAAATGATTTAGAGTAAGTTTTAAATGTTTTAAAAATTTGGAATAAAGATTTCTAAAAAAGGACCCAAGTTCTGCTGTATATACGAAAATCCTGAGTAATAAGTCTGCCACGAAAAGTAAAGCGATCTTAAACTACGCTAAGTTCTAAATTTAAGAAGTTTTAATATCATTTTTCGAGATGTTACACTAAGCAACTTGTAAATAATGACCGATAATTGCTATTGAATGACTACCTACTGGGTAAAATTTACTTATCTAGTTTTAAAATACCAAAATGTGGATAATAACAAAGTAACGAAAAACTTGTCAAGTAAACTCATTTAATTTTAAAGATATAAATTGATTTTAGACTTGTCGTGGTTTTGTGTGATTCCTTTTTTTTAGCATTTATGGTTTTGTTGTGATTTTACTGCTTTTTACAAAGTTTTATATTTTATTCCATTTACTTCGGGAAAGAGGTATTAAAAATATAATAGATACAATGATGATGACGTTTTTGTTAATTTGTTCTATTTATGTTTACACATACCTTATAATTATTCTAATTTTTTTTTAACTTTCCACAGGAAGTTATTGTAATCGGTTCAATTTGTCGAATTGAAAATTTTGACATTTCTCGACGTTTCAAGGTCCCTAGAGTTTAAATAAAAGATTTTTAGAGAGATGTCTCTGCGTGCGTGTGTACGTACGTGTCCGTTCGTTCGGGAAGTTTTTTTCGTCGTCCATAGTTAAAGAACCAGTAGAGATATCGACTTCAAAAAAATTTTGTTTACCATAGCAATTTAATTCGTAGTACCCGTGGCATGATGGTTAGTGCGTTGGACTTTAACGGTAGAAAGTTTGTTGTCAAAAGTGGCAATGTAACTTCTACCACAACATTCTTAATTAAAAATGGTCTTCAACAGGGAGCGGTGAATTCGCCGATTCTATTCAGCATTTACACCAGCGATCTGATAGGTAGTCTTACAAAGGCAATTGCGTACGCCGACGATCTAATTGCATACAGAACGGCCCGAAAGGTTGAGGTTATTAGAATTCTCTTGCAGCGGGATTTCGACAAGATTCAGCGATATTGCGACGACTGGAAACTGAAAATAAATGTCCAGAAGTCGGAGACAATTCTGTTCCGGACTCCGTTGGCTAGGGCCACGAGGGATACGTGCAAGAATTGGCGCAAGATGGTTATCGTTGATCTTCACGGGCAGCGATTAGCGAGCAAAAGTGTAGTGAAGTACCTCGGTATCTGGTTAGATCAGTATTTATATTTCGATAGACATATAAATGCTGGTCTGACCAGGGCCAGAGGAGCCTTTGCTCTGACGAAACGGCTGTTTTTTAGCAGTCGGCTTGACTCTAGAGTGAAGGTAATTTGCTACATGGCCCTCATACGGCCGATGATCGTTTATGGTTGTCCTGTGTGGTTCAACGTTGCCCCCTCCCAGATGGAGAAGTTTCGGGTGTTCGAGCGGCAGTGATTACGACGCTGTACTGGCTTATATCGAACAGCCGAATCTTCTTACGGGCATTACTATTCCAACGAGGTCCTATACAACGGGGCTCGAATCAACAGAATCGACAATTTCGTGATAAAACTCGTTCGAGGTCACATTGCAAGAGCTATGTCTTCGACCAACAATTTAATTTTCGGGGCGTTCTATCCCAACGATGAGTATTTTGAAAGTGCACGCTTGAGCGGCTTCATTCCACCAGAGGCATTCCTCTTTTTAGATAGATGCGGTCTGATACAGGATAGATTGGCAGTTCCGTTAATCTACCACGTCAGACGACGGACCGTGGATAGGCGACTCTTGTACAATCGGGACGTCATGGCACAAGGCGGAGCAGAGCTCCTTCGGTTCAGTAGGGCTGTGTCCGAACGGGACCGAACTGATAGGGTGAAGCAGGAGAACCAGTTTTGGTGGCTTCAATCGGCACTTGATAGTGGGTAGTCGGGATGGGGTTTTAAGCCTTGGCCGGCTTACATACTTGTTTTATAGTTTTAGGGTTTAGTTTTAAGTAGAATAGGCATGGTGGCACAAAAAAAAATACAAAAAAAAAACACACACAAAAAAAAACACAAAAAAAACACACAAACAAAAAATAAAAAAAAATAAAAAAAAACATGGAATAAGAAAAAAAAAAAACCAAATATGAAAAACAAAAAATGTTAGTTAGATTTGCTGCTGTGGTTGTTCTAGTTTTAAGTAGTTTATAGGTAGAATAGGTAGTTTTAGTTAGCTTTAAGTTTTATATTAAGGACCTTATTTTAAGTAGTTTTAAGTAAAATAAAAAAGGATATTGATATTAGTTTTTTCAAATTTTCTAATAAATACAAAATAAATAAAATTTAATTGAAGTAAAATAGATCTTATTAGTATTAAGTATTATTGTTTAACTTAGAGTGTCCGTATGGGACCAGTAAGTTAGTTGTAAGTTATGGATAATTAGGCTAGTTTTATGAATTTTTGTCTAGCTTTAAGATAGTCTTAAGAATGAATTAAAAAAAATGAATTTGAAAAAAAAAAAAAGAAAGTGCGTTGGACTGTCATGCGAGAGGTCTTGGGTTCAATCCCTGCCTGTTCCACCTTAATTTAAAAAAAAAAAAAAACAGTTTTCACGGGTACTGCCTCTTGCGAGGAATTGACAAATTCTCCAAGAGTAATGCTTGTCATGAAAAAGTGCTTTCTCAAATTAGCCGTTCGGATTCGGCATAAAACTGTAAGTCCCCTCCATCCCTGCAATTACTCGCGCACAAGAACGGTTGAGAGTTTTAAGTCACTAGGCCCTGGTTCTCAACGGACTGTTGCGCCACCTAATTTATTTATTTAATTTTAAAAAAAGGTGAAAATGTTGGTTAACCTAAAATATCTCACGAACCAAAAACGCTTATTTTAATTTTATATTATATATTGTAACGTTATACCAAACAAGTACATATATTTAAAAAAAAATCCAATTAACGATTTGTTTTCATAATTAAAAAAAAAATATTTGTCACCTCGAATTTCTTTTCGAATATCTTTTCAAAAATTTAAAATATTTGATTCAAACTAATTTTATCTCACAGAAAACATTGTTTTTGACATTCAGTAGGTTTTTTTTTTTATAAAAATCCAACACTCAGATTTTTCTTTAAAAAATAAGAAAAATAGTTTTTGAAATCAAACTATTTCATCATATGCAACATATTGTTGTTAATTTTAAGTTAATTTTTTTAGAAAAATTCAACTTACAACGTTTTCAACAAAACACGAAAATTTACAAACTTTTTAAGCAAGACAAATCGGCAGGCGGGATGGAAATCTATCAGTGTGGTTCGCATCCCAGCTTCTTTTACTTTGTCCATGAATCAAGGTCAAACTACTATACTAAATATCATCATGTCATACATTTCACTTTAATGATAACAATTCTAATAAAAGCTTACGCATCCCTCCAGTTCTGTTAAATTTTATCCTTATACAAGTACTAGAAGTTTTTTTTTTGTAAATTATAACATAGATATGATTTATTGAATTCGTTAAACAAACTAACGTTAGAACTTAAGACTAATATTACATTCATTCTTAGATTTATAGATTTACAATGCTTTAATTTGCAAAAAAAAAAGAAGCTAAACTGAAGTATTGAAGAAATTTACTTTAAATGTTTTACTTTTAAAATCATCGCTTACGGAATATACCAAAAAGTAATATTTGTTGTAAACTGAAATCAATTGGTTGGGGGGACTATTTTTACCATAGTTCGATCTGCTTGATAAACGACGTAAAGGAACTTCTCTTCTAATACTTGAACGGCTATAAATAAAGTTTAATTGTTCCAAAATTGATGGTGATATGACTGACCCATTGATTAATTTAATAATAAAGCACTGCTGAGTGTACTCTCTGTGTACATGAAAAGTGGGTGAATATGTCAAGTCTTCCGAGGGTATAGTCTCAAAGTGATCAATTAATTCCAATCATTTCATCATTCTACAAGAATCAAAAGTATATCATATAATGGATGCCTATATAAGAAAAGTGGGTGGATACCATGCCCCCTTGGTGTATAACATCATATTTTAGATTTGTGTCCTGGTATACAATCGACCCCTTCCACTCTGCTTTATTATTTTATTATTCTACAACCAGCTCTTAGTGTTTTTTTTTGTGAATGAATACCACGCAGCCTGCCTACTAAGTTCTCCTTAAGAGAAATGCTTCTAGAGTAATTCGTACTCTAAATACTGAATATAAATTAGGTGGCGCAACAGTCCCTAGAGAACCGGGGCCTAGCGACTTACAACTCCCAACCATTCCTGTGTGCGAGTAATTGCAGGGATGGAGGGGACCTACAGTTTATATGCCGAATCCGAACGGCTAATTTGAGAAAGCACTTTTCATGACAAAAATTACTCTTGGAGAATTTGTCAATTCCTCGCAAGAGGCAGTACCCGTAAAATAAACTTTAGGTGGCACAGGCAGGGATCGAACCCAAGACCTCTCGCATGACAGTCCAACGCACTTTTTTTTTTTTTTTCTCCAATTCATTTTTATTAATTCATTCTTAAGACTATCTTAAAGCTAGACAAAAATTCATAAAACTAGCCTAATTATCCATAACTTACAACTAACTTACTGGTCCCATACGGACACTCTAAGTTAAACAATAATACTTAATACTAATAAGATCTATTTTACTTCAATTAAATTTTATTTATTTTGTATTTATTAGAAAATTTGAAAAAACTAATATCAATATCCTTTTTTATTTTACTTAAAACCACTTAAAATAAGGTCCTTAATATAAAACTTAAAGCTAACTAAAACTACCTATTCTACCTATAAACTACTTAAAACTAGAACAACCACAGCAGCAAATCTAACTAACATTTTTTGTTTTTCATATTTGGTTTTTTTTTTTTCTTATTCCATGTTTTTTTTTATTTTTTTTTATTTTTGTTTGTGTGTTTTTTTTGTGTTTTTTTTTGTGTGTGTTTTTTTTTTGTATTTTTTTTGTGCCACCATGCCTATTCTACTTAAAACTAAACCCTAAAACTATAAAACAAGTATGTAAGCCGGCCAAGGCTTAAAACCCCATCCCGACTACCCACTATCAAGTGCCGATTGAAGCCACCAAAACTGGTTCTCCTGCTTCACCCTATCAGTTCGGTCCCGTTCGGACACAGCCCTACTGAACCGAAGGAGCTCTGCTCCGCCTTGTGCCATGACGTCCCGATTGTACAAGAGTCGCCTATCCACGGTCCGTCGTCTGACGTGGTAGATTAACGGAACTGCCAATCTATCCTGTATCAGACCGCATCTATCTAAAAAGAGGAATGCCTCTGGTGGAATGAAGCCGCTCAAGCGTGCACTTTCAAAATACTCATCGTTGGGATAGAACGCCCCGAAAATTAAATTGTTGGTCGAAGACATAGCTCTTGCAATGTGACCTCGAACGAGTTTTATCACGAAATTGTCGATTCTGTTGATTCGAGCCCCGTTGTATAGGACCTCGTTGGAATAGTAATGCCCGTAAGAAGATTCGGCTGTTCGATATAAGCCAGTACAGCGTCGTAATCACTGCCGCTCGAACACCCGAAACTTCTCCATCTGGGAGGGGGCAACGTTGAACCACACAGGACAACCATAAACGATCATCGGCCGTATGAGGGCCATGTAGCAAATTACCTTCACTCTAGAGTCAAGCCGACTGCTAAAAAACAGCCGTTTCGTCAGAGCAAAGGCTCCTCTGGCCCTGGTCAGACCAGCATTTATATGTCTATCGAAATATAAATACTGATCTAACCAGATACCGAGGTACTTCACTACACTTTTGCTCGCTAATCGCTGCCCGTGAAGATCAACGATAACCATCTTGCGCCAATTCTTGCACGTATCCCTCGTGGCCCTAGCCAACGGAGTCCGGAACAGAATTGTCTCCGACTTCTGGACATTTATTTCCAGTTTCCAGTCGTCGCAATATCGCTGAATCTTGTCAAAATCACGCTGCAAGAGAATTCTAATAACCTCAACCTTTCGGGCCGTTCTGTACGCAATAAGATCGTCGGCGTACGCAATTGCCTTTGTAAGACTACCTATCAGATCGCTGGTGTAAATGCTGAAGAGAATCGGCGAATTCACCGCTCCCTGTTGAAGACCATTTTTAATTAAGAATGTTGTGGTAGAAGTTACATTGCCACTTTTGACAACAAACTTTCTACCGTTTAACAGTCCAACGCACTAACCATCATGCCACGGGTACTACAAAATACTGAGTCATGGTAAAAAAAAACTACAATGTTACTCAGTGTTTGCGGGCCATCAGAAGAACAATTTTGTTCCAAAAATATGTTGCACTATAATTTATCAACCAACCGCATATAAATCCCCTCCATAATTATCTCTTATTTGCATCACATGATTTATATCTCTCGCCAAAATTTAACAAAATTAAAAAATTCAATCAATAAAACCCCAATAACAATAATCGTTCCTTATTTTGCGTCGATTTCAATTTAAATTTCACCAATAAACATCATAAACATCTTTTATCTTAAATTAGCGATATCATTTAATTTATTTCCGATTTCGAAGATCATTTTGGTCTTTATATTTCGTGAAAGCACCCCTTTTAATCCATAAATAAGATCACATTAACATAAAACAATAACAACAAAAGAACAAAATGAAAAAAAACTTAAGACCTTTTTTTTTTAAATATTTCCTGACAAGGCAAGTCTACTCGAACTCTCCAAAATAACCTACATACATACATATATATACTCGTACATACATACGTGAATAAATGTGTAAATTTAATTCGAATTTTGTTAAGTTTCCTGATTATTTTTAATCTAAAATTTCAAATTAATCATTTTGTTTGAAAGTACAAAAAAAAATATACGAGTAATTCGAAGAATTATTCTTTTGCATCGAAAATAAGGTTTTGCTTGTTGCGGTTCCGCTTTTTCAAAAAGGAGGTCATAGCATTTTACATGTTTTCTTTTTGGCGGAGCGATGGGATTATGGTCGTCAAGAGTCGGGTTTAATGACCCATCCGTCGTCGTCGTCGTCTTCTCTCCACAATTTGCATCCACATGGAGGAGCTTCATTCGAATTCGACTAAAATTGGCAAATTAACAAATTTACAGTGAGATTCGATTTAAAAATAAATCGCATTTATACCAGCCAGCGGCAGCGTGGTGTTGCATTTCCACCCTAATACTTTACCGTCATCATTTAAGTCTCTGCTGGCTGGAACAAGCAATTTCAATTAGGTGCGAAGCCTAATCATCGCGAAGTATGTATGTCACTCAGATGACGCTCGGTTCGATCCCATTGGGCCTGGACAATCACCGCCGCCGCCGGCCGTTCGGCAGCAGTTGAATGAATATGAATATTACGTCAGGCCGATAATGACGAAGAAATTAATTTATTCCAAAATTTCGATATGGCACACCAAGTTCCTCGGCCATATCGTGTAAGGCACAATGAGCATTATGCACAATAAGTTTCCGGACATTGGCTAATTAATGACACTAGATTGTCATAATAAGATTAATATGCACGAGAAGCTGTGCGCCAGCTACAGAGACCACAGCTTCAGCTAACCTACCCAGATCGACATCAAGATCCAATAATGCCGGATTATTCATACTGTTTGCGCATATTTGCGTCAGCAAACAACACAACACCATCAGAGCCCCAGCCCGCCTCTTTCACAGGTCAATAGAATCTCATATCAGGAGTTCTTATCAGTTTTTCTATACTTCTTGTTGGAGGCCTTCGCGTGCCATTCCTTATATGGAATTTGTTTTTACTTTCTCACGCTCTCAAATTTGCCTCCGTTTATGTGCACAGGGGCCGGGCGGGCACAGAGGCTGTTGGGGTATATGAAGCACGTTTGTCTCAAATCGTAAATTTGAATTCCGTCTGGATGAATCATAGAAGAAAACATGGTAACATCGAATGGTGATGATGGTGGATAGTGTGAGCAGTGAGATGAGCTCTTGGTCAAGCATCAGCGTTAAGGCACATTCACTCTGCATTACGCATCGTAGAAGTCGCAGTGCTGTGAAAAAGTAGAAACCAGTTCACATCAGAAGTGAGCCTGTGAAGGTCATAAGGGAAAGAGTGAAGATGAAGAAGATCCGTGATGCCTGCTTAACGATGGCCATCGGCGCAGCGGCGGCGGCGCGGCGGCGCGGCGTGGCAACATGTAGCGTCTGTCGGAATTAAAATGTAATTTAGTTTTGAGCTGCAACAGCTATTTCCTTAAGTTTTATAGGTATACATATATAGATTTGCATATACCCGTATTTAACCATATTCTCCGAGTTCACGGTCTATGGTCGGACTAATGGAGATGACTTCAACTAAATTGCATGTTTCTTATGAACGTAATTTTTGGTCTTTTTTTTCGTAGACTTTTTTTTTTGTTTTAATTGGAATAAGTGAGTCAATGGCTGGGGCTAACGACGATGATGGGAACATTGGTATCTAAATATTTGTTTACACCTCTCCCACAGAGATGAGTTTTAAGGTATCGGTACTAATTTGAATTAATTTGCAGAGCATGTCAAAATTTTAGAATACAAATTAATGTCACTAGAATGTTTGTCATTAAAAAAACTCATAGAATGCAAATGTCTTATTTTTAAGGCCATTATTACTTTGGAGAAACATTTAAACTCTGCTGTATTTGACGAAAAATCTTAAGATATATTTAGGAAAACAACACAGAATTGGTTATAAAATCGAGTTCAGACTTCAAAAATTTGATGTTTGCAAGTCCTTTTGACTGTTCCAAAAACATTAGCTATTTTTTGTTTTTTTTTTTTTTTTGTTTTAACTTCAACATGAACACCTTTGAAATTGTCTTAATGTTGAAATGTCTTGAAAATGATCACTTGTTTGAGTGGGTGGCGCAACAGTCCGTTGAGAACTAGGGCCTAGTGACTTACAACTCTCAACCATTCCTGTGTGCTGTCAGGGATGGAGGGGACCTACAGTTTTAAGCCGAATCCGAACGGCAAATTTGAGAAAGCACTTTTCATGACAAGAATTACTTTTGGAGAATTTGTCAATTCCTCGCAAGAGGCAGTACCCGTGAAAAATACTTTAGATGGCATAGGCAGGGATCGAACCCAAGACTTCTGGCATGACAGTCCAACGCACTAACCATCATGCCACGGCTACTACAATCACTTGTTTGTATGAATATTTTTTGTGAAAAGAAGGGTATAGGTATTTCAGTAAGGGTCCGGCCACGCAATGAGCGACGAGCGACTGAACGACGAGTCGCTGAGCGACCAATCTGAGCGATGGGTGGCCATTTATTAAACGACACGATTAGTTGGAAGAATGTCATCGTCAAGTGCGGTTCCTCATAGCTTACTAGTTGCAAGTCGCATTCATATTTATAGATCTGTAATAAGATCGCGAATCCGTAGATTTGGCGTACACCCCATACATCGTGAAAGGGCAAATTATGGTGAATTTCATCATTTATATCTAAATGTTCGCAGATTTCCAAATCGATTTTGGCAATATTGTCGTATGTCAGTACCATCTTTTGAACAAAAAACACTATTTGTAATTAAAGATTAAATAAATAAAAACTTACCAGAACAATTACAAATTTGTCCAACTTTTTCCCATTCTTAATCGGTGACATTTTTAACTTCCCATAGAAAGTTATTGTAATCGGTCCGATTTGTCGAATTGAAAATTTTGACATTTCTCGACGTTTCAAGGTCCCTATAGAGTCGAAATAAAAGATTTTTAGAAAGATGTATGTGCGCGCGTGTGTACGTACGTTTGTGCGTACTTCCGTACGTTCGCGATGTTTTTTTCGTTGTCAATAGCTCAAGAACCAGAAGAGATATCGACTTGAAATAAATTTTGTTATACAGATAATAATGCAGAGAGATGCAGAAAGGACTTTCAAAAAAATTGAGTGGGTGGTTTTTTTTACCATATCAATTTCAAAAAAAGATGAAAATTTTGGTTAACCCGAAATATCTCACGAACCAATAATGCTAGAGACTTAAATTAAATTTTGTATTATATATTGTAACGTGATACCAAACACAAATATATTTTTGGAAATATTCCAATAAACGGTTTTTTATAAATAAAAAAAAACTGAAAAATAAATTTGTCACCTCGAAAATTTTACGAACAAACAATGATTTTATCTCCAAAACAATTTTGTACAACGAAAAATAACGTTTTCAACATCTGGTAAAATGTTGAGAAAAATCGAATTGACCGTTTTGTTTACAAAAAATAAAAACCTAAAAAAAATTAATGAAAGTTGGTAAAAATTAATTTTCAGCTCAAATATTTTAAAACTTTGAGATATTGGCTTTAAGCTAATTTTATCTTTTAAAAAATATTGTTGTCAGTCAAATTTTGAGAAAAATCAAATTGACAGTTTTTTTTACAAAAAATTAAAAACCTAAAAAAATGAACAAAAGTTTTGATTTTCGATTTAAGTATCTTTTAAAAACTTTGAGATATTGCCTTTGAATTAATTTTATCTTTTAAAAAAATATTGTTGTCAACATTCAGTAAAATTTTGAGACAAATTCTATAAAAAAAAACAATACTAAAATTTACTTTCGACAAAACACGAAAACCTACAACCCTTTTAGCAAGACAAATCGACAGACGAAATGGGAAGTTATCAGTGTGGGTCGCATCCCATCCTCCTTTTATTTTTGTAATCTTTGTGGGTGTCCTACTATAGCACTGGGCGGATTTAGACAGTTGAAATTAAACTTTCAGTGTTTATTGTACACATCTTTTTTCTACCGTCGCTGAGCGATCGATTGAAAAATTAAAACTGATTTGATTACAGCGCGACGTGTCGGTCTGTCGCTTAAAAAATCTCTCGGTCGCTTAGGGTTTATGTGGCCACCTCCATACGATCTCATTTGTTCTAATTTTTTTGCGTCGCTCGCTCAGCTATTCGTGCGTCGCTCGGTCGCTCAGTCGCTCGGTCGCTCAGTCGCTCGGTCGCTCAGTCGCTCGGGCGCTCAGTCGCTCGTCGCTCATTGCGTGGCCGAACCCTAAGAGGTTTAGTCTTGGAAAGTCCACTATGGAGCCAGTTATAGCTATCAGTAAAACCTATCAGCAACATTTTTGTTTTACATTTGTGAACATTTTAGAGCTTTATTTTCAGGAAAAGATAAATGCAATATGATGAATTTTAATGTCAAGTATTTGTTTCAACAAAACAAAACAATATACATATTTGAAGCTTTGTATATTTATTCCGTAAATAATTTTAAAACATTTAATTGATGCAAAATGTCCACAAAATTTCATTTCGTTTTACTAAAAGTCTTTCAAGCTTTTAATAAAATACCTTTAATTTTATGACGTAAATTAACTGATTCAATTTTTAGTGGTGTAATTTAATGATAGCTATTAATGACAGCTCTCACTTTTAAAACTCTCATATTAACAATTTTTAGTCTCAGATCTCAAAACTAAAATGAAGCAATCTGTTGGAAAAAATTGAGCTTTTGGCAAAAATTAATGTGGTATGTGTCGCTTAAAAACAACTAAGATTATTTCTTCTGTAAACGATATAACACCTTATTTTTTATAACTAAGTGTTTCTAAAGTTCAGTTAACTTAAGAACCCAAGCTGGATATTTCCTCATTGGGTCCTTTATTAGCATCAAAATTATCCCAATTTTCATCGAAAAAGCATCTTTAGTGATCACTGATTAGGCATACTTTCACCTTGGAGGTTACGTTAATAAGCTGAAATGTGACAATTAGATCTTTTAAAATCCAAAATAAATTTTGAAAAACTCTTTAGTTAGAATAAGACATTGTTTATGTTACCTAATATATGTTTTATGATTTGAAGCACAAATTGGTTCCAGATCTTGAAGAAATCGCAATTTTGAACGAACTCGACTTGGTTTTTGAAAGTGGGCTATTTCAAAAATTGACTTAATACCAGACATTTTAAAGCTTATAAAACCATGCTCGTGTAAAATTTTCAAAAAATAATTTATTATATCTTTTGGACAGCCTATATTTTCAAAAAATAATCTTAGAAAATGTCAAGACCATCTACCTAATACTCTCCGAATAGAAGAATCTAAAAATCGACCATTCGCAGGAATAAATGCCCTATCTGGATCGCGTTTTCTTCGTAGTCATCTTTTTCAATGTTGCTCAGATTGTAACTCGAAGATGAATTATAAGATAGACTTGACATTTTTTACTGTGATTTACTCTTAAATATACATATTTACTCTACGACAATTTTCATTAGATAAAAATTACCTACTTGGCATTAAAATACGACAATTTTAAATTCAAAAAGAGGCTGGGATGCGACCCACACTGATAACTTCCCATCCCGTCTGTCGATTTGTCTTGCTTAAAGGTTTGTCTATATGTATCAATTTTTGCCAAATTTGCGTACTATTTTTTGTAGATTTTATTTTTTTATGAAAAAACGGACTGTTGGATTTTTATAAAAAAAAAATTACTGAATATCGAAAACAATATTTTCTGTGAAATAAAATAAGTTTGAAGCCAATATTTTTAATTTTTGAAAAGCTAATTGAGTCGAAAGTAAATTTTTACAAGTTTTAGTATTGTTTTTTTTTAGGTTTTTATTTTTTGTAAAAAAAAATTTTATAGAATGTTGAAAACAATATTTTTTAAAAGATAAAATTAGTTTGAAGCCAATTTCTCAAAATTTTGAAAATATATTTACATCGTAAAACAATTTTTACCAACTTTTATAAATTTTGTTTTAGGTTTTTATTTTTTTGTAAAAAAACTGTCAATTCGATTTTTCTCAAAATTTTACTGAATGTTGACAACAATATTTTTTGAAATATTAAAGTAGTTTAAAGCCAATATCTAAAAGTTTTGAAAAGATATTTGAGTGGAAAATCAATTTTTACCAACTTTTAAACATTTTTTTTTGGTTTTTATTTTTGTAAAAAAAACTGTCAATTCGGTTTTTCTCAACATTTTTCAGAATATTGAAAAAATATTTTTTTTATAAGATAAAATAAGTTTGAAGCCTTAATCTCAAGTTTTTGAAAAGATATTGGAGTCGAAATTCAATTTTTACCAACTTTTTTCTAAAAAAAAACTGTCAATTCGATTTTTCTTAAAATTTTTCCGAATGTTGAAAACTATATTTCTTATAAGTTAAAATTAGTTGAAAGCATAATCTCAAATTTTTGAAAAGATATTTGAGTCGAAATTCAATTTTTACCAACTTTGAGTAATGTTTTTTTTTAGGTTTTTATTTTTTATAAAAAAAATTGTCAATTCTTTTTTTCTCAAAATTTTACCAGATGTTAAAAACTGTTTTAGAGGTAAAATCATTTTGTATTCGTAAAATTTTCGAGGTGACAATTTTTTTTTCAGTTTTTTTGATTTATAAAAAAAACCATTAGTTGGATTTTTTTCAAAAAATATTCTTGTTTGGTATCACGTTACAATATATTATACAAAATTTAATTCAAGTCTCTAGCGTTTTTGGTTCGTAAGATATTAAGATTTTGATTTTGATTTTTATTGTAGCTAAAAATATTACATTATTTCCTTATCTTAAATATATGTATATTGCACAATTTACAGAGATTGGTATATTATCTACCTTACTACTGCCAAGTTTAAATGAGTTTTTAACAAAAAATTTAAAGATAAAGTATTGGTTGAAGGAAAAGCTACTTAAAAACCTTCATTAAAGAGCATAACAAAAGAGTATAAATAAATACATACATTAATATATATAAAACAGAGAGAAGGGGTGGAGTGCAGTCAAAAACTAACAGTGCGAAACTTCAATTATAACTTTTACAAAACTGTATCAGTATACAATTAAAGATAAATAACAAATAAAGTGTCAATGAGCACAAATCAATAGCATTTAGAAATGTATACATATATAATAATAAATAAATAGATAAATAAATAAATAAATAAATAAAAAAATATATAAATAAATAAATAAATAAATAAATAAATAAATAAATAAATAAATAAATACATAAATAAATAAATAAATAAATAAAAAAATAAATAGATAAATAACTAAATACATAAATAAATAAATAACACATAAATACAAAAATAATAAATAATAAATTAAATACAAAACTAATAAGTATATTAAAAAATAAATAAATAAGTTAACAAATAAATACAAAATTAAAAAATAAATAACAAATAGATAAACTAATAATTAATAAGATAAATAAATTAAAAAATTAACAACAGCAAAGAAAATATAAATAGACAACAAAAATCAGTCTTTTGAATATTATACATAACTATGAAGCTAAATTTGAAATTAAAGCATTGTCAGATATTTCGCAGGAAACCTTACATCGTTCTTTTAATTTTGTAATTCTATCAGAAATATATTCAACATTAGCTAACATGTGTAATTCGTTGGTTGAAAAATGCCAAGGAAGGTTTAACATCATTTTTAACAACTTGTTTTGAGAAGTTTGCAACCTTCGGATATGGCTTTTTGCGCAGCTACCCCAAGCAGGTGATCCGTATAGTATAATTGCTTGAAAAATAACTTTGAATATTAATAGTTTATTTTCATGACTTAACTTTAATTTACGATTAATAAAAGGATAGAGAATTTTAATGGTTACGTTTACTTTTTTTATGATTTCTTGGACATGAATTCCAAAAGTTAGTTTACTGTCCAAGTGGACACCAAGGTATTTAACATTTGATTTCCAGTCTGCTTCTACGCGCGCCGTTGATTAAGAGGGAGTTACTTGGAAAAAAACAGGCTTTTCTTTTTCGAGTAAAAAAGATAGCCTGAGTTTTCAAAGCATTTATCTTAATCTTCCAATCATTAAAATATTGTTGAAGTGCATTCAAAGAAGATTGCAAATTGGTTTCAATAACGGAACCAAGTGAATCAGAAGAAAATACACATGTATCATCTGCAAATATAGCTTTATTGCAATTTTGTAAAACAGGAAAATCAGCAGTAAAAACTGTATAGAGTATTGGGCCAAGAACGGATCCTTGAGGCACGCCTGCAGTACATTCAAAGATTTCCGAAAGATTTTTGTTAACAGAAACAACTAAACTTCTTGATGACAGAAAGGACTTCACAATTTTTATTATACACATGGGAAAGTTAAGCATTACAAGCTTGTGTAAGAGCCCGTCATGCCAAACAGAATCAAATGCTTTCTCAACGTCAAGTAAAACCATACCGGTACTTTTACCATTGGAAAAATTGGTTTTAATGATTCTAGTTATTCGATCAATTTGGTGGACTGTACTATGGTACGGTCGAATCCAAATTGTTCAGAAGGCAGAATATTATTATTGTTAATGTGTGCCAATAGTTTGTTTTTAATTATTTTTTCAAAACACTTACTTACAGAACTCAGTAAACTTATGGGACGATAACTTACAGGATTGCTTGCGTTTTTTCCAGGTTTCAAAATTGGAATAATTTTAGCGTTTTTCCAATCCATTGGAAAATAGCTTGTCTTAATACAAGAATTGAACAAATTTAAAAGAAATTTAATACCTGACCTTGGAAGGTTTTTTAAAAAAAGATTTTTTATGTTGTCAAAGCCAGCTGACTTTCGCGTTTTCAATCCAAGGATTACATCAATAACTTCCTTAATTGTAATATACTCTTCCTGATCATTTAAGATACTGGAGTTGATCGAATGCAATGAATGCAGAACTAATGATTCTACATTGCTATTTGTTGTGGAGTTATTGCTTAGTGTATGGCAGTCGGTAAATATTTTTCCTAAGGCGTTTGCCTTTTCAGAACCAGACAATGCTACTAGCCCATTATCTAGTTTTAATGCAGGTATATTTAAGTTAGGCTTCTTAATAACCTCAACAACATTCCAGAAAGGTTTGCCACCTTTCTCTAGCCCTCTTAATTTTTGGTTCCATTCCTTGTTTCTGAATCTCGAAATACCTTCTTTGATCAAATTTGTAAGAATTTTCGTTTCAGTTAAGTAACAATAATCTCTCGTCCGTATCCATCTTCTTCTAAAACTGTTTCTCATTTTAATGAGTTCAACTAAGTTAGGAGGAAGAACCGTTTTGCTATTTAACCTTATTTGTTTCAAAGGAACAGATTGTTCAACACTTTCTATAACACTTTTAGTAAACAATGAAACATTTTGATCAATTTCTGAAGTGGATATATCGGAATGTAGATGGGGAACATTTCTTAGTTTTGAACTCAATTGTCCATCGCAATATAGCGATGGATAAGCGTTATTTAATTCAAATAAGAGTCTAATTTTCTTGAAGTAAGTGTATGACCCCTCTGAAGTCTGTAAGTATGGATATGCCCTTGCTGATGCAGCAGTTACGGTAAATGAATAGCTCTATAGATTGTCAATTTGCTCTTGTATTCGGAAAATGCAATATTACCACGTTAGAAAGCTGTTTCTAACTAATTTTCTAAGTTTTCCGATTCTAAAATTTTTGCTTCAGAATCATGATCGGCTATCGGCTTTAGATATAGAAAAACAGACATGTCCAATGAAAAAGTGTAGATATCCCGGTCCTTATAAAAATGTTCCAACGCAGCTTGCCGCACATATACATCCGCTTAAAGCAACGTCTAAAATGTCACTCGAAAAACTTTTACCACCACCCACGACAAAATACTGAAGAAATTGAAAATGTTTTTCACTTAAAAAATAACAAAAACAAATAAAATGAAATACAAAAAAGTACATACAAAACGCACTTAAACGGTGCGCGTATCCTTTTAAGGAACAATAGATCTGCGTCTTACGTTTTTAACTTCATGCAACCAACCAAAACCAAGCTAATGCTGGCCTGACCATGGTAAAACAATATTATTATTATTATTATTGTGTTGCCCACTTAAGAAATGGATGAAATTGGAAAAGGAACAACAACAAAATTCCCCACATGTCTCCATTTGTCGCATAAACTTGTGTACGACACATATACGCGGAACTTTTTTACAATCCGCAACACAGAACAACCAGGTGGCTGCGAGCAAGTTGTAAGCAACTTGTGGCAATTAATAATGCCCACCAGTCAAACAATTAGGTTACTGATTAATGCCGCCTTGAAATGGAAGCTTACACACGAACTTATGAACGCGATCGCGAACAAACGCGAACGTTTGATATGGTGATTCCGCGCGGCGGCCGCGGCAGCGCAAGCTCTCTGGGCTCTGTGTGATGGCAGGTACTGTTCGCAAGACACATATTACAATGTCGGCCAGTTCAATGGGTTTTTTGGAACTGACAAAATATAAAAGTTGGCATTTCGGTTTTTTGTTTTCGCCAACTTTTTGCCCCCAAAGGGATGCCGCGCCGGCCAAGTGATAAATAAGTGTATTCGGCCGGGTCTGTTGCATAAGCCCCACATGAGCTATATACACAAAACGAAGTGGAATAAGGCGGCCTAAGAGTTAAGACACGCGAGAATGAATCATGGTATACAATCATTGGGATTAGACTCATAGAAAGACTCATAGAATCATAAAGTTTATGGAATTCTTTTTTGTTATCACCTCGCGCTTGAATAGGTAGGTTTACTTATCCGACTAATTGCACATTCCACACATTCCACAACGAATAGGTAACACTCTGGGCCTAGACTAATTGCCTCACTTTTAGCACCTGATAAGCTGCAGTCGATGTTAAATTGCTTCAAAAAATAAAAAATAAATATGAAACCCTCTCCCTTCGCCTTCACATACGAGTAATCACTACTAAAACGAATCATACGGATGATTTATTACGGAACTCTATGGCCAAGGCACAGAGTTGATGCGGATGATTGACAGAGCCTTTTTTCCCCCGCGAGCTGCCATAAAAACATTGCCTACTACATGCCTTTTGTATAGGAACGAGTACATGACGCATGGCTTATACGTACTTTAAATTCTATTGTTGTTGTTGTTGGGACCCTATGGGCGGAATGCGGGGTACGAACGAAAAGCAGTTAAACTATCTCGGAGAAGAAGAAAAAGAAGAATACCTTGAAGGTGAGTCAGACATGCAGGCGACTTAAGTCGCGTATATATGTATGTACCTATAAAATAAACGATTGGATGATGGGAGATGTGTTATAATAATGTGTAGACGAGATTATGCAAATGAGATCTCTTTTTCGAATAGCCATAATAACTAAAGAGGTAATTAAGGAATGGTGACATACGACACATAGGAATTTGGAGCGATTTTAGTTCAAAAAAGAAGCTCTTGAATAATTGTCTAAGAATCCATTTAACCATTTTAGTTTTATTTCGAGACTTAAAGTGAAAGAAATAATTTAGATTTTGAATTTTGAATGCAATTTTCATGGATTTTCGGACAAAATTCTAAAAATAATAATTGCCATTAGATATTATTTTTAATTTATCAAAGTTGAAAAGTGTGTAAGTGCTTACAGGTGTAAATAAAGTACACGACTGGGTCCATGGAAGGAGTTTATTAAAAATAGTATTTATGTTAAAAATATTTAAAACCGTAAATGCCATTAATTTTCTCAAAAAACATTTATTGGCACGAGTACGATAACTTTGGCGCCAAGATATAATAACGGTTTTTGGTAGGGGGACTTAATACAAGCATTTTTACTATGGGAGGGGGGTCTATCTCCCCCCGTTCAGGCGGTAGGGGCAATTAAAAAAATTATTATTTAAAATGGAAAAAAATAATTAAAAAATAAGGGTGATACTTACAATTAAGTTTTATACATTTTTTTAAAGCTAACATTCTGTTTTATTAGCCAGTTTTTAATTCAAGTCAAAACTATGCGTAGTTTTTGAAAAATTTAATTTTAAACTCAAAATTTGAGTAAAAAAAGTTAAAAAAAAGGTTTAAAGTGTAATTTTTCAATAAAAAATAAATAAATTGGGTGGCGCAACAGTCCGTAGAGAACCAGGGCCTAGTGACTTACAACTCTCAACCATTCCTGTGCGAGAATTGCAGGGATGGAGGGGACCTACAGTTTTTTATATGCCGAATCCGAACGGCTAATTTGAGAAAGCACTTTTTCATGACAAGAATTACTCTTGGAGAATTTGTCAATTCCTCGCAAGAGGCAGAACCCGTGAAAACTCTTTTTTTAATTAAGGTGGCACAGGCAGGGATTGAACCCAAGACCTCTCGCATGACAGTCCAACGCACTAACCATCATGCCACGGGTACGGGTAATTTTTCAATACTTCAAGATTATCTACCATTGTTTTTATTTCAGAATTTATTGCTCTTATTTCTTTTTGATCAAAAACTGAAAACTAGATGATTTTATGTCTTTTAGTTTTTGAGAAAATTGAAAATAACCACAACTACTATTTTAATTTAATTCTTTTTTTTTTGCTTGACTGGTCTTATATTGATAGTAACAATGGTAGGTGCGACTTTGGGTGTATGCAACAGTAAGGTGTGTGCGAATTTGGGTGTATGCAACAGTGGGATCTGTAAGGGGGGGGGCATGCTGCCCCCCCTGCAACCCCCCTGCTTGGGAACACTATAGGATTTGGGGTGGGTGCAAGTTGGAGTGCGTGCAAGGGGGGTAGGGGGCACGGTTCGGTGGGTGCAAGATGGGGTGCATGCAAAGTTTCTGGATTTAAGAAAAATTAATTTACCCTAGGTATATCTTAATCCATATTCGATTATTACTATCAAAATAAGACTACGTTAATACTTAAGCAAGGAAAAAGTAATTTAATTAAAATATTTATTTTGGTAATTTTCAATTTTCTCAAGAACTAGAAGACATAAAGTCATCTAGTTTTCAGTTGTTGATCAAAAACAAATAAGAGCAATGAATTCTAAAAAAAAAAACAGTTTTGAAAAACTACACTTTAAACCTTTTTTTTAATTTTTTTTTTGCATAAATTTTTAGTTGAAAACAATTTTTTTCAAAAACTATGCATAGTTTTAACTTGATTTAAAAACAAGCTAATAGACGAAAATATTGGCTTTAAAAAAAGGTATAATACTTAATTGTAAGTATTACCGTTATTTTTTAATTATTTTTTTTCCATTTAATGTACATATTTTTTTAAATTGCCCCTACCGCCTAAACGGGGGGAGATAGACCCCCCTCCCATAGGAAAAAATGCTTGTTTTTAGCTGTTCTATACAAATCCGTCATTAAACTTTGTCGCCAAAGTTATCGTACTCTCCCCCATTTATTTAATAATTTGTTTTCAAAATCTTTAGAGCTGTTTTTATTTATTTATTTATTTATTCTAAACAATTTACAAAATTAATTTATAAATTATTTACTAAGGAAGACTTCAGGGCGACAACGCCATTTGAAGTCGTTTTTTAAGTTTAAAAATGAATTTAAGTTAAGATTAATTTATTATGATTAAATACAAAAAATTATTTAAAAAGATATGCAGAAAACAAAATTTAGTATGTGTTTGTACATAAATAGCAAGTTTTTATAAGAGAAAAAAAAAAAAAAGAAAAAATTATTTAAATATCCAAAAATTTATGATGAGGTGTTGTTGCTAATTTGATGTATCTTAAAGATTCAGGGTTGGCAGGATCTAGTAGTTCCGCAAGTTGTTGTTCACTGCTTGAATAACCGTTGGCGTCAGTAATTAATTTTGATGCAGGACATGTAATTAGACAATGATATACTGACAATTCGACGTTACAATAATTGCATTTCTCTGGAGTTTCTCTGGTGTAATAATGCCTACTGGTGAAAAGTGTTTTTCCCAGCCTCATACGGAGTAATTTAATGCAGTTTTCTCTGGTAAGGTTTTTACTGTAGGGAGTACGCTTGTGGTGATTTTCGTACATTCGCAAGAAAGTTTGACTACTTTCCCACAAAGTGGCTAACTCTTTCTCTAAGTGTGCTGCTAATATTTTTTTAATTAAAAGCGATGATTCTGGTACTTCAATTGTTAATGGTAAGTTGAAAGTTTCTTTAGCTGCGGTGTCAGCATCTTGGTTGCCCTTGATGCCTACATGTCCAGGTACCCAAGCCAAGCAAGTATCTTTGGAAGAGTATAAGAGACTTTTCACGTTTTCTAAGGACTGGCATTTATTGAAACCACTTTTAAGGCCGTTTAGTATGCTGAGGTTGTCAGTGAAAATTATTTTTTTTCCAGGTAGATTCTTGGTGAAAGATAAACATTTCAGAATTGCAGTAAGTTCTGAAATATAACTTCCAGTTGAATCGGGAAGAAGTCCTTGGTAGATTATTTTTGAATTTCCATTTGATTCTAATTTCACTACTGCATAAGAGGAGTTTGGATCCTTAAACGAACCATCTGTATAAAAAGTATGATCGGCTTTTTTATCAGCGATCATCTGACTATGAAGTCCTTTAAATTGTTGATCCGGTGTATTGTTTTTCTTATGTCTTGCTAAGGAAGTGTCAATTAAGAGCAAATTTCGTTTCCAAGGTGGAGGAGGACTCTGAACTACCTCATCTCTTGTTGTGAGGGAAAAAGGAAGAGGAAACCCTGGTTCGGATAAAAAGGACGTTATCTTATTTAATGCAGAGATGGTACCCTTGCGAGGCTTTCCTATGCTAAGCCATTTCTTCGTAGCCTTGTGTAAAGGGTGCAAGGGATTTCCCAGAGCCTTGCATGCAAGTGAAATTGATCGTTTCTTAGCAAAGAGTTCAAATGGTAGATAACCAGCTTCTCTTCGAAGTGCTAATATAGGTGTTGTTTTTAGCGCACCTGTTGCCGTTCGGAAGCATTGGTTGATGGCAGCATTAATAGTTTCTACATTCTTCTTTGTAGTCCACATGAAAGTGGTCAAACCATGTTGAAGAGAACCATCTACTAAGGTCTTAGCTAGTCGGATGGCGGTTTCTATATGGGGGCCTTTTCGTTTGGAGCAGATCATTTTGAGGGCATTGTTGCGAAGTTTAAGTTGATTTGTTGCTTTTTTTATTTGAGAATTCCATTTCAAATTTCCAGAAAAAAGTATGCCGAGTATCCTGAGTTCTCTTTTAAGTGGAATTGAAGTATTTCGCAGGAAAAGAGGTGAACAGGAGCACTTTCTTTTTCTGCAAATGTGAATAGCCTCGATCTTATTTGGTGGAACAGAAGCTCCTCTTTCTTGCGCCCATTGATGGGTTGCTGAGTCGGTTGCTTCCAAAAGTTGTTTGACATGGTTTGGGTCTCCAGATGCTAGAGTATAGATGTTATCTGCATAGACACCGATAAAATCTAATCCGTATATTGGGTTATTAAGTTTACATATCAATGAGTCGATATAGGCATTGTATATAATTACAGAAAGTGGAGAGCCCTGTGGAACACCATTCTCGAGTTGACTAATAGAAGACATGTAACCGTCAACATTTACCTGGAAAGTTCTATTTGTCATAAATGAAATTATAGTTTTCAGGATACTTTTTGGGACATCCCATGAATGAAGTTGTCTAATAGCAGGGATGAATATCACTCTGTCAAAAGCCTTTGCAAGATCAGCTGACATAACAACACTATGCTTCCGCATAGATAGGTTATCAGCTAGCTTATCCTCTAATAAGTGTAATAGGCTTTGTACACCTCTGTTTGGCCGGAAGGCGTGTTGTGCGGGGTGTATCTTTTTTTCAATTACCCAACTGACTCTTCTCGCAATGATTTTTTCAAAAATTTTGGAGAGGACCGGGAGAAGTGATATTGGACGATATTCATCGAAGGAGTGACATATCCTTGGTTTTTTGGGAATAGGTTTAAGTTGCGCTCTTTTCCAATCATGTGGAATGTTTCCTGTATGTATAATATTGTTATAAAGGTCACATATTCTTGTTTTCAGGTTCTTATCGCAGTGTTTCACCATTTTGTACGTAATCTTATCATTTCCAGGGGTAGATCCCTTTGCATCATGGATGGTCATCTCAAATTCAACAAGAGATATTTTCTCAGCTAGGAATTCTGATTGTGATGTTGAGGTTGGAAGATCATCAATCGAAAAGTTTCGTTTGGTCGAGACAAGGGTTTCGGGGTAGCTGCTGTCAGAGCCGAAGGATTTCCATAATTGTGCGAATGTGTTCGCTATAATTTCTGGGTCGTTGATGAGTTCTTGGTCAGATAACATGTAAGGAAAATTTTGTGATGGTTTTGAAGCTCGAATTGATTTTATTCTACTCCACAATGTTCTAAGATCCAGAGATGGGTCCATAGTGTTGACAAAATTTTCCCACGATGCTCTCTTTGAATGTATTGATTCTCTACGAAATATAGCAAAGCATTTTCTATATGCAATACAGTTTTCTGTAATGGGATTTCTACGAAGTTTTAGCCATGCTTTGTTTTTTTCATCTCGTAGCCTAGATATTTCACGTGTAAACCATACTGGGTTTTTTTTATTGAAATTTTGTATCTTCGTAGTTGGAATTGATTTTGCTGCAGTCGCTCTGATGATTTTTTTTATTTTTGCGGCTTCCTCGTTGATGTTAGTTGAGACTGGAGTTGTTAAAGAAAGATCAAGTGATGTTGATTTAAATGAATCCCAGTTGGCTAACTCTTCTTTGAACCTAGGACAAATTTTTTTCTTAAAGTTTGTTCCTGGAGTTCGTATTATAATGGGCAAATGATCTTTGCCTGAGTCGACTACCTCCCATTGGAGAAGGGGGGCAATGTCTTCAGAAGCAAACGCCACATCAACAGCTGTGAAAGTGTTTCTAGTGTTGAAGAGTGTGGGTGTTCCATCATTAAGGATTGTTAAATTACGATCATTTGCAAATTCTTCGAAAGCAGATCCTAGAGCATTTGTCGTATTAGAGCCCCAAAGAATATTTGAAGCATTAATATCACCCAGTATTATGTGATGGCTATCGTTGATTAAGGGGATACCATTGAGAATCTCTGGGGTTACAGAGACATCATGTTCTCTATAAATGTTTGTAATAAGTAGTGGCTTTTTTGTTTGAATTGTTATTGTTTGGAAGAGCAGGTTTGAGGTGGATGTCGTGTGGGATATCACGGGAATGTTGCTCTTCACAAGAATACCTATACCAGACTTAGAGTATTGGTAGGGTTTGTTAAAGTGAAAGCACTGATAATTTTTCATTTTAAAATATTTCAGGTTTTTGGTAATTAGATGAGTTTCTTGTAGTGCTACTATTTCGGGGTTGTGTTTGCTAATTAATAGTTCGAGTGCATGTTTGTTTTTGATATATCCTTGAAGGTTCCATTGGAGGATGGAAATATCCATTTCCAACGAAGCCATTATTATTGTTTATTATTTTGTTTTGAGGAGTGTGTTTCAATTGAGTGGTTATATTTTTTGAGTAATTCTATTTCAGTTTGAGTGAGATTTTGATTATTTGAAAGGTTTAGATCATTTAGATGTTTAGTATTTAGAGCAGATGAAGAGAAACAGTCAATGCTCTCATTCTCTACTTCCATAGCGGTAGTTTTTGTTGATGTTGATGTTGATGATGATGATGATGATGATGATGATGATGATGATGATGATAATGATGATGATGGTTTTGGTTTATCGTTATCTGGGATTGTTATTGCGTGGTAATTTATATTGTTTTCTAGTGTTGAGTTTTGTCTTGGGTTAAGAGAAGGAGAGATAGTCAAGGTATGTTGTTTTTCACCAGAGGTTGAGAGAGTTGTTTGCGTGTGATGATGATCTGAAGTTTTGACGTTTTCATTTTGTTCAGTTGGAGGTTGGGATTTGGCAGATGTCATTGCTGCGAGTTTAATTTTCGAAATCAATTCTGGAGCAGTTCTTGTTTGTTCAACTTTATTCGTGAATATGCGATTTTTTATAATTTCAGCCATAGTCGGCTTAGTTGCATTTCTTTGTTTTGGGGCTGGGAGCTGGTGGAGTGAAGGGTTGTCGTTATAAATCTGCCAGGCTTCACGCACAGTGCAGCGACGATCAGCTTTAATCTTGTTAACTGATTTATATCGAAGGAAAGCGGGACAGGCGGGGTCATATGACGTATGAGTTTCTTCATTGCAGTTAACACAGAATATTCGTGGGCAGGGATTGTGCGGAGGTGGTAGGCAACATTCTTTGCAAACACCAGCGTTATTGCATCGATTTTTCGTATGTCCGAGTTTTTGACATGATACACAGCGCATTGGGTTTGCAATGAACTCCTCAACTTTACAGTTAAGCCATCCAATTTTAATTTCATTTGGTCGTCGAATAAGATCAAAAGTAAGTACTGCCGCGCCTGTGGGTACGAGAGCGTCTTTGTCTTTTTTCATTATTTTTCTAACTTCGATTACCTTAAATTTCTTAAGTTCGGATAATAATTCTTCCTCGGATATATCGATAATAAATCTAGAGAATATTCTGCCTTGAACAGAGTTAAGATTGGTGTGGTTTGTTATTTTAACTGGGATCAAGTCAATGGTCTTAGCTTTAATGAACTTTTCTGCCGTTTGCACGTTTAGAACTTTTACAAGTAGATCGCCCGATCTCATAGGTTTTACATCCAGAAAATCTTTTGATATAAATTCCAGACCTCGATTGATCTGGAAGGGATTGTATGAAGAAAGTGGTCTTACATTTTCTCCCGATTTTTCTGTACCAGATATGACAATAAAGCGAGGGATGTTGTTATCGTTATTGATTGTAGGTAATGGAGCGTAGTCAGTTTCATGATATTTTCGTTTGTTTTGGTGTTTTTTTCCTCGGCTTAACACAAACTCTGATTCGAGCAGGTTAAACCGATTATTATTTGGAGGGGACGTCCCCCCATCCATTGTTAGTGTATTCGAATAGGGTTGTTTATAAGTTTGTTCTCGGATAAAAAATTAAAGAGAAAAAAAAAAAACAAATTTTCTATGAATCACTTACCCGGACGAGTGATTGAAAGAGAAAAATAGAGACAACAAATCACTATAGAAACTTTTCTCGAAATACGCGTCTGAATGTGGCGATTGCCTGACAAGAACTGGAGAGCTGTTTTTTTTTTTTTTTTAATAGTTCGTTAAATATACAACTATTGATTATTTTACAAATATTATTAGTATGCAGTTATAAAATGCTTTTAAACATACTTTTAACTTTTGAATTTTGTTAAAAAATATTTTTGTTATGAGATATAAAATTTTTGAAAAAAAATTAAAATTAAATATTATAAAAATTAAAAAAAAAGCAATAAATATTTTTGGTCATCCAATATTATTAAGACAAGTATAATGAATCAAAACAAAATAACGGTCCTTCCTGAAGCAATACAAAAATATATTTTTGATGTTAAAGGAAGCCAAGTTAAGAAAAGAAATTTAAGGTAAAATTTCGTAGAAATCTGTAGGGTCAGTTTTGAGAGAGTTAAAATGTTTGTTATTTGGCCAAACAAATTCTTTAGGGGCTACTGTTATTTTTGAGCTTAACAAAAATTATGAAAACCTGTAACGCAAATTTTATTAAAAACTTAATTTTAATTTTTGAACTCAATGGCTTAGACTATAGATGTGACGACAGACAGACGCAGACGGTATCATCATTAGATGCAAATGTGACAAATTTTAATAAAAGCCTTAGTGTTTGGCTTAAAAAGTTTAGAATGCAAAGATTCGTTTTAAGTTTTCGGCACATGAAAGAGAATAAAATATAAACATTTTTGGGTTTTTAGAAAATTAGAGATAATACGCTTGTTAGAATATTGTATTCGCGTGGCAACTCCTTCAAACAAAATTTGAACTTAATCAAAATTAATTATTTGGATCCAACTTTTCGTAGCTCGTCTCTTAGTTTTTCTTGCGTTCAAAATCTTGTTCACGAACTATCGGAACGGATCTCTTTTTATAAAGTTAACAGATTAATTTTCTAATTTTTGGTCGAAAATTAAGTTTTAGTATGCTTTGAAAATCAACCATGGTTTACGAAAAAACTTTACGATTCAAAACATTCGACTGCAAGAATTTATTCCAAAAATATAAAAAACCGATAAACTAATTTATCGAAAGAATGGTTGTGTATTCGATTAGTTAATTCAAATGGTATTTAACATTGAAGTCGAAGAAAAATTGTTCAATGTCAAGAAGAACTTTAAATTTTAATATAAATTTCCTCACATTTATAAGGCCGCGTTTCCATTTGCAAGAAAACTTCTGCAATAAATGTCCAATAGTCTGTCCGACAGTGAATTGCAAGTGGAAACTACCAAACAAGTTCTATCGCGACAGTACTTTCATAACTTCTTGCGAGTATTTGCAAGTGCAATTAATTGCTAGTTTAAACACTTTTGCATCGACTCGCGACAGTTCTTGCAGCTTATCGAAACAGTTTCGTATATCTCGCGCAAGTGGCTGGTTATTATATGTACATGTACAATGTACATACCAGATGCTAAGAATCGCAGAGTCAACAGGAGTCTTTCCTTCGGTGATATTGACTCACGGAATCGAGTGTCTTGATTTTTTATAATAGGACCCACTTTCAATATCAAAACTTCCAAATCAATTGCGGTCATGCGGTGAAATTAAAGTATTGCTGAGCATCTTCTATATTTAATTCGTTTAATAAATTATAGAAGGCACCAGCTTCCCGTCTTTTCAAAATCCAATCTCGAACCCAAGTTGATCTTTTTTTCTTTTTAATTTCCCATAGTAAGTTATTGTAATGGGTCCGATTTATCGAATTGATAATTTTGACATTGCAAGACGTTTCAAAGGTCCCTAGAGTCGAAATAAAAGATTTTTAGAAAGATGTCTGTGCGTGCGTGTGACATACGTTCGTACGTCCGTACGTTCGTACGTCCGTACGTTCGCGACGTTTTTTCGTTGTCCATAGCTCAAGAACCTGAAGAGATACCGACTTCAAATAAATTTTGTTATACAGATAATAAGGCAGAAAGATGCAGAAAGGGTTCGCAAGAAAATTGCGTGGGTGGTTTTTTTTACTATAGCATATTTTAATTGACAGTTTTTTTTTATAAAAAATAAAAACCGAAAAAAAAACATTATTCAAAGTTGGTAAAAATTGAATTTCGACTCAAATATCTTTTCAAAACTTGAGATTAAGGCTTAAAACGTATTTTATCTTATAAGAAGTATTGTTTTCAACATTCTGAAAAATGTTGAGAAAAATCGAATTGACAGTTTTTTTACAAAAAATAAAAACCTAAAAAAAAATTAATAAAAGTTGGTAAAAAGTGATTTTCGACACAAATATCTTTTCAAAACTTTGAGATATTGGCTTTAATTTACTTTTATCTTCCAAAACATATTGTTGTTAACATTCAGTAAAATTTTGAAAAAAATCGAATTGACAGATTTTTTACACAAAATTAAAAACCGAAAAAAAAATTTAACAAAACTTGGTAAAAATTGATTTTTGACTCAAATATCTTTTCAAAACTTTGAGATAATGGCTTCTTAATTATTTTAACTTATAAGAAATATTGTTTTCAACATAAGGACAAATTTTGAGAAAAATTGAATTCACAGTTTTTTTTTTACAAAAAATAAAAACCTAAAAAAAAATTTATAATAGGTGGTAAAAATTATTTTTCGACTCAAATATCTTTTCAAAACATTGAGATATTGCCTTCAATCTTTCGAAAAATATTGTTGTCAACATTCAGTAAAATTTTGAAAAAAATCCAATTGACAGTTGTTTTACAAAAAATTAAAAACCTAAAAAAAATTGTACAAAAGTTGGTAAGAATTGATTTTCGACTCAAATACGAGTATCTTTTCAAAAATTTGAGATAATGGCTTCTAACTAACTAATATTGTTTTCAAAATTCGATAAAATTTTGAGAAAAATCGAATTGACAGTTTTTTTTACAAAAAATAAAAAACCTAAAAAAAAACAATACTAAAACTTGGTAAAAATTTGCAAATATTGGCTTCAAACTTATTTTATTTCACAGAAAATATTGTTTTCGATATTCAGTAATTTTTTTTATAAAAATCCAACAGTCCGTTTTGTCATAAACAAATTAAATCTACAAAAAAAAGTACGCAAATTTGGTAAAAATTGATACATATAGACAAACTTTTAAGCAAGACAAATCGACAGACGGGATGGGAAGTTATCAGTGTGGGTCGCATCCCAGCATCTTTTTCAATAATAAAATTATCATCGCAGCTGCTAATCGTTGACGTTTTCTCGCCATGACCTCACAATATTAAGTAAACAACCAGATCTCTTGCGACATTAATTGCTCTCCTGGTGTAAATACATCTGCAATAAATTGTGACAGTATGATGCGCGAGCTTCTTGCAAGACATTTATTGCAGAAGAAATCGCAAGAATTCACATGACAATGTAAATGCCACTGCAAGAAACTTCTGTAAGACTGCCGCGAGTTGACTTGCAAATGGAAACGCGGCCTTACTTTAATCCAGGCTTAGCTCACAAATTGTAAATACCTAAATGCTTTGGTTTTCAAATATGTATTCAAATTTAACATCCCACGAAATATCCAGGAACGGTAAAAAATAACTCACTATCTTTTATTACAGTAAAAGCCCACGTCATTACTAAAAATGAAACGACACACACTTTAATAAAGCATTAAATTTGTTTTAAACTAAATTTCTTAGGGACTTGATGTTTCATGGCTTTTTCTAAAGTTTTAAAATTAATATATTTAGCTTATAAATTTATAAAAATATTTGTTATTTTAGGACGTACAGACTTTTTTACGTTCGCGGACCTCGGGTCAAAATTGACCCTACTGTATAAATAGAGTGTCAATTAGATTTTCTTGTTTATTTGTTCTCAGTTATTATTGTGCACTTGCATTGCTTTACTAACGGGGCTTTTATAGAATTCTTTTTTGACATTTAGTGACTAGCACATGCTTTTGTTTGCAAGTTTGACTAATTTTTTCCTATTGAAAATGAGTGATAGTGAAAGTGAATTTTCTTTGAGAGTTTCGGATGAAGATGAATCATGTTCGGAATTCGAAGACCTTGTTGGGGAAGCTGATTCATCGGATAGCAGCTCTAGTGAGGGTGAAATTGCATCTGTTTCTGGCCAAATGATAAAGTCAGAAAATGGCCTAATAACTTATAAAAAAAAGCCCTTTGAAAACATTGCCGGAAGAGTCTCGAGAGAAAACGTTATAAACTTGTTGCCAGGATTGACACGTTATTCGTCCTCAAGAATCACAGCAGAAGAAATTTCAAGCTTCGAGTTATTCTTTCCACCTCCTTTGGTACGAATGATATTGGCTTTTACAAACATGGAAGGTAAACGCACATTTGGTGAAGAGTGGACTGACATTGATAGGACGGATTTGTTTGCATTCATTGGACTTCTTTTACTGGCTGGTGTTTTTCTCTCTCTCTCTCTCAAAAAGGAAGACCAATATTTGCAGCAACTATGTCACTGAAGACATTCAAAAAATTATCAAGAGTTATCAGGTTCGACAACAGAGAAACTCGAAGTGAACGACGTTTGTTAGACAAATTTGCTCCTATACGTGAATTATGGAATAATTGGGTTGAGATTTTGCCGAAACTTTATAACCCATCCGAAAATGTTACAATAGATGAACAACTGGTAGCATTTAGAGGGAGATGTCCTTTTCGACAGTATATTCCATCAAAACCTGCGAAGTACGGAATCAAGTTTTGGGTACTTTGTGATTCTGCAACGAGCTATGCTTGGAACATTCAACCTTATACAGGCAAAGAACTTGGAAGTACACCGGAAAGAAATCAAGGTATGGGTGTAGTTCTTCATTTCGTTATCGGCCTAAAGGGGCATAACCTAACAACCGATAATTTTTTCACGTCTTATCAACTGGGACAAATATTGCTGCAGAAACATATTACACTGGTTGGAACGATACGCAAAAACAAACCAGAATTGCCACCAGAAACTGTAAACGTAAAAGGGAGACAAATTTTGCCATCAAATTTTGCCTTTACCAAGGATACTACTATCGTGTCCTATATTCCAAAAAAAATAAAGCTGTAAATCTTCTGAGCACATTTCATCATGACTCGAGAATAAGTGATCGCGCAGATAAAAAACCAGTAATAATATTAGATTACAACAAGTGTAAAGGTGGTGTAGACACATTGGACAAAGCCGTAAGTTGCTAACTTGCAAAAGAAAAATCAAGCGATGGCCCCAAGTGGTGTTCAGTAACATGGTGGATATATCAACTTACAATGCTTTTGTTTTATTCAAATCGGCTAACCATGCCTGGAAAGAAAACTGTCTTGCTAAGCGACGTTACTTTTTGGAAAATCTGGGTATGCAACTTGTTACTCCTTACATACAAAAACGAAAAACTCTACCTCGAGCCCCTTTTTCCCTTGAAATCGCAAATAAAATACGAGGTGCATCTCCAAACGATCCACAACCTTCTTCATCAACTCAGACGGAAAACAATACAAGAAAGAAAACAACAAAAAGAAGGCGATGTCAGTTATGTCCAAAAACGGATAATAAGACAGGTTTATTTTGCGATATTTGCGATAAATTTATATGTAAAGAACATTCTAAGACTATCACTTTGTGCACAAATTGTAGTAACTGATTATACTTTCATCTTTCAATCTTCAATAAAAAATTAATTGTTAAAGTACTAATAAGATTAAAATGTAAAAATACTTTTTTTAAAATTCAATAAAATCGTAAAATATAAACTTAAATAACATTTATTTTCCTTAAAAATATTTAAAAAAATTAAATTATTAACCATACCTGTATTATTTAATCAAATACTATACGGACAAACACGACCGGACATAAATCTTGAAAAAAACACTAATGGGTCAAATTTGACCCGAAAATCTTTTATGTTAGTTACATTGAGGACCGTATGAGGGTTAAGAGAAATCTTTATTTTACTCCTAAAATGGGTCAAAAATGACCCGAGGACCCTATAAAGGTTAAATTGACTACGATTTAGTAATCGTGAAGTTTTTACTTGTTAAATGTCAAAAGATGATAGTTTCGAACTTAATGCTGCGTGTCACACGTGCTATTCCTCGAATCACAACTGACCATCAAAATCTTGTGATTTAACACCTTTAGAAGATTTTTCTTAGGGCCATCCAAAAGATAAATGGTATACCAATGCTCCGCAGTCTACGTCAAAAATGCAATTTTTGAAGTTATCGAGGACATAGATACAACCTCACATTTGCAAAAATACAGTTCTGTTCTTTTAAATAACAAATTAAACCTCTTATTGGAAAACTCTGTATAAATACTTTTTTTTATACTTATGCTGAATATTGTTTTAAAACTAATAGTTTTATAACTTTTAGGCTATCTTGGAAGATGTTTCTAAGGAATATATGCAACATGCATGTTTGAAAAACAACACAAATAAAAGTAAGTATACGCCCAAGTAAACTGTATTTAGTTATTTTACTTAATTTTCCAATTTTGGAAATGCTTTGTATGGATCAGACATAATAAGTAAATGATTACATTTTTTACTTAGTTCACTATTTTTGCCTTTTCATTCTTCTTTAGTTTTCTTTTGGTATTTGCTGATCATTTGCAAAAACTTAATATTTTAAATTTAAGTTTGAATCTTAAACAAATACTTCATGCTCTTTCACGCCATAAAAATGATGTAATAAATTTCAACTCAAAAATTAATTCAGAAAAAATATTTGTCAATCATTTTCGTTTTTTTTTTTAAACTATCAATCAAAAGCTTGCTCAGAATTATAATTTCATTTATAATCAACAAATCTTCGTCATGATTTTAATATGTTGAAAAAAAAAATCTCGGCAAATAATATCACTTCCTTCAAGGTTATACACTTATGGCTAATATAATGAAAAGTTATGTTAATGCTTACTCTGAATGTTTATATAGTCTACATATGTACAGAATATGATTATAAATTGATGATCTAGTGGAGGTGTCGGAATTAATAACAATTATATTACATAACTTACTATATATGCACACATACGTATACTATCCCACAATATAATTCAATCTCGGAAGGCATAGCTTTCCAAACAGATAAGTCAATCGGTAATCAAGATCACTGAGTAGAATTTAATTAAAAAAAAACATTATACAAAAGTAATAAATTAATAAAGAGAAAAACATAAAAAATGAAGAAAAAAACAATAATTCATTTATGCAGAAAAATGTGAGTGAACGAAAAGCAGCGGAGCAGAGATTTATTCAGAAATACTCGTAGATATGGAACAAGACCACAGATAATTATTTAATAATGAAAATACACTGACAGAAAAGGGTAAAGAAATGAGGAAGAAGTGTAAAATTTTGTTTAAATAGTTTAATCTGGGGTGGAATCGGCTAAGTTGATTGTTGATAAATGACAGTCAAAATAATCGAATTTGATCTACATATATAAGGTGATAGTCAAATTGATATACCTAAAAAGCTGTCACAACAAAAATGTGATAGTCATTTTCCTACAAATATGTCGTTTCTGAATAGAGCTACCAGACGCTTACAAAAAAACAATGGAACATTTTTTCAGTTACCTTTTTTAAGTACAAAAACACATTCATGTGACGGACAAAGCTTACGACATTCGAAAAAACACAAGAAAAGTAAGAATGTTATTAAAACACAAACAATTTAATACTATTATTTAGATATTTTATAGGAATCATTTTAAAATTTCACCATATCAACAATGAATTGTGACAATTCTAATCTGAAAATTTTTAATCGAATTGAATTGAATTGAATCATCTTATACAGACGGAATGAAAATGATGGTCAATTATTATCACCTTAGCCGATTCCACCCCTGAATTTGAAACACAGTATTTAACGACACTCTAAGATTTTGAGTAAGAATACTAAAAATTTGTTTTTATTTTTTGAAATAAATATGTGGTGTATCTCACACTAAAGGGGTTGTCCACGTTCCTTAATTGTGGTATATGATATAAAGTGGTGTATGCCCATTAAATTCATACAACAAAACTCTTACGTTCTTAGCAACTGGTTTTAATTCAACAAATAAAAAGCTTGCAAGTTATTTAAAAAAGCTTTTTTTTTCTATTCGATTTTTCAAAAAAATTAACAGTACAACCAACTTAAAAAACTAATCCAAAATGTAATAATTTTTCTTCAACATAATCAAATTCTTAAAAAAACTCACTAAAGTGAATTTATAATTATTGATATCACGATGAAAAATAAAAAAATAAAACCAAATATGTGAATTTTACTGAACGCATCATCAAAAAGTAAAATATGCTTCAGTTACAGTTACATACATATATAAAACACTAGGGGATGGAAAAGGGATTATATTGTTATTTCTTTTAAGCGGACTTGACTGTTATTATTAACTTCCCATAGAAAGTTATTGTAATTGGTTTGTCGAATTTAAAATTTTAACATTTCTCGACGTTTCAAGGTGCCTGGAGTCCAAATAAAAGATTTTTAGAGAGATGTACATATGTGCGTGCGTGTGTTCGTACTTTCGTACGTCCGTACGTTCGCGAGGTTTTTTTCGTCTTCCATAGTTCAAGAACCAGTGGAGCTATCGACTTCAAATAAATTTTGTTATACAGATAATAATGCAGAAAAATGTAGAAAGGACGCTCAAAAAAATTTAGTGGGTGTTTTTTTTTACAATAACAATTTAAAAAAAAGGTGACAAATTTCGTTAAGTCAAAATATCTCACGAACCAATAACGCTAGCGACTGGAATTAAATTTTATATTATACGAGTATATTGTGACGTGATCCCAAATATGTATATTTTTGGAAAACCATCTAATTAACGGTTTTTTAGAAATCAAAAAAACTGAAAAAAAAATATAAATGTTTTTATATCCAATATACCTAATGCTATGCAAAGAAGAATACAATTTTTGACATCTGGTAAAATTTTAAGAAAAATTGAATTGACAGTAAAAACATTAATAAAAGTTGGTAAAAATTGCTTTTCGACTCAAATATCTTTTCAAAAATTAAAGATTATGATGGCTTCAAACACATTTTGTCTCATAAAAAATACTGTTTTCAACATTTGGTAAAATTTTGAGAAAAATCGAATCGGCATTTTTTTTACAAAAAATAAAAACCTAAAAAAGTCAGTTTTTTCATAAAAAAAATAAAATCTACCAAAAATAGTACCTACGCAAATCTTATCTTAAATTGGTTTCCTACTAAAATTTCTCGTTAACAAAAATAGATTTTGAAATCAAACTATTTCATCATATACAAAATATTGTTGGTTATTTTTATATTTTTTAGAATAATTCAACTGACAACTTCTTTAACAAAACACGAAAACCAACAAAACTTTTAAGCAAGACAAATCGGGAAGTTATCAGTGTGGGTCGCATCCCAGCCTCTTTTTTTTAATAAAAATCAAGCCAAATTTGGGCTTGTTATAATTTTTGATTAACAGATGCACGGTCTTTTGGTCTAAACGTTGCACTTTTATACATTATTTTGAGTCTTAATTCGTATAATAGAAACATAAAATTAAAGATTTTCTCTGAGTGCATTATATATAGCTGATGGCAATTTGTATCAACGTCATTTGAATCACAGTGAAATTAATTTGCTGAGCATATATACTTACTTACCTACATATTAAATGCAGAATAAATTAAATGTTGCAAGTGACGAGTTTTTAAATTTCAGCATGTAAACTATATTTTGTATTTCATACTCATTTAAGTATGCACATTGTGCGAGTATTCATAAAATAATAACTTGTGTATGTATAGGTGCTCTCGTGTGTATGTGAGTATGTACTCATTACATTATTATTATTGAAACTTGATTCAAAAAATCACGTAGGTTTAGTGTTGCATGTAATTAATTGTAAGACTTTCAATAATATGGCTAAACTGTTGTAATTACAAGCGTATCACTAAACTTAAATTGTCCAAATGATTAGTTAAATGGATAATATAATAATATATTTTAAGTACCTATTTGCATATAATTGTTCTAATATCTCCTAAACTGGAAATATGCAAACAAAATTTATAAAAGCTCATAAATTAAAATGTTATTGATATCAGTTGGTAACAATACGAAATAAAATGATTGATTTGTGTACATAAATGGAAACTTATAAAATTTCCCATTTCTTGTAAAAAGCAAAATTGTCATTTAGGAAAATCAAAAACTTTTCGAGCAACGTGTTAAAACACTTTGATAGTGTTTTTTGTTAGTTGGGGTAATGCATAATACTGTATGTCAAAATTCTGCATTACAAAATTATGTACGGTCAAAATTCTGTGTTTCAAAGTTCTGTAAATAGCCTGAAAAAAAATACTTACTTTTTGCTCATTTAATAAGGAATCAATTTACTTTGAATAAATAGTAATTATTTGTGTTCTTTAAAAGACTTTAGTTTTTAAGCTTTAAGTGACTTTTTTATGAACTTATCAATATTTTGACTTGTGGTTTTTTATTTAGATAATGTTTTTGTAAATTTGTATGATATGAGTTGCATGTATTTAATGTTTTATTGCATTTGTAATCTTCTATATGTCTCCTCAAAGAATTCTCAAAAAACATTTGTTCTGGCTTTTTTGTCTGCAAATTGGTTAAAAAAACAGAACTACCAAAACACACACTTCTTAAGGAGACTATATTTTTTGATAAGAAATTTGAAGAAGAAGTACTATAGCGTTCAGTGTTTTGTTTATGAAGATATTCGGTATACAGTATTATTGGTTTAAAGTGTTTTGAAATAAAAAATTAAGGACATACAGTATTATAACAAAACTATATCATGCAGAAATTTGATCATTCGGAATTCTGAAAACGGTATGCTTTGAGTTGCTCTTTTCTAAAAAATAACCAAATTTTATCAAAAATAATTTTTTATGAGATAAAATAAATTTGAAGATAACATCAGTATTTGTATTTTAGTCAAAAATCAATTTTTAGTATTTTTTTTTTGTAAGTTAAATTTGTTTGTTGTTGTTAAAAGCTGTCATTTGAATTCTTCTAAAAACTTTTTACACATTTCTTTAATTAAAAAATTAGTTGTTTTTTCGTTAATAGAATTAATTTGAATGGACAAATTGCTAAAATTGGTGATGATGATGGTAAATAAATTCGTATAGTTTTTTTGTCAAAATTATAGATTTGAAACAAACTATTTCATTAAAACATAGTCAGGGTCTTAGAAGGTATGTTTTTTTCAAAATTTCAAATTTAAAAGTTTGAATTTCAAAAGAAAAAAACATTTAATCCCATAGACATTTTTAAAAAGAAGAAAAGCTCTGTAAAACTGTGTCCCTTTTTTCGAAAACTGTGAAGCCGTTTATGATTGAGCTTTTTACGGCTTGAATTTCAAAAATTGGTACTTGACGTTTCAATTATTTTTTGAACTTATAGAAAGTTATTGTAATTGGTCTGTTTTGTAGAATCTGACATTTTTTTTGGAGTTTAAATGTCAATAGAATCTAAATCTAAGGTTTTTGGAGAGTTGTATGAGTTTGTGTGTGTTACGTAAAAATGATTTTCGACCTTGAGACAAAAGACAAATGTTGACTTCAAGCTTTTTTTATCTTGCACAAAATATTGTTATTAGTATTTAGATTTGACTAATGTTTAGAAACATCGACAAACTTAACATTATCACTGCGGGTTGCATCCCAGCATCATTGTTTCTTTAATAAATTGCCTTTATTTTCTCCGCAGTTGTAGCATATTCAAAATAATCTCAAAAATTGTAATTCTAAACCAAAAAAACTGAAAAAAAAATATTTGTCACCTCGAAAAGTTTACGAACTAAAAATGATTTTATATCCAAAATAATTTTTTGCAACGAAGAATGACGTTGTTAGCATCTGGTAAAAACATCTGAGAAAAATCGAATTGACAATTTTTTTTATAAAAAAATAAAAGCCTAAGAAATTATAAAAGTTGGTAAAAATTGATTTTCGACCCAAATATCTTTTCAAAAATTTGAGATTATGGCTTCCAATTAATTTTATTTTATAAGAAATATTGTTTAAAACATTCGGTAACATTTTGAGAAAAATCGAATTGACAGTTTTTTTTACAAAAAATAAAAACCTAAAAGAAAAACAATACTAAAACTTTTTAAAAATTTACTTTCGTCTTAAATATCTTTTCAATAATTAAAATTATTGGCTTAAAACTAATTTTATCCCACAGAAAATATTGTTTTCGACATTCAGTAGGTTTTTTTTTATAAAAATCCAAAACTCAGTTTTTTCATGTTCGGTTCTCGGTATCTCGTGAACAATAGAAGTTATTTACTTCAAATTAATTTCATTCATGCAATTTGTATTTGTTTATATCTTATATATAAAAATGAATCGCAAAATGTGTTAGCGCATAACTCAACAACGCCTGGACCAATTTGGCCAATTCTTTTTTTAAAATGTTCGTTGAAGTTCAAGGATGGTTTTTACGGCGAGAACAATTCGAATAATTGCCGGAAAAAACATCAAAACAGCCCTTTTCTTTTTCCCATACAAATGCTTTCTAACTAAAACGTAGTCGGCTTAAAGAATTTGACTTCAAGTCATATTAAATTAAAAAAAAAAGAAAAGAAGAAAAAAGTGTTAATGTCGATTTGCTGTTGTTTTTTTTTGGATTTTCTGTTACCTTATCTACTGAGTTAGCTTTTGTCAACTGATAAACGGCTGAAACAAATCCGTGTATCGTGTTTTGTGCAGAGTGTTAGTGTTGGTGTTTGTTTAGTTAGTGTTTAGTGAAAAAATAATTTATATTTGATATGCCTTCTTTAAGAGGAAGCTAATTACCGACAAGAACGTGAAGACCAAATTGAACTTGAAAAGATTCGGATGTCACAAACGCGTGAAGCGCGAGCGCAACATTCAACTAATGATCGCTCAAGTTTGAATCGAGCTGCTTTCAGTTACGATGTTTCAATTGACTACAGTAATTACCAATGTATTTCTATTAACTTGGTTTGCTCACACTGTAAGGCATTGAAATACAAAAACGAAGCTAATGGATTGTATTGCGCAAATGGTAAAGTGAAATTGATACCATTGGATCCACCACCAGAGCAATTGTACTCATTGGTTTTAGGAATAGGAACAGATTCGATACACTTTTTGACACTTATCCAACACTATAACAATTGCTTTCAAATGACTTCATTCGGGGCAACAAATGTAGTTCGGGAAAATTTCATGCTAACTTTCAAGGTATGTATTATAGCAGTTATTCATAATTATTTTAGCGAACAAAATTTTCTATTACCTAATTTAAGATGTTTATTGATAGATATTAGTTACAACTAAATATATAATTTTTAAGATCAAATATTATTTAAGTTTGATCACTGACAATCCATACATTTTTACCCCATTGCTTATTTATTTTATTTTATAGTGTTTGGTACAAAAATAATATTTTTTTTTTAATTAACAGATACAAGATCAAATATATCACAGAGCAGGTTCACTATTACCAGTGTCAGATAGCGACAATAAATTCCTGCAAATTTATTTTATGGGCAATTCACCACAAGAAATTGATCTGCGTTGTGCAAATAACAATTTAGTAAAGAGTATTGTAGAACAATTACAAACTTTATTTCATGAACACAATCAATTGATTATATTGTTCAAAACCGCACTGGATCTGATGCCATCTGATTATCACAAAATTGTAATCAGAGCTGACAAATCACCTGCAGGTCAACATGCAAGACGTTTTAATGTACCAACTATTGATGAAGTTGCTATCGTTGTAGTTGGAGAAAACTTGGAATCCCGTGATATTGTTTTACATCGTTGAAATGATCAACTACAACGTATAAAGCAATCGAAAAACGAACTTATTCAGAAGGTGTTTCCAGATGTTTCTCAAAATTACAGAAACCATGATTGGTTGAGCGAACGAGCTATATTGGCTGGAAAAAACATTGATGTAAATGAATTGAATTTCAAAATTCAAGAACAAATTACAGGCGAATCGAGGATATATAAATCAGTTGATTCGGCTACTAACCAAGATGATGTAGTCAAATATCCACCGGAATTTTTACACTCGCCGATTTGCCAGGATTGCCACCTCACAATCTTCAATTAAAGGTTGGATCAATAGTTATAGTGTTGCGAAATATCAACCAACAACGTCTTTGCAACGGTACACGGTTAGCAATAAGATAATATAGCGAAGCAACTACACTCAAAGGAAAGTATAAACGAGAAGATGTTCTTATACCGCGCATCCCAATGATTCCGACTGATGCCATTTGAGTTTAAACGACTACAGTTTCCAGTGCGGCTTGCTTTTGCTATGACCATATAAACAAGTCCCAGGGACAATCATTAAGTGTTTGTGGTATTAATCTAGAAAATCCATGTTTCTCACATGGTCAATTGTATGTTGCCTGTTCCCGTGTTGGAAAACCATCAGATTTGTTTGTCTATGCGCCCAGTAATGGAACAAAAAACATCGTATATCACAAAGCACTAAAATGATAATAAAACTGATTTCTGTTAAAAATTATGATACACATGATTAACAATAAAGCGATTACTTACTTTTAAATCGTTTGTATATGTTTCATTTAATTATTTTTTATTCACAACGCCCTAACCAGGGCGACGACGCACGGTTCTGTTTAGCCACGACTATAAAATACATAGCAACAAAAACTGCCAATTTACAAATGTTTATGACAGGACGAAGTCTGTCGGGTCCGCTAGTAAGAAATAAAAACTTTTAAGAAATGCTACTAAAATTGCTAAAAATTGGGTTACGACTAAAAATCTGGAAAACAAATATAGATTTTGATATAAAACTATTTCATTATATGCAAAATATTGTTGGTAATTTTTAAATTTTTAAGAATAATTCTCAAATGGTAAATGAAGGTTTTTCTCCGTAGTTCTCCTTCAATAGTTTTTCATTCTACATCTCTATTGCCATACCGAAATATATATTTTCCTCAGTTGTAAGACATAAACTAAATATCATATCTCTTTGCAAGCTGTGTGTATTCACTTTAATTCATGTAAAATTGTAATGCTTTATTCTACGCAAATAAATATCTATCTTATTTACTTAAGAATAATTCAACTGAAATTTTTTTTAACAAAACACGAAAACCTACAAACTTTTAAGCAAGACAAATCGACAAACGGGATGGGAAGTTATCAGTGTGGTTCACATCCTAGCCTCTTTTTTTATAATTCGTCTACCCTTTTGATTCCAATTCTATTGGACGTAGAATTAAAAATTATTCTTAATTATAATGTGTCATTTGCTTATACAATAAACATAAATACATATTTTATCACGATCAACCTGAAAAAAAAAAACGACTGTGGGATCTTAACTGACTTTGTACAAGTTCAGGATTATATTTCTCTGTTTTATTCTACTTTTTTTGGACAAATAGAATCGTTAGAACTTTCTTCTCATAAACTTTAGGGAAGAGAAATTGCCATAAACATGCCTTTATTTGTCTTACCTTGAAGTTAAACTTTTTATAGATACTTAACAACCTACCTTTGTTCATACATAAGTCCCCTGTATAAAAATAAAGCATCTACCTTTGTACTCCTATTAGTAATTCAACCATAAATTTCATAGTAGGTTCAAAATTTCAACTTTAAAACTCCTGCAATACTCGTACAATATTTTATAGCCAACTTTAAAAAAATTCAAACCTAATGAAGCGACGCTTCATTACTTTCCGAATGACCACGGAAACTGTCCAACAGGTCTTCATAACTCAACCGAAGATTCATTCTTTTGCAATAACATAGGTATAAGTCCCATAAAAATACATACTTAGGTATATATCTATACATACAGTATTAATGCTTGAGCTTCATAAATTTCTTAATTTACTGCGCAGAAAATAAAAGTGCATTCAGAAAAACACAGTGAACAGAACAGTAATGCCTGCTGCCCTTCTGCTACATAAGTTGAAATGTATTTCTTATAATTTTTGCATAAACTCAATCTACCTGAACGCGTTCACATCAGTGATGTTGGTTTTCACAAAAATGATTAAAAAAAAAAACAACACCAGTTCACATTCTGTCATACCATTGTTATCCCATTTACGAGGAAGACTGCATCCAGGGAGACAACCGCTATATGTGCCCTCTGCCACGACCATCAGGACCAGAGCCACCCTTCTCTCATAAACAAAGGAGGAAACATAATTTCCGTTTACAAATTCATGTTTACAAAATAAAAATGTCCAAAATGTCATTTTTAATTATTTCGTCCCAAAACTGGGGCGTCAGTGAGCCCGCACCAGCAGCAGCACCACGGTTGGTTTTGGCCATTCGGGAACCACACACCGACACCACTCACTCATCAAAATGGGAGCAGTGTCCAAAAACCACTCGCACTTACATCTACATGACGACGACGACGACGATGAGTGTTGCGGGTTTGCTTTTGCTTTAGCTGTTTGTACGAGTATGTTGCGTAGGTCCCGTCCATCATACGGATTACGGTTGATTTTTAGATCCAACTGGCTGACTAACCGCCCAGAGACCCAGAGACCGACCGACCGACCGACCGACCAAACCCTGGTAGAGGCACACTCTAAATATATGCCTTCAAGTTGACAGGTTCCATTCGAAGCAGAGCAGAGCGGCAGCAGTGTTAAATTACTCGGCAACGCTAAGAGCTGGAATTAAACTCCGATATATTTCTCATTTCTCTGTGCCTTGCTTCGGGGATGGATGGACTGGACATGGACACAAAATTCTGACCAGTTTGTGGATCAGGAAAGGAAGGATGTGGCAAGAGTGAAGATTGAGGATGACTTTACAGATTCTTTTCATCATAATTTGTTGTTAAAATGCTCCGTCGAGTGAATGCAGTGTTGTGCTGGCGGATTGAGGAGTCGGTGTGGGGATGGTATATAGTAAAGTGGAGGTGGAGTCGAAGTCGAATTTGAAGTTGAAGAGCCCAAGGGACACGAGTAGGAGCAGGAGCTGACGCAGTGCTGTGTATAGTTGTTGAATATTCGTCGAAGCTGTCAGAATGAATTAAAATCAGTTGTGGCGTATTTAAGGCTCTTCTTACAGTTAACTGGTCGAAGAGCTATAGTTTTGTGTTTCGATTATACGAAGTGGTTGAGATTGTCTCCTTTTTCACGTTATTCTCGGAAGATGGCATCGCATGATGGAGAGCGAGGTGCAAAGAGGCCAAAAAATCAGTCATTCAACCCATGGAAAAATAAGCACCATAGGTCTGTCTCTGGGTTTGGGAATGGACACTCACGATTTCGCATCATGTGGGGCATCTTTTCATGCGGGAGAACGGAGAAGCCATGGAGATGGAGAGCCCATAAATTTTGAAAAAATGACTTGAACCGTTTTTCTAGTTCACTCTCTGACGGAACTAGTTCACTTTTGGGTTGATCCAAATAGTCCGAGTAAATAGTTATTCGCATATACACTCTTTTATAGATTTGGCCAGGCATATCAATTATATTATCTACGATTGCCACAGTTCGAACGCGAAACACCTTAAGGCTCAAAGAAACTAAATGCATCTTTTAAGAACTAGGCTTTTACCTATTCTATATGCCTGCATGCACTAAGCCCGCATGTAAACTTTTAGAGAACGATGGACGGTGTTCGGTGGAGGACTATGAAGGCGACCGACCGAACTCGACGATGGACGGTGATGCTGGTGGATCGTGAGGAAGACATTGATCATCGTGCGAATGCGAAAGCATAGGAGGTCGTTCCGGAGCAACAAAAATAGTAACGTAAAAGTTGTGACTGTGATCATCATTTCAGAGTCATATTATGTGAGAGAGAAAGAGACGACAAATATAAATGACCGGACTCGATAGTCGTCTTAATGTTGTTCAATAACAACATGACGAAGAAGGAAACCGCGACGCTGCGCTAGCTGCTTCGGCCCGCCGGCCGCTGCTGCACTAAAGAGCGAAGACCAATGCGCGCATATTGATGAATGGAGGAGTTTTGAAATTTATTGCAGCAATTAGTGTTTCCTTTTCGTGCGACTACGCGCGTTGGATTGCGCTATTATGGATGCAATTACTTTTTATTTGTATATATGTAGTTAGGTAATTAGGTAGGTAAGTACCTTTGTGACTTTGATAAGGAGATAACTACGAGTAGAAAAATTGAAGCGTTTCACAGAAGAAAGGACAGAAAAAAAGCCATAATATATCTTGTTTTGTGAATTGTTTGACTGTAGCAGAAATTATATAATCTAAAAGTTGGTGCAATGCATTCAAAGTAGAGTGAAGTTGGTTCCTTGATTTATTCATACCCAATAAATAAAAACATTAGAGTGGAAAGACGATCCTTTTGAATAGTGGTTTTTCTTTTTGAGTTCCTCAAGAGAGTCACTTTAGACCACTTTTTTTATTGTTTCAATAAGGGCGGGTAGATGTTGAAATGGAATAAAAAAAGAGGCTAGGATGCGACCCACACTGATAACTTCCCATCCCGTCTGTCGATTTGCATCAATTTTAACCAAATTTGCGTACTATTTTTTGTAGATTTTATTTTTTTATGAAAAAACGGACTGTTGGATTTATGTACAAAAATTTACTGAATGTCGAAAACAATCTGTGAGATATTTGTAATTTTTGAAAAGCTATTTGAGTCGAAAGTAAATTTTTACCAAGTTTGAGGATTGTTTTTGTTTAGGTTTTTATTTTTTTGTAAAAAAAACTGTCAATTCGATTTTTCTCAAAATTTTACCGAGTGTTGAAAACAATATTTCTTATAAGACAAAATTAGTTATAAGCCATAATCTTAAACTTTTGAAAAGATATTTGAGTCGAAAATCAATTTTTACCAACTTCTGTTAAATTTTTTTTTAAGGTTTTTAATTTTTTGTACAAAAGCTGTCAATTCGATTTTTTTCAAAAATTTACTAAATGTTGACAACAATTTTTTTTGAAAGATTAAAGTAGTTTAAAGCTATTATCTCAAAGTTTTGAAAATATATTTGTGTCGAAAGTCAATTTTTACCAAGTTTTATTAATTTTTTTTTAGTTTTTTATTTTTTGTAAGAAAACTGTCAATTAGATTTTTCTCAACATTTTTCAGAATGTTGAAAACAATATTTCTTATAAGATAAAATAAGTTTGAAGCCTTAATCTCAAGTTTTTGAAAAGATATTTAAGTCGAAATTCAATTTTTACCAACTTTGAGTAATGTTTTTCTTAGGTTTTTATTTTTTATAAAAAAAAAAACTGTCGATTAGATTTTTCTCAAAATTTTATCAGATTCAAAAACATTTTTCTTCGTTGCACAAAATTCTTTTGGAGATGAAATCATATTTTAGTCGTAAAATTTTCGAGGTGACAAATTTTTTTTCAGTTTTTTTGATTTATAAAAAAAAACTGTTAGTTGGATTTTTGACGTGACAACGTCTTAAATTAGGTTGCGGCTGGGAGTCACTTATGAAAAAGTGTAACGCCCGGTAACGTTACGATGAGTCACCGAACGAGAGAGAGGCCCGCCGAATGCCTTGCGTCTCTCTCCCACTCAACTATGATCGGTCTGCCGCGCGCGCAGCACTAGAGAATTAGGCGCATTGAATCGGCGCATGCTTGTGTCTCTGTCTTTGTCTTTCTCGAACGTTCTTGGCGTTGGAAAAACAAGAAAGCGTCATAATACAAGTTCACACGTGTGGTTAAAGTATCGTCAGCTGTGTCTGTAGTGAAAATGTGGAGTGCTTAGATTCGTCATTTACAACAACTACAACAATAAAGGTAAATAATTGTACACTGATATTTCATTATCGTAAACTATGATTGATTGATTAATTGTTAGATTGACACAAAAGTTGAGAAACTGAGTTTATAGGTTATGTCATACTATTGATAAATGTTGATAGTGTTAAGTAAATTATTAGTTTAAAAAATTTGTGCAATTCTTATTTTCATTCAATTCCTTGTTCCTATTGTGCAATTTAATTATATTCATACCAATAAATATTCTACCGAGAAAAAGACGTTGTCACGTAAAATCTTCGCCCGTAAAACCGACTTTACAGGCAACCATTTTTTTTCCAAAAATATACTTGTTTGGTATCACGTTACTAAAAATAAACATAATATATTTGTAATATAAAATTTAATTCAATTCTCTAGCGTCATTGGTTCATGAGATATTTAGGGTTTGGGGAGAGTACGATAACTTTGGCGACAAGTATTATATCTTTTTTTAAAGCCAACATTTTTGTCTATTAGCTTGTTTTTAAATCAAGTCAAAACTATGCATAGTTTTTGAAAAAAATTGTTTTAAACTAAAAATTTATGCTAAAAAAATTAAAAAAAAGGTTTAAAGTGTAGTTTTTCAAAACTTTCAAATTATCTACTGTTTTTTTTTTAGAACTCATTGCTCTTATTTGTTTTTGATCAAAAACGGAAAACTAGATGGCTTTATGTCTTTTTAATTTAATTTTAAATAAATTACTTTTTCCTTGCAAGTATTAACGTAGTCTTATTTTGATAGTAATAATCGAATATGGATTAAGATACACCTAGGGTAAATTAATTTTTTTTAAATCCAGCTTATTTAAATGCAAAAGAAACTTTGCATGCACCCCATCTTGCACCTACCGAACCTTGCCCCCTCACCACCTTGCACGCACTCCAACTTGCACCAACCCCAAAACCTATAGTGTTCCCAAGCATGCCCCCCCTTACAAATCCCACTGTTGCATACACCCAAACTCGCACACACCTTACTGTTGCATACACCCAAACTCGCACCTACCATTGTTACTATCAAAATAAGACTACTCAAGCAAAAAGAAAAGAATTAAATTAAAATAGTAGTTGTGGTTATTTTCAGTTTTATCAAAAACTAAGACATAAAATCATCTAGTTTTCAGTTTTTGATCAAAAACAAATAAGAGCAATAAATTCTGAAATAAAAACAATGGTAGATAATCTTGAAGTATTGAAATATTACACTTTAAACCTTTTTTTTAACTTTTTTTACTCAAATTTTCAGTTTAAAATTAAATTTTTCAAAAACTACGCATAGTTTTGACTTGAATTAAAAACTGGCTAATAAAACAGAATGCAGGCTTTAAAAAAATGTATAAAACTTAATTGTAAGTATCACCGTTATTTTTTTATTATTTTTTTCCATTTTAAATAATAATTTTTTTAAATTGCCCCTACCGCCTAAACGGGGGGAGATAGACCCCCTTCCCATAGTAAAAAATGCTTGTATTAAGCCCCTCTACCAAAAACCATTATTATATCTTGCCACCAAAGTTATCGTACTCGTGCTTAGGGTTTAACCAACATTTTTACCTTTTTTTTAAACTGCTATGGTAAAAAAACCACCAGCGCAATTTTCTTGAGAGCCCTTTCTGCATCTTTCTGCCTTATTATCTGTATAACAAAATTTATTTGAAGTCGATATCTCTTCTGGTTCTTGAGCTATGGACGAAGAAAAAAACGTCGCGAACGTACGGACGTACGAACGTACGTATGTACACACGCACGCACAGACATCTTTCTAAAAATCTTTTATTTCGACTCTAGGGAGCTTTAAACGTCGAGAAATGTCAAAATTTTCAATTCGACAAATCGGACCCATTCCTATGGGAAGTTAAAAATGAAACTTTTGATCATCAAATATTATTAAGACAGAATAAGAGCTTAGACAGAAAAAAAATATTTAAATTAAAACTAAATCAACAGTTCTATGAAGGGTACGTACACTTCTTGAGCAATTCAAAAATATGTTTTTTTTTGTTGAAAGAAGCCAAGTGAAGGAAAAAAGTTTAGGGAAAATTTTATAAAAATCTATCGGTTCGTTTTTTAGAAAACTTGAATTTTAGATTTTTAGCCCAAAAATTTGTACGGGGGCTACTGTTAATTTTCGTCTTAAAAAAACGAAAAAAACGCATAACGCGAAACGGCTTTAAACTTTAATTTCCAAGTTTTAACTTAATCGACCCAATGGTTTGGGCTTTAGGGTCGAGCACAGACATACAGACGGGCAGAATCGGGGACCAACTTTTTTTGACTTGAGTTTGAAATTTTCTTGCCATATTGTTCCTACACACAACATTAAGGACTCGAGATTTTTGGTCTGAATTTTTATTAAAGTAAAAATAAATTATATATATATATTTTTTTTCAATTCTGCATCAATGGCTTGGTACATTTAAAAAAAAAATATGTTTTAAAATTTAATTTTTTGTTTCAAACAAAATTTCTTTGCCAGAAAATTATACTTTTCAAATCAAACGCCGATATAACAGTGAGAAATGTCATTATTGATGTTTAAATAAAGGAAGTTGAATAAGCAAGTTGTCAGGTCCATTTAGAAGTTTACTTTAAAGAAATGTCAAAAGAACATGATTGGAGCAACAAAATTGGTCTTTTTATCCAAAAACTAAAGACTAGGAGCTAGGAGCTCGTACAATTTCAGTTTTTATTGTTATTTTACTGTGCTATCATTATCTTTTTAAGCTATATCCAAACTTCCTAAAAATGTTGACATCTTTCTTGAGTCCTCAATTTTTGTTAGAATTACATGTATTTATTTCAATTTTGTTTATTTAAAGTTTTTCTAAATTTGAGCGAAAATAATATGTTTCAGTAGAAACGATTGAATTCAACACTATCAGAAACAAAACCCTCCTTCTTTTTCAAAATTCAAAATTTCAATGCGTACATAAAAATTTAATTTATGTAAATAATTCTCTCGTTAAACTGCATGAGAAATGAGGGATGTTTAATATTCAATATTTTCGAAAAACATGCCCTAGCACATTTCACATTCTATTAAAATCGATTTTATGTTGTTTACCGCCACCGCACAGTACCGGTACACTTTAAAAGTTCAAAAGTACAAAAGCATGAAAGAAACAGAGAAAAATCAAAAAGAGAAAGACAATTATAGAGCAGAAAGAGACTATAATATGAATTATTAAGTTCGTCGTGACATTGACATTGATTAAGGTTTTTGCACTGCGTATTCGTATCTACGAAAAATGTACATACATTATGTACATTCATATTCACAGTGACAGACAAAATAATAGGTCCACTTTTCGTGTGTTCAGATTATTATAAGAAAATTCAAATATTTAAGACCTTATTTGTAAATAAATTCCATTTTTAATTTTTTAAGAAATAAAAATAAATTCCATAAAAGTAAAATATAAGAAATAAAATGCACGACTGGATCTCACGAACTTGCTCCTTTATGAAAAAAGTCTCTTTAAAAAAGTACCTATATAACATTTAAATATATACCTGTAAAATAAGTTTGTCTTCAAAGATATAAATGCCATTTGATTTGTCAAAAAAAAAAAAAACTCCATTTTTCAATTTTTTTGTTTGAAAATCGGTAAACGTAAATTTAAATTAATTTTTAGATTTAAATTCATTTTTTTTATACATATATACAAATTTTCCATTTTTTCTTAAAATTATTTTTGTTATGCAGTTGTTTAGTGATTGAATAGAACTTTAGTCTGGATAATTCATCGTCATATATATTATTTCGTTAGCATGTCTCCCTTTTTCGGCTCTGATACGGAACTAATTTTAACAAATAAGGTGTCAAAACAAAAAGAATTTTCCGTAGACTGTGCGAATTGTATTTTATTGAATATTAATTTATAATTTGTTGAAAAAACTTAACTTTTTATTATAATAAAAATATGAAATACTCGGAAAATATTATGTTAAGGGAAATGGTTTGTGTATTTGAATATTGAACTTATCGAATACAAACCATTTTTTATCGGTAAGCTTGTTTCATCCCAAGACACAACTCATCCTAGGACAACTCATCCCGGAAATGAAAAATACTTGTAAGCATACTTAACGAAAACAATTGTTTGTGTATTCAACTAGTTCGTTCAAAGCTTGTTCCTTTGGATAGCTTTATTTTAATTTCATATTCGAAGAACCAGGATGGAAAATAAATTATCTGAAGATAAGAAAGAGGCAGAACATGTACATATGTATGTTTAAATTGTAAAGCGATCGCCTTGTAGTTACTGTAATCCAATCACATTCCTTCTTTCCTACATGCACAGGATTTGATCTGGTGAGATTGGAGGGGGTTACATTTAATGCAAGTAAAATAATTAAAAAAAAAAAAACTAATTTAAGATCCAAATATTACCTGAAAAATAAGTTTGTCTTCAAAAATTTAAATGCCATTTTATAAATAAAAAAACATTTGATTTTTCAAATTTGTTTTCCAAAATCGTTAGAGCGATTTTTTTAAAATTAATCTATGTACATATATATATAAAAATCAATGCCGCTTTTCGTTGTAATGTTATAACTCAACAATGCCTTTACTGATTTGGCTAATTTTAGTCTTGAATTATTCGTGGAAGTCCAGAGAAGGTTTGTACGTAGAGAAAATTTAAAAAAAAATCTTGAAAAAGTGTAAAATCAACATCTTTCTATACTCCCATACACAAACAATTTTATACTTATACTTAAAAGCCAATTTGAACCTTTGGCAAGACAATCGAAGACAAAAAAAGTGACGTTTGTTCTGTCAAACAAATTTAATTTCATCATATGTCATTTCATTTTATCAGCGATAATTATTGCTTTGTTATGTTTATATTTTCCAAAATATATTGTTGAGTTATTGCTTTGTGTTTATATTTTCCAAAATATTGTTGAGTTGTTGAGTGAAGGTAAAATGCCACGAGCATGACGAAATTCTGCTATGGAAAAAGTTTTGCGATTAACGTCAATTATTTTATGGGATGAGTACACAATGGCGAATAAAAAATCAATAGAAGCATTTAATCGAACAATGCAAGTTTAACGCGGTAATCAACAGCTTTTTGGTGGTGCTCTGATATTGCTGTCAGGGGACATTCGTCAAACATTGCCTATCATTCCTCGATCAACTCCTGCTGATGAAATAAACGCCTGTTTCAAGTCATCAGTTCTTTGGAGATATGTACGAAAATTGACACTGAACATTAATATGCGTATTCACCTTCATTTTTGAGTTTTCAAAACAATTGTTAGAAATTGGTGATGGCAAAATACCAATCGACAGTACCAACGGATTGATCACTTTACCGAACAATTTTTGTACAATTGCGCAATCTATAGATGAGTTGATTGAATTTGTTTTTCCGAATATTCTTCAGAATTACAGAAATCATGATTGGTTGAGAGAACGCGCCATTTTAGCACCGAAGAACATTCATATCAATGCCATTAACTTTCAAATTCAAGCGAAACTGCCAGGTGTAGTCGAGACATATAAATTGACAATTTACAGTGTTATGAATCAAGATGAGGCAATGAATTATCCAATTGAATTTTTAAATTCATTGGAACCGGCTGGTATACCACCGCATTGCTTGAATCTGAAAATTGGTTCTTTGATTATATTATTGCGAAATATTAATCCACCAAAACTGTGTAATGGCACCAGATTGCCAGTAAAAAAGTTATTGCCAAATTTGATTGAAGCTACAATCTTAACTGGTAAATCAAAACGAGAAGTGTGTTTGAAACTGCGTATCCCTATGATTCCAACTGATATGCCATTTGAATTCAAAAGATTACAATATCATGTACGTTCATCATTTGCGATATCCATAAATAAGGCCCAAGGTCAAACACTTCACGTTTGTGGTGTCAATTTGGAGGAATCATGTTTTCACATGGCCAACTTTATGTTGCCTGTTCCAGAGTCGATACCCCTGTTTATTTAATCATGTTCAAAATGGAAAAACAGAAACTATTGTTATCCAACTGTTTTAGACTAGCCCATATAGACCCACCGTAATAAGAGTACCCAAATCTTTTTTATTTTTTAGTGTTTACTTTTTGCTGATAAATATAATATAAACAACATATCATTTGGGCCATTTGGACTTTTAAATAGCTAGCAATTTAAAATATTTTTTTGCTTGAATAAATGAGCTTAATAATCATTTTTTTTTTATTACTATGTCTTATACGTAGCGAAGCACGTACCGGACCGCTAGTTGTTTATAAATAAAATTTATCAATTTTATTCTAAAAATATTTTTGGTATGCAGTTGTTTAGTGATTACAAATATACGCTCTACATTAGAATTTCGTAAAAAAAATGTTAAACCGTTTTTGATATACAGAATTTTGAAAAAAAAATTCAATATTTTTTTAAAAATCCAAAAAAAAATTGCACTTTTGATAATCAAATATTGTAAAGGCAATATAAGAGCTCGTTCACAAAAAAAAAAATGATTGAAATCGGTTCATAAGTTGCTGAGAAAATAAAAAAAAAAAAAACAAAATAACGGTACTATGAGCTTTCTTACTTAAAGAAGCCAAGTTTAAATATAAAATTTTAGAGAACATTTAAAAACAAATCTATCGGTTTGTTTTTAGGAAAATTTGAATTTTCGTTTTTTGACCAACAAAATTGTATGGGGGCCACTTTTAGTTTTGATCTTAAAGCGTGGACAGACAGACAGGACAAATGGATGGAATCAAGGGACCCACTTTTTTCGACTTCTCTATCATCGTAATATCATGTTTTATTAAAATCCCGAGTTCGAAATTTTGCACGAATGCAAAACTTGCCATATAGTTCCTATATGTACATATGTCGCAAGTAAAAAAGGAACAAAATAAATCGACCACTTTAAGGAACATTGACAGTTTGACATTTCTCGACGTTTCAAGCTTCCTAGAGTAGAAGGAGTCGAGTAAAAGGTTTTTAGAAAGATGTCTGTGCATGCGTGTGTAACTTCGTACGTCCGTACGTTCGAGACGTTTTTTCGTTGTCCATAGCTCAAGAACCAGAAGAGATATCGACTTCAAATAAATTTTGTTATACAGATAATAAGGCAGAAAGATGCAGAAAGGGCTCTCAAGAAAATTGCGTGGGTGGTTTTTTTACCATAGTAGTTTAAAAAAAAGGTAAAAATTTTGGTTAACCCTAAATATCTTATGAACCAATGACGCTAGAGAATTGAATTAAATTTTATATTATATATTGTAACGTGGTACAAAACAAGTACATTTTTGGAAAAAAATCTAATTAACGGTTTTTTTTATAAATCAAAAAAACTGAAAAAAATTTGACACCTCGAGAATATTACGACTAAAATATGATTTCATCTCCAAAACAATTTTGTGCAAAGAAGAATAATGTTTTTGACATCTGATGAAATTTTGAGAAAAATTTAATTGACAGTTTTTTTTATAAAAAATAAAAACCTAAAAAAACATTACTCAAAGTTGGTAAAAATTGATTTTCGACTTAAATGTCTTTTCAAAAATTTGAGATTATGGTTTCCAACTAATTTTAACTTATAAGAAATATTGTTTTCAACATTCAGTAAAATTTTGAAAAATTTACAAAAAATTAAAAACCTAAAAAAAACAACAATACTATAACTTGGTAAAAATTTACTTTCGACTCAAATAGCTTTTCAAAAATTAAAAATATTGGCTTCAAACTTATTTTATTCCACAGAAAATATTATTTTCGATGTTCAATAAAATAAAATCTGCAAAATTTGGTAAAAATTGATACATATACACAAACTTTTAAGCAAGACAAATCGACAGACGGGATGGGAAGTTATCATTGTGGGTCGCATCCCAGCCTCTTTTTTTATATTGGCTTAGAGCAGGAACCTAACAAGAAATGGTTCTATTGTTTTGGCCACCACTCTATATACGTAATAATCAGCATACCAATATTGACAAAGTAGTATGATGTAGTGTTATAGAGTAGTGCATTCTCACAATCTCGATATATTTTATCAATTAAATTATAAGATTTCAATCATAAATTATTATCGGTTGTATGTTTGGCCATCAAAAAGGCCATTGAACTTAAAAACAATAATCGATCACAGGTGTTTTTTTTTTCGTTGATATTTTTTTTTTACAAATTTTCGAAATACCATGCATCTTCTTCCTGTTGCTTTCGTTAATAAATAAAACAAAAATTGTTATTTATATCAAAAAACCTAAGTTGAAATTGTTTTGAAATATTTATACAGGAAGGCGCAATAAAATGTGTAACAATAGGTAACAATAATTACCTTCTGATGGTTATCACAGTGAATTACTTATCTACATTTATACATATACAAAATATCATCATTGAAGATATTGCAAAATGATAAATCCATCTTTACAGCGATTTGTTGCGAATTTTCAATGACGAAGTGTTTTTATTTTGTTTCCCTTTTAACTGACCGCAATGTACATACATATATAAAATATATTTTCCTTTGTAATGAATTTTTAAAGATTTAAAATGATGTTTACCTTACTTATATACGTATTCGCAATACGTTGCTCGTCGTAGTATACCAATGATTTTAAAAAACATAAAATTTGTTTTGAAAAATTCTTTCTAACAAAAATTTAAATCACCTCTTTTGGTGTGAGTTCAAAATATTATCCTTGAATTCTTCCATTGAATTAAATTTGAGTAAATATATTTTTGTTGTCTCGACCGATTATGAACTTTTGAGTAGGTACAAAAATAATATGTATGTACATAAGAATGTACGTATAAAATTTTAAAGTTCATTTGATTAGACGCATTAACTTTAAATGATTAAGGTAGCTGGTAAATATGAACTTTATAGCTTGTTATAGGTTAAGTGGTGATAGGTATATTATCGTGAAGTCAGTAGTATTGAGTGGTTTTTATTTTGTTTAAATTCAATATATTGATATTAAAGTATGTAAACAAAAATATTTGTGTTGCAAAATATTATTAGAAGTGAAAGTGACGATGGAATTATTTGTCAGTTTTTGTTTTGATGATTTTATAAGATGATGAAATTAAGAGTTTATTTTGAAATCAATTTATAAATAAGGGTTTTAATTGATGATTTTAAATAAATGATGACTGCTGTCTCTGTCATATTTATAAAGAAAGGAAGAGAGTCAAAAAAACGACTATAAAAAAATTGACAATAACAAATAAATTATATTAAAACAATTAATTTTATTCTCTGTAACATAATATTTTCTTAACACCATGTATGCAATATTTTTGAATAAAATGGGGATTCCCGGTATAAGAATTTCGCTAAGTAATGTATTTTTAAATAACATTGAAATCTTATTTCCAGAAAGTTTTGATTTAATTTAACCCTCTTTTGGTTTCAGGGTTCAACAAAATTATAGAAGAAATGGTAGTTTATTTATAAATTGGTTGTGTAAATTATATCTTTGAAGGCAATACCTTTATTTGTTTAATGGTTAATAAATGGTGATTTTTTAGCTATTATCTTTTTGGCAACACTGACTGGTTTAAACAGCTGACGCACGTTTCGTGTTTTGTTTCACTGTCAAACATCTTCAATTTGGTCTATTATTTAACCATGAGTCGTCTTACAAACGAACAACGCTTGTAAATTATTGAATTTTATTATCAAAATGCGTGCTCTGTTAAGAAAGTTCATCGCGAGCTTCTTCCAGCGAGCGACGAAGCTCATTTTTGGCTCAATGGGTACGTAAATAAGCAGAATTGTCGATTTTGGAGTGAGTATCAGCCAGAAGCATTGCAAGAGCTATCAATGCATCCAGAAAAAGTCAAAGTTTGGTGCGGTTTATGAGCTGGTGGCTTCATTGGACCGTTTTTCTTCAAAGATGATGCGAATCGTAACGTAACTGTGAATGGTGAGCGCTACCGTGAGATGATATCCAACTTTTTTGTGTAGGAGCTTGACTTGCATGACATGTGGTTTTAACAAGCCGGTGCCACATGCCACACAGCACGTGCAACAATGGGATTATTGAGAAGTGAGTTCGGTGAACATTTTATTTAACTTTCGGGACCGGTCAATTGACCGCCTAGGTCGTGCGATTGAACGCTTTTAGACTACTTTTTGTGGGGCTATGTTAAAGCTCATGTCTATATACAGACAAGCCCGCTTTAAATGACGCATTGGAAGACAACATTGCAGCATTTATTCGTGAGATACCGGCCGAAATGTCGGAAAAAGTATGCCAAAATTGAACTAAGCGGATGGACCATTTGAGGCGCAGTCAAGGTCAGGTTAGGTTAGGTTAGGTTTAATGGGCTGACGGTTGATGTTGTTACCATCACACTTAGATCAATGTAGATCCATTGTGGTACCCCGAAGTGTTGGAAACTTCCTGAAAAGATATAATAACCTATGAATCATGTGGTTCGTTAAACCATTTAGAGGCCTTGACAAAATTTAGTAAGCTTTTGCCTGGCAGTTCTGATAGTTCCTCCAGTTCATTAAAGAAAAAGTTGCCTAGAGTTTTCTTCCTATCAAGACAAAGCGAAGGACAGTGGCAGAGAAAATGAGTAGTGTCTTCATGTTCGTTTTCATCACCACAGCCTCTACAAAGGTCATCAGTACTGAGCCCCATCTTCTTCTTATGGTAGCCGAGTAGGTTGTGACCTGTAATGATGCCGATAAGGGATCTTAGGGAGGGCTTATTTAGATTTAAGATCCAGTCGGATCTTTTCTTATCGTATCTAGGCCATATCTTCCTGGTGTTAACACAGGTTTCTAGGAGATTCCATCTGTCATTGGATTTTTGAATGATGGTTTTTCTGACGTTATGTTTCAGTTCACATAACGGTATCCCTATATGGTGGTCTATCCGAGAGGGTTCCAGTGTGGAGCCCTCCCTAGCAAGTTCATCCGCCTTTTCGTTGCCTGGTACATCACTGTGGCCAGGAACCCAGCAGAGTCTTACGTTATGCTGTGTGCCAAGAACCTTTAGCTCTTCGCGACAGCAAGAGACAAGCTTTGACTTGATTTGGGTGGCAGAGATAGCTTTTATTGCTGCTTGGCTATCAATGAAAAAAGTGATGTCCGCGTGTGATATCGCCATCATGGATAAATGTTTAGCAGCGTTTTTCACTGCCAAGATCTCAGCTTGGAAGACGCTGCTATAGTCAGGGAGCCTGAATGCTTCGGCAAGGTTGAGGCTTTCAGAGTAAAATCCTGCACCTACTCTACTATCCATTTTAGAGCCATCGGTGTAGATGGTAATGGTTGAGTCGTTGGTGTAGGGCTTATTATTTTCCCAATCTAGTCTATTGGGGAACTTGGTGCTAAAGGATTTGTTGAAATCCAAGTAGGGGCTCATATAATCTGTGCAGATATTTTTGTCTACGTATTTCGTAAGAATAGCTGCGTGGCCACTCTGGCTAGTTTGCCAGATGTTAGTTTGACTGAGCCTGAGGGCGCTGTATGCTGCTGATTCTTGAACGAATAGATCTATCGGGGGGAGGTTGAGGATCGTTTCTAAACCTGCAGTTGGGGTTGTCCTCATCGCCCCACTGGTACAGATACAAGCCATTCTCTGTACTTTGGTAAGTGTTTTTTGATTTGTGGATTTCTCCAACGCTTTCCACCAAACCAAACTGCCATAAGTTAGAATCGGTCTGACTATGGCAGTGTACATCCATATTACTATTTTGGGGTTCGGTCCCCAGTTACTACCCAGAATCTTGTTACATGAGTAGAGTGCGATTGAGGCTTTCTTATATCTTTCTTGGATATTTGGACCCCAATTGAGTTTTTTATCCAGTATAACTCCGAGGTATCTAGCTCGATCGGAGATTTTTAGTGTTGTATTGTCTATTTTTGGCATTATAAACGGAGGGATCTTCCTCCTGTTTGTAAAAAGAACCAGTTCTGTTTTAAGGGGGTTTACATTTAGACCGCATTTTTTGGTCCAGTTACTGACCTTTGATAATGCGTTTTGTAATTGGTCACTGATAGTGGTAAGGTATTTACCCGTCGCCAAAAGCGCTAAGTCATCAGCGTAGGCTACCACTACTGTACCGTGGTTCCTAAGTTTTATTAGGATCTCGTTCATCACTAAGATCCATAATAATGGTGAGAGAATTCCCCCTTGCGGGGTTCCTCTAGATGCGTACATCTCTAAATGTGCGTTACCAATCTCACTATGTATTAGTCTGTTTTTCAGCATACTCATGATCCATTTGATAACTACTTCTTCTATGTGTTGATCGTTAAGTGCTTTCTCGATTGCATAACTGTGGACGTTATTGAAGGCTCCTTCAATGTCCAGGAATGAAGCAAGAGTATATTCCTTAACGTCAAGTGATTTTTCTATTGTTCTAACTACGCAGTGTAGTGCCGTTTCTACACTTCTACCTTTTGTGTAGGCGTGTTGAAAGGGTGATAAGGTCTCCGGTTTTAAATTACTGCGGATGTGTATGTCGATAAGTCTTTCTAGTGTTTTAAGTACAAAAGACGTAAGACTAATAGGTCTGAAGTCCTTAGGTTCAGTATGGCTGGGTTTGCCGGCTTTTGGTATAAACACGACTTTTACTTCACGCCATGTCTTGGGAACATACCCCCATTTAATGCTACTTTGAAAGATGTTTATCAGGTGTGGGGCGATAAATTCAGTGCTCTTTTGCAGCATCATTGGGAAAATGCCGTCTAGGCCTGGAGATTTATAAGGGGAGAAAGAGTTAATAGCCCAGTTTAGCTTCTCCTCCGTTATAACATCCGTCGGTATTTCATACTCGAAGATTGAAGAGTAATCTGGTGCGCGTTCAGGGCTAGGTTTACTACCTGGGAAGTGAGTTTCAATCAGGAGTTCTAGACTTTCGCGACCTGATTCAGTCCAGCCGTTTCCGGGTTTCATTAGTGAACCAACAGAAGCGGAGGTTTTCGAAAGGATTTTCCTGAGCCTAGCTGACTCGTTGGTACACTCGATATTACTGCAGAAATTTTTCCACGAGCTCCGTTTGGCTCGTTGGGTTTCTGTTTTGAATTTTCTTTGACTAGTCTTATAACAGTCCCAGTCACTTTCGAGTCTTGTTCTTTTTGCAGCATTGAAAAGTTTTCTTGTTTCTTTTCTAATGTTGGTTAGTTCTGTTGTCCACCAGGGGGGTTTTCTGTTTTTATTCACAGTTTTTTTGATTGGACAACTGGTTTCAAACGCCTTACGCAGAGTCGCAGTGAGATTTTCTGTTGCCTTCTCTAGACTGTCTGGTCCCAGAATGGCGCTGGTGTTGACGTGCTTTATGTTATTTCTAATTTCCCTATTGAAGTTAAGCCAGTCTGTACACCTGTTATTTCTAAAGGGTTTGTGCTGACTTTCAACGTTAGGGATTATAAATTCTATGAGACGATGGTCAGAAAAGGAAGGTTCTTCTAAAACCTTCCAATGATCAATTTGACAGGTGTCAGAATTATTTGAGAGGGTATTGTCTAGCACCTCTTTTCGATTTTTTGTGACAAAGGTGGGTGTATTACCTCGGTTAGCCACACGTAGGTTGTTATCTATGATAAACTGAAAGAGGGATTCACCTCTAGTATTTGTATCGGTGCTCCCCCATTGTACATGATGTGCATTGGAGTCGCACCCTAGTATAATATTAAAATTTTTCTTACTTGCGAATGTTACTATTTTATTTGTTATATCCGCTGGTGGTCCTTCAACTCCATCATAGGGCATATAAGTGGAGGTTAATATGAGCGATGGGTGCTCCTTACGTTCTAAAATGACCGCGGTCTGGTCGATGTTGCTGTAAGAAGTTAGAAGAAAGAGATTAAATCGTTTTCTTGCTAATATACAGGTTCTGGGATTACTATTTTGGCTGTCAAGGTTTGACTTATACAGCATGAGGTCTTTGGAGTGCAGGCCCTTGATCGTGCCACCTACTATCCAGGGTTCTTGGATCAGGGCCATGTCGTATTGTCTACTCTCCATGAGGTAGACCAGGTTAGCGCTGGCGGCTTTACTATGTTGAAGATTGATTTGTAAGATTTTCAATTCCATATTCATAATAAGGGTTTTTCATCGCCATACTAACCTGTTTTCTTTTGTTGGGTATCAGTCTAAGTTTGCATCTGGTGATCCCGACGCGCACTTTGAAATCCACTTTCCTCAGTAGTGGTATAGATTTGTGGACCAGTCTAACCATTACTTCGGTGCCCTCCTTGGTTTTTTCACATTTGATAACTTCCCACTCCTGGCTTAGGAGATCCCTGTTGAGTGATGTTATGTACCTTTCCAGGCGATCGTAAGGAAGTGTGGGGCCTTTGATCAGAAGAATGCCTATTGGTCTGGAGATGTTTTTAATCTCCTTAACATCAATTAGGCGAAGATCCGCATTTTGCCATGGTGCAGAGGTGCTGCTTGTGAAATCCTGAAGCCACTTGAGTGTGGCGTCATTTTCACAATTCATAACCTTGAACCCATGGACGGTCGTAAGATTTCCGAAAAGTGGGGGGGGCCTGTTTTTGACGATGGCCTCATTTACTTCTTCCAGGATTCGTAGCTCCAGAAGTTGCCATTCGTCCTCGGTCAGCTTCCGTGAGGGTTTGCCGAAATCGGCAATGGCCACTTGGTGCCCCTTCACGGTTGCCCGGGAGATCTTTAACCTCTTCGTTGCCTTGTTAGGCGAAGAATCGGTCGGGGATAGTTCGTTCCTTGCTCTTTTAGAGGAACAAGGTACTTCAAGAGGTGGTTGTGGGTTTGCGTCACTAACAGTAGTCGTTTTTGTTGTGCTTCCAAGGCGCTGTTTAGACTTGTCCAACGCCGCCTTCTCCTTAGCTGTCAAGGACTCAGGAGTCCTGTTAGCAAAGCGCCGGACAATCCTCTCAGCGTTTCGTCTTTGTCGTCGTCGTACTTCGTTCTCGTTCAAAACCTTAGTTTTGCGTTTAGTCGTCCTTTTTTCAATGACCGTCGTAAGACTGTCGTTCGTATTGGTCGTCCGGTTTTCGGGGACGGAATCGATGGTCTTGTTAAGATTAACGCTAAGGCTGTGGCCAATAGCATTGTCTTCGCAAGCCATCTCATCTTTCCCCTCGTTTTGAGCCGCTCTTACACCTGCTTCACTAACACCAACTGATATCGATGCGATCAGTGGCGGATCAGCAGGTGGTAAGATTGGCAAGTCTGTGTCTGTCCGTTGGGTTCGTTCTGTTGGTCCGTCTTGAGGAGTTGCCGCTACCATTGATGAGCACCCTTCCTTACGCTGTGTTGAAACAGCGTTGGGGGCAGGTGGTCCCATCAAGGTTTTAACGCTCGGGCTCTCTGAAGAGGGAGGGTTCAGTGCTTGACTAGCGGTGTGCCTGTCTTTTCCCAAGCCCTCTCTGTCCAGGAAGGCACGAGCATTATGCAGCCGTTTCCTCTCCTGCTCAGTCAGTTGGTCCCAGTCTAACTGACCTAACCTCTTAACCGTCCTCTTGCTATTCGTTATTCTGCACCTCCTTGATGCCTTGGATATTGTCGAAAGGTTGGAGCTAGCGACCGAGCTGACGTCATCGTCAACCTCGATTACGCTTTCTCCATCCCCCATATCCATGTTCGAGAAGGGGTTCAGGAGGAGATTCTCCTCTTCTTCAGTCAGGCTGAGGTCTTTAATGCTCTTATTGCTCATAATGAGATATATTCTTTGCTTATAATTTGTTGAAACCGAAGAAACTGAAAAGATAGAAAAGAGAAAAGAAAAAGAAAAAAGAAAAAGAAAAGGTTTCGAAATTATAAGTAGAGTTATATAATATAATGGAAAAATTGTCACTGGCGACTTCTTCTCTCGGTATTGAGACCGCGAGACAAAGCCCAAGCCGGTAGCCGTGACTTCTACCGACCATATAGCGTATATCCCCGCTATGGTTTTTTCCTGTTTATTTATTTCTTCCATATTCATAGGGGTGGGCCTCTCTTAGTTTGCTTAAACTTAAGTTGGTGGCTGAGAGTCTGCTCAAGAGCTAGAATCTGCAACTTAACCTACTAGAAGTTCTCGCGTAAGCCTCCTCACCAACGGCAAGGTGGAGACCCGTCGAGGAGGCAGTCAAGGTCAACATTTGCATGAAATAATCTTCAAACATTAAATAATATGGACCAACCTATCGATTCAAATAAAGACTTCATGCATTTTTCTGAATTTTATGTGTTTAAAAACAACTGAGAATATTGCTTCTGTAGACTGTAGTGTAACATTATTATTATCAACTCAAATTGAATTCAGAGGCAAATAACTTCTAACCCTTGATCTGATGGAATAAAAATTAAAACGATATACCCAAAAAAAGTTTGCGTCTTTTCAAGGGAAATCCCTTCAATATCGGAGTGATTTCTGTTGTTTATTGGTTCGAAATTATCCAACAAATCATTTGAATCGAAAGTTGGCTAAGCATTTCATTTTTGGTAGAAGATTAACCACTTTCCGTACCGCCCTTTTACCTCAGATATTTTATGATCTTTTGGTTGTTATTTAGTGAAGGCTGTTTTTTTAATCATCTAAAAATAACCTTCTGGCTTTATAACCCAAATATGATTTGAGGTATATGACCGCCACGGCTGGCTCGGATGGACGTAGTCTAATCTGGAGGTACACTTTTCGATGATTTTTTCCAACGTTTGTGTCTGCGTATCTAGAATAATCGTTTCGGGCTTAACGGCGTAGTGACTTGAAATAACCCCACATTAAATAGTCAAGCGGAGTAAAATTGCACAGCCTAGGACGCCAATTAACAGGTTCGAAACGTGAAACCATCTGGTTTCTAAACGTTTCCTTCAATAAATCAAATGTGGCACGAGCTGTCTGACATGTTTCGTCGCCTATATAAAATCTCAGCTCCTGCACATCATGGTTGTTCAATTGACGAACGAAAAAGTCAGTAATCATGGCTCTAAAGCGGACGTCATTGACTTTAAAGTTCTGGCCAGCATCGTTTTTAATTAATTTTAATTTTCCACCACCAAGTCAAACAGTCAGTTTTTGTGGATGTTAAAATGTCTTAACACTCACATGAAGATTATCATCACTATAAATATGGCTCTTTTGTAATTGACGTATTTAACCATTAATTAAATTCATCTTAAAACATACTTCACGTTATAAATATTTCGATCAGAACTATTAATTTCGAAACAAATTTTTTTCAATTCTAGCGTTTTTCAGTTGTTATAATACCAAACCAACCAAAATAAATCATTTGACAACTGACAAAATGTCCGCCATTTAAAACAGTATTGCCAACTTAAAGTTCTATACTTCTAAAAAAAACAATAAATTTAACAACTGTTTCAAGTTACGTTAACTTAACATTAATTTGAAGACTTTTCGGAAGTATTAGTGCTAATAAAAAGCATTATTACTTCATAAAAAGGGCAGTAACTTTTCTTGGAATTTTTTTACAGTTGTAATTTTGTTGTCATTAGATGTAAAATGTAAAACTGTTCTTTAATTATATGTCATTTGCTGATAGTGTACCAACGTAAATATTCTTTCACATCCTAAAATAAATTTCAAAAATGACTTTGATTAACATTCTATTAAATAGTGTGAACTTCAAAATTTTTCGACTACTATAACGTAACGTCACATTGAATCTCAAGAATGTCATTTGTGTGATGGTATAAAAGTTTCATGCATTGATACTGTAAACTTTTTTGGTGACGTCAGAGAATAAGCACGTTGACCGCATACGTTGACAGTGTAATTATATGTAACTTAAGACCTTTAAAGTTAATTTATTCCAGGTTTTTAAAACCATGAATTTAATAAGGGATAAACAAGTCGAGCTGGCTGTACTGAATATATTCTAGGAGGAGTACAAAATTTCATGAGTGAAGCCTATGAACTTAAGTAGTGTTGTTAAAAATAAATTCTGTATAAAATCCTTGAAAGAAAGCGCAGGAATATATTACATTTAAATTACTTAATTTTTGTCTGGTAGATTTCTGATCAATGTTTTCCTCCTACATTTTTTTATTTTTAAAATAATATGACCCGCATAAAATTCACTGCTGAATGCCTTTTCCAAAATTTTATGTATCAACAACTGAACAAATCAAAAATGTACAAGAAAATATACCAAGAACCGTTAGGTTCTTTAGAAATTATATACAAAATCCTGATTTTCTTTTCCAATCGTCTAATAAACAAAAACAAACGCTCTAAGAATATCATATGCATTAAATATCCACAATCACAACTAGATATATACGTAGGTATTCTATGTTTTTATTTTTATTCAAGTCAACTTCTTCCTTTTGAAGCTATATAAATCTATATATATGTCATAGTATAGCCTTTATAACACTCGAGGAAGTAGGAAACCCCACCATGAATCCATCGTCCGTCGTCACTTAGAGTCGTTGTAGTTGTCGACTGATCATATCATTGGAAACCAGCTTTGGTTCTTTCAAATTCAAGTGGAACCAGTTTTTTACCTAACTTTTCCTTATCCGATGCAAGACTTACGATTAACCTATCTGCCTCAAGTTGTACTCTAAACAAAAAAAAAAAAAAAACTGTGCAGATTTTGCAGAAAACAACATAAAAACAAAAACAGCAGATGCAACACAACACAACACACAACACTCATTGCATGATTAACCAGTTTGACCAGGTTTTAAAATAAGTCTGAAGCTCCTGAGATGGAGACTAGAATCCCCAAACACAGAGAACCAGAGTTCATCGAAGATCTCCCACTCCTTGTATCGTATCGTCGCGTGTCGTCGTCTTCACATTGTCGTCGAATAGGTACTCTAAAATAATACTCTATACCGATCCGTTGTAGAGTAGACCCTGGTTTAGTATCAGCTTGTTGAGTCCATATTACGCCCAGCTGGGTTATTCACAAACAACTCGAAGCTGCATCAAGTCGTATAGGTAGTGGAGGCAGAGCTATTCTGCTTCCAGTCAGCTGTTTTAATAGCAGCTACACCAGAATAAGCTGTTTGGCCAGGCTTTTCAATTTCATCCAACAGCCACTTCCAGTTGCAGTTTCGTTTTCATACAGCAGAGCATATACTCGTACATACATAAATGGGAAACCAGAAATACTGCCCAACGACGACGACGACGATGGAGATGGAGATGGATATGGAGAGTTCAACCACTCCAAAGAAACCTGTAGTCTATGTAGGCCAGGGGCCTCCTAACCAGACCAATGTAGCAACATCCAGTATACCAACCTAACCTACACTTACCATGGCTCATAGCAGCTGCCAGGTCAGACGGACGAGGGCATTATGAAAACGGAAAAACTTATAGGTATCTTCCAGTCAGCAGCCCCTTTAGCATAACTTATGTTTTGGTTCGGATTTGGAGTTTGTTATGATTCACACTGCATGTTGTTGATGTTGAATATAAGCAAGTAAGCATACACATATATTTGTATAAATAATGGCTACACTGACGCAGAATTTTCTTATATTTACTTTGGCGTTTGATTTGGGGTAGAATTGGCTTCAAGTGAGTTTTACGAGAGCCCCCATGAGTTTATGTGGAACTGGTTTTGAAGATGTGCTGTTTATGTTTGCGTTTTGGTGGAAAAGTTGTCAATCATATGACTTTAATGAAATATTGTGATATTCAAACAAATACAAAAAATGTAACCTTAATTTGTATGTTTAAATCCAAACTAAGAAATTTTCAAATTATTTATAAAAATAAGGCCTTATAACATTATTGGCACTGGCAGTGGAGAGATTAATTAAGAGAGAGATCCAATTTGACAAATGTAGCTTCACCGATCAATATTTATAAATCCAGTTTAAAAGCCTAATAATATGAAAACATAAATCCTTTAAAAATTAACTTTTGAAATTTCAACATTATTAATGAATTTTATTAAGAAAATACTTATAACATCACACACTTAATTTAGTATAAGACAAAAATTGAATTTCATAATTAAGGCAGAATGATTAAAAGAAATATTTATTAATTATCAAATGCAAGATCCTAGGAGTGTATATTTATTTATTTCCGCTTCCTTGAATTAAATTTCAAATCTTACGTGTTCCGTTTCAACTTTATTCGACCTTTCCATTTGAAAATAAAAATTTCAGCAGCGAAACAAGAGCTGCTAATCACAAAAGCCACACCAATCGCTGTCCAAATAAATTTGAAATCTTCAACTTTCATGGAACGAAATTTTGGTTTTAATTCGAAATCTCTCAATTGCGCATCACCAATCTCCAATTGTTCGTAAAATGATCTTGTTTTCCAATAACTCCATAATCCAGACGAATGAACATCCAATGTGTGAGAATGAAAAATACCTTTGTATATTGAATTTTCATAAATAGGAAAACTGCACAGCATACTTCTAATTAAACACAAATCTTCTGACCAACGGAATAATTTCTTTCCGATAAAATTTTGCAGTTCCTCATAATATTTCCATTTTCGGTCAGATAGAGCGTAAGCATATTTTGTATTCAATGCATTTTCATCCTTATCAATTACTCCAGAACCGTTTGAATGTATGACATAAAAAGCTTCGGAATGGTATTCTTTTAGATGAGGGTTAAGTTTGTAAATCATCTCAATATGATCCGAGAAACTTTTAATTTTTAATTTCGATGTCACGACGTCTTCGAGTGATTTTATAAATTTTTCCTTAGGTGGTTCGGTCATAAGAGTTTGAAGAAATGCATCGTACGAAGTAGCAAGCATGATAGCAAGTAGAAATATCAGTAAGTAGATGATTTTGTTGGTATATCTGGCTGTTGGTCTTTCGGTAATAGATTGTCCTAGTACCCCACCCAAGCAGTTTAGATCAATGAAGAATCTAAGTATAATGATATTTTCTCCCCGAAGAAATGCAGTTGTCTCTAATATTGCTGAAAAAAGTACAATAATTACGACTATTATAAGAAAAACTTCCAACTGAAATACCCGAGTGAACACTTCCGCTATAGGAATTTTTGGTTCAACAGGTAACATCACACATAAATCAATTTTAAAATATGGATACGAAAATAACTCTATCGGGAATTGTAGAAAAGAGCCAAAAGCATATATTTCTACGGATTTATTTCGAACCAGATTGAGAATGTTATCAATCAGAAGTGGAACTCTTATATCAGATGAATTTAATCTAGCATTGTATCTTGTGGCAAAACTTCTAAAAAAATGACCTATAGGGCCACCTAAAATATGTTCACCTTGAACAATTTTTAGAACATACAATAATCTTGCACTCATTTGAAATGAAATTGGCATAGTTGTACCGTTTAAGTTTTGCATTCGATTTGGAAAAAAGTTATAAGTTTTATCCTTGTGTTTTCGTTTCCAAACAATTTCTTCAATTTTAAATACTCCGAAATTGATGAAGTTGTAGTAAGTAAATGAGTTCGAGAAGTCCCGGAAAATTGCAATAACATTAATCATATCATTTTGCCAACAATATTGAAAAACTTCCTTGAGTTCTGTTTCGTTTTTTGATGAACTTTGTAAAAGAAATACAATTTTACATTGCCGCATGCGATGAAGATATTTCACTAGTAGTTGAAGAATGTTTCCACCGTAGCTTCTAAGATTGACCAGGATAAGAAAATTGTTGTTAAATTTTTCTTTCAAAGAGAATGATATTGTTCTGCCAGACGATAAAACAACCGGAATTCCAAGTGATTGTGACATTTTTGTAATGGAACTATTATCGGACTCGGAATTTTGTAAAAGAAATACACTCTCAAAATTGCAGGCGTTGTAGATAGTCTGAAGAAAACTTTGAAATTTTTCATCATTCGACTCGATTTTGACAAATATTCCGGACGAAATTGCAACGAAAGCAAGCAGGCTTATAGAAAACAAATTCATAACTGATGATTGCAACCTGGATTTTATTTGCTTAACTATGAAATTAGGATCAATTCAAATCTTGTTCTCATTACAGGGTGTTTAATATTCTGGCGATAAGTGAAAAATTGAAAATTTGTATCTTTCAATACAAAATTCGTTTTAAACACTGATGAAATGTTGTCAGACGAATTGAAAATTAAATGTTGAATAAAAGCGTTAAATTAAAAAAATAAGAATTTAACGAATATATCACAACGTGGAGCACGTTTTTTTCAAACGCACTATAACACTGTTTTAGGGTGAGTTTTCTTATTTAAAAGTTTTCTGTTTCTCTAAGTAAAACACCCTGTATTGTACAACCATTAGCCATGCAATTTTCATGCATAGTTTTTTTATTTAAATATTAAATTAAATAATAACTGATACTGGCGTCAAATTAGAGAATAAATAAATTAAACTCAGTATATTTAATAAAACTGAATATTAAACTGAAACACTTATAATTTTAAATGTTCTGCCACGACAGCAACAAGATAAAAATGCTTAAAAATTCATTCAAATAGGAGATTAAGATCAGAAAACTGTCGTGCTTTAAAATAAAAGAATTTCACAATTATTTTTTTTTTAACTGTAGTTGTTTTTGTTTTTATTAAAAGACCTAAATACAGTAATTTTAACATGCTAGTAGGCTGCTTGGATAGGCCTTTATTTATTGTTATAATTTGAAATTCATAGTGCACTCGTCACCTACATCGGAACCGTTTGGTTCTTAAAGTTGGTTCGTTGAAAAAAAAAAACAAGTTCAAAAGTGATTTCTAAATAATTTTAACGAAAACTGACAGTTAGAGACAAATTTCAAAATCAACGGAATAATATAAAAAAAATATAGTTAAAATTATTATTCGAGAACTTATCATAAAAAAAACATAGGAAAATTTGTAGTGTCAAGGTATTTTATGCTAAAAGATTTCTTGGGCTAAGCACGAAATTGACTTGAATTATATTGCACACTCTCACGCGACAATAATTTCAGTTTATTCTGCATATCGTTGACGTAGTTGCCTTCCAAAGAACCAACTCTCATAAAGCAATAATTTGATCAATGACTTATCGTTTCGTGTCAATTTGGCAAGATTTACTAATTGAATGAAGGCCGATATTCTCGCTACAAACTCCTGTAAATGTTCAGAAATCTCTATTCAAAAGTCTTTGACTATTAAATAACACAAAACATTAGAAGTTCAATATCCATAATGAACCAAAATGTGATATATTAAAAAAAAATAAAAAAAATTAATATTTTGAACTGATTTTATTAATAAAATTAAGTACACATCATTTTTTGTATGCAAGAGTAGTGAAAAATAGAAATTATTTTAAAGTGCTTCCGAAAAAAAAACTCAGCAATGTTGAATTAGTCCTAGAAATATATATTTAATTATTTTATTTTCCTTGGCATAAATTACAGCTTTTAATAATTCCGCCTTCCTTCATTTTGTTCTTTTCACATAAAAACACAAATTTCAGCAACAAAACAACAACTGCTTATGCATCACTATCCAGATCCATTTAAAATCTTCAACTTTCATGGAACGAAATCCTTGCTTTGTTTTGAAATCCCTCAATTGCACATTACCATTACCAAAGTCCAAATGATTGTGCATCCAATATATGAGTATCGAAAATATCTTTGTATATTGAGTTTTCATAAATAGAAAAAGTACACGGTATATTTTTAATGAAACACAATTCTTTTGACCAACGGAAAAGTTTCTTTCCAAGAAAATTTTTTAGCTCTGTACAATATACTCACTTTTTATTAGATGCCTCATAAGCATATTTTGTTTTCAATGCGTCTTGATCCTTATCAAAAGCTCCCGAATTGTATACATCTACGACATAAAAAGCTTTGGAATAGTGTCCTTTTATTTCTGGGCTAAATGAGTTAATAAAATCGATTTGCTCCGAAAAAACTTTAATTTTTAACTTTGATGCTATGACACCTTCGAGTGATTTTATATATTTTTCCTGTTGTGGTTCGGTCATAAGAGTTTGAAGAAATGCAAGTAGAAATATCAGTAAGTAGATGATTTTGGTAGTGTACCTGGCTGTTGGTCTTTCAGTAATAGATTGCCCAAGTATCCCACCCAAGCAGTTTAGATCAATAAAGAATCCAAATAGAATGATATTTTCTTCCCAAAGAAATTTAGATGTCTCTAATATTGATGAAAATACAACAATAATTGCTACTGTTATGAGAAAAACTTCCAACTGAAATACCCGAGTGAACACTTCGGCAATAGGAATTTTTGGTTCAACAAGTAACATCACACATAAATCAACATTAAAATATGGATACGAGAATGTTTCAATTGGGAATTTCAGTAGAGCTCCAAATGCATATATTTCTACGGTTTTATTTCGAACTAAATTAAGAATGACATCGATAAAAAGTGGAATTGTTAAGTTAGACGTATTTAATATAGCATTGGCAGATTTGTTCTGTTTAAGTTTTGCATTCTATTTGGAAAAAAATTAAAAGTTTGTGAGTTTGAGAAATCCCGGAAAAGTGCAATTACGTTTATCATGTCATTTTGTCAACAAAATTCCAAAACATCCTTAAGTTCCGTTTTATTTCTTGTTAAACATTTAAAAAGAAATACAATCTTACAGTGCCGAATGCGATGAAGATATTTCAGTAGTAGTTGAAGAATGTTTTCACTGTTGTTCCTAAGATTGACTAGGATTAGAAAATTGTTGTTAAATTTTTCTTTCAAAGAGAAAGACGACAAAGTAGCTGGGATTCGCAATGAATTCCACAATTTTTAAATGAAACTATTATCGGATGTAAAATTTTGTAATAGAAATACACTCTCAAATTTATAGGAGTTTTGGATGTTCTGAATGAAACTCAATTTTGACGAATTTTCCCGAAATAACTGCAACGAATGCAAACGCACTTAAAGAATACAAATTCATAACTGATGATTGCAACATGAATTTTATTTACTTGACATTGGTGCAGAAATTAACTTAAATAATTAATGTCATAACAGGGTGTTTTAAATTCTGCAGTTAAGTGATTATCTTTTTTTCCCATACATTAAGACCAAAGCAGAGCCACCTTATTGGATCTAAATGGATCAAAAAAAAATGTAACAAAATAACTATTCAGTCAAAATTCGCTATTGAAAACTGGTAAAATGTCCGTAGACAAGAATTGAAGTTTCGTTGAATAAAAGCTTGACTTGTGTGCGTTCCCACAATAGTAATTTAAAATTTTACGAATATTTCAGAACGCTTGTACTCATAATAGTAAACTATAATTTGAGCTTAAGAGTGGCGTTTCTTTAAAACAATTTTTTTTTACACAGGGATGGATCTATTAATTCGATACCTGATACACAGTTCTGTACAAAAATGATAGCGAAAACGATTTTCAAAACGACTATTGCTTTATTGAACAATAGTTTTTCTTTTAACCGATATGAGCTCAAGTTTTTAGTAGGATACATATTTAGGAGAAATTTAGCTATCTCTAATACTGCTAAAAAAACCATCACGATTGCAACTGTTATGAAAAAAAACTCCCAGTGAAATACCCACTTTAAGACTTTGAGAATAGGAATGTTTAGTTCAACTGGTAGCATAACACTAACATCAAGTGTAAAATATGGATACGATAGTGATTCATTTACTAATGCAAGCAAAATGCAGTCAGAACTTATTTCTTCTGTTTTTCTGTTTTATTTGAAAATAAATTTAAGATGTCTTCAAGCGAAAGCGGAAATGTTAAGCTAGTTGTATTTAATTAAGCATTGTGCCGTGAAGAAAAACTTCTAAAAAAATGACCCATTTGACCACCTATAATTTTTTCATCTTGAACAATTTTCATAACCCACAATAATTTTCCACTCAATTGGAATAATATTGACAGAGTTCTTCCGTTTAAGTTTTGCATTTGATTTGGAAATAATTCAGTTGTTTTTTAGTATTGTTTCCATGCGATTTCTTCGAATTTAAATACTCCGAAATTAACGAAACTGTAATAGGTTGAGTTGCCAACAAAATTCAAAAACTTCCTTGAGTTCCGATTCGTTTTGTGATGAACTTTGTAAAATAAATACAATTTTACTATGCTGCATGCGATGATGATATTCTGGAATCAGTTGAAGAATACTTTCACTCTCGTTCCTATGCTCGACTAGAATCAAGAAGTTGTCTTTGAATTCTTCTTTCAGGGATTTTGCATCAGCGGAAGATATTTTTACCGGAATTGTAAGTGATATCGATATATTTGGAATGGAAATTATTATGGGACACGGAATCAGAGAGAAAAAACTAAATGAGAGAACCAAATTTCCTCGTCTCCGTCTCTTCGAAACCTCTTACTCTCATTTTTTATAGCGTGTTGAATTCGTATCGGTGTATACATGTTTTCACCTCGGAAAAGAGTACACAAAAAACATCACTTCCGGGAAATGCGACATTTCTCATTTTTGTTTATTGATAGCCAAGAAGGCTATGTTTTTTTAAGTCTCATTATAATATTTTTGTAATTCTCATGAATTTCTTTCTTTAATTTTACTAACATCTTGTCGTTTTTATATCTACAAAAATACTCCTATAATTCAAATTAATTCTAGGAAAACATTTTTGTTTGTCAATAAATACCGGAAGAAGTTATACCGGTAGTTCGTGGTGAATTTGTTTTTCTCTTCTCTTTCTCTGAGTTATAGATAGATGGCATTAACAACCAAAACAAGAAAGGATGTGTGCAGAAAGAGTATAACAAGGTTAAGGTTTTTTAGACTAGACTTTATTTGTATATTTGAACGAGTACATGTTTTTTATAAATGAACATATGTTATGTTTATTTCAATAGTAATGCCTTAACTACTAACTTAACTACTGTATTATCTAAAATATACTGCATTGAATTATTTTACATTGAATTATAAAAGACGGAAATAATAAAGTTCTACAGTTTACCAGGAATATTTATATAAAATATCCACATCTTCTGCAATTGCGGTATCAATCGATATTTTCTGGAACTTAGTAACATTTATTTGTCATGAATTATTTTTTCGGCTTTTTTATACACCAAAAAAATCAATTATGAAATTTGGCTGCGATAATAACTACTTGAACACAGCATTTTCATTGTTTATAGTTATTCAGGTTTAGCCCTTAACTTTGATTTGCATTTATTTGTGAATAGCCTAAAACGTTTAGCAAACATCTATGAATAAGCCACAATGCACTTTCAGAAAAACTGTAGTTAGAACTTTCCCTCACAGATTTTTCCTTGTCGCTATATAACTGAAAGATAAGATATAAATATTTAGAACTGGAAAATTTATAAAAATGATGCATAAGACTTAAATTTTGGTTGAAGAACAAATTTGTATATTCTTTTCACAAAACCACTGACCCAGCTTATGTAGTTAAGCCTTTAAAAGCAACACACTAGCTTAGTGGAAGGCAGTAAGAATAGCTTATCACCTATTCACAAATCTTATGCAATGAAAATTGGTAACAGAAGTAACAAGTTGACGGTCTTTTTATTTAGTGTCTACTTAAATCACTTATTTTCAGGATTTTGGAAATGTCGTGAGTAATGTAAAGGAAATAAACAACGAGTACACACAAATAAAATAGGAATGGAAAAAAGAGATGAGTATATAAAAATGTTTTCAATGTTCCATGTTTACATTCTGTAACTCTCGTTTTCAATGTTCCTGCAACTCTCGCATCGACAAAATTAAGTCGATAAACTCTGAAAATTGAAACAAATCTGAGTTTTTTTGCATCTTTCAACGGTCGGAGCGAAAATTAAACGCATAAACTCAGCTAATAATACAAATAATAGTAGTAGTGCTTTCAGAGTTTTATGTTTCTAGGTCCTAATTCTCATTGGACTGTTGCACCACCTAATTCATTTTACTTACTTAATGATTAAAACTGGCTTCAAATAACTAACTAATACTTATCTAAATGCGTAATTTAGAATTGTTTCTAAATCTTCATTGTTCTGGCACCTAACAAGAGTAGGGTCAAGGGGGGTAATTGTGAACAGGGGTAATTGTAAACACACTTAATTTTCTCAAAACCGTTTATAATTTGAAGCATGCCATGAAATTATTTGAAAAGACATTATATTTAAATCATATTGACGAGTGGAAGGCCTTATCTGTCAAAGGGTTATTTATGTTTTGTTCGTTTCCATGAGTCTTTCGTTTTTCTGCGTTTTTAATTTTTTCAGTGCTAATTAAAATTGTTGCAAAACAAACAAAGGCGATCGAAGTAAGTTAAATTTTATCTTTAAGAAAGTGAAATATGAGTATAAATGCATGCTATATGTTTTTATTTGTCTGTATAACAAAATTTAAAAGTTATTGGCTGTTTACAATTACCCCATTATGTTCCTATCATGGGTAAATGTAAACACCGAAATGGGGTAAAAGTAAACAATTTGGGGTAACTGTAAACATTCATTTTCAATGGCTTTGGTGTTGATTTAACAATATTTTATATCAAAAAGATGCCACGTATATATCAACCAAAAACCACAGCTCCATCATACACGTCAGAGGATCGGTGAAGGGAAAAATCCTACTGTCATTGTATCTAGAGGCAGAAAACCAACACTTTCGTCAGACGTGGAGGACACTATAGCAAGGTGCCTTATTTCAGATCTCGTGCTGGTTACCCTTGCGATAAGGATGATCTCCTTGGTCTAGTAGGTACCTACATATATAAGGACAGAGAACTTGGTTACCCTTTTCCACAATGGTAGGACGACTGGTACCGTTTTCATTTACCCCATTTTTCTCGTTTACTTAAAAAACTAGGGAGGTAAATGTAAACATCAAATTTTATGAAAACTAATAAACAAACGCCATTAAGATTACTACTCTTTGATAGATAATACAATCCAAACTTAAGTAGCATAAACAAAAATGTTCGACATTGCATGGTTAAGCTGTTACAAACATTACAAGCGAACAAAAATAAAAAAATGCAAAATCGTTTACAATTACCCCCTTTGACCCTAATTAATTTCACTTCATATTCGAATGATATGCATATCAAACGAACACAATGAGATTACCGAAAAGTTGTTCATACACAATTTTGAATTTTCTTTGAACACCTCTGAACAGCTGACTACATCCGCCATTTTTCAAAGGTGGTCGCCATTTTTAAAAGGTTGTGAGCAGAGAGAAAAGAGAGAAAAGTTTTTTCTCTTTCGTGGTGAGTATGTGCACAAACTTGCATAAGTATTTGTTCCCCACATTTTTTTTATATGGAGTTGCTACATATGCAAGTTGGTGGCCAAATCATAGCTTGTAGGCAAAAAGAGAAAAACCGTCGAAGTTGGTTCTCTCTATTAGTTCTTTCTCGATGACGGAATTTTGTAATAGAAAAACACTATGAAAATTGTATGCGTCTTGAATGGCTTGAAGAAAGTTTTCAAACTTGCTATCATTCTACTCGATTTTGACGGCTCTTCCGAAAAGAACTGTAACGAATGCAAATAGTCTAAATTCATAACTGATGGTCGCAAATTTTGTATTTACTTTCCTATGGAAAAAAACTCACGTTAAAGGCTTTAATCATTACAGGGTGTTATAAATTCTGAATTTAAAGTAGTTTTCTTTTAAACTTTGTTTGTGCGAGAAACGCCGTAGGTCTAGAAATATTATTTAAACCTCAAAGTTTAGTTTAAATTTGGAGATTGAATCCTGGATTAAGTACAATATACACTACACAGTTAAAAATGAATTAGAAAGAAACTTATGAGACAAAATAAAGTAAATATTTAAGGAAGATAGACTAAACAAATGTTAACCAATATATATTTAACATTTATTATTAATAAGAAATACTTGAATTACTATTATTAATTCGGTTCGAACCATTAAAATTCTGGAAGTTTTGAAAAACAATTTAATTGCTGGCATAGAGTAGTCTTTGCTTAGAAGACTTTTTTCAGGAACAGTTTTCATATTTTAAAAGCAAAAAACACTGTTTATATTCTATCGGAAAAGTCTTGCAAAATGATCAAATGCATTAAACTAATATCTTAAAGTTTTTTCGATTGAAAATATGTGCTTAACATCAGGAAGCTTCCGTGCGAATTGATATTATTTCATATTAAATAAATGTGTTTTACTGAATTCCGATTAATTTTGTTTATATCAGAAAAAGGTTCTTTTAAATTATAGTTATTTTCTATGAAAAGAATTGAAAACATTAATTTTCGCAGTCACTAGGTATCTGAAAAATATAGATTTTAATTTGTCGTTGCATTTATTTATAGCTTTAAATACACAGCTTTGGTGAACTGAAGGATTTTCCGAAATTGAATTTTGCAGCTTTTCTAAAAAAAATATGAAAAACGGAAAAATAGAGTTAAAGATAAAGTAGAACCCTATGAAGTATTTATGCCTTACTAGAAATTATGCTTTGGAAACAAGGACCCTTTTTATTTCTGACAAACATAACAAACAGAAAGAACTTCACAGTTGCCTTTGTCTAAAAGTGAAGACACTAGGCGAGAGACAATGAGTCTTTTGCTGATCGAAAAAGTCGTATCTACTATAAAAAATGTGAGTGTCGTCTCATCAAGACTTTTCAGAAGTATGTTTTTAAAACAGTGTCTCAAATCTGAAATTCAAAGTTACTTAAATATATCTTGCAAAATTCCGATAAAATTGGGCAAATGTAAATTTCTGTTTTACTATCCCTCTTACAAATTTCATTCGAAATGTTGAAAACATCTTTTCTAAAGGTTCAATTTAAGTCAAATATATCACATAGAACTATTAAAACATCCATACAAATAAATATGTATGTATTCACATAAGTTTGTATTTTACATTCGCAATTTAATTGTTCCCGTATCAGCAGAAGTGTGAGAGGAGTAATTTTTTCTGCTTCCTTGTTTTTTTGTTTTTTTTGTATGTCCCTAAACTTCGCCATTTACCTACCATATGTTTTTGCTAACCAAAAGACGACCCTAACGAAATGCCTTCCTTTCAATTAAACATTAACATTCAACCGACCAAATATGTTATGGGAAACATGCACATTCTATTCTCACTCATACACCTACATAAAGAATAATACAATACACATGGATATGTGCTATGCATATGTAAAGATATGAAAAGAGGGTTCAAAATTTCAGTTTTGGCAATGAAAGAAAATAACGACGTAATTTTCCAACATCCTTTAAGAGATCCGAGGATACAAACTCATACTTTTCGTACACTTTCCCCCATTTCACTTTACATTTAATCGAGAGTTGAATGAAACTCTTCACTTCGAAGAATTCAAAAACAAACACAAGCTCATAATTTTGTGTATACATATACAACATATCTACTTCTTTTCTTCACTATACGTATACACACCGACACAGAGGCTCATAACAGTTTTGCCAATACACGTCTAAGGACCTTTTGCCACTGGCATACCAAACCAAATCCCCAAAACATCATAATCATCTATCCCATCAGCCCAGTTATACTCGTATATATACGAGGAGTACTCTCTAGATGGTAATAGAAGAACCCTTCTCAAAATGCAGTCTCCATTTCGATCAGCCCTGCTTATAGTTAGAGTAAGAGTAACCCCAAATAATTTTGAAATGCTCTCTCCCAGGAGGGGTTTTTATTATATATTTTGTATTCCATTCCGTCGTTGTAGGTCGGTTGTCGCTGTCTAAAGGTTTTGGGCCTCTTTCTCAACGCAAAACCTAAATGTACTTTATCATAAAATCCTGGATTCAAGTTGGATTTCATCAGTTGCCTTTATCATTATGGACATAATAAAGACATAATAATATGGCAACTGTATTTCAATAAAAGTTGTGTGGCATAATTTTTGTCTACAGCTAATTTGTTTTTCTTTTAAATATGAATAAGTTTCAGAGTAGAGAATCCTAATAGAATTAGGAACAGAAATACGATCAGGAATACGACCAAGAATACGAAGAAGAATACAAATACGAATATGAATATGAATATGAATATGAATATGAATATGAATATGAATATGAATATGAATATGAATATGAATATGAATATGAATATGAATATGAATATGAATATGAATATGAATATGAATATGAATATGAATATGAATATGAATATGAATATGAATATGAATATGAATATGAATATGAATATGAATATGAATATGAATATGAATATGAATATGAATATGAATATGAATATGAATATGAATATGAATATGAATATGAATATGAATATGAATATGAATATGAATATGAATATGAATATGAATATGAATATGAATATGAATATGAATATGAATATGAATATGAATATGAATATGAATATGAATATGAATATGAATATGAATATGAATATGAATATGAATATGAATATGAATATGAATATGAATATGAATATGAATATACAGAATATGAATATGAATATGAATATGAATATGAATATGAATATGAATATGAATATGAATATGAATATGAATATGAATATGAATATGAATATGAATATGAATATGAATATGAATATGAATATGAATATGAATATGAATATGAATATGAATATGAATATGAATATGAATATGAATATGAATATGAATATGAATATGAATATGAATATGAATATGAATATGAATATGAATATGAATATGAATATGAATATGAATATGAATATGAATATGAATATGAATATGAATATGAATATGAATATGAATATGAATATGAATATGAATATGAATATGAATATGAATATGAATATGAATATGAATATGAATATGAATATGAATATGAATATGAATATGAATATGAATATGAATATGAATATGAATATGAATATGAATATGAATATGAATATGAATATGAATATGAATATGAATATGAATATGAATATGAATATGAATATGAATATGAATATGAATATGAATATGAATATGAATATGAATATGAATATGAATATGAATATGAATATGAATATGAATATGAATATGAATATGAATATGAATATGAATATGAATATGAATATGAATATGAATATGAATATGAATATGAATATGAATATGAATATGAATATGAATATGAATATGAATATGAATATGAATATGAATATGAATATGAATATGAATATGAATATGAATATGAATATGAATATGAATATGAATATGAATATGAATATGAATATGAATATGAATATGAATATGAATATGAATATGAATATGAATATGAATATGAATATGAATATGAATATGAATATGAATATGAATATGAATATGAATATGAATATGAATATGAATATGAATATGAATATGAATATGAATATGAATATGAATATGAATATGAATATGAATATGAATATGAATATGAATATGAATATGAATATGAATATGAATATGAATATGAATATGAATATGAATATGAATATGAATATGAATATGAATATGAATATGAATATGAATATGAATATGAATATGAATATGAATATGAATATGAATATGAATATGAATATGAATATGAATATGAATATGAATATGAATATGAATATGAATATGAATATGAATATGAATATGAATATGAATATGAATATGAATATGAATATGAATATGAATATGAATATGAATATGAATATGAATATGAATATGAATATGAATATGAATATGAATATGAATATGAATATGAATATGAATATGAATATGAATATGAATATGAATATGAATATGAATATGAATATGAATATGAATATGAATATGAATATGAATATGAATATGAATATGAATATGAATATGAATATGAATATGAATATGAATATGAATATGAATATGAATATGAATATGAATATGAATATGAATATGAATATGAATATGAATATGAATATGAATATGAATATGAATATGAATATGAATATGAATATGAATATGAATATGAATATGAATATGAATATGAATATGAATATGAATATGAATATGAATATGAATATGAATATGAATATGAATATGAATATGAATATGAATATGAATATGAATATGAATATGAATATGAATATGAATATGAATATGAATATGAATATGAATATGAATATGAATATGAATATGAATATGAATATGAATATGAATATGAATATGAATATGAATATGAATATGAATATGAATATGAATATGAATATGAATATGAATATGAATATGAATATGAATATGAATATGAATATGAATATGAATATGAATATGAATATGAATATGAATATGAATATGAATATGAATATGAATATGAATATGAATATGAATATGAATATGAATATGAATATGAATATGAATATGAATATGAATATGAATATGAATATGAATATGAATATGAATATGAATATGAATATGAATATGAATATGAATATGAATATGAATATGAATATGAATATGAATATGAATATGAATATGAATATGAATATGAATATGAATATGAATATGAATATGAATATGAATATGAATATGAATATGAATATGAATATGAATATGAATATGAATATGAATATGAATATGAATATGAATATGAATATGAATATGAATATGAATATGAATATGAATATGAATATGAATATGAATATGAATATGAATATGAATATGAATATGAATATGAATATGAATATGAATATGAATATGAATATGAATATGAATATGAATATGAATATGAATATGAATATGAATATGAATATGAATATGAATATGAATATGAATATGAATATGAATATGAATATGAATATGAATATGAATATGAATATGAATATGAATATGAATATGAATATGAATATGAATATGAATATGAATATGAATATGAATATGAATATGAATATGAATATGAATATGAATATGAATATGAATATGAATATGAATATGAATATGAATATGAATATGAATATGAATATGAATATGAATATGAATATGAATATGAATATGAATATGAATATGAATATGAATATGAATATGAATATGAATATGAATATGAATATGAATATGAATATGAATATGAATATGAATATGAATATGAATATGAATATGAATATGAATATGAATATGAATATGAATATGAATATGAATATGAATATGAATATGAATATGAATATGAATATGAATATGAATATGAATATGAATATGAATATGAATATGAATATGAATATGAATATGAATATGAATATGAATATGAATATGAATATGAATATGAATATGAATATGAATATGAATATGAATATGAATATGAATATGAATATGAATATGAATATGAATATGAATATGAATATGAATATGAATATGAATATGAATATGAATATGAATATGAATATGAATATGAATATGAATATGAATATGAATATGAATATGAATATGAATATGAATATGAATATGAATATGAATATGAATATGAATATGAATATGAATATGAATATGAATATGAATATGAATATGAATATGAATATGAATATGAATATGAATATGAATATGAATATGAATATGAATATGAATATGAATATGAATATGAATATGAATATGAATATGAATATGAATATGAATATGAATATGAATATGAATATGAATATGAATATGAATATGAATATGAATATGAATATGAATATGAATATGAATATGAATATGAATATGAATATGAATATGAATATGAATATGAATATGAATATGAATATGAATATGAATATGAATATGAATATGAATATGAATATGAATATGAATATGAATATGAATATGAATATGAATATGAATATGAATATGAATATGAATATGAATATGAATATGAATATGAATATGAATATGAATATGAATATGAATATGAATATGAATATGAATATGAATATGAATATGAATATGAATATGAATATGAATATGAATATGAATATGAATATGAATATGAATATGAATATGAATATGAATATGAATATGAATATGAATATGAATATGAATATGAATATGAATATGAATATGAATATGAATATGAATATGAATATGAATATGAATATGAATATGAATATGAATATGAATATGAATATGAATATGAATATGAATATGAATATGAATATGAATATGAATATGAATATGAATATGAATATGAATATGAATATGAATATGAATATGAATATGAATATGAATATGAATATGAATATGAATATGAATATGAATATGAATATGAATATGAATATGAATATGAATATGAATATGAATATGAATATGAATATGAATATGAATATGAATATGAATATGAATATGAATATGAATATGAATATGAATATGAATATGAATATGAATATGAATATGAATATGAATATGAATATGAATATGAATATGAATATGAATATGAATATGAATATGAATATGAATATGAATATGAATATGAATATGAATATGAATATGAATATGAATATGAATATGAATATGAATATGAATATGAATATGAATATGAATATGAATATGAATATGAATATGAATATGAATATGAATATGAATATGAATATGAATATGAATATGAATATGAATATGAATATGAATATGAATATGAATATGAATATGAATATGAATATGAATATGAATATGAATATGAATATGAATATGAATATGAATATGAATATGAATATGAATATGAATATGAATATGAATATGAATATGAATATGAATATGAATATGAATATGAATATGAATATGAATATGAATATGAATATGAATATGAATATGAATATGAATATGAATATGAATATGAATATGAATATGAATATGAATATGAATATGAATATGAATATGAATATGAATATGAATATGAATATGAATATGAATATGAATATGAATATGAATATGAATATGAATATGAATATGAATATGAATATGAATATGAATATGAATATGAATATGAATATGAATATGAATATGAATATGAATATGAATATGAATATGAATATGAATATGAATATGAATATGAATATGAATATGAATATGAATATGAATATGAATATGAATATGAATATGAATATGAATATGAATATGAATATGAATATGAATATGAATATGAATATGAATATGAATATGAATATGAATATGAATATGAATATGAATATGAATATGAATATGAATATGAATATGAATATGAATATGAATATGAATATGAATATGAATATGAATATGAATATGAATATGAATATGAATATGAATATGAATATGAATATGAATATGAATATGAATATGAATATGAATATGAATATGAATATGAATATGAATATGAATATGAATATGAATATGAATATGAATATGAATATGAATATGAATATAATTATGAATTTAAATAAATTTATCCACTCTGAGATCAGTGAAAACCATCAAAAGAGGGCAGTTTCAGGGATAGATTTTATGAAACTCAGTTTTTTATTATTATTATTGTAAACTGCCCAATTGGTAAAATTCATATCTCAAAAAGCACGTTATTGTTATTAGTTGCATGATTTTAAAAGTATATACAACTGATGATCAGCGTTCGGGGGAACTTATTATTCCTTGCGTTTGTTATATTTGCTCCTTTTGAGGTGACTCACCTCTGATGAAGCTGGAGCACCTTTAAATGATTTTATTTCTTTTTGTTCGTCCTTTTTTGAAAAAGTTTTCTTTTCAATTTAGCAAATTTACAGTTATAAACAGGGAAAGTCTACACTCTTTCGGAGTTCATCCACACGAGGTACTTCGAACGGTACCTGGTTGTAAAAAAGCCGATGACTTTGGCAAAGGAAGCCCAAATGGTATTTAGTAGTTAAGGTGAAGGAAGGTTTACTCTGTACTTTTATTTATTTAAGATCAATGGCTTTAGCAGATTGAGATTCCAAGGTTTTTGTTTTTTGAAGAACGGGTTTTGTTTGCTTGTTTTTTTTTTGGGTTCAGTGCTGGAACTGGCTGAGTTACAGAAGTAAGTCGACGATTCAAACAGAATTCAAAGTAGGTACATATCTTTTAAGGGATGCTTGAAGATGATTAAGGGAGAATAAAAACCAAATAAGAAATATTTCCTTTCATACAGGTTTTGTGTTATATTCTCTGATTTGGCATGAGTATTGAGGAGAAAGTTTGAGGCAGAAAAAGTTCAAACATAGGTTGATAGACTTTTATTGTAGAGACAGGGTCAAGGACGTTAGCTGTGGCAGATTAAATATGTGATTAACACTTGAAAAATGAACTTTGCTAAACTTCTGTCATGATTTGTGGCGTACCGTCAAATGACTTATTGCTGAAATAAAGTTCTTATTTGAAATCGTGCCGTAATTTTATTAAATACAATCATAACCAACATATTGCAACCAGATTTGAATGAGTGGCTAAGCCTATATAACAAGTATAAGGTCCTTATTAGTTTTACTTAACATACAAAGAAAAATTATGAACAAAGCATTAGACTATCTTTAAATTTTTGTTTAAACATAACCGTGAAATATTGAAATTGAAATTTATGTTGCGGTTACTCAATTCAATGATAAAAGAGCATATATGTACATACATATGTATGTTAAAGGGAGCCAAGGTCTTTAAAAAAGGTGCGTTCGCACATAACGTATAACGCTTTTTTATTATCGATTGTAAAATCTAAAAAAAAAAAACATGTTTACCTAGAGATAAGACATTTTGCAACAATACAAATAATTTATTAGATACTTTAAAATAAATAAAAATGTCAAGAACTGAAGAAAAAAATAAGCTGAAATTCTAAAAAAAAATACACTATTTACTTTTTTCACCAATATTAAGCTGAATTACTTTGAATAGGTAATAGGTAATTCAATTTCGGAATTTAATTATTCTTATTCAGAATCAAACTTTCGCAATAATATGAAATAACAAAACAAAATTTAAATTTAAAACTACATATGTATAAATAATTATTTGGACTTTATAAATAGAAAAACATCATTTAAATAAAAATAAAAAACTGTATGCTCAGAGTTTTGATGCTTATACAAAAATAAACAAAAACTAATTAGAGACTAGAAGATGTATCAATGCCAATCATTAGAGACAAGACTAAGTTTAACTGCCAATAATAAAAGTTGAAGAAAGAAAAAAAAGCATCAACTAGACTAACTCACGCTTTTTATGTTAGTTTGTCAATTGCTTACAAGGCAGGAATAATGATTGGTGCTTTATGATGACCCGAAAGTAGTTTAATTAGAGACAACAAACTGTTCAACATTTGTGGAGTAAACGACAAATTTGGTTAACATAAGAAAGCTATTTGAAATTATCTTTATTATCTTAAAATCGGACTAGTAGATCCTGAGATTAGCGCCTTCAAACACGCAAACAAACAAACAAGCTCTTCAGTTTTGTGGGAAAATCATATTTATTTGGCTTTATTCAAGCTTGAAACTTAATCTTACTTGAAAACTAAGTAACTTATAACTAAGAATGAGGCAGGTGAAAGGGAAAGAGAAAAAATTAGAAACGATATATTAAGCAGGAATTGCTTTCATTACAATCAAAAATGTTTCATTCAAATTGACGTTCCGTAACATGATTTTAATCAGTTCATAAGTTCGAGCGAAAGAGGTGAGAAACAAGATGTCAGGTATCTGTCAGCGTTCTTCCAGAGTCTTGAGATTAAAGTTTTTACTCGCTTTTGTGTGAAAAATAAGTGAATGAAATTTGTTTATAATTAGATCTAAGCAGTTTTGTTTAAACTTGATTATGAAATTGTCGAGGTCTAGTTGAATAATGTAAGAATCATGCATTGACGTAATGGACTTCAAATATTTTGTAACATCAGCTAAAAGTGAGATATGGGAATATTTAAAAATCAACTCGATATCATTAATGATGATAAAGAAGAGAAAAGCTTAGTGGCTAGCTTGTGGTAAGTCAGAGGTAGCAACAAAACAGGTGGGCGAACATTGAATACGCAGTTTTCTAGGTAAGAAGAAATTCATTGCAACAAAATCGTTTGAAAGCCAAGAGTAAAAAGCTTAAAGAGTTAAAACCTGTAGGATTTTTATGTTCCAGTTGTAGTTAGTTTAAATGCATTGTCGGAGCCTGTATCGTTCCATTTGAAGTAATGCTCAAAAGTGATAGCTGACAAAATAACGAGCTTTTAAAAATGTAACCTCTTATTGGAAAAACCTTGTTCTCTTTTATTGCTCACTATTTTTTTAACTTATTCAACGAGGTCATGCTTATTTGTTTAGTGTTAACTGCGATGATAGAAAATTCCAAAATAAAATTAATATATTCATTGGTACAAATATATGTATACATTTAATGTTAGTTGAAATATACACAATTTTAATTTAAAATATCCTCCTTAAAACTCAAAACGAAGAAATATAAGCTATGCCTTGTAAATTTGTATTGAATCTAAGAGCATACTGACTTACATACTGAATTACTCAGAAGATGTACAACTTAAACTTACTATTGTTCTAAGTAGTCTTTAAGAGCTGTGTCTCTGCTTGATGAATAAATAAATAAATAAACATATAGATTGGTATCAATCATCAATCAAAGCTAAACATATGCACCATCATCTGACTTTCATTGCACGAAAAACAAATATGTACTTACATAACTAACAAACCAAGCTACGTATTTGTATTATATGCATGACCGAATGTCTAAAACCTCAAAATACTCGTATCATCATCATCATGATTTCCATTATACTAACTTGAAAGCTGTGTCCATCTCACAATCCTAATACTCATAAAGAAAAATACACCTAGTTCTTTCATTTCAAAACGTTCTTCAGAGATTTTTGATCAACCCTTTAAAGGATTAACTAACAACGTAATAGCCCAGGTCTACTTACACCCTTCTAATATCAAACGGAAAATGTAAGGCAAAATGTTGATAGGATTTCACCCCCTACGAGCGACGACGACGACTACAACGCACGACGACAATATTACACTCTACGCACGCACGCACGTTACACACAAAAAGTGAATGAACCCTCTTTTTTTGTTAACCATAGAATCTCACACTCATGGAATGGGAAATTCGTCCACAAAATTATTACCTACAGTTGCAACCTCAAATCTACGATCAAACGATACAATGTCCTGAATAACATTCAGGACTACAAGACTATACAAATCCTTTAGGTAAGGTATGCAGTTGTTATTTTGTTGTTGTTATTTGTTAGAGGATAATATGATGATGATAATATAACAACCTATCACGGACGGATGCGTCGTTCCTGTTGAAATCACCTTTTTATATGTTAAAAGTTCATTAAGAAATTACTGTTTCATATTACATTTCACAAATTATTGAGACGTAGTTTCATAATGTGTGCATTTATAAACAAAGGTACGTCATGTGGATGTGAAATCAAGGCGAAATGGCTTTTACGTGTTTTTTGTGTTTCTTTTCTTTACTCCGGTATACAATGACTAATGACGTAAAATAATGATTTGTGAAAACTCATAACTGTATATGATTACCATTGGACAACGTCAAAGTTTTCTTAACCTGATTTAATTGATTTAATTTGCTAAGTCAGGACCAAGGAGGGTTTCTTAATAGGATCAGAATTTAATTTAAGGTAAATGATGTAGAAAAATTATATGTGTGTCAACTTTGAATAAACAAAAACTTGATAGTTTTCTTTTTACAATCAGAAGATTCAAGACAGGTTAATGATATTTTTGTACATATAAAATTTAAGGAAGGTGTCGGAGACTCCTATATTCAAACTACTAAAATTAGTTTTAGATTAAATAAAATGAATTTTTGATCATCAAATATTATTTAAACAATATACAAAATGTTTGTAAAAAAAAGTTGTCAACTTAATTTTTCTAAAACATTATACATATTAAAGTTAAATAAACATTTTGAATGCAGTAAAATAAGTTTTATCTTAATATCTGTTTTTATTCGACTCAAATAGTCGAAAACCATTTTTTAACCAATTTTAAGTAATATTTTTTGAAAGTTCTTAATCGTTATAAAAATAATGCCCATTGGATTTTTCTAAAAATTCAAAAAAAAAGTTTATATTTAGCATAGAATGAAAAAAATTCGAAGTCCCGCAATCTCGGGAGACAAAGGAATCGATCGAAAGTCTATGGGTTAAATTTTGACTATTTATAGCCAACCACAAATTACCAGAAAATACGAACGCACAAAACTCACACGCTGGGGAGCATGCCGATTTCATTAACCAGCCAAACCTTTGTGGTCTCTTTCACATTGGTGATTTGAACACCAACCTTGGCTTAATGGACGAGTTCAGTTCTTATCCGTCGAATCCAATTGGTCTAAAAAAAGTAAACGAAAAATGTTTGAGAGTTCGCTAATAAAATCCTCCAGCCCAAACCAGCCCAGTTTAATAACTTGAGAAAAGCGTTCTAGTAATTAGGAACTTTGGCATTTTTCAACCAAGATTGAGAGGCAGAATCCGATAGTTCACAATTTAGACTCTAAACCCTTAAACTTTCGTGCAGACAATTTTAGGGGAAGGCAAAAACACATCGCAAGGTGACCTTACTTTGTGTATTTTGTGACCGCCCGTCACAAATTTCAAAAGTAAATGAAAATGTGGACCTTCTGTTACACAACTCCGCATTACTACTGAAACCTATTTTGTTTGCTTTCCAAAATACAATAAGAGCAGCGCACTGACTCATGGAAAGCAGGATTCTACTGAACTCTTAAAATATTTTGGAGCCGCAACGACGAAAGGAAGGTTAAAAAAAGGAAAAAGGATATGAGATAGGGTAGTGAAACTTGTTGTGGTAAATCTTACCGCAACATGATTCGAGAAATATTTTAGTTAACTGACTTAATTTTTTTGGAAAATTGGATTACAAACGTTTACTATTTGAAGTTAATATATTTTCTATAATGAAAAAAGCCGATTTAAGAAACAAAATTTAGATACAATTTTATGCTGATTTTGAGAGCTGCATGCGTAAGTTTTGTTTTACATACGCCTCGTCAGAAAAGATAAAATTACACTTATTAAAATGGGTCTGATTGGTTCCTCATTTTCAAACTTATTAAAAAAAAACTCATTGTTACCCAAAACTCAATTTGACTCAACTCTTTTTCATTATTTCTTTATTTTGTTCAAGTGTAAAAAATGATAGTAAGTCTCAGTCAGGATTTCAAGCGGTAAACAGCTGTCCATGTCAAAATAAGCTATAATTTAAATTTTTTATTTCTATGGTATCTCGAAAATGTTTGCTCCTTAAACTAATGCCTAATGTATTTTTAGATTTGCCTTAATAACCTTTATCCAAGTACCTTTATCTTGAGTATCTCAATATATACATACATATATGGGACTAGCAAAGCCGGCGAACTCCGTTTTGCCACCAGATGGCTTCGTTTTTTGTAAGATTTCGTTTGGGGATTAAAAGATGAAGACAAATTATTTTTTTTGTTTTATAATTGAAAAGGAAAAATTTTATTTCATTTCACAACAGTAATGAATTCATTTCGATTACAAAAATGAAGTGTAATTTAGTTGAACTTCTCTAAGTAAAAAATGAAAGTGAATCCAAAGTAAATACTGAATCGAAGCGTTATACCGTTATACTTGTCCGTAAATTATCCGTTTCACTGAAGTGCTCTTTGGTAAACCACATTTTTTGTTTTTTGGTCTGACGTTAACACAAACAAAGCGGATGGTTTCCCAACTCGTGAACACGCAACGTATAGCTGCCCATGTGAAAAACAATGGTTTTCTAAATTTATCCCTCAAACACTAAGCGATTGGCCTTGCGACTTGTTAATTGTCATTGCGAACGCAAGGCGAACCGGTAATTGCAATCGTTTGAAGTCAAACGGAAGATCAGTCGGAATCCTTGGTATTCGAGGAATACATACATTTTCACCTGCGTAGTTTCCGTTAATAATGGTTGCCTCAATCAAATTCGGCATAAGTCTTTTCACCGCAAGTAGAGTACCGTTGCAAAGTCGCGGTGGATTCAAATTACGCAATATCATAATAACTGAACCAACTTTGAGTTGCAAGTTAGGTATGTGGTGGAAATCCTGGTAACTCCAGAGAATTCAAAAACTCCGTTAGATAGTTTACTACATCATCGGGATTTGTTATGGAATCAACGGATTTGTATGTCACCAAATCGCAAGCGAGTTTTGATTGAATGGTGAAATTCAGTGCGTGTACATCATTACTCTTTGCGGCGAGAATTTCTCGTTGACTTAACCAAGCATAATTCTGATAATTCTCACTAATGTTTGGGAAATAAGAGCTAATTGAGAGTCTACAAATCGGCAAAGGTCGTTGGTAAGAGTAATTAATCCAGTTGTCGCATCAACTGGCACTTTTCCATTTCCAACAGCTAACAATTGTTTGGAAAATTGTGCAGCACTTTGATCATTTTGAAGTTGAACTCGCATATTAGTGGTTAGCGATAATATTTTTACGTTATTCCACAACAGTGATGCCTTCAGGCAATTCATCTGCAGGCGTTCCACGGGGAATTACTGGCAATGTCTGCCTGAAATCGCCTGCCAACAATATCATCAAGCCGCCAAAGATGTTGTTACTTCGTCGAAAATCCTTCAGTGTAAAGGTAAGTGCTTCAAGTGATTTCTTATGTGCCATTGTGCACTCATCCCAAACAATGAGCTTGCATTGCATGAACAATTTTCCCATTGCACTGGATCGGGAAATATTGCATGTTGGAGTATCAATTGTGTTTAAATTGAGTGGCAACTTAAGCGCAGAATGTGCAGTACGACCGCCATCTAGAAGTGTTGCTGCAATTCCAGATGATGCTAACGCCAAATTTATGTCACATCTTGAGCGAATAGTGGAGAAAATCAATGAAATGACAAATGTTTTCCCTGTTTCGTCCAGGAAGAATAGACCACCAGTATTATTGTCCACCGCTTGCATTGATGTTTCGTATACTTGTTTTTGCTGTTCATTCAGCAACGGCACATTATTTCCAACGAATTCCTGCAATGTATCAACATTGTATTGCAGCTCTCGATTTAATTCTTGGTGTAATTTATATTATAGATTATTTTTTGTTCTCAAAATATTCTACGTGACAAATATTTTGTTTCAGTTTTTTGATTTAAAAAAAAAGATAACTGATTTTTTCGAAATTATACCAAATTTGCTCAGAATGTGTAATACAGAATTTTATATAAGTGGATTTGAGGTCAACCAAATTTTTCACTTTTTTCTGATGATAAAAAAAAAAACGCTCACTAAATTTTTTAAAAAGTCGTTTTTGCATTATTTTCTTATTATCTTTAAAACAAACATTATTTGAAGTCAATATCTCTGACGTTTCTAGAGATATGGTTGACTAAAAAAGGTTCCCAAAAGTAAGCTTTGGATTAGAATATAAATCGGAACTTTTATAATAGCTTTCTATGGGAAGCTAAGCGGAGTTCATCGCTTTTCTGTTGAAATTGTTCCTAAATTTTGTCTGTTATAAACCTCACGGAGCCCGAGACCTTTCTAACGAATGCATAGCTTAAGAACTTACCCTGCTATCTTCAGCTTAAAAAATGCAAATTGGAATACTTAAATTTCTTAAAGATATAAACATCATCTAGTTCTAGAAGAAAGCACAATATTCAAAAATTGTTTCCTTCATTCAACCATCAACTCAAAATACGTAACTAAAAAAATTAAGTTATTAGTCCTGTTTGCCTTCTGAAACATTAATTGCTTTAATCTGCTTTTGAGTTTTGTATAGCAACTTGCAATTATAATTCTGACTGACCCATTGACGCCATCATACTCAAATTCTTGCATACGTGCATAACATCCTTGAAAAGGTGTTTGTTGCAAAGGCCGGTATATGCATGCAGTTAAATCTTGTACTTTATAGTTCTAATAACGTCAATATAACGCTGAATAGGATTATATTTTAGAAGCTTTATAGTATTTGCATATATAAAGCTACGTACATGTGTGTAGTTGCTGTGCATTTCTGTTTGCAAACAAAATCTAAACCATAGTTTTATTGTTTCTATAGCTTAAAAATACCTAAGTATTATTTCATTTTTGTATAAAGGTTGCATGTAGCGTCATTATTGCCATTTAGTTTTGCTTTACTGATGTTATACAAGTAAAACATTGACGTAAATTTTGCTAAGAAGATATATTTTTATGAATTTCAAAATAAAAGTTATCCTTATTGAATATAAGGTACTTTTAAAAAAAAATTATTTATTGTGCATGGGATTATTATCTTATATACTCGTACATCATTTGTATACTCATAATTTTGTCAATTTACGTAGGTTCAGTTTTGTAAAATTTTGTTTCTATGAATTGGAACTATTTGTCCAAATTACATCATAAGTCATATAGAAGGTGTTAGTAGCGTAAATAGGTGTTTTCGCTCAATGGAAACTAACAAATTATATTAAGTGACAGGATCCTTACAACGTGTAGGATTTGAAGTTGAAGGCAGAATTTCGAATATATTTTTGTATCAATGCAAACAATTATTATTATTGTTATAATTTAAATAAATATTTTAAAATTATTTATATTTTTTATTAAGAAAACTAGATAGTTTTAAACACAAAAAAACGTTGATAATTAGTTAACAACTTGCAATGTAGAGCGAAACAGAGGTGTAAGTTTTTAAATACTAGTACCAGTACAATAGTTCAGTCAAAATAGAAATGATGAATTGCATCAAACCTTGGAATAATTCGCATATTGATATAAGTTAGTACAGACATTGAGGACTTAACAAGTGAAAAAAAGTCCCGAAAATCCCGTGAGAATAAAAGTTATTTAGTTTTTTTTTTATTGAAGATTTCCCTTACTTTTTATAACGGCAAGTGCTACAAGAGTACAAAAAAGTTTTTCAGATAGGCTTTGGAGGCTATGAGATGTTTTTTTTTTTAAATGTCAAATATGTAAAATATTGATTTTTCACATATTGGACCTACACGTTACCTTGTATCTTTAAGGTTTTCAAATAATAAACGTTATTTCATTGTTTCTCTTTCAGAAAACACTAATTTTTTTATAAGATAAAGGTGTTATAAGTTATACACACACATGCTTTCAAAAATTCTTTTTACCAAAAAAACATCAATAAATTAATAATTAATAATTGCTCATGTATCAATCAATGTTGAATTAATCAATGAACCATACCAATATTTTTGTAAGGACCTATTTAAACTTCTAATGGTGATCATGGTCACTTCATACAAAGAAAATAGTTAATATAGTACACTTGGGCGTGTGTTAAATTTTGTATTTTCTTATTTTAGATTATTTGACATTAAAATTTAAGACTTGGAGTTGATTTAAGCGTAAACGTATTGATTTCAAAAATTTCAATTAGTTTTGCATCCCTTTTTAGTTAAATAAAAAAAATACGAGTCATTTTCAATAAGTTTTAATATAACAAAACAACACAATCATACTTAGTATTACATTACAACAGAAATTTTGCTCAAAGAAAATACCAATCATTACAAGAAAAGTATAAAAATAAGAAAATATTTTTGTTGGGACTAAGATCAAATTTGATAAACAGGAATGTTTTTTGAATCACTAGAAATAAAAAAGAGGCTGAGATGCGACCCACACTTTCCATCCCGTCTGTCGATTTGTCTTTTTTTTACCAAATTTGCGTACTATTTTTTGTAGATTTTATTTTTTTTATGAAAAAACAGAATGTTGGATTTTTATAAAAAAAATTACTGAATATTGAAAACAATATTTTCTGTAAAATTAAATAAGTTTGAAGCCAATATTTTTAATTTTTGAAAAGCTATTTGAGTCGAAATTTACCAAGTACCAAGTTTTAGCATTGTTTTTTTTTAAGTTTTTTTTTTTGCAAAAAAAACTGTCAATTCGATTTTTCTCAAAATTTTATCGAATGTTGAAAACAATATTTCTTATAAGATAATATTAGTTTGAAGCCAATGTCTCAAAGTTTTAAAAACATACATATTTACGTCGAAAAACAATTTTTACCAATTTTTGTTGAATTTATTTTAGGTTTTTAATTTTTTGTAAAAAAAACTGTCAATTCGATTTTTTTTAAATTTTACTGAATGTTGACAACAATATTTTTTGAAAGATAAAAGCAGCCAATATCTCAAAGTTTTGAAAAGATATATGAGTCGAAAATCAATTTTTACCAACTTTGAGTAATGTTTTTTTTTAGGTTTTTATTTTTTATAAAAAAAACTGTCAATTAGATTTTTCTCAAAATTTTATCAGATGTCAAAAACATTATTCTTCGTTGCCCAAAATTATTTTGGAGATGAAATCATATTTTAGTCGTAAAATTTTCGAGGTGACAAATTTTTTTTCAGTTTTTTTTGATTTATAAAAAAAACCGTTTATTGGATTTTTTTCCAAAAATATACTACTTTTGTAACACGTTACAATATATAATTTAAAACTTAATTCAAGTCTCTAGCGTTTTTGGTTCGTGAGATATTTAGGTTTAACCAAAATTTTCACTTTTTTTTTTAAACTGCTATGGTAAAAAAACCACTCACGCAATTTTCTGCATCTTTCTGCCTTATTCTTTGTATAACAAAATTTATTTGAAGTCGATATCTCTACTGGTTCTTGAACTATGGACGACGAAAAAAACGTCGCGAACGTACGGACGTACGAACGTACATAGGTACACACGCACGCACAGACATTTTTCTAAAAATATTTTATTTCGACTCTAGGGACCTTGAAACGTCGAGAAATGTCAAAATTTTCAATTTGACAAATCGGACCTATTACAATAACTTCCTATGGGAAGTTAATATAAAAAAAACATTATCCTAGAACAAAATTTTGTTTAAGTACTGCAGTCAAAATGAACTCACAACTTACTAACAATTCTGAAACGAAGATAATTTTGATGTCCCTTAACTCCAGGCGACCTCCTGAATTACTTTGCTTATAAATTATATTGACATCATATTTATTTTTAACAAGATAGACTTTCGGTAATTGGAATTGTTTAAATATAATAATCCATCATTACAAATACAAAATGTTATTCTTTAAAAACCACATGAATTTTCAAGAAAATTCACAGATACATCTCTCATTTTTCCATACATTCTTATTTTATTGCTCTAGTCCTCTAGTTACATATTTTTAATAGTATAGTGTTTTCCAATAAGACGCTTAATTTTGATATTAAAACAACGAATAATTCTTAAGTGAAATTGATGGATATTTATTTCATTTAAAAAATAAAAACTTGCTTTAAAAAAATCAGTGAAATGACAGCAATGTCCAATTTACACATATATGTGGATTTATGTCCTCAATAATTTCATTTTGTAGTGAATTTTAACAATTTTAACGATTTGTTGAAACATGTATTGTTGCATTTTCAGTAATGGAGTAGATTTTACTGTCAAATGTTAAAAAAGAGGCTGGAATGCGACCCACACTGATAACTTCCCATCCCGTCTGTTGATTTGTCTTTCTTAAAAGTTTGTAGGTTTTCGTGTTTTGTTAAAAAAGTTGTCAGTTGAATTATTCTTAAAAAAAGATAAAAATTACCAACAAGATTTTAAGATTTTGCATATAACGAAATGGTTTGATTTCAAAATTTATTTCTGTTAACAAAATTCTGAGTTGAAAACCAATTTTTACCAATTTTAGTAGCATTTCTTAAAAATTTTTATTTCTTATATAAAAAAATACAAATTGGATGAATGAAATTAATTTAAAGTCAATGTCTTTTATTATTCACGAGATATCGAGAACCGAACATCAATTTTAACCAATATTTCGTACTATTTTTTTTCCATTTTATGTTTGTATGATAAAAGTTCTGACTGTTGGATTTTTATAAAAAATTTACTGAATGCCAAAACAATATTTTCTGTGATATAAAAATAGTTTGAAGACAATATTTTTAAATAATGAAAAGATATTTGATTTGATTCTCAAAATTTTAGTGAATGTTGAAAACAATATTTCTTATGAGATAAAATTAGTTTGAAGCCATAATCTCAAATTTTTGAAAAGATATTTGAGTCGAAAATTAATTTTTACCAACTTTTGTTAATTTTTTTTTTGTAAAAAAAAATTTCACTTCGATTTTTCTCAAAATTTTTCTGAATGTTGAAAACAATATATCTACAAAGTTAGTTTGACACCATAATCCCAAATATTTGAAAAGATATTTGAGTCGAAAATCAATTTTTACGAACTTTTAAAAATATTTGTTTTAGGTTCTTATTTGTTTTTAAACTGTCGATTCGATTTTTCTCAAAATTTTACCGGATGTTAAAAACTTTATTTTTCGTTGGACAAAATTATTTTGGAGAAAAATAATTTTTTGTTCGTAAAATTTTAGACTTGACAAATATTTTTTTTCAGTTTTTTGATTTATATAAAAAAAACGTTAATTGGATTTTTTTTTCCAAAAATACATTTGTTAGGTATCACGTTACAATGTATAATATAAAATTTAATTCAAGTCTCTAGCGTTATTGATTCGTGAGATATTTAGGGTTAAACAAAACTGTCACCTTTTTTTTTAAATTGCTATGGTGAAAGAACTGCCCATTCAATTTCTTTGAGAGTTCTTTCTGCATCTTTCTACATTATTATCTGAACAACAAAATTAATTTGAAGTCGATAAATCTACTGGTTCTTGAGCTATGGACGACGAAAAAAACATCGCGAACGGTCAGACGTATGGACGTCTATAAAAAAGCCTTCAAAACAAAAGTGTCAACAATCGTTAATTGACCATAAACCAATAAAATTGTATTTTAACAACACGCTTTGTTTTATCAACCACAAAAAAGAAAAAAAAAACTAGTTCTACATACGTAATCAAACAATTTTCAATCTCGACTTTGTGAGGTTCTTACTTAACAATTGGAGCAAAAAAGACTTGAACAAAATATGAAATTAACTCATTAATGCCTTTTTTGGACAAGTGATTATAACACTGGTCAACGACGACGATTATAACTAAATTACAATTCGGAAATATCAGTTAAATCAATAACAATTATATTTCAATTAGAACGAGATGATTTGTTTAACCATATGCCAGAGAAATTTTCAGTCACAATTAGAAAATCCATTTAAAAATAAGCTTTTATAGAGGAAGGCTGCTCTTGGTGCAATGAAAATCTTAACAAATCTTCTACTTTTAATAGTCATTACCTTAATAATTTATGTTTATGGAGATGTAAGTTGAGACAAAATTCATCCTTAAAAAAGAAAAATATTAAAATTTGTTATAAAATTGTATTTAGCCACGAAATTCGATGAGGGTCCTTAGAACACGTTGTATAGTTTTGGCTCCAACGGAAATTATTAATCCAAATTGTCGATCAGAGGTTGTCAATCGAACATATGCAGCGGGACATGTTTATTTGTTTGTAACAAAACCTTACTACAATGTAACAGTAAGTTTTTGAAATAAAGTTTTTTTTTTTTTTTACAAAAACACAAAACTAATAATTATTTTTGTATATTTGTATATTTTAAAATTCTCAAACGCAGCTTCATTTTCAATTGTTTAAAAAAACCGATGTTAAATACAGACCATTTTTAGTGAACGTCAAAGAAGATTATTGTTCATTTTTTAAGAAAAACCACGGAAGTATATACATGAGACTTATATACCAAATGTATGGACCATATTCAAATTTAAATCATTCTTGTCCATATGAAGTTTGTATAATATAATATTTTTCTTAGATTGATATTTAAATAATATATTTTTGATTTATTTTAGGGTGAGATTATAATCAAGGATTTTCCAATGGATGCTAGTATATTGCCATCGATTTGGCCAACTGGAGAGTATCGTTTTGATGCGCATATATATAATTTAGATGTTAAGAAAATAACAATGGAATTTACTTTTGAGCTCAAGGAATTAAGAAATAGACCAAAATTAAAGTAACTTATTAAAAGTGTGTTTTATTTCCGCTTGATAAAACTTAAATAAAAAAAAATAAAATAAAAAAAATGTAATAAAATAAAATAAAAATAAAATAAATGAAAATAAGAAATGAGATTAAATAACATAAAGCAAAATTAAAAAAAAAAGTATAAAATAAAAAAAATAAACAAAATCAAATATAATTACCCACAGTCTCAAAGAAAAAATTTTGAATGTATTTTTAATTGCATGAATTATTATTATTATTTAACAAATAAAAATTATTTCGTTACAAAAAATTGAAAATAGTAATAGTAATGTTTTAAAAAAATTATTCACACTTTAGGGAATTGAGCGCAAATTATAAATATAATTATAAAATCACACTCGATATTTGAAAGAATATTCGAAAATGTGTTGTATTAGAAATTAATAATAGCGATCTTAAATAAAAATAGTAGAGCAAAGTTAAAATGTGTTAAAATTAAAAACATTTGTAATGCAAATTTAAACACTTGACATTTTTGCAAATTCATAGAATATATTTGTCGCATTCAAAAGGAAATAAAATACTATTCGTAGTTCAAATCGTTGTTTTATTTTGCTTGGCAATACATTTTCGAACATCAATTTTATATGAAATTTATTTTGTTTTATCCATATTTTTTTGTATAATATATTAACTTGGGACATATACTTAGGAGCTTAATGGCAAGTATTGCCTTCATCAAAGATTTCGAACTCGAGATTTTAATTAAATATAACATAACGGTGCTAGAGAAGTCGAAAAAAAATTCAGTCCGTCTATCTGCCCACAACCCTGAAGCCCATAACATTGTTTCGATTGAATTCAAGCTTGGAAATAAAGGTTTTTCTTTTTTTTGTTAAGGCGAAAAATAACAGCAGTCCCTATAAATTTTTTTCGGTTTAAAGCCGATACGCGTCAGGCGTTTTTTTTCTTTTCTTTTTGTTAAGACGAAGAATAACAGTAGTCCCTATACAATGTATAGGTAGATACTTTTTTTTATTAAATTTTGTCTAACTTTTTTTTCTTCATTCACTTATTTTAACAAAAAAATATATTTTTATATTGCTCCAGAAGGTTACCCATCATCGAACGGTTTTTTTTTTTAAGTTTTATTCAGTTCTCAAGAACTAATAAACCGATTTCAACATTTTCTCTACAAGCTTTTATACTGTTTTAAAATGTTTTTTTATCATTTTAAATATATTACAAATTTTTTCGAAATTAATTGCATTCGAGGCACTATTTTCTGTAGTGATATTATGAGGTTGTAGTTAAGACATCCGTTTGCCCTGGATAAAGAAAATATAAGTTTACCTATCCTAGTAGATTTATCTAAGGCATTTGAAATGGTTGACCATTCGGTTTCATCCGAAAAACTTTTTTCAAACCTTAAATTTTTCTAATACTACAGTTAAACTTTTTCATTCATATTTAACAGGTCGCAAGAAGAGGCTTACAAGAGGCTTAAGTAAGTTGCAGGAGCACCAGCCCAGAGATGCTAGTTATACTAAATTTTTGGACGTAAATAAGTTTTGTAGATAACAGCCAGATCAGAAGGGGAGAAAAACTTCTTGCATCGCCTTAGAAAATCCAAACATCTTGCGGCATTTTTAACAACATCTCGCTTTAACGATACAAGACAGCATTGCGTTTTCGAAGCATTAAATTCCACGCGGTTTTTTAATCCCCATTGAACAATGCTGTTTAGGTCGGAATTTAATGAGCTTATCATATTTTGTCGTTGCAGTTCCACATCCGAAGAAGAGGGATGTGAGTCTGAAAACGAATATGAAAAGCTAAGAGTACTATCGTCAGCAAAACAATGTATTGGATTAAAAGTTGCAGACAGGAGATCATTAATAAAAATGAGAAAGAGTGTTGGAGATAAAACGGAGCCCTGGGGCACACCATCATTTATTTTGTGGTTTTCAGACTTTAATCCATCCAATTCTACTTGTATTGAACAATCCGAAAGGTAATTACTAATCCAATGAAGCAGGGATTCATGAAAACCGAAAGCACGCATTTTCGATAAGAGAGCCTGATGCCAAACCCTATCAAATGCTTTTGAAATATCAATTGCAATAATCTTACTTTCTCCAAAACGATGTAAAGATTTGCTCCACTGTTCGGTGAGATGAACCATGAGATCACCAATGGACCTATTGCTTCGAAAGCTGTACTGCCGGTCATTAAGAAGCTTTCGATCTTCAAGATATTTCTTGAGCTGATAATAATTAATCAGCGTTTCCATGACCTTGGAAAGAAAGGACGTAAGTGCAATCGTTCGGTAATTAGAGGGTGAGGAAGATTCGCCTTTTTTGGGGATGGGCTGGACAAATGCAGTTTTTCATCCTCTCGGAACGAGACCTGAGGAGTAGGACAGATGAAAAAGCTTACGCAGTGGTTTTGCCAGCGTTGAAGAACAACTCTTCAGAACAATTGCGGGGATACTATTCGGACCAGCGGATTTATGTATGTTAAAATATTTTAGAACTCTCGCCACAATATGAGTGCGAAAAAGATTGGTCCCATAGAATCACTAACTCGCTCAAGTACAGGCGGGGTCATAACGTAGAATTGGCGGCGAACTGTCTAGAAAAGAGATTAGCTTTCTCTAAAGAGCTAACAAAAGGAGTGTCTTTGACAACGAGCGTAGGAACCGATGAAGAGGAAGAATTCCTCATGTTTTTTACAAATGTTGTACCGAACAACGTTCTCTCTAATCTTCTTCCTAACTCACGTGGTTTACCACAGGGCTCAATACTCGGTCCGCTTTTATTTTGTGTATATGTTAATATTTTGCTGTCCCTTGTTAAATATTGTTTTATAAAAATGTATGCCAACGACGACGTTCAGTTATATCAGTTTCCATTGTCATATCGAAAAATGTTATCATATTTTTCACCTGTAGTAGTTTTTAACCGTATAAAGGATGCTACAAGACTAAAGAAAAACATTACAAATTATTACTTCCTGCTTTGAAAGTATCTTTCGTTCAAATACTGTTGTAATTCCTAAGTTTAATGTATCTTTCTCCTTTCTTTATTATTTTATGTCTTTATTGTTTTCTTTATAATAATCTTTTCTTCTTATAAATGTTTTTTTTTTTTAATTTCTAAATTAATTCAATTATTTAATTTTTTATTTTTTTTAACTGGTTCTACAAAACTCTTAAAATTTGTATTCTTATTTAGCCTTTGAATATCATCATAATAATGTAAAAAAATGTTAGCTTTCAAACCTTGTTATTTTATAAGATTATGTATCTTAATGTATATAAGCACTTCACGAATAAAATAAAATTGAAATTAAAACAAAACACAATTCAAAACAAAAAAAAAATGTTTTAAAGCCATATATATATCTCAGGAGCAAATAATGCTATCGACTTCAGTTAAATTTTATTTTTCACATAATTTAGTAATACACAATATTGGTATGAATTTTAAATTTATTTAACAAATATTTTGTATTCATGTACTTTTGCAAATTAATATATCATTTCTGCCCACAAGTAATTGATTCTTACCAAAAGCAAAAACCCACAAAAAAGAAAAATTTGAAAATGTCTGCAAAATGTACGATTTCGTCAAAGTTCTATAACATGCTTTTTTTATATTATCTTTTGAAGTATGTGAAACCACCCTTTTCCACATATTCCCAAACTTTAATAATTTGTAAAAAGAGCAATCAATTAATCATCTTGTTATGTACAATTGATAACAAGCTTCTAAAAACCCCTTATAAAAATAATAAATAAACCTAGGCTTGTCGAAAAGGTTCCAACAAATTTTAGTTTTTGATTGAAAAAATGTTTGCTTCAAAAATATAGAAGATCTGGCAGTCAAAATAAAACAAATATTTGCAATTAGATTTTAGTTTTACATAACATTTTAAAGATTTCATCGTTTTGTTATTAATATCTTTCAATTGATTTTTTTTATCTTTACTATAGTTATTTACAGGGGCCCAGGGCCCCGCAATTATGTGGTCCACGAATCCACATCTGAATCCGTAAATTTGAATATTTGGCTGACACAATCTTAACATTTCTGGAAAATCATGATATTTCAATAGAGGATTGTAGAGGACAAAGCTATGATAATGCGTCTAATATGTCAGGAAAATATTCTGGTTTGCAAGCAAGATTAAAGAAGAAGTGCGAATTTGCTACCTTTGTACCTTGTGCAGCACATTCTCTTAACTTAGTAGGCCTTCATGCGGCTGGTTGTGTGCAGGAAGCAACAAGTTTCTTTCAAGTGGTTGAAAACATATACAACTTTTTTTCTGCTTCTACCCATCGCTGGAATAAATGGAATGGATTATTAGGTTCACATAGAGTTCTTAAAAGCCTTTCTGAAACAATATGGTCTGCACGAGCTGATGCAGTTAACGTTCTCCATCATGCTTATAAGCAAATTACTGAAGCCTTGACATCTATCTCTAGAGATCCAGAGCAATCTACAGACACAAAAAGCGAAGCGCTAAGCCTGTCTAAGAAAATGTCAAAACTAGAGTTCCTCATTTTATCAGAAATTTGGAGCACAATATTAGAAAGAATTCATAAAACCAGCAAGAGCTTTCAAAAAGAAACAATAACGATTGACGTTGCTGCCAATTTGCTTTGTTCACTATGTTCTTCAATAAATGATCTAATGCCAAAATTCAGAATCCGGATGCTAATTATAAAGACTTAATGCAACGAAAAATAGTACAAAGTTCGCGTGCCACATATTTTGATGGTCCTGTACCATCCGTCCAGCTAATTGGAAAAGAAAGAAAAGTTTAAAATATCAACATTTTTTCCAATTGTTGAGACTATTATACTTTGCAATTAAAAATACGATCCAATTGCTATCAAGAAATTAAAGCATTGTTTGGCTTTTTTTGTCGATTGCAATATTTGACTTCAGTGGAGTTGCAAAATTCTTGCGAACAGATTTCAAAAAAAAAGAAGATCTTATTACAATATCAAAATTGTACAGTCTAATTACAGTGGATGAAATTGGGAACACATTTCCAAATGTAGAAACTGCCATTAGAATTTTTGTACCTTTGATGGTTTCAAACTGCAGTGGAGAGCGTTCATTTTCGAAATTGAACCGGATAAAAAGTGAACTTCGAAGCAGAATGCTACAAGATAGACTAAACAGCTTGTCAATTTTATCAATTAAAATTGAATTACTGCAGGAAATTGAATTTGATGACTTAATTCATTTTGCAACTGACAAAGTCAGAAAAGTATGCCTGCAATAATATTTTATTGTATACTTAAACTTACATATACACATATCTTAACTTATAAGACAGCAGATTCCAAAACAATGGAAACAAGCTACAATTACGCTTATCCACAAAAAAGGAAATAAAGATGACATAAATAACTACAGACCAATAAGCAACATTTCTATGATATATAAACTGTTCTCCAAAGTAATGTATACAAAAATTAAGGACACATTAAACAGAAATCAGCCAAGAGAACAAGCAGGATTCCGAGAAGGTTTTTCAACAACAGACCATCTACAAACAATGAACCAACTCATTGAAAAAACTAACGAATTTGAAAAACCTTTGTATCTTTTATATATTGACTTCAGTAAAGCATTTGACTCAGTAGAACATGACGAAATATGGACAGCGCTGACAAACCTATCTTTATAAGGACGTTGAAAAATATATATACAGAGAGCGTGGCGAAAATATTCTCTGCCGTACTGGAAGAAATATTCAAGAAACTAAACTGGGACAATAGATATGGAATAAATATTTGGGGACAATATTTGAGCAACTATAGATTCGCTGATGACATAGTTCTCATTTCATCAACTTCCGGATAAATACAAAATATGCTTATCGAATTGACAAATGAATGCAAGAAAGTTGGACTTCATATCAATAAGTCAAAAACTAAGATAATGACTAACCAGATTAAAGATGACATAATGCTGGATAACGAACACATAGAATATGTAGAAGACTATACTTATCTAGGACAGACTAAGTCATTCATTAACCAAGACAAAAAAGAAGTTTCTAGACGCATTACCAATAGTTGGAAACAATTTTGGAGTCTAAAACAAATATTACAATCAAATCTAAGGGACGAAACACGAAAATATATACTAGACTCTGCTATTCTACCTGTTATGACGTATGGGTTACAGACTATATCCTTGACTTCAAGTTTACTTGACAAAATAAGAATATGCCAAACCAAGATGGAAAGAAAGCTACTTAACCTACGAATTAGCCAGAGAGTGAGAAATAGAGAAATAAGACGAAGAACTGGTTTAACGGACGTGGTTGAACGAGCAAAACTCCTTAAATGGAATTGGGTAGGACATATATCTAGAATACAGGACCAAAGATGGACAAAAATCATTACAAAATGGATACCACCAGAAAGCAGAAGACCAATTGGACGACCGAAGAAAAGATGGGCAGACGATTTGCTTAAAGAAAGACAAAGTTGGTACAATGACGCAAAATATAGAGATCTTTGGGCAACATTGGGGGAGGCTTATGCCAGGTCATAGAATTTCGACACGCATCCATTTAGTTATTCAAACTTTGCTCACATATTAAAGTTGATTAAAAAAAAAAAAAATTATGTCAATTTTATAATTTTATATAGTAATAATTTCCAAAGAAACAGAAAATGTAAACAAAAATGTAAATAAATATTGCTTATAATAATAATACATATATCTAAAAAAAAAAACAATTCAAAACAAATATAAAGAAATAAACTTACATAAAATTAAAAAAAAAAATGAATAAAAACATTAGAAATCAACCAAAAAAAAATACAAATTATCAAAAATCAACTATAAAGAAAAATGTTGAACTATTCAAGGTAAATTAAAAAAAAAAAAAAGTATACAAAAAATATCTGTTTTATGTTTTTGTTAAGTTCTTTTTAAAAAGTTAAAAATATTTAAAAAAAAAACACAAATTCATTTTAAAATGATTTTTTTAACCTAAAGAATTAAAAAAAAAACAATATATTATACCTACTCCTTTTTTCATCGTCCATAGCACAAGAACCAGAATAGATATCGACTTCAAATAAATTTTGTTATACAGATAATAAGGCAGAAAGATGCAGAAAAGAAAATTGTGTGGGTGTTTTTTTTTACCATAGCAGTTTAAAAAATAGGTGACAATTTTGGTTAACCCTAAATATCTTAGGAACCAAAAACGCTAGAGACTTGAATTAAATTTTATATTATATAATGTAACGTCATACAAAACAAATACATTTTTGAGAAAATTAACATTTTAACATTTTGAGAAAAATCGAATTGACATTTTTTTTATAAAAAATAAAAACCTAAAAAAACATTACTCAAAGTTGGTAAAAATTGAATTTTGACTCAAATATCTTTTCAAAAATTTGAGATTTTGGCTTTCAACTTATTTTAATTTATAAGAAATATTTATTTTAACATTCTGAAAAATGTTGAGAAAAATCGAATTGACAGTTTTTTTACAAAAAATAAAAACCTAAACAAAAAAATAAATAAAAGTTGGTAAAATTTGATTTTCGACTCAAATGCCTTTTCTAAAAACTAAAAAATGTCTTTTCTAAAAAGTTAAAACTAAAAAAATTCAAATTTTTAAGAATAATTCAACTAACAAGTTTTTTAACCCAACACGAAAACCTACAAACTTTTAAGCAAGACAAATCGACAGACGGGATGGGAAGTGTTGGTCGCATATCAGCCTCTTTTTCTTTTTAAAATATTCTAGTTGGAAAATTATTTCGAGATATCGGAAAAATGAAAATAATTAAAATAAGGATTCCATAGAAAATTAAACGAATTAATAACTATAAACTCGATTTTGCTGAATGTGGAAAAAATAACTAAAAAGTTAAAGTAAAAATTTAACTTGGAAAATATATTGAATTAACTTTTTTAAGTTGGAATTAGGAATGTAAATAGGAATCTTTATTTATGTAAACTGAATGTGGATAAATGTAAATTATTTTTTTTTAGAACCACTCTTCCACCTAGCAACCTTTTTGATCCTTTAATAACAATATTAACAAATTGCTGATGAATGTTTTCGTTTAATTGATTTAAAATAAGTGTTTATGACGAGGAATCACTTCTTTATTGCTTAATTCTTAAATCAAAATTAATATTGAACGAATTTAGTTTCTCAATCCTGGTGTAAAATATGTGAGAAACTTAAGTACACCCCCACTAAATCACACCAATATTTGATTTCAATATTCGAATTTCCTTCTATTTTTTTCTCATTGTTGTCTGATTTCTTTAATGTCAAAGTAAAGTTGAATTGTAAGTAATTTGCCATAGTTCTTTTCATATGCCAACAAATCCAAACGATAACTTCCAGGTGGCCAAAATTTAGGCAATTTATCTCTTGAAATAGGCAAATCCTTTAAATAGCCATATCCCTGTTTAGAAATAGAAAAACTCATTATCATTGTGTTTTTAAGATTAAAAACCTTGTTTTCTTAAAAAAATATAAACTTACATAATACGGACAAGTATGATTCATATTTGTATAAGGCATATAGATTGGAGCTACCAATCTCATGTAAGCGCCTCCCTTGTTCTTAGAAAAATAATCACAATAATTCTCAGTGACGTTAACAAGAAAAGGTCGATAGTTTATTTCGGATTTCTTAAAAAGTTGTGCATTTATCTTAAATTTAAATAAAAAACAATATTTTTTTTTAAAAGAAGTAATGAGCCAAGTGTGATAATCTTACGAATAAATTTGACACATTTCGTATGATATAACCGTTTATATTGACAGTTGTCGTCGTACGATTTAAGAGTTTAACCGAACAACTTATGTTCTGTATTGTTTTCGGGTCATGAACAATGCAATTATTTTTTGAAAACTTAACTGTTATAGTCGCCTGAAAGAAAAAATACAAATTTTCAATATTGCACATTTAAGGTTCTTAGATTTAAATTTTTAACAGTAAAAATAAAACAAAAATTACTTTGACATAAAAAAATAAACCAAGTATTGCGATAAAAATTAAAACTCTTTTGCAGATATTCATGTTTTGAATGGTTGTTGGAACATCACTAATATGAGAATCTTTTGCAATAATGAATTTAAGGGCTATTTAATATCAATAATATACGAATTAATTAAAAGCTCTATAGAATTATCATATGTGTTGATCAACATAAAAAAAAAATAATAATAATTAATTGTGTTTTACTTAACATTAAATCCGTAGTTTATCAGTTGGCAATATTTTACTGATTGAATTTTAATAACATTGAAATTAAAAGGAATTTTAAATGTATTGGATGGACATATATGCAACTACAATTTACATATGTACATACTAACAAAGGTGGTTTTTAAGTAGAAAACGCTTTAGTTATTATCTATAATCATCCAAATTAAAAATTGTATGTACATATATGCTATATGTAGGTGCGATTAGTCCTGATATTGGCTCATACACGGAAGAGGAGATTTTAATACTCATCAGTTATGTGTAAGTTTTTATGCGGTCCATGTGTTGAAACTGCATGGGTCACAATACTGTATTAAAAGTACTGTTATTCAAAATTATGTTTTGCTCAAAATTCAACTTAATTAAATTAGAAAAGGTTAAATGTTGTACTTCAAAAGTCTGTTAAAAAATCGCTTCGATATGGTTGAAAATTGCAAACTTACCAAAATGATTTTCACTGAAAACATTTTATTATATTTTTCATCAAACCATTTTAAAGTAATAATTTTTTAAAACAAAAATTTTTGTTAGTTATTGATAAGCTTTTTTTAGAGTAAATTTTGAGTTAACGAATTTTGAAATGCAGTATTTCAAATGTGCATTATTTTAAAATACAGAATTTAAGACACACAACCTTGTTTCTAATTTGAAACGATTTTTAAAGCGTTTTCCTAAAAGCTATATGGACCTATGTACAGTTCTTAGAGCAATACAAAAATTTGGGGAGGGGTAGAAAGTTTAAATAATTAGGAATTTCTCGCTTGAAAGCTAATGTTTTTCTTTTAAGTTGTAGCTCATGTTGTTTCAAATTTGTTTATTCAATTTTTTTTTTTTAAATTGGTTATATTTGGAAAATAATTTTTGTTAAAAGAAACTATTTTTAGAGTGGTGAATAAATAATTTGTTCATAATTTTGTTTATGAATACTTCCAAAAAGTTAATTTTCATCAATAAATAATCAATTATTTATTTTTCTTGCCTAAGAACAATCAAATTATAATAACTTTTATTTAATAAACTAATTTCGCCAAATTTTACTGATTTCTATTTTAGGAAGGTGATGAACGAGTTTTTGATAGAGGATTTGCAGTACAACCTTCGTTTTTAAAGTAGAATTTTTCACTCAAGACAAATTCTATAAAACTATTTGCTAAGGACTAAAAAATGTTTCTGTTCTAAATGTCTTACGTGCATAGGATCATTTAAAATTACCCTTAAAATATATGCCTTCATATGCTTAGATTGTTAAATAGTGTGTGAACATATAAAGATTACAGTCATAAATTTCTAAAATGCAAAGTTATGTTTCCTGTCTTGATATCCTAAAACGACAGATGACCCGCGGTCTTCCTCTATTGCGCTTTCATGTGGGTGTGAATTCGAAAACTTTCCGAGCCGGATCATTGGTTTCCATAAGCTCTACGTGACTCAGCCATCTCAGTCGTTGGACTTTTATCCTTCTGGCTTAGTATACGTGGTTGTACAGCCCGTATAGCTCGTCGTTCCATCTTCTCCTCCACTCATCTTCTATGCATAAGGGACCGATCTTCTGTCTCTCAAAACGACCCAAGGTACTTTTATCCGCTTTTGTCATAGTCCATCCTTCTACACCGTATAGCAGGACGGGGATTATGAGGAACTTACTCGTATATAGCGACACTTTGGTCGCTCAACAACTCAATTGCTTTCCTTGCCCAAAGAAACAGAAGTTAGCAAGAGTAATTCCTTGTTTGATCTTATCACTTGCGTTGTTTTCTGTGTTCATAGCGGAGCAAGTCCTTAACTACTTCAAAGTTACGTCTGTCGATGGTGACGTTTTGACCGAGGTGTGCGTCGGTGTTGTAGGTCCTTTCTTGATCACAGCATGTACTTTGTTTGGCCCTCATTAACAGTTAGACCCATGTTTGTCGTCTCTGCCTCAATACTCACAAAAGCCCATCAGCAACATCACTCGGAGTTCTTCCGAGTATGTCAATGTCATCAGCATATGCTAGTTATTGGACAGACTTTAGAAAGATAGTGCTTCTATTTTTGACGTGGGTGCTCTGCACTATTCTTCAAAGAAAGGACGATGTTAAAGAAATCGCATGACAGCGCATCACTTTGGCTAAAGCCTTTTTTAACATCGAAAGGTTTTGTTAAGTTGTGTCCAACCTTAATGAAGCAGCGCGAATTCTCCATGGTCATCCAGCACAAACGGACGAGTTTGGGAGATGGTAGGTGTCAATTTGATGTTCTAGGGTTTTAACATTTTATTTTCGTAAAAAAAATCATGATATTTCGAGATATTGAATTTTGGAAAAAAAAATAAATTTTGTGTATTTTGTTCTGTTTATCTTATTGTATTATTCGAAGGAATCCTAGGATCCAATAAGACTTTTGTGTTTTATAAACAATAAAAGAACCCAAAAAAGTTATTTTATTTCTTGATTTCTTGTATGTATTTATTAAAATCATTTAATGAATTTTAAGTTTTGTGCGAATAAGACCTTTCAATGATATCAACAGTTTATCAAACGTATTTAAGGATTTAACATGTATACTGGCCAAATAAAATATATATACATTGAAATAAAACTAATAATTAATTTGCGATAAACATTCAATTGACTTTTTTTTATTTGTCATAAGACCAAACCATTTTTTCAGGTCTAACCCATTCAACGGTCAAATTTAAAATGGAAATATTTTTGTATTGAATTTTTTTTGTTAGCTTTTATTTTCCAATTATAAATCAATTTTGTTAACATTTATTTTAAGCATAATTAAAATTAATCTGTTTAAATAGGTGAAACTATCAAATAAGCGATCAGAGTTTGTTAGGAATTATTAGGAAATTGAAATTTAATAACAGCAATGTTAATAATACATAAATTAGTATTTATGGTAAGACTGCCTGGTCGTCATTAAAAAAAAAAATTAATACGTTAAATAATTTCAAGAATAGCGTATAGATGCTTGCTAAATTCTAACTTTTTAAACTCATATAATAATCATTCAAGTGGTCAAAATATCAAACTCATGGAAATATGACCACAATATTTTTTTTTTCTAATCTAACTTTGTGAAATGTAGAATGGCAGACTAAAACTTAATGAAACTTATATTAGTTAAGAGATGGATAAAACGATGAAATTCTAGGATCCGAAGTTTAATGATTCAGATTTGTTGATGAAGTAACCTTTTGATAGGAGAATCCAAGAAGGATGTTTTTTTTCGTTGCAAATTCCAGTTTTAAAGTTCGTGAAATAAAAAGTTAATGAAAATTATAAGAATCTTAAATATGTCCAAGTTTTTGGTATAAGCCTAGAAAATCACTGGTCATCGAAATAATTAAACACTACCAACAGAAATTTTGTACCTAAATAAAAATAAATAAATTGTAATGTTTATTACGATTCAAACGTTGCGTTAATTTTAGGATATCTTGGCATCTACATCTACAGGCTTAATTTTACGGGATAATTTGTTTACATTATTAAACTTTTAATATTAATCCCCTTTAATACTTTTCATGAAATAGCTTTTCAGGTTGCAGTATTTGAACAAAATCTTACAATCCAAAAAGTCTATTTGAAAATATTTCCTGCATTAAAAAAATGTACCTGCAAAAATAGTTTATTTTCAAAAACTAAATGTCATTCGATTTTTCAAAAAAAAAAACTAAATTTTTCAATTTTTTCGTTTGAAAATCGTTAGAGCTGGTTTTTCAAATTAATATTTTTCAGTTTTCGTTTAAAAATGTTTTTAGTATGCAGTTATTTCCAGCTAATTTATTATTATTATTTAAAAAGCCAAATTAAAAAAAAAAAATTGAAAAAATTGTCAAGCAAATCTATCGGTTCGTTTTTGAGAAAATTCGAATTGCCAATTATTGGTCAAATAATTTGTATGCGGACTACTTATATTTTAAGTTTTAAAAAAATGAAAAAATAACTAACGCGGTTCGGCTGAGAACCTTAATTTTCTAGTTTAAAATCAGTTGACCCAATGGTTTGAGCTGTAGGGGCGAGGACAGACAATGTACACATTGGCTTCGATATTTTGGCCAGAAAACACCCGAAGGAAGGTATGTTGAGGTATTTGCTGAGTTAAATGAATTAACTCAGCTTGTCGATGAGCCAACTCGAATCCTCGAGACGTTGCAGGTCAAATCCGCCATCACCTTAGACTTGTTTCTCACCTCTGAATCTAATAAATACACAATTGGTGTATTACCTCCTCTAGGCACATCACACCATTGTATCGACCTGCAAAATTCTCATGTCAAAAAAAACCAGTTAAAAAGAAACTCATAGAGAACCGCTTGGCAATATGAGAAAGCCAACTGCACTCACATCCCTTATTTTCAAAATCATGGAAACGCTGATTAATTATCAGCTTAAAAAATATCTCGAGGAACGGAAGCTTCTTAATGACCGACAGTATTGCTTTCGTAGCAATAGGTTCACTGGTGATTTCATGCTTTATCTGACCGAAAAGTGAAACAAATTTGTACATCGTTTTGGAGAAAGTAATATTAATGCACAAAGGCATTTGATAGAGTTTGGCACCAAGTTTTCTTATCGAAAATGAGTGCTTTTGGTATTGATGAATCTCTTCTTCGTTGGATTAGAAATTACATTTATAACCTTTAAATATAAGTTGTATTGGATGGTTTTAAGTCTGAAATTCATAAAATAAATGATGGTGTCCTCCAGGGCTTCGTTTTGCCTCCGACTCCCTTCCTTATCTTCATAAATGATCTCTTGTCTGCCTCTTCTAATTAATTAATCTGTTTTTCTGACTACATACCCTTAGAATCTGTTCACCGAAAAAAATTTGTTTTGATTCAACTAATCTAAAAGTCCTTTAAAAATGATTTTAACTAAACTGAAAATCCTGCCAAATTTTGTTCTAATTTTGAGTAAATTCATTTAAATTCAATAAAATTAAGTAAAATATTTTGATTTAACTAATCTAAAAGTCCTTAATCTACTACAATTACAAAATAATAATAATAATTATGTTTTAATATGTTAAATTACTTAATTATGATATATGTAGGTATGTATAAACAGGAATGCCCCTCAGGGAGACGACGGTCCATGTCATGTCTTTAACATTTATTCATGTATCTATCTATCTATCTATCAGTACCCACAGCTTTTCATATTCGTTTCTAGATTCACATTCTTGTCCGTCGGATGTGAAACTTAAACGGCAGCGTATGATAAGTTCAATAAATTCTGATCTTGACAGCCAATGGGAAATCAAAAACCGTGTGGAATTTAATGCTTCGAAAACTCAATGCTGTCGTTAAACCGTGATCATTAGATATTGCTAAAAATGCTGCAAGCTGCTTAGGATTTCTCTGAGGGTACAAGAAATGTTCCACCCATTCTGATATGTCTGTAATTTACAAAGCCTTAATCCGTCCAAAGCTTGAATATACTTCGCATATCGGAACAGGTGCTACTAAAACAAGTTTAAATCTCTTGGATAGAATAAAAGAAAGGGTTTTTAAAATGAAAGGCGATAGAACTATATCTGAAACATTTACATCGATAGAATGCCTAAATGTTTCATGCCTTTCGGTGTTTAATCGATATTTTTACAAATCTGTCGAATAAGCCAGTTGTATTCCACCGCTTAAACGATTCAGCCGTAATACTCGCACTTCCAGGAATGCTCATCAGCTTACCCTTGAGCTCAATTTCGGGCGTACTGTCAAGTATAGAGATTCTTTCTTAAATCGCACATCGAGAATGTGGAATGCTTTGGCCAACTCTGTGTTTCATTCCCATTTTGATGTTCAGAACTTTTAGACAAATGTGCTTCGGTATCCACTCTTAAATCCTTCCCTATTTTCTTAACGTTCGCACTGCGTTTAGATATAAACATATAAAGAGTACTAACAACCACTTGAGTGTCTGTAAATTATAAAAAAAAAATGTCGCAAGTACAAAGTTTTTACATTTTTATTAATTAATTTAATAATTAGATAAATATTTTTCTTGAATATTTTTTGAACTGTGAACCGCTACTTCTTAATGCAGAATTTATGAAATATTTTTAATTTTTAGTAATCCTAAATCTTGAATTAACAACTATTCAAACATTCTTGTACAAAAAATAACATTTTTTAAATTTTTCAAAAATAATAAAACTTAAAAATTACTCAGTTGATATTATGTAAATATAAAGAAATATGTTGCAAAAAAAAATATACATACACAATACTTTTGATTTGAGTTCTTAGCCACACAGGTAAAAACAAACAATAAAAAATAATTTAGAAACTAGATTCTGTATTAATTTTCAAAATTTATTATTAACTAGCGGCCCGTCCCGGCTTCGCACGGGTAGACATAAATAGGTACATATATTTAAGTTATAAGCATGCTAATTAAAACGACCATGAATCACTAAATTAGAAAACAATTTTTTGTCCTATCATTAATACTCTCCGCAACGTATGCGATGAAAGACATTTTATGGCTAATTTTTTTACACCTTCGGTTAGTTTTAATAGGAATTTCTAAAGATTTCTATAGTAATCTAGTACTAAATATAGCTTTTACCCGCGACTTCGTCCGCATTAGATAGTTTTTTTGGATAGTGGTCGAATAAATCTTTCACCTTTAACGAGCTTATCATGTTTTGTCGTTGGAGTTTCACATCCGAAGAAGAGGGATGTGATTCTGAAAAACTAAGAGTACTATCGTCAGCGAAACAATGTATTGGATTAGAAGTTGCAGACAGGAGATCATTAATAAAAATGAGAAAGAGTGTTGGAGATAAAATGGAGCCCTGGGGCACACTAGCATTTATTTTTGGCTTTCAGACTTGAATCCATCCAATACTACTTATATTAAACAATCCGAAAGATAATTACTAATCCAATGAAAAAGAGATTCATGAATTGTAGTACGCATTCATTTTTCGAAAAATTATGGATTATGATTCAAGGACTTCTGAAAGGTAGATATTTTTTATAAAAACATTGAATTTATTAAATCAGAATCATTAAAATTAAAACATTCACATAATAGTCCAGCAGCTTTATCATTTGAATAGAAGTTATTTGAAAAGTATTAAAAATATAAAAACGGGTTTGAACTGACAATGAAGAAAATACATTTAACTTGGAATCGTAGAGTGTATTTATTGTGAAGAAACTAATCCATCAGGGTTAAAATCAGGAATTTTCTGACATGTTGCATTCAGACTTCGAGGGTGAAAACTTGGATAACTTATAAAACCAACGTCATAAACACCTAACAAAAAACAAATGGATCTACCGGATTTACGGAAACGTCTCTTTTTGTACAGATACAAGACTACTTGAATACAAAATAATGGGTGATTCTTTTGAGGTTAGGATTTTCATGCATTAGTATTTGACAGATCACGCGGGATTTCAGACATGGTGTCAAAGAGAAAGATGCTCAGTATGCTTTGACATTTCTTCATGAATAGACTTACTAACGAGCAACGCTTGCAAATCATTGAATTTTATTACCAAAATCAGTGTTCGGTTCGAAATTTGTTTCGCGCTTTACGTCCGATGAGCGATGAGGCTCATTTCTGGTTGAATGGCTACGTAAATAAGCAAAATTGCCGCATTTGGAGTGAAGAGCAACCAGAAGCCGTTCAAGAACTGCCCATGCATACCGAAAAATGCACTGTTTGGTGTGGTTTGCACGCTGGTGGAATCATTGGTCCGTATTTTTTCAAAGATGCTGTTGGACGCAACGTTACGGTGAATGGCGATCGCTATCGTTCAATGCTAACAAACTTTTTGTTGCCAAAAATGGAAGAACTGAACTTGGTTGACATGTGGTTTCAACAAGATGGCACTACATGCCACACAGCTCGCGATTCTATGGCCATTTTGAGGGAAAACTTCGGAGAACAATTCATCTCAAGGAATGGACCGGTAAGTTGGCCACCAAGATCATGCGATTTGACGCCTTTAGACTATTTTTTGTGGGGCTACGTCAAGTCTAAAGTCTACACAAATAAGCCAGCAACTATTCCAGCTTTGGAAGACAACATTTCCGAAGAAATTCGGGCTATTCCGGCCGAAATGCTCGAAAAAGTTACCCAAAATTGGACTTTCCGAATGGACCACCTAAGACGCAGCCGCGGTCAATATTTAAATGAAATTATCTTCAAAAAGTAAAGGTCATGGACCAATCTAGCGTTTCAAATAAAGAATCGATGAGATTTTGCAAATTGTATGCGTTTTTTTTTTAAAAAAAAGTTCTCAAGCTCTTAAAAAATCACCCGATATTATAGTATAGATGTAATTGTTTCCAATTTTTACAAAAATTAAAATACGTTTTTAGATTTTGCTTTTTAGTGTTTAATCAATAATTTACAATAACATTGATTACTGAAAAAATGGTAATCAATAACATACAAAAAAATTATAATTTTTCTGTTTTTTTTTTAACTTTGAGATTTAAAATAGTTTTTTCTAATTCTATAGAAAAAGCAACATTTTTTAAAAAGTTACTGGAAGAATGGATTTCTTTTTTTTGAAAAAATTTAAATTACAATAATTGTAAGTATTCTGTTAATTTCCAATCTTTGATTTTGTATGTCAACTAATTATTCTGAAAAATTACCCCCTCCCCCCCCCTTTACGATATAGACCTATCATCAAATACTAATTTTTATCTTCTTTTGACTCATTCTTCTCACTCCAGAATTATGGTAGATATACCCTATGGCAAGTTATCTATTTTTGTTATTTTGGTATTAATTCTTCAATTTTTTGTAAAAAAAATGGTATTTTAGCTAATTTTGGGAACAACTGTATTCTGAAAATCGTTACATCTATAGACAAAACTTTAGGCTCAAATTGTAGTTAATAGATTTGTCTTAAAATCTGTGAATATGATTGTATTCGAAAATTCTCTGGATAAAAAATAACAGTAAGAGAAAAAAGCGTGAAATTTTCGTGTTTTTTCTCATTTTTGGACATCTTGTGTTCAGCGCTCGAGTTTGAAAGATTTGATTTATTAATTAAGCTTACGTTTCGAGTCCACGCCCACAGGGCAGTGCAGTAGAAGAAGACTGCGGATCAGCTGGCGTGCACAAGTGGAAAGTGAAGTCATCCAAATTGGAGTGCGCAGCAACTGGCAACATCTAGCTTAGCTAGGGACCGATCTAGGTAGAGAGGTTTGTTGGGTGAGGCCCTAGTTCACACAGGATTGTAGAGCCACCTTAAGTAAGTAAGTAACGTTATTGAAAAGTAACAAAACATCAGAACTATCATTCTTAAAGTATGCCACACAAGAAATGTACGGTCCATAGGTAGGTATATTTGATCTTATAAAGATGGTTCAAAAATCGAAATTCTAATGATCCAGAAGTTAAGGGCTCTTTTAGTGTTAAAAAAATATTCTAAGCACAAAAATATCTCCCCTTCCATCTTTTGGTGTTTCCAGCTTGATGCGAAGTTGGAAATCCCACACAACAAATATCAATAGAAAAATCATATAGCTGGTTGAAGCCTTGTAGCCTTCAATTTGACCTTTTAGATTGAGTCAAAAACATTTAAATTTTGGAGGCTTTTGAAAACCAAGAATTTAAAACCAAACTTAGGTTTTATAACAAGCTGGGAACACCAAAAGTTTAAGAATTAAGATATTTGAACGACATTGCTGTTAACACAAACTGTAGTTATTTATATTTAGCTTTAAGATCTTGGAAGGTAATTTTATCTGTTCAAACAACAGATAAAAGAGCCATTATCGGCTCCTGATAATTCCGAAGAAACTTATTTTTGAAAAAAAAAAATGCCTAGAAGAAGATTGCCCTTTAAAAAAGATGATTTCAAAACTGGGTTGATCATATTTGTTTGAAAAAGTAATAAATACTATGAGCTAGCGTGAGAAATTAAACTTCAGGCTCTTTATTTGGATTTTTTTTTTCAAAATTAAATCTTGGATAATTGCTTCTGGCAAAATTACCAGAACCATTCATTTAAGTATTTTAACATTCATCGTTAATATCGTAGAATATAATAATTTTGCAAAATAAAAAAGTTCAAACTGCGAAAAGAAAAAGAAAAAAAATTATTGCAAAATGTAAATCAGGCTAAGACCATAATAAAGTTTGAACAAAGTTTTCAACATTTGGGTTTTAGACTCTAAATGAGTCTCATAAGTTCCTCACAAGGAATGGAGAGTCTTATATTAATTTTAACCATGTTTCAAGTCAATGTCATATTAATTTTAATCGATACTTTATTAATTAACCAGCTCGTTGTTCCTTTACTTCAAAATAAACATCCGTAGTAAGCAGTTTCTTACTAGGTCCTTCTAAATATGTAAGTTTAAGCATATAGATTCCAACTGGCCAAAACTCTGGTAATTTGTCGTCATCAATTGGTAAATTTTTAATATAGTGGTAACCCTGTTAAAAATTAAAACAAAATTACAAAATATGGTTCTAAAAAAAAAGATGATAACTCACATAGTAAGGACACTTATGGTTAATATTTGTGAATGGCGTTACCATGGGCCAAACAATTTTCAAATAGGCACCTCCTACTTTCTTTGAAAAAAAATCACAAAAGTTATCAGTTACATTTACCAGAAATGGTCTGTATTTGATTTCTGATTTTTTTAACAATTTCGAATGTAACTAAATAATTTTATTATTAAATTTTGTATTATTAATACATTTTTTATTTGCAAGCTTCATATACAAACCAATAATGTCTTCACTTCTTTAGTGAAGTTTCCTGCAACATGAATAAAAGTTGTTGTTCGATTAACTGCTTTGGACATACACATTTCCAATGAAACTGAAGTTGAATCATGTACGGTACATTGAACTCTTTGTACAAGCCATTTTAATCTACTCTATTAACACAAAAGACCAATTTAATTGTATTAGATTTTTTAGTAATATAAAATTATTTGAATGTTCTTACTTTAGCTAAAATTGCAATAACACAAAATGATGCAAAAACTAAAAGTCTGTAGATCTTCATGTTTCAAATGAAACTGTAACATGACAAAACTTGAAACTTCTCTGTTGGATAGATATTGGGTTTTCAAACATTTTTTATTGGAAAAGAATTTAAGTTTAGGTTATTTGTTGACAATTTAAATCAATTTTCTTTAATTTGTAAAGCTATCGGTTAAACGATCAGTTATTGTATAATTTGAAGTATGTGTTGCATGAAACACGCAACATATACTGTGTATGCTATGATTTACACTAAACAGTACAGTACTATACAGTACAACCAGCTTAAACAATTATTTAGCTTCAGTCTATTTTAATATGAAAACCTAGAAAATTAAAAAAGTACGTATACGCCCAGGGTATTATCAATATCTGGCTCGTAAATGTAGCATTCACTAACCTAATGATGAAATTTAATGAAAATCAGAACATTGGTTTGAGGTTTATTGAAATACTATTACAACCGTAATTCTTGTAGAAGTAGGAATGATGTATGAATGACATAGATCAATCATCAGTAGGTTTAGGTTAGGTTAGGTTAAAGTGGCTGCGGATTCAGAATCCACACACTTAGGCCAAAAGAAAAGGCCCATTGTGATACCACATGAATCTAGAGAATTTCTTCTTACTAGTCGAACCATTTTGAGCTTTTTGTATCCTTTAGCTAGTTCACTGGGATTATCAAAAGAGTAGTCTCCCAGATGAAGTTTGCGTCTTAGTTAAAGAGCAGGGCAAGTGCAGAGGAGGTGAGAGATTGTTTCCTCTTGTTCCTCGTCCATACAGCTCCTGCAGAAGTCATTTGAGGCTACACCAAGTCGTATTGCGTGTCTGCCTAGAAGACAGTGTCCCGTAAGGACACCTATTAGGGAGCTAATATGAAGTCTGCTTTAGGTCCAGTGAAGGCCATATTAGTTTTGTGGCTGCGCATGTTGGTAAATTGTACCACCTGGAGTTTGCTATCTCGAAAGCTGTTTCTTTTAGCAGAAGTTTACATGTAGCTATTGGTATACCTATCTCCTCCCTTTCAGGTGAAATAGGCATGACGGTTCCATTTTTAGCGAGTTCATCGGCTCTACAATTTCCCCTGATGTCTCTGTGGTCCGGCAACCAACATAGGTGAATTTTAAATTGCTGCGCCATCTCCATAAGAGACGATCGACAATCGAGGGCCGTTTGAGATTTGGTTGAAACACCGTCAAGAGATTTAATAGCAGCCTGGCTGTCAGAGAAGAAATTTCCGCTTGGAAGACGCTACAATGATTAGGGAGGCGGAATGAGATGCTTAGATTAAGCTTTTCTGAGTACACACCACTACCAACTCCCTCATTTGTCTTGGATCTATTTGTATAAAAATTAATGCTTTTGTTATCCAGGAGTTTTTTGTCTTCCCATTCATCTCTGGAAGTTTTTTCCAAATTGGGGTTTAGGAATAGTGTAGTCTATGTACTTTGGTATAGAACCAAAGAGGTTGCTGAGGGTGTGGTTCTCAATGCCTCGCTTATGCAGAGACATTCAGTTCATTGGACTCTGCTGAGTTTGTCGTAGTATGTGACTTTCTCCAGTGCAGTCCACCATACTGCAACCCCGTACATAAGTATTGGTTGGATGACCGATGTGTATAGCCAATAGGTTATACGAGGTTGAAAAACCCATTTCCTTCCTATGGCTTTCTTGCAAAGGAAAAGAGCTATTGTAGCTTTTTTAACTCTTTTCTGAATATTAGGTTTCCAACTTAATTTGTTGTCCAATATCAGACCAAGATATTTGGCTTCATTGGTAAAAATTAGTGGTACACCTTTTATTGAAGGAGGTGCAATTACTGGGATCTTGTATTTCCGTGTAAAAAGGGCGAAGTCTGTTTTTTGAAGATTAATACTAAGTCCGCAGTGATCAGCCCATCTAGTGAGCATATTGAGTGCGTTTTGGAGGAGGTCTCTCAGTGTATTCGGATGTAGTCCTGTGACGGCGATAGCAACATCATCGGCATACACAACCACTCTGTAGCCTTCCCTCTCAAGGGATATTAGTAGTTCGTTAACCACTATGTTCCACAGGAGAGGGGACAGAACACCACCTTGCGGAGTGCCTTTACCGATAGACCTTTTCGTACAAAAATCCCCCATCTTAGAGTTGATGATCCTGCTTTTTAGCATTAGATTAATAAACTCACAGAGTGAGTATTCGACGTTTAGGGTCGTCATAGCAAAAGTGATAGCGGATGTGTCAACGTTGTTGAAAGCGCCCTCAATATCCAGGAAGGCCACCATAGTATATTCCTTTTGCTCTAAGGAGTATTCGATAGTTCTTACCAGAGTGTGCAAGGCTGTTTCTACCGATTTCCCTTTGCAGTAAGCATGCTGAGACATCGATAGTCTCTTATCAATGCTCTTACGTACATGGCATATCAATCAATCGTTCCAGAGTTTTGAGAATGAATGATGATAGGCTAATAGGTCTTAGATCTTTAGGATTGACATGCGAGCATTTGCCCGCCTTGGGAATTAAACCAACTTTACATCTCTCCATCGCTGAGGTATATAGACCAGATTTAATAATATTTTGGCATATTAGTCTTACATTTTAGAAACTTATTACTTCTCAAGAACCTATAATGATACAAACAATATCATCTCGAAAATTGTAACTAGTTAAATGATTATTTTGTTATTTTAAACAAATCAACAAAAATTTGTATGATGAAAAATTGTAGCTCGAATGACTCTTTCCTAATACCCAGGGAAACACAGAATTCGTAGAATAAGTCATAAATTCTATAAAACTCTTAAACGAAACAATTTTAAATGACAATTATTTTAAAAATATTAGGTAATGTCACATATAAAAACGAAAAAAGAAACAAATTATTAATAATGTACCTTGTAAATTCATTTCTGAATAACACTTTATTTTAACAAGTGTAAATACATTTTAAAATTTTGTGCTTAGTATTTGTTACAAAAATTAGAAAATACAAATTAATTTTCCACAGTAAACATCTAAAATACAATCAAGCTTCATTATCAGTTTCTTCTAGAAAATATTTCAACCAAAACATTTTTGATCCCTCAAAATATTTAAAGTTATTATGAATTTCGCCCAAATGGTTTTTGCTTAAAAAACGTAGGTATACTTTTTGTAGGAAGCCGGGAATCGTTCAGTGTATACTATTCATAAAAAATATACTAATAACGGGGTATGGAATTCGAAATCTGTCAAACTAAGTTGAAAGGCTGACATTTACGAAAATCGATCGCTTAACTATCGCCACAACGCATACAAATTCTTAAAACCTAGTACAAAAATGGTGTTTCTGCCACAGCCATATATCGTGCTTTAAAAGGAGATTATGGTTTTCATAATCGTCCAAATACGCAAGCAATTTAAAAATTGTGAAGAAATTTGAAAAGACTGAATTGGTTACAGATATTTTAAGGCCTGTGCATTATCGTTTCGCTCGTATCACTGTAAATATTTAGTGTTGTAAGTGAAAGTGTTGGCGAAGACCCGAATGTGTTGATACCTCATTCATTCTGAGGAATAAACTGTCTTATGGCACATTATGGCGTATTTTGCATTTGGATATACACCTACATCCAAATAAAGTCCAGCCTAGACAACAACTGAAGTCAGCTGACCATTCACAATTTCGTAGATACGTCGAATGGGTGCTTTAACAACAGGTGTTGGACGGCGATTTCTCGAACAAAATTTTCTATAGCGACAAGGCACATTTCTCACTCGGTGGTTATGTTAATGAATAAAATTGTCGTATTTGGGGTTCTGAGAATCCTGAAGTCATTGAAGAGCAGCCCTCACATCCACAAAAAATCACGGAGGTGTGATTGAAACGTACTTTTTCGAAAACGACAATGGAACGACTGTCACCGTCAATTCAGAGCATTATGGTCATATGATTACCGACTTTTTTTTTCCTGTGTGGTTTCAATAAGATGGTGCCACATGCCACACAACTCAAGCGAATATGACTTTATTGCAAGAGACATTTCCTGGTCACGTTATTTCTCGTCGTGGCGATATCAACTGGCCACCAATACCATGCGATTTGACACCGCTGTACTTTTTTTGTGAGGCTAAGCAAAAAACCGTGTTTATAGAGATAAAACTTAAACTCAAGAGCAATTAAAAACCAACATTCGTCAAATTATGGCTGAAATACCGCCCAATAGGTGTCAAATAGTGTTCGAAAATTACCTCAAAGAATCGATGCTTGCAACAATTCGCGTGGTGGCTATTTAAATGAAGTAGTGTGTTTCAAACATAATGTCAACGTTCAAACTTTAAAATAAAAAAGGAATATCATGAAAAAAAATATTTAATATGTATTTATTTACGTTTAATTTTGAAACCGCAAAATGGATAACCCTAAACATTTGTTGTTATTGGTTTCAAAATTAAGTGTTATAGCAAATTATTTCAATCCTTTAGCCAAATCTTTTCTTTTAATAAGCTTTTTTTTAACGATGAAAACAAATTATAAAAAACAGCTGAGATTTAATTTTATAAGTCTGAACACAATCATTTCACTGAATGCACTTATGTAAAGATTTTATTGGTATTTTATTGAGAATTTATTTGTTATTAATAATAATGGAAACGTTGATAAGTAATTTAAATTAACAGAAGGATGTTCTTCGGACGGGCTCTAAATGAGAAGTGTTTCATTCCAGTTGTGAATACTTCCTTATTCAATTGGGGAAGGGATGGAATTGCAATTGGTTTGAATCGGGGATGTTATACTTATTTTTTTTTTGTATTTATCAATTTTGGTTTCAAATATGAACTTTAACCTAAAAATACTGGATTTTAATCAGGAATATTTATTTTACTAATAAAAATCGAAACAATAATCACTACAAAATTACTAATCGCCCTTATTGTAGTAGGCGTTTTATTTGAATGACAATTGTCACACAAACAAATTGGTATTGCGAAGGGCGTTATAGATAGTAGCGTTTTACTAAGCGTTACGCTACTTAACATTTGGCGGTTAGTGGAATCCAAATTTTTGTTCGAAAAATGTCACTCTCATCGCTATTGTAGCTGTCGTTTTAGTTTCCTTTTATGACGGGTAAAACGCCACTTTCTGTCGACAGAAAATTTCCAAACTTGTGAAAAATTAAATAAAAATGAAAGTTTTTCTAATGTTTTCCTGTTTTTTTTTAGTGTTATTAATTTTATTTTTACTAAAGGGTGACAGTTACGAATTAATGGAATTTAATCCTTCATTGGCAACAAATTTTAGGAGAGGCTCCCCAAACAGAACAAAAAAAAAAACAATTGGAAATCCGTTGCAAATTTAATCAATTCCTTGGGGCCACTGGTTAGAACGGTAAAGGAGTGGCAAAAGGTATGGTTTAATGCCAAGTTTAAAGTAAAACTTCATTGACTGTTTCGTTCTTGGGCAAATCTGAATGGTGTTATTAGAAAGGGTTCCAGGGGATAGCCTTTATTCAAGCTATTCTTGTTATTCTTGTTTTTTTGATGCTTGAATTCGTATGTGGCTGCCATCTAAGCATCCAATTACTCCCGGAATCCTAGCCTTTTCATACAAAAATGCCTTTGCTTCCCTTTTTTTTGCAAAAGTGCAATTCCATATAAATATTCAAGCATCTCTTTAAAGATGAGGCTCATCGTTTGTTCTGCAATGCCCAAATTGAAGTCATTGCCTACACCCTTTTGGAAGCTGCCTTCAGCAAAGAATCTCAATACAGCTGCAAGCTTTAAAATTAGTGGCACGGATAAGATGCTTTGTCTTTTCGGTACCTTATCTTGCAGTTCATTCAATAGATAAACAAAGGCATCTTATTCAACCTAAAGTACATTGCGAATCTGGAAATCAACTTAATAGAGTGGGGTTGAGTTGATCTGTCAAACACGTCACAAGCAAAAATTGAAGCTCTTGAAGAAAAACAGAAAAAAAACCTATTAAATCGTGATAATAAATACTAGTTTTGATACAATTTGATAAATAACCGACTTATTCTGAAAAAAAAAAAAACTGCAGTCCGTTTTAATTAAACTCAGAAAATTTATAAACAATCACAAATTTTATAACCTCGTTTGTTGTAAACTCTCTGATGAACCAATCTAACAAAAGATCTTTATCAGAAATCTCACCAGAATTGCTTAAAACAAACAAAAAATTTAATAAAGCAGAAATGACATCAATATCTCTTGCCGAAATAGAAAAATCACTCTCAAGAATAATAGATGACAAAATCCGTGACTTGCCAAGAAAAAGTGATTTAGTTAGTCTATTTTCTGATGTGCATAACCTCAAAGAATCAAACGAAATGCTTCATCAAGAATTCGAAAAACTTAAATCTAGAAACGAAGAACTCGAGAAGAAAATAGACTTGTTGGAAAAAAGATCAAGAGAAAAAAATCTTATATTCTCAATTCCAAAGGCTAAAGCCAATGACATCCAAAAATCTGTATTCGAAATTGCAAAAACACTTCAAGGGGAAGAAAGAATTGAGATAGAAATTTTACCGCACTACCATCCAAAGGCGAGCAACAGCTTGTTTTAGTAGAAACGAAAAGTAAACAATCATCAAATAAATTACTTAAAAACTCAAACAAACTTAAAGGAACTGGAGTATATGTTAATCCTGACAACACAAAAAATGAAATGAAAAGGAGACATAAACTTTTAGAAATTAGAAAGGCCATAAAGACAAAACACCCCACAGCAGAACCACAAATCCTAGGACTCAAATTAGTCGTCAATGGAAAATCTTTCCACACAACTCATGAAGGTGAAATCTATTGTGGCAGTCGGAATGGACCTGAAGTACTTTTTGAACTTTTTGGCGACATAGGTATGAAAAGTAACAACACAACACAACAACATAAAACATCAAAACAAAAACAATCAAGTGTCACTAAAAAGTGTATGTCAAATACAGCTGACATAGTGATCTCTGGCACAGATATAGAAAACCACCAACTAACAGCAGCGCCGTCTAGAAGTTCAGGGCATCAACACTTAGTTCAAAGTAATTGAAACGGAGTTGCCGTCTGTCACGCAAGTAAAAAATTAAAGAATAATGAAAAACAAAATATTGAAAAATTAGAAAGTAGAAACTATAGTATTTTATCGTATAATATTGCTGGTTTGGCAAACAAATTATTTAATGTAGATTTTTTTAATTTTGTAAAAGAACATGATATCTTTTTTCTATTCGAAACTTTTATTACAAATGATAATTTTAATGTCTATGGGAAGTATTTTTCGGAATATAAATTGCAATGGGTATCAGCTAATCGTGAACACAAATTCGGTAGAGCAATAGGCGGTTCGCTGTTTGGTTTCAAAAATTGTAGTTTCACCGAAATAAATAACCAAATTAGTCTTGTAATAAATAATATAAATTCAAAGTTTTATATCTTGCCTACATACATTAATTGTAATTCTTGGGATATTGATTTTAATGATGTTTATGAATTATTAAATACAATAAATTCGCAAAATATAATGCTTATAGGCGATGTTAATGCCAGAATAGGGGAAGAACAAATATTTCCACCAGATATTAGTCTTTCTGCTTCAGAAATTCTAGAAAAACGAAACTCAAAAGATAAAGTCATAAACAAAAATGGTCGCAGGTTCTTAGAAATGTGTGAGGATTTCAACCTATTTATCCTTAACGGCAGCACTACCCATGATTTGAATGGTGAATTTACTTTTATAGGAGGAGCAGGCAAATCTGTAATCGACCTCTGTGCAATTTCTGGAGACTGGCATAAAATTATCGCTCACTTTGGAGTGGGAACACAGGTGTCCTCAGACCATATGCCATTACAAGTATTATTTGACCTCGATACCCCAAGAACATACAATGAAATCATATTGCCCCCCAAACTGCTATGGAAAGAATACCAAAAAGATGCATATGCGCTAAAATTACTTAACGAAATGCAAAGTCTCTGCTCTCCAGTAGATACAAACACTGGAGAAAAAATAAAAATACTTCAGGAATGTATTAAAAAAGTTGAATCTAGGAATCCTACATCAAATAGCCGAAGTTATAATGAAAAATGGTTTGATCAAGAATGTTTTATTGCTAGAAAACAATCTTTTGACTTACTAAGAAAAATTAGAAACACAACAAGCCCAAGTAAAACCCTAACAGAACAATATATAAACACAAACAAGGCCTACAAACTATTATGCCAAAAAAAACGCGAAAATTATTTTAAAAATGTCGCATTCGAACTTTCCAACACAAGAAATTCAAAAAAGTTTTGGGACAACATTAAAACTCTACGAGGCATTAATTTTGTCTCCGGGGTGCATATATCAGCTGCAAAATTGGCTCACCATTTCAAGCTACTGCTTAACCCAAGTAATGTATGCGAAAGCGTTCATTTTGCCGAACCGTATATAGTTGATGAATTATTGGATAGTGATATATCTATGTGTGAATTAAAAGTATGTCTTCAATTGGCCAAAAATAAAAAAGCACCAGGTCCAGACAGAATTGGGAACGAATTTTATAAGAACGCACCAATTGAATTTTTAAATCAAATGTTGTCAATTTTCAACCTCATATTTCAAACTGGTGAAATACCTCAAGAATTCAAAGATTCAATAGTTTATCCAATCCATAAAAGAGGTGACATCAGTACACCAAGTAATTATCGAGGCATATCTTTTATGAATTCAATTGCAAAATTATTTGCCTCTATTCTCTTGAATAGGATCAACTCATGGGAACAGCGAAATAAAGTTCTGAGTGAATATCAAGCAGGATTTCGAAAAGGTTACTCTACCGTCGATAATATTTTCATAATTACAACCGTTTCACAATACTTTCTTAGAAATAATAGAAAACTATACACATTTTTTGTTGACTTTAGAGCCGCCTTTGATTCAATTGACCGCAACGCGTTATTTTTCAAATTATCGCAGAAAGGAATGTCAACGAAAATGATCCGAGTATTAAGAAATATGTATAAAAACACGCGTCAAAGGGTTTGGGATGGTAAGAATCTTTCCGAATGGTTTGAAACTAGTTCTGGTGTTAAGCAAGGATGCCTCTTGAGCGCCGTTCTTTTTGCCCTGTTTATAGATGACATTACAGAACATCTACCTGCAGGTATTCACATAGCCCAGCAAACTTTTAAGGTCTTACTATACGCAGATGATATTGTTCTTTTCGCAGAATCAGCTCACAGTTTACAGCTTATGATCAATAAACTATATACCTATTGTAAAACGTGGAATTTGGAGATCAATCTCCAGAAATCGAAAATTATGATACTAAATTAGAAAAAAATGAAAAATGGTTTCTGGATCGGCAGCAAATTGAAGTTGTCACGAAATACAGCTACCTTGGTATAATTCTAGAACCAAACATGAAATTCACACAACATTTTGAAAACAAATTAAAAGCCTCAAAAAACCTTATCAACGCCTCATGGAAGGATATCATTAGTAAAAATGAAATACCACTCTCAGCTAAGTATAAAATTTTTGAAAGTGTTATGCGCTCAGTTATGTGTTACAGCTGTCAGACCTGGGGATTTAAGCAATACGAACAAACCGAAAAGCTTCTACGTTTCTTTCTGAAAAAGTTATTCCACCTTCCCTCGAATACCCCTAATTATGTACTCATGCTTGAAACAGGCCTTCCAAATATATTTCATTTTAATCTAAAGTTACACTTTGATTATATACATAAAGTTCTCTGTTACCCATCAAACAGACTTCCAAATATTCTTGCTAAGTATACTTTTGACCATAAATTAGAATGGATTAAATATTGGATTTCATTGGCAGAAAAATGTGAAACAGACCTAAATATACAATACACAAATCTAGCACTTCTGAGGCAACAATGCTATAATCTTCTGGAAATATCCGACTCACAAGATCGTACCCAAAACATTGAAAAAGCAAAATCATCAATTAATAGAATTATTTATTCAGGTCTTAACTATGATCTCAACGAAAAGAATTACTTTAATGACCGTTACAGTGTGAAAGAAATATCACTAATATGTAGAGCAAGATGTGAAATGCTGAATTTGAATGGATCTCCATATAGAAATGTTATAACCAATCAGTGCACAATTTGTAATATGAAAGCGAAAGAAGATACTTTCCATTTTTTAGCTATATGTCCCATTTATAAAGATCTAAGACTTATTTACTTCGGGGAACGCTCGTTGACAATGGAACATACAAAGAGACTCCTAAATGGTTGCAATTGGCAAGCTCTTTATAAATTTATTGTATCTGCATTTATATACCGAAACAATATAACAACAGAATTTAGATAAGAAACAAAATAGCTTACACTTTTATTTAAAAAAAAAAAAAAAAAAAAAAAAGATAATCAAGTTTTTATGAAAATAGGCTTCCTTTTTATTTTATTTTATTTTTATTTTTATATTCGAAAAACATGTTTTGCATTTCAATCAACTTACCAGACAGACGGCAACGCCATTGTCTTATTATTATTTTATTTTATTAATGTCGTTGAAACTTATATTGTAAGAACTAATTTGTTATAAATAAAATATTTGAAATCTTGAAATCTTGAAATCTAGAGTGATTTGCCCAAGAAATTATACTTTGAAGTGAGTACATCATATTTAGGTACTTATTTCCAATCTGGTAATTCCAAAGGATCTGATCGATCGACCGATGATTCCATCTTATTCTTCACCTTTCTCTCATTAAATTTAGTTTCTTACATTTGTCCACCCTCTCCTGTACATTACATTGCTCACGTCAGGTCAGGGTCAGCAGTGTTATTCAACCAAATAAACAGTCCAATGCTATTCATTTGTGTCCTTTTATTTTAATTTTGCTTCAAACGAAATTTTATTTAAATTCAAAAATTTAAATTTGTTCTTGTGTTTATCAATTTGTCATAGTCAGCTGTTTATGTTGAATGTGTGTGGATTGAAAATAATAGCGTTTAAGTAACGCAATACCGACTCTAAAACGCCAAGAAAGTGACTCGCCAAAAAAAGTGACAAATGTCGTTTAAGTACAACGCCTGTTATAATAAGGGTGAATATAACAGAACCAATGATAGCTTTAACTGAATCCCTTATATCGTGATCTCCAATTATTGATATAATTTATTTGATAAATATATTTTACATATTTTAAGTAATTTTCCTACCATGTATTGTGTCAATGCAATTGCATGACCAGTTGTGAAATAATTTCTTTGTGTTTTTCAATTGTATTCATAACTCATTACTCATACAATCCACTAAAGTTATTGGCGCCAAAACGTCTACTTAGAACCCCAAAGGTTCACAATACACCTCAAAACATTAATACCTAAATATTTACGTACATAATATGTACATACAGTAAATATTTTATAAAATTTATAAGAAAGCTCTAATACACAGTATGAATGTTTCATCATCAGAATTGCCCACTTTAAGTACAAACATATGTATGTATCTGCATTATGAGTAGATACATACGGTAGCAGCTAGGTTAATACTTAGAAGAACTTAAAATTAAAAACACCTGTGAAACTGCACGTTTCTCAAATTGCAAATAAAAAAGCTGCTTTGCTTTTGTTGTTCAGATCTTTTTAGTTTATTAATAGATAGTAGAGGTAAAGACGGTCGATAGGTATGAAAATGTGTAGATATCGAGCATGAGCGCATAACTATCAGCAGTTCATAGGGATGAACAACATTGAACAAGTTTGGACAAGTTACGACAAGTCAATAATAAGCCATTCTCATGAAAAAATTATGCCTATTAAATTAGAGCAAGAATGTTCATGATTATTTTATTATGATGATTATGAAGTGTATTTTAAACCACAAAGATGTGATAAGGCCACATATCGGAATATGAAGAAAGATGAACATCCGTAAAACAAGTCAACAAAAATTTTAGGAGTTATCATGTAACAATACTATTTGTAATTTCAAGTTCTGGGGAGAGTACGATACCTAACTCAGGCGACAAAGTTTAATGACGGATTTGTATAGAACAGTTAAAAACAAGCATTTTTTACAACACGAGGGGGGTCTATCTCCCTCCGTTTAGGAAGTAGGGGCAATTTAAAAAATATGTAGGTACGTTAAATGGAAAAAAATAATTAAAAAATATTGGTAATACTTACAACTAAGTTTTATACATTTTTTTAAAACCTTGTTTTTAAAGTTATGTGCTCATCTGCAAGTAGATCTAATGTACACGACAGCGCCAGTGGTGGAATGTTAAAAAAACTTTAAATTGTGAATTTGTAAAACTTATAAACATAGAAAACAGACCTGTTTTTCAATTTTCAATTGCTAACTCAAAATATTCAATAGTTTCCGTGTATTTAAACTGTAATAACTGGCAGAATGATTTTGAAGGTTTAATAGACTTTGTGAATAATTTAAATTTGGAAAACATTATGATAATTGGAGACCTTAATGCTCGGATTGGATATTATCAGAATATATCTATTCAGAACCTTTACACTCAAAATAAATTATTCGAAATAAGAAACTCAAAAGATAATAATTTGAACTGCAATGGGAGGCTCCTTATTGAGTTTTTTGAAAATCTTGGACTATTCGTGCTTAATGAAGCAACCAAAAACGATACCGTGGGAGAATTTACTTTTATTAGTAGCCAAGGACAGTCAGTTATTGAAATTTGTGCAGTCTCGTCAGACTGGCTAAAATTATGTGCAGACTTCAAAGTGAGTGTAGCAAATTTTTCTGCTCATTTACCAATACAAGTTGAATTTATGTTTGCGGTAGAAGCTCTCCAAAGAATTCCAAGTAAATTTCTCAAGCTCAAATGGAAAGAAAGCAATGATCATCTTTACAAATCTCGTTTAAATTACAACTGCAGTTCCTTGCCTTCTCCATCAACATCCTAAATTGACCAATTAGACGAAAAAATAATAAATGTGATTATCAGCTCTTAGCGCCACCTCAAGTAAAGATTATCAGCTCTATCTATTCGTAGCAATAACACCAATTCATTGATTCCACGAAATATATGGTACGATAACGATTGCAAGAGCCTACGCAAATTATCTTTTGTGTATCTGAAGCTTTTTATATCTACAGATGCCTTTTTTTTCAAAAATATCTACCTTCGGGTCAACAAGGAATACAAAGCCCTTTGTGAATCTAAAAGAAAAGAGTACTTGAAACATCTAGCTAAAAAGCTATCGGAATCCAAAAATTCAAAAACATTCTGGAATAACGTTCGTGAACTGGGTGGTCGTATCGTAATCTAAATATGGTAAACACTCTTGGAGCTGAAACGCTAGCAGCACATTTTAAGACTCTTTTGTCGGCTGAGGTTAATCACCATACATTTTCTTATGCTTTACCCAACGTTGTAGTTGATGAACTGGATTGTCCAATATCTTTGTCTGAACTCGATTCTTCACTTCATAAGATGAAAAACAATAAAGCTCCTGGCATAGATGGAATTCCAGTTGAATTCTACAAATATAGCACAGTTCAATTCAAGAATTACCTTTTATCATACCTCAACAGATTATACAGTGATTCTTATGTGCCACACAACCTAAATAAAGCAGTTATTTTTGCAATTCACAAGAGCGGTAATTCCACCCTACCGGGAAACTACAGAGGAATTTCTATTTTAAGCACTTTGAGGAAGATTCTTACTTCGATTCTATACGAAAGGCTTACCAAATGGATCGAAGAAAAAAACTTTTTAAGTATGTTCCAAGCTTGTTTCCGGTCGGGCTTCTCAACCATGGATCAAATATTTGCTTTGACAAGCATTGCTAGAAAATCCATAGATAAAAAGAAAAAACTATACGCTTGCTTCGTAGATTTCAAGGCAGCATTTGACAAAGTAAACAGGCAGGCTTTGCTGTACAAGATTTCAACGATAGGAATCTCCCGAAAATTTTTGACCATGTACTCTAAATTTCTTGCTTCATCTAGTGCATCTGTATGGGACGGAACGGACTTCTCAGAATGGTTTGAAACAACTGCAGGTGTTCCACAGGGCTGTATTTTAAGCCCATTACTTTTTGCTTTGTTGTAGAAGACATTTGTGATATACATTTGCTGATATACAAATTAAAGTTCTGATATATGCTGATGACCTAGTACTACTCGCCGAAAACCCTCACACTCTGCAATTACAAATAAACAGGCTGAATGCATTTTGCGAGAAATGGGGGTTAGTCATCAATACAAGAAAGACAAAGGTGATGATTTTTGAAGCACTCAAATAATGTAAACATCGACGTTGTGCAAGAATTTAAGTACCTGGGAGTTTGGATTATACACAATATCAATTTTTCAAAACATGCCAAACAAAAAAGTAATGAAGCAAAACTTGCCTTGAGTATAATGTGGACTAAGTTCTTTGCAAACCAAGATATCGATCTCTCGTCAAAATACCGTGTTTTTGATGCAACGGTCAACACTTGTATGTGCTATGGTGCCCAGGTTTTCGGCTATATAAATCTCGAGACGTTTGAATCGGAGCAGAAATATTTCTTCAAACGATTATTCAGACTACCTAACTCAATGCCTAACTACTCGTATGCTATCTATGTGGAATCTGGTATAATGCCTCTGTACATAAGAAATCTAAAAGCCAACTATGATTATTTGATAAGTGTCATGAGAAGAAATGGAACAAGTCTTCACAAGTCTATTATGACAAGACTTTTGCAAGCTAACGCTTCTCCATTCAAGCACTGGAATGAACTATAGCTCATTCTCATGCAGCTCATCTATCATTATTGGAGTCAAATGTTTATGAATGGCAGGGTATGTTTGCGGAGGTTACTGCGAAAATAGACGAAAAGATTTATAACCGACATCTATCCAGAGCGAATTCAAAATTGTCTAGGAGCACTTATAAGAATCTCAATCACCAAATTTCTTCAGGAATGAAATATTTTTTGTAATGAATACTCGGCTGAAATTATAAGCTACATATTTAGAGCACGTGTTGAAGTTCTTAACTTAAACTTTATGCCTCATCGAGCAGATTTACCCCAAATATATTGGCTTGCAATAGAAGAAATTTCGTCCAAAACCATAAGCAAATAAAGCTAAAGGCGCACAAAAACGAAAAAAATAATATTTCCCCTATCTTTATTTGTGAACATATTTGAATGAAATTTTGGAAAAATTTGATCTGAGTGATTATGCATATAAAAATATTTTTTAAATATGGGTGGTTGTAAAGGGGGGGTTGGGGATGTTTTTTTGAATGTAGGATTAAAATTTTAAATTTTTTCAAGGGGGTGCACTAGATAGGGGAAATATTATTTTTTTCGTTTTTGTGCGCCTTTAGCTTCATTTGCTTATGGTTTTGGACGAAATTTGGAAACGAACTGGGGGAAGTATGGTTTGACTTGGAACATTTTTTGAATTTTTGATTTTTGAAAAGGGGGAGCTAAAATAATTTTTACAAAATTTAAAGACATCGAGATTTTTTTTTAAGATCGATCATCAGCGTAAATAATATGTTATAAGCCAAGTTTTGGTTGCTGTACATTTGTTTAATCACGTTTTATTAAAATGTATGCTTAAAAAAAAAACAACAAAAATGGGGAGACGTATTTTGCATTTTTGAAAAAAAAAAGTCGAGGGCCATATCTTTTAAAATATACATTTCACGACTCTTATTTTTTGGAACAATGGTTAGAACACTTTTTAGAATCTAAAAAAAATATAAAAAGTTGAAATTTCGAAAAAGGGGGGGCTAGATTTGTTTCAAATTTCGCCCGTATCTTTTAAAATTTTGATCATAGAGGTCCAAAAATTTGGAACAATGTTCAGAACAACTAGAACAACCTGGAACAATTTTCAAAAAATCGATTTTCGAAAAAGGGGGGGCTGGGTCAAAAACAGTTTTTGGGGTCTAAAACCCCCATTTTTGGGTATTTTTGAAAAAAACTTTGGAACAATGCGGAACAAACCGGGAACAACCTGGAACAACTTTCCAAAATTGGAAAATCGAAAAAAGGGGGGCTAACTTCACGCACCCCAAAAAAGCGCTTTTTCTCAGAGGAAGCTTTGAGCTCAAAAAAGTTGAATTTTTTTGTAGAGGAGAAATCATCTTTACAGAAAGTGATAGTTTGGTGCGGATTTTGGAGTGATGGGGTATTATTGAACATTTTTGTTCTCTTCGAAATTGAGGCTGTGGAAAACGTGTCGGTCAACTGTATGCGTTACAGAGATATATTTTAACTAAATCTTTTTTACTGAAATTGGAGATATAAATTTGGATAACATATCGGCCTCGGGGTCAAAATTCCATACGCCTTTTAGCTCATTTCGGTATATGTAAAGTTAAAAGTCCATAAATATATTATGAACAAATAATTCACTCAAGTGTGCCAAAAATAAAAAAAAAAAGTGAGTAATAAGTTCATAATTTTAATAAGAAAGTGGACCATGGAGTATGTTGCCCCATGCAACCCTTCTGCTTAGGAAGACCATATGTATTTCATTTAGGGTAGGTGCAAGATTAGGTGTATGCGAAGTTTTTTTTTGTATTTAAAGAATTTTATTTCAAAGATCTCGCTCCTCCCTCTAATCCTTAGTGTTTTAAAGTAAGGGGCTGCAGGTGGGATTAACATTCCCTCATGAATATCTCACTATTTTCGAGACGTTATATGCACAATTTTGTACATTGGCTCACCTTAGTGGCCAAAAATCTATAAACGAAGGGCCAGTAGTTCACAAGAATTTTGCTAGACTTTTGGGTCACTTTGGTTCATAATAAAGGGTGATTTTTTAGCTTTTATCTTTTTGGCAACATTGGTTTAAACAGTTGACGCACGTTTCGGGTTTTTTTTCACTGTCAAAAATCTTCAGTTTGGTCTATAATTTAACCATGAATCGTCTTAAAAACGAACAACGCTTGCAAATTATTGAATTTTATTATCAAAATGAGTGCTCTGTTAAGAAAGTTACATCGCGCGATTCTTCCAGCGAGCGACAAAGCTAATTTTTGTCTCAATGGGTACGTAAATAAGAAGAATTGTCGATTTTGCAGTGAATATCATCCAGAAGCATTGCAAGAGCTACACAGTCACAGTTTGGTGCGGTTTATGGGCTGGTGGGATTATTGGAAAAATGATGCGAATCGTAACGTAACTGTGAATGGTGAGCGCTACCGTGAGATGAAATGTAATTTTTTTTTGCCCAAAAAGCAAGAGCTTGACTTGCATGACATGTGGTTTCAACAAGACGGTGGCCACATGCCACATGCCAGCACGAGCAACAATGGACTTATTGAGAGGCGAGTTCGGTGAACATTTTATTTTACGTTCGGGAACGGTCAATTGGCCACCTAGATCGTGCGATTTAACGCCTTTTTGTGGGGCTTTGTTAAAGCTCATGTCTATACAGACAAGCTTGCTTCAATTGACGCATTGGAATACAACATTGAAGCATTTATTCGTGAGATACCGGCCAAAATGTTGAAAAGAGTATGCCAAAATTGGTCTAAGCGGATAGACCGTTTGAGGCGCAGTTAAGGTCAACATTTGTATGAAATAATCTTCAAACATTAAATTATATGGACCGTACTATACGATTCAAATAAAGATTTCATGCATTTTTTGGAATTGTATGTGTTTTTTTTTTGAAAAACTTTCCTATAGCTTTTAAAAAATCACAATTTACATTTATGGACTTTTAACGCATCTAAGTGAGCCAAAAGACCATTACAACTATTGGCCTCTGAACTTTTCATCCTGCGCCGAAGAACCGATGGTATTCCAGTAATCAGAAAACAATTCACACACAATTTGAACACTTAAGCCCAACATCATCCAAGCCCTTTGTTTTTTTTTTTTTTTTATAATTAGGTTTTTTTTTACCTTTAGTATGCCAAAGACACAGTGTGAGCATTAGGAAAAGAGGGAAGAGTTGGATAGGAGGTGTCGGTGTACATTGATTTTGAACTCCTGAACATTGCAACGATAGGGAAAGATAGAGCGTGGCAAGGCGTTCCACATTCGCGTAGTACGGCTAAAGAACGAATCTCTGTATTTGATAGTACGGCTGAAGTTGGGCTCAAGGGTAAACTGATGGGCATTCCTAGAAGCGCGGGTATTACGGTTAAATTGTTTAAGGGGGAGGCATGCAACTGGTTATTTCACTAGAGCATAGTCCGTTAAAATAACGGTAAAAAAGGGTGATCGCTCCACAAAAGGTGGAAATTTGTATTTGGTCCACCCTTTGCATACTTGCATACCCAATATTTAAATTAGAATTTTAACTTACACATACATACATATTTTGTTGGTTCCTTTCATGTATCCCAGCTTGGCAAAATCCTCATTCAAACCCTCCAAGTGGGTGCCAGGCGGGAAATGATCACCTCACCACAGTAGTCCTGTGCGTTTTTGGCAGGATGGTGATTAGCTAAGGTTGAGTTGGGTCGCCGAATTGTTGTAACTCCTCAATAGTGCAACGTTCGGAAACCCAATTTAATCATAGTTTAGAGGTTCCAAATTTCAGTGGTGGTGTGAGCGTACTTTGTACGAAAACCGTGCCGAAGAATGAAAGGCTGGGGGATAAACCAGCCACTAACGAGCTGTTTCGGATGCTATGGCAAGGTCCGTCATATTTCTGCCTTACCCCTGCAAGCGGCTCTGCCGGGGCCGACCGTCTTTCCGCATTACTCGTGGGAATAAAATGAAAAAAACAATATCGAACAGAAAAATAATAAAACAAAAAATTCGCGCCATGGCTGCCAATCCGGTTACATCTCCTGAAAAGGCTGTCGAGCCAACTCAGGGGAGTGAACGGGTTGTCAACCCTGTGGTTGCCACTAGTAGCGGGAGTCTTTCTCCCTCTACTAGCCGCAACCTTTACTTGAAGGAATTACCCGTCAGTGGAACAGCTGTGACGCTCGGCTTTCCCAAGGGCGGCAATTCCACAGAATCCGGGACCTCTCCCAGACACAGCCGATGCAGGATGGTACCAAAATCGTATCAAACTCATCGCCTGTGGTGATCAGAGATCTTTCGATCTATACAGGGCTGCTGTCAATGGCTTGCCAGAAGTCTGGCCGGGTGCCAAGCTCGAAGTTGTTGCAAGGGAGAATATTCCTTGCCGGCCAAGAGCACGTATAATGGTCCCGGCTCTACACAACTGCCCAGAGATGATCATGAAATTGATCAAAACAAGTAATCCAAACCTGCCTACGCACGACTGGAAAGTCCCAAAGGTTGAGAAGATGACGGTGGGTCACTATAGATCAGCTCTCGTGTTGATCAATAGGGAATCACTGGCTCCACTGGCCGCGACCAAAGGCGTGATTAGGTATGGTTTCGACGAAATCGTGATGCGCATCTACAAAAAAGACGAAGATTCGCTTAACACGCCCCACAGAATCCCCTTCAGCGAAAGGAAACGCTTCACTACGCCCAATAATGGAAGCCGATGCAACACCACAAGTGGAACCATCGACCTCCACAGCCCCAAACAAGCCATCCGACGTGGAGGCTAAATCTATAGTCGACAGCAACTCCGACATGGATACTGAAGACGCCACCTCACTCTGAGTGAGGAAGACCTACTTCATTCCTCCTCAGACGATGAAAACGCTGACAAAACAGTGGTGAAGGTTAATCTGACTAAAAGTAGCAATGCTGCGATTAGTACAGATTAATCTCCATCACGCCATCATGGCCGCAAACAACCTGGTACTCCGATTGCACAGGAACAAGGAAGACATCGTCTTGATACAGGAGCCGTGGGTCTCAAACTCCATTATCAGAGGCCTCAGGACTCCTGGCTATAAACTACTGTATGCATCAGAGAAAGGTGAACCAAGGTCATGCATGTCAGTAAAAAATGACTTAAATGTATTTTACTCCCCAATTACAGCGACAAGGACACAACCACCGCTGTCTTAACAACGGATAAAGCCACCGACTGGCTCATATCCTCTTATCTTGGCCACGACAGCCCAATTCCAGGTGACACCTTGAGGAAGGCAATTGCGGACGCGCAAAAGAAAAAAGTTGGTCTCCTAATTGGTTCGGACGCTAACGCCCATCACACGGTATGGGGTACCTCTGATATAAATGAAAGAGGTGAGTCCTCATCGGTGGTGTAAAGAACTAGAACCATTCAGAAAGAGCTGTCGCAAACTCTTCAGTAGATCTAAGTACACTAGATCTCCTTCTGACTGGGACTTATACAAACAAGCTCTAAAGCAATATAAAAAAGAATTAAGGAAGAGTAAGAGGTCTTTTGTGGTAAAATAGAAAATACTTCAGAAGCCTCAAGACTCAGGAAAATTCTCTCAAAAAGTCCAACAATACCCAGTGCTTTAAAGACAGAAGCAGGCACGTGGACTATCACAGATGAAGAATCTCTTAAACTGTTATTAGACACCCACTTTCCAGGTAGCTCTACTTAACGACTCAATATCGGAGTCTCAAGCTTCTACAAGCGATTTAGTTGATCTAATAACGCGGGAAAACTGCAATGGGCCATAGATAGCTTTGATCCATACAAATCTCCAGGGCCAGGCGGAATCATTACGGCCGAACTACAAAAATGCTCAGACATGATCATTCCACCATTGGAAATCATTCTGACAAACTGTTTAAGGTTGAGATATATTCCCAAAGCCTGGAGAATGGCGAAAGTAGTCTTCATTCCAAAAGCAGGGAAACCCTCCCATGTTAACCCTAAAGATCTACGACCAATCAGCCTATAATCCTTCCTTCTTAAAATCTTGGAAAGGTTGATTGAAATTTACATCAGAAATAACTTAAAACCATGTCTCATTTCCACAGCTCAACATGCTTATTCTAAGGGAAATCAGTAGAAACAGCACTTCATTCGCTTGTATGTAGTATTGGATATTCCCTCAAATACAAAGAATATAACCTAATAGCTTTCCTAGATATTGAAGGAGCATTCAACAACGTCAGTTACCAGGCGATCACGACAGCAATGGATAAGCTGAAATTAGAGAAATCACTCATAGATCTTATTAGTCTCATGCTCAAAAGCAGGACAATAACTTCTAGCATGAGAAGTTTTACTACCACCAGATCGGTGAATTGAGGTACCCCCCAAGGTGGGGCCCTTTCGCCTCTCTTATGGAACATGATAGTAAACGACCTACTAACATCATTGGAAGCAGAGGGTTTCAGGGTGATTGCCTATGCTGACGACGTTGCAATATCTGTATCTGGGAAATACCCCCAAGTTCTCTCGGAACTCCTACAAAATGCCTTTAAATAGGCTAACAAAATGGGCTAAGCAATGTGGCTTGGACGTCAATCCACATAAAACAGAACTAATACTCTTTTCGAGAAGGTACAAAATTCCTCAGATTAGCCCACCCAAGATTAAAGGAATACCATTAAGCTTTTCCGACCAAGCTAAATATTTAGGCCTCATTTTAGACAAAAAATTAAATTGGAAGGCAAATATTGATGAAAGAGTAAAGAAGGCTACCGTAGTGCTTTTTACTTGTAAAAAGGCCATAAGATCAAAATGGTGATTCTCCCCACTCCCCCCACACTTCGATAATCAGACCGATACTCATTTATGGAGTTGTCGTATGGTGGACCGCACTGGACAAGATGGTTAATCTAAATAAGCTCATCAAAGTCCAGCGGTCAGCAGGTATGTGCATCACAGGAGCACTTCGCTCAACCTAACACCTCTTGACATCTTCTCCAAAATGGTGGCAGCCAACTCATGTGTGAGGCTTAGAGCCACCTCTCAATGGAACAGTAACAATACTGGACATACTACCATTCTAGACAATTTCAGATCTATCCCAGATCGCTTAGACTATACCACCTCAAAAATGGTATTCGGTAAAAGCTTCCATGTGTCCATCTATTCAAGATCCTCCTGGGAAGAAGAGAGACCCCTGGAAGACAATGTGGTACACTCCTATACAGACGGTTCAAAGACCGATGACGGAGTTGGAAGTGGTATCTATTCGGAACAACTGAATCTCAGTCTATCATACAGACTTCCCAATCAATGTAGTGTATTCCAGGCCGAAGTAATGGCGATTAAAGAGGCATTATCCTGGCTCAAAGAAAACGTTATATCTTGCAAGGATATACGAATCTTCTCGGACAGCCAAGCCGCTCTTAAATCTAGAATCAACAAATGCTAGATGGTCACAGAGTACCACCTGCCTAGCAACCAAGCAAATATGGCCAATCATAGACTTAAAACGGTCAAAGGGCTTGATATCCCTGAGCAGACAAAATATAAGCTCTACAATTGGAGTAATAACATGACACTGCCTCATAGGAGACATGCTCTGAGGCTAGGGGTCTACACAAATGACTATTGTAGAAGCTGCATGGACGAGGAGGAAGAGGAAACAGTCCAACACCTTCTAAAGAGTGTCCCAAAATTAACGCAAGATTTGAATTTGCCGCCATTTGTGCAGTGAAGTGTTGGCAACCCTGAAAAAAAGCAATTTGACAGCTAACAGTATAGGGTTATTAAAAATGGAGCGTTACACGAGAGAACAACGTGTCTTCATTATTAAAGAATATTTCAAAAATAGTGAAAGCTTGGCGGCTGCATTTCGAAAATTTCATACAAAATATGGTCGGAATAGTGTTTTAACTTCGTCAACTGTGAAGAGATTAATTGAAAAATTCATGGAGACTGGATCCGTTGGAGACGCCAAACACACTGGTCATCCAAAAATAAGCCGTTCAAATGTGAATGTCGAAGCAGTGCGTGAGAGTGTTGCTGACAATCCAGGAACCTCAATTCGACGTCGTGGACAAGAATTGCAAATTTCAAGAACCTCTCCACAGCGTATACTCACCAAAGATCTGTGTCTTTATGCTTACAAAATTCAATTAACACAAGAATTGAAGCCTAATGACCATGGACAGAGAAGAGAGTTCGTTGAATGGATTATTGAACATCAACAAATGGACCCTGATTTTTCGAGCACAATCATCCTAAGCGATGAAGCACATTTTCATCTTGATGGCTTTGTCAATCGCCAAAATTGCCGCATTTGGGGTTCGGAGAACCCACATGTGACTGTCGAAAAACAAATGCATCCACAACGCGTGACTGTATGGTGTGGATTTTGGGCTGGAGGCATAATTGGGCCATATTTTTTTGAAAATGATGCTGGTCAAGCAGTGTCTGTTACTGGTGCTCGATATCGCGACATGATTACACAGTTCTTTCTGCCAAAATTGGATGATATTGATGAGTCCAATATGTGGTTTCAACAAGACGGTGCCACATGTCATACAGCCCGTGAAACAATTCAATTACTGCATGAGACATTTCCAGGTCGTGTACTCTCTCGTTTCGGTGATCAAAATTGGCCTCCTAGATCGTGTGATTTAATACCATTAGACTTCTTTTTATGGGGTTATTTGAAATCACAAGTCTATGTCAACAAGCCCACAACCACCCGTGCATTAAAGGAGGAGATTCAACGCTGCATCAACGAAATTCAGCCACATTTATGCAGAATGGTCATGGAAAATTTCAACAAAAGAGTGCGCATGTGCATGCAAAGCACTGGAGACCATTTGGCCGATGTGTTATTCCATACATAACCCTATCCTATGTACTTTACGAGTCAATAAAAATATAACTATCAAAAGACTATTTCTATTTAATTCAAATCTTGCGTTAATTTTGGGACACCCTTTATGTACATGTTCAGCACTCTCCACTAGAAGGAATAAATTTCTCGGTAATCCCTTCTTCGATAATACCAGTGAACTGGCAACGATTGACACAAAATGTCTCTCTAACTCTATTAAAAGTACAAAATGGTTAGTTTAAGTTCATTACTCTCCCATGAGTAACCTCATTAGTGGTATCACAATGGACCCTTGAGGTCTAAGTGAGTCAATGACATCTGGACAGCCACTCCAACCTAACCTAACCTTCATGTATCCCAAAACTGTCAACTAGTTTTTCCAAAAAACAAAAATTGTTCACTGTGGCGTATACGTACTTTTTTCTAAGAATTGAATTTGTATCAATTTTGAATCCATTTTAGTTCCGTTAGATTATGTTAATTGGATGATTCATAACATGTTCGTTTATAATTACATACATACATACATACATATTTATCTAAAGAAAAAAACTAAACATATTTAAACAATTAATACCTTTTGCATAAATTAACAAATACCTATTTATGATCTTTTACATTCAATTGAATAAAAGCTTGAAATTAATCACATTGTTATCACACACTCAGTCTGCATAAGTAGGTACTTGTACTTTTACCTATCTATCAGTACCTAGAGCTAGACCTACGTTTAAAAGCAAAAACGAATCACAATAAAAATATAAAAAGTGACAACGAAGAAAGTTAGAAACAAGGTACAAGGCTCGATAACATAAAAACCATTATTCTCTTACACAAGAACTACAGCTAAACAGAAGAAGAAGAAGAACAGACAAACAAAAAGGAAACTAATAACTTGAACTGCAAAAGAATAAACAAACCCAAAAACACCCCCTAGCGAATGTGACCGCAGCTCAGCTGGTGCAAAACAACAACAAATTGACACACTTCCAATGGAATGAATGCATAAGTGTTTGTAATCTCATTGGAAGTTTGTTAAGTGTGTATGAGAATGTCTAAATATGTGTAAGTTCGGTGTTGTTTGTTGTGTGTTTTTATTTTTCAATTTGTTGATATGACATATGAATATGATATGATAAAGAAATAATAATAATCATATATGTATGTATGTGTTTGTCTGTTTATTTGTGTGCGTATTTATTAGAACGGATGACGCATTTGGTCCCTTATCTAAAATGAAAATGTTGCCAGTGGTGAAATTTCAAAGCTCATTATTATAAATGCATAATTTTTATTTTTCGGGAGACTGAAATGTTGATATTGTTGATATTTAAAATAATATGCAAAGGGTTGTTCAACAAGAAGTTTCATTTTAAAAAAAGCCTACTATTTGGGCAGCTTTCATGTTTGAAGCTGTCATCTATCGACATTTGACAAACAAAAAACTATACAATCACTTAGACGATACACGCTTCAACAGCACATTGACTTAGTTTAAATTCACTTCACAAATTTGGACACATTTTGCAGCCACAATTCGCAAATTAAATGCAATTTTGGGTCGTCGTGAAGCAAATTCTTGTGCAGCAATATTGAATATGGTGGACATATTTTAGCTAATGGAACAAGTTAGTGATGAGATGAATTAAAAATAAAAGCATCGCTCAAGAACAACTGAAAAACCCTCAGTTGTCTTTAAAAAATTAATTCCAGAAATGAAATAGAGTGTATTTTGTATAAAAACCTAGGTTTAACGACTTTTAAAGTTCAGTTGACACTATGATTGAACCGATCGATCACCATGTGACCAGTTACATCGTATTTTTGCTGATTGAGTCTATAAATTGCATCAAATGATTCGGATCATATTCAGTGATTAGATCTCATTTGGGGCTTCTTGTAAAATAACCATTCACCTGGCGGTGTGTTTGTGAATTTAAATATTTGTAAATGAGACTGGAGAAACAATTGCAGTAAACTGACATACCGTGCTATGATAAATGTATGTAATTTATTTTCTTGTGATTAGAATTATAAGGTTTTGACTTGGATGGGGTTTATTTTCAATAAGATCACAATTTTTAAATAAAAGGTTTAAAATACTGTATGATAAAAATTCTGTAGGATATTGTATGGTCATAATACTGTTTGGTTAATATTCTGTATTTAAAAATACTGTAATTTTAAAATTCTGTGTCTCAAAATTCTGTATTGTCAAAATACTGTATCTCATAATATTGTATAATACTGGAAGTTTTGACAGATCAATTATTTGGGAGCGGGTTGAAATGCTGTATTTTAAAATATTGTATGGTTAAAATTCTGTATCATACTGTTTGATACTGTATATTCATAATACTGTATGGTTAATATACTGTATCTCAAAATGCTGTGTTGTCAAAATACTGTATCTCATAATACTGTATCTAAAAATTCTTCTTCTCAAAATGCTGTATGAGCACAACATTATCAAGAAATACTGTATTTTTGCAAAATTCCGCTCTTAAGCTTCCATTATAGAGAACAACAAAAGCAGAACTCGATTTATGTATGTATGTATGTACATTATATCATTTATTGAAACTTCAAACAAGTAAAAAAACAGAATACAATAATAAGTCATATCATAAATAATTTTGAGATATTGTGCACGTCTTCTGTAACACTTGTCACTACCCGCGATTTGCATTTATATTTTATTCTCTGCGAACAAGCCCAATTGTATGTTCCTACTTTCGTTACCCTTTCCAAACAAAATGCATATCCATCAACTAATAATTTATCTTTTCCTTTATTTGACTTCACAATATTGATACATTCATTTTAAAACTTAATTTCACTTAATTCTTAAATTTTGTATTAGCTTTTAAATATCAACGAAATGAACGAACACGTGGACGTTTTGACAGATTAATAAGTTCGGTTAAATTGTTTATGCAATTGTTGATTGTGATAACAAGAATTCATATATGTACAACTGTGAGAGAAATAACAATTAATGAGAAGAAAATGGGAAGAGAAAATAAAAGAAGATACCATTTAGTTGGTTTTGTTTTTTAATAATTCAAAGACTTATGAATTATCATATGTTATTGTTCAAGGGAAGTACATATATTAGAACATTATGCCAATGAAAAAATATTATGATGTATTCTGTTTTTAAAATTCTGTAATCTGTTTTCAAAATTCTGTATATCAAAATGCTGTAATTAAGGCTAAAAAATACAAAACCTTCCTATGTTAAGTAAATAAATGTCATTTTTGTCAATTTTGTAATGATATCCTTTTTTTCCAAGACAACAAAACTTAAGTTTAATTTTTTTAATAAAAAAAGGCATTATTCACAGTAGTATTAATTAAGTATTTAAAAAGTCTTCTTTTGTTCAAAATTTAATTTTATTACGAAATTAACTATTCCATTTAATGTATTGCATTGGCAAGAGTACGATAACTCAGGCGACAAAATATTATAACGGATCTTTTAAGAACAGTTAAAAACAAGTATTTCTTTACTTTACTAATACTTTACAAGTATTTCTTTACCCCTCGTTTAGGCGGGAGGGGCAATTAAAAAAAAATATTATTTAAAATAGAAAAAAATAGTTTAAAAAAAAACGGTGATATTTACAATTAAGTTTTATACATTTTTTTAAAGCCAACATTCTGTTTTATTAGCCAGTTTTTAACTCAAGTCAAAACTATGCGTAGTTTTTGAAAAAATTAATTTTAAACTCAAAATTTGAGTAAAAAAAGTTAAAAAAAAAGATTTAAAGTGTAATTTTTCAATACTTCAAGATTATCTACCATTGTTTTTATTTCAGTATTTATTGCTCATATTTGTTTTTGATCAAAAACTGAAAACTAGATGATTTTATGTTTTTTAGTTTTTGAGAAAATTGAAAATAACCACAACTACTATTTTAATTTAATTCTTTTTTTTTTTGCTTGAGTGGTCTTATTTTGATAGTTACAATGGTAGGTGCGAGTTTGGGTGTATGCAACAGTAATGTGTGTGCGAATTTGGGTGTATGCAACAGTGGGATCTGTAAGGGGGGCATGCTGCCCCCTGCAACCCCCCTGCTTGGGAACACTATATGATTTGGGGTGGGTGCAAGTTGGAGTGCGTGCAAAGTGGGGAGGGGGCAAGGTTCGGTGGGTGCAAGATGGGGTGCATGCAAAGTTTCTTTTGCATTTAAATAAGCTGGATTTAAGAAAAATTAATTTACCCTAGGTGTATCTAAATCCATATTCGATTATTACTATCAAAATAAGACTACGTTAATATTTAAGCAAACATTTTATACCTATGTACCTACTTTTTATTATCTACATAGCTACTTAAAAAAAAGTACTAAAAGAAATAAAATCCCACAGCAACACTCCCTATAAAAACAAACAAACATTTCTTACCCATACAAACAAACCAATTCGAAACAGCTGACCGTCTGTCAAACAACGTAACGCAAAAAAAAAACAATTTCTATTAAAAAAAGAAAGAACACCAATTAGACACACACCCCCAAAGGAAAAACCCACACGCAGTAATACAGAGAGAGGCAGAAAAAAAACAACCCAAAACAGCTGAGCGGATGAACTAATGAAAATGAATTTTTCCAGTATATTCTCAGCTCAGACAAGTTTTATTATTCCATTCCAATTGCACTCTACCGTTTTTCATATGATTTTTATTGTTGTTTTCATTATTCTTTCACTTTGTCAAATCATCCTCCACGGTTGTTTGTTCATTCGTTCGTTCGTTCGTACGTTTGTTAGCTGGTTTTCTAGTTTTCTGGTTCTGCTTCTGGTTCGTCGTCGCTCGTCTGCTTCTCATCGACTTCAACAGCTGATATTATTCATCGCACCGCACATACGTTACGAACGTCGTTGCCGTCCTCGATACAAACAAAAACTCAGACGACGATATATGAATATACAATACACTACAGCTACACGCCAGCCAGCAGCAGCAGCAGCAGCATTTAGCCAAGAGGCACGTAAGGAAAAAGAAGAAAGAAAGAAAAACAACCAACCAAAAACTCAATACTCTACTCAACTCAACCAAACCAGCCAAACAGCCACCACAAAAATTACCATCGCACAACATTCACTGTGAACGAAGCACCCGATTCAGTCGTAAACTAGAAGACAGACCGTGCGGACGTTTTAAGTTTTTGTTATAACGCGTTGCATTGCATTGATTGCAAAACAGATAGAATATTTTCCGATTTAAAGAACTTAATATATGAAAAAAAAAGAATTTTTTATTAAATTTTTCAATACACTTTAGTATTTTATTTTTCATCTCTAAAACGGATTAAAATATAATAACGGGTTGCAAAAAATCTCCAATGAATTTTGAATGCATTAAAAATGTTGCAGACAATGTTTACACACATTTTTAATTTTTCTCTCGGAGAGTGCAAACCCTGTGTCACGTCGTCGTCCAAGTGTCATTTGTGTAATTTTGCTTAAATTGATTGCAATTGCAACTCGGCTTACAATTAGAGAAAAAAAAAGTGAATTATATATCATTCAAATTGGATTAAACAAATAAATTATAATTTTTTAACATATCCCCCGCAAATAAGCATTCAAAAAAAATTATTTAAACAAAATTTGTGAATATACAAAATTTACAACAATAACCAATATAAAAAAAGGAGGAAAAATTACGTTAACAGTTTTGTGCTTCGCGTCAAGTGGATTTTTATTTCTCTCTCCTCCGTCAAAATCAAAACACGTGCGGTGCTGTCTTGGAATTATATATACATATATATTTTTTTTCCAATTTTGTTGAATTTCAAAACTTATACAAAAATTCTTATAAACAATCACAAAAATTCGTGAAAATTTGCAAAGAAATAAAAATACAAAAAAAAGCAAAATAAACAAAACTACTACTAGAACACCCACCACATCTTCTTTACGTCGTCGGTCCACCGGATTATAAAAATAAAACAAACAAATAAAAATATTAAAAATATACCTACATAAAAATCAAACAAGTGTTTGAAAGTGAAATATTGAAAAAAAAATACCAATATCTAAGAAAATTAAAAAAAATAAATTGCTGTTGCATGTGTAAAACAGTAAAAATTTAAAAGTTAAGTGAAACAGTAAAAAAGAAAGAAAAAATATTTCAAAAATATTTTCACTGCCAATATATTTCTACATATATCTACAAAAAAAATAACCACGCTTATTTTTATTTTTATTTCAATTCAATTTTTGGAAATTAATGTTTATTTAATGTTCCTATATTTACCTACATACCTATATCGCTTGATTATACATTTATAATAAAATATAAAAGTGCATTATTAAATAAAAGTTCGCAAACAAAAATAAAAAGAAGAAAATAGAAAGAAAGAAAGAAAGAAGGAGAAATTCTTTTCAACACATTTTGTTGATCAAAATGGTGCCACAGCATACACAAGAATTAAATGTAACACCGCTATCACCGTCAAGCGTCGCCGCCGGTCATATTATTGAAATCACAACCTCCAATTCAAATATTATCACCACCTCAAACACCTCCTCGTCCTTGTCCTCCTCTTCCTCTTCATCCACCGTCACCGCCGCCGCCAACACACTCGGACTAAACAACAATTTTAATAACAACAATAATACCGTTAATAATAACCTAATCAACATGAATAATTCAACAGGAAATTTATTTGGCCAAAGCTCCATCGAAATGGATACCACTGGAAATAAATATATTGTGAATAGCATCCTTTTTGGATCGCAACGTGTGGATATTCATTCCACAACACCTTACTCAGATGCAACTCAGGTTAGTATCAAAACTAAATAAATAAAAATATAAAAATATAAAAATAACAAAATCTAACGTGAAATTAGATTAAAGTTTGAAATAAAGTTTTAGGGATGTTTTGTTGTGGTTATGTATATTTTTGTCCTTAAATCGCGAGTGTATCAACAAGTTTTAAGGATTTTTATTTTAACGTGATTCGTTGGTTCTGTTCTCTTGTGACATGATTTAATTAGGTCTGTTCTGTTTTTCACAAAACTTAAAATTTTTCCCTAATTTCATCTTCCTACTCTTATATCTTCTTCTTTTACCAAGAGTAAGGAATAGAAAAAAAATTCAATGTTTTAGGATTGTGAATGAGTAAAAAATAACTGTCAAAATAAATAAATAAAAATGACATTTGTTTTGACAAGTGGGTTCCATTTACAAACACTTTTGTTTTGTGTCATTTATTTTCTCAAATTAAATGTCAAAATTACGAAACTGTCAATTTAGAATATTATTTAAAATATAGGTATACGAGTATCTATTTAAATTGACATACAAATAAATTTGTATTTATTTTGCTGCCGAACCAGCTCCACCATCAATTAAATTCCAAAAATAAAATACCTAGTCATTAGAAAAAAAAAAATTAGTAATAACGAAAACAATTAACAAAATTGATGTTTGTTTGACAAAATCAATCTTCTATTTTTTTACTCAAGCTGTCACTTTCAATGAGGTCGATTTGTTTATAAAATACTCGTTACAGTTCTAACCAATTAGACAAAGTCAATAATTAATAATTCCTAATTTTTATATTTTGAAAGAAAGTAATGACAAATTTTACTTAAATTGACTTCATGCAAATAAAAATGAGAAAGTGTCATTAAAAACTTAGTTTGGTTTCCTTAATTCTTAATCATACTTCCTTCTTTCTTAAGAAACAAAATTATGAGGAATTTCATTAATCAACACTTATCGTAACTTAATTTCAAAAGCCTTGCCGCTTTGCATTGCTAAAAAATTTAAGATATTAAAAAAAAAAATTATCAAATATTAAAAACCACAAAATATCACAAGTTTTGTGATAAATTGCGTAATCTCACAAGTCGGGAAAAAGTTCAAAGCTAAATCGAATAAGGGCGTTAAACTTTTAAGGAAAAACAAAATATTTTAAAGAAATTTGCAATTTTGTGTTTTACATAACATGGGTTGATAATTTTGTATTAATTCTGAAATCATTTATTCAATTGATGCAGGATTTTCATTCTCAGAATAAAAATCATTAAAATCTGTTAAAAGAACAGACAGTGAATATCTAAAATGAGTGATTTTTGTGTTAATGAGAATTTTAGTAATTGAATTAAGTTTGTTCGTTTTTACTTTCCAAAAAAATTAATTTTTGCAAAGAAATGATTCTTATTGTCAATTATTTAAATTATTATAAATTCTTTGATGAATTTTTAAGAAATTGTGAACACTTAAAAAATTAAACTATTTTTTACATGTCAGTTATAAATAATTTTGATTAAATGTAGGTGTCTAACATAAAACTTTTCCAAGAGTTTCTTCTTTTATATCGAAAATACTATTTATTGAAGATAAATATTATTATTTGAAAATTTAAAATAAATTTTAAACATTTTTTCTAAAATTCTCTGGTTGCATTTTATCTGAAGCGGAATATTTTCAATGAGTTAACGTTCTTTTAAATTTTGGTTTACTGTCCAATAAAAATTTCATATTGGAATTTTTGAAATATGTACATTTCTAGGTAAAAAAATAAATTTTATTGATTAAAAATATGAATAAAAAAAAGAAATACAAAAGAATACAAATTCAATTAACTTGTAGGACGAAAATAAAAAAACTTATTGCTTTTTGATTGTGTGTTTTTTTTTTAATTTTATTAAAAAACAACAAAACAAATTTTATTATTTTCTGCTGTGAATAGATTCACGCAAAAATAGATATAAATATGATAAAAACATTAAGTATTCACAATAACAATATAAAAATTAAAAAATTAATTAATAATAAATTAATTTTGCGATATAGGAACAAAAAAATAATTTTTTGTAAACAAAAAAAAACATCTGAACTTACTCCACAACGTTCTTGTTTCAATTAAAAATCAAACGAAAATTATAAAACTGTTTGTTAGACAAAATTTAAGGTTGTATTTTAGAAAAATACTGCTTTTTCAAACAGCTTTTTTATCTTAATTAAAACCTCGATTTTTGTTCCATAAATACTATGACTTTATGTACATATCTCTGTGAAAAAAGATAGTTTTTCAAGTAGTTACCTGCAATGAACCATAAAATAGGGATACATTTATTTTTATGGCAATTGTTCCCAAAGCTATAATTTACGAGTACCTATCTACCTAACATACCACAAAATAAGGGTAACATTTTTTTGTTCTAATTTTAAATTTATTTACATTGGTTTATGATGGTCATACAAACATAAAAAAGTTACACTTAGGTATCCTCATATACCTAACTAATAATAGCTTTGTGGGAAAGACTAATTACTAAAATTATGACTAAGACTAATTACTAAAATTATGACTTAAATCGATTGTTGGTTACATTTAATTTTCCTTCTGTTTTTTTTTTTTTTGTTTTTATTAAACAACTTCTAATGAACATTAATATCAATAAAAAAAGAACTTGTTTCAGATGTTAAGTGCATTTAAAAATGCCTCTTAAATTTCGTATTAAAAAAGATAGTGTAGGTAAATTATTAAAAATTAAAGAATTGTTGAAAACAAATCTTTAAAAAAAAAAAAACTTAATAAGAACAGGGATGTTTTAATTCTCTAAATTTTTTTTTGAAAGTTTTCATTGAAAGATTTTGTAATCTTTTTGTACGTTTCAATGTCTCAAGAATCTAAATCCATGGCTTGTACGTTCCAGATACTTATTTCGGGTCGCATAACTTAGGAACTAAGAAATGAAATAAGTTTGAAGCTAATATTTGTAATTTTTGAAAAGCTATTTGAGTCGAAAGTAAATTTTTACCAAGTTTAAGTACCTATTGTTTTTTTTGAGGTTTTGATTTTTTGTAAAAAAACTGTCAATTCGATTTTTCTCAAAATGTTTCCTAATGTTAAAAACAATATTTCTTATAAGTTAAAAATAGTTAGAAGCCATTATCTCAAATTTTTGAAAAGATATTTGAGTCGAAAATCAATTTTTACCAACTATTGTTAATTTTTTTTTTAGGTTTTTAATTTTTTATACAAAAGCTATCAATTCGATTTTTTTCAAAATTTTACTGAACGTTGACAACAATATTTTTTGAAAGATTAAAGTTGTTTAAAGCCAATATCTCAAAGTTTTGAAAAGATATTTGAGTAAAAAATCAATTTTTACCACCTTTTATACATTTTTTTTAGGTTTTTCTTTTTAGCAAAAGAACTGTCAATTCGATTTTTCTCAAAATTTTTCATAATGTTGACAACACTATTTCTTATAAGATAAAATAAGTTTAAAGCCTTAATCTCAAGTTTTTGAAAAGATATTTGAGTCGAAAATCAATTTTTACCAACTTTGACTACATTTTTTTTAGGTTTTTATATTTTATAAAAAAAACTGTCAATTAGATTTTTCTCAAAATTTTATCAGATGTCAAAAACATTATTCTTCGTTGCACAAAATTGTTTTGGAGATGAAATCATATTTTGGTCGTAAAATTTTCGAGGTGACAAATTTTTTTTTCAGTTTTTTGATTTATAAAAAAAAACCGTTAATTGGATTTTTTTCCAAAAATATAATTGTTTTGTATTACGTTACAAAATATGTACATATATTATAAAATTTAATTCAAGTCTCTAGCATCATTTGTTCATAAGATATTTAGGTTTAACCAAAATTTTCACCTTTTTTTTAAACTGCTATGGTAAAAAAACCACCCACGCAATTTTCTTGAGAGCCCTTTTTGCATCTTTCTACCTTATTATCTGTATAACAAAATTTATTTGAAGTCGAAATCTCTTCTGGTTCTTGAGCTATGGAGGACGAAAAAAACGTCGCGAACGTACGTACACACGCACGCACAGACATCATTCTAAAAATCTTTTATTTCGACTCTAGGGACCTTGAAACGTCGAGAAATGCCAAAATTTTCAATTTGACAAATCGGACCCATTAGGTACAATAACTTCCTATGGGAAGTTAAAAATCCAATTTAAATTAAAAATTAAATATTGTCTACCAAAAATTGATTTTCGACTGAAAACCTTGAGAAGAAACGAAGATAGGTAAAATATTTTTGTTATAATTAGGTAAAAACTGAGTTTCGAAAAATTCCATTCTCTGATTTAGTTTTTATATTTACAAAAAAAAAACTATACTTGAAATAGTAAAAAAATTATTTTTTGACTTAAATAAAAATCCTACCAAACAATCGAATAAAATTGTTCAACGATTTGAATTTCTCGAGATTAAATTGCTTAAACTACAAATTCTGCTTCAGAGTTGCAAATAATGCATTAAATTTTATAATGCATTTTGAATAAATTAGAAAATATTTTTCAATTTTTAATTCTATTTTTTTTAATAATTTATTAAATTTTATTTTTCAATGTTACCGTATGGCATTAATTATTTAATGTTATTTTTTAATTGTGTTCTATCAAATTAAAATATTATTTTCCAATGCAAAACTTTTAAAATAAAAATACTTATTTTTATTTTATTTGGCAGACTTTCGCAATTATTAATTAAAATACTTTAAGTTTTTATTTCCAAAATTTTTAACCTGATTAATGTTATGACTTACGGTTATCACGCAATTATAACACAAAAAACAACAATTATTCAAATATTATAATTTATTATTATTATTGTTCGACCGAAAAACGATTTTTTTTTTCAAAATTTATTTGTTAGTATCAGTCAATCTTCAACCTGGCACATTTTTACGTCAAGATTTCGAATATTAACTGAAATAAATGGAAATAATTGAATAAATTCCCACTAGGCATTGAATTAAAAAATTGTAGCTCATTTTGAAAGAAGTTATTTTTTAATTTTAATTCAATTTAACTTGCAATAAAATAACATTTATTTACTAATTCAGTAAAACTTGCAATAAAATAATTTTTAGTTTAATATTGATGGCAATAAATTAAATTTTTAATGGGTAATTCATAGATGTACAATTAGCATTATATATTTTATTTCAGTCAAGAAAAATATTCATTAAAAAAAATTTGAGTAATGCATTGAATTGACATTGGAATTTTTGCAACTCTGTTCTGCTTTAATACTTAACGGAGTTCCTACTTTTGACGACAATTTGACTTATTTAAAAAAAAAAATATCATTTAAAAGTGGCACACATTAGAAGTTGTCATAATCCAAGGCATTTAAGTCTTTCTTATTTTATTTTAATCATCACTATTTATGAAGCTTTAATATAAACGGGTTAAGAAAATTTCCTAATTAATATTCATATTCCATAAAATTAAAATATAAAATTAATTCATGTATCAAGAGTCTCAAAATTAAGTTAGTCAAAGATGCAAAATTCTTACATACATAAATATTCTTTATGATCTGTGATTGTTTTAAATCGGTGCGTAATGCGTAAGAAACTCTTATTTAAGCTTTTATGTACAAAAACTCATTTTTAACAGACATAAGAAGAGACTTAAATGTAATAATTAGAAAACTTATTAATCTGCTTGTTTGTCAAGTTAAAAAAAAAAAATAATGTGCCTAAAATTGTAACAAAATATGTAAAAAAAAATAAATAAATAACATTTGATACTAAGGAATGTGAACAAACTTAATATAATTAACCAAAGAAAAAATATGTAATTTTTTCCATACATAAGTCCCCATAGTTGCATTTTTTACCCCTTTTTTATTTTCCAAACTAAACCACATCACCTCATACATATATTTTACTAAAACAAAACATATGCATATCTTTTACACACATTCCTCCTACATACAATCTATCATAACTCCCTATCTATCTAACATACCTATACATACTTACTACCGCTACCTTAACAACATACCTACCTTAAAATTGACAGCATAAGTAACTTTTTAACTTTGCTAAAAATGTAATTCAATCTTTAAGTTGGTTTTATTTTTCAAACAAAATTACAATTTAGGTGGTGTTTATACATTTTTATAATTATATTATAATTTTTTTTTTATTGTTTAACTTTTAATCTATTCTGCTCTCGTTTTGAATTTTTATTATAATAGTTCAAGTCCAGTATCTAAACTGTATTATGTATGTTTATACTATTGGCATTTTGTTTGTTTTGTATTTAATTTAATTTTTTAATTATGAGTTTTCCCTCGACTTTATATATAGAATAAAATAGAACTATATTATGATAAGCGACAGTGACACAGTGTATTCTATAGAACCAGACGTACCTATTCTTCTTAACTCTATTTATTTACCTACCTAAATATTTATCTATCTACTCTACAACGGCCACATACCGACTGACACCCTATGCATGCCGTACGTTGTCGTTCGTCGTCGTTGCTGTATCGTTAAGTATCTTTTTTCGCGTGTCTTTGGTACGTGATTATCGTGTGTTTTCTGCTTGAGCGACTTAAACAAAGTGATGAAAGTATATTAAAATATGTATGTATATATGTATCTACAAGTAGGTATGTAATATAAGTAAGATAAAAATGGAAAAATTATGACGTTCGTCCGAGTCTATATTTTGTCACCAATTTAACTTGACATAATTCATGTTCCTATTTCCCATTAATAATAATTAGCTGAAATTTTAGAATATCCTCTTTGAAATAAGTTTATAAAATATCTTAAAGTATTTTATTTAAAATCCTTAAGTCCCTTTATATGTATGTAGCTGCCTATCTTCTGAATGTCATTTATCGATTTCAGCTCTATTTTGTATACTCGAGATAATATTAGTCGGTTGGGTACTTAGATTGGTTCTATAGCATGTAGCAAGAAAAGATATAGAAATAGATACTTCTCGCGTGTAAGTACTACAAAAAGAACCACGACGCGACACAGCGTTAGTTAGTTAGTTGGTTGGTGGCAACAACAAGTCGTAGTCGTAGTGGCCGCCGTTCAACGTTACCGTCGTCGTCATCGTCGTCGTCGTCCGTTGCCATTATTGCTGCTGCTGGTGCTGCTGCCGCCCATGTTATTTACATTGACTAAAGTTGAGAGACTCAACTTTGGATTTTGTATTTTATACGAGAAATAAGTACTTATACCTATGTACCTACCTACATACCTCTATCTATTATCTAGGTAGTATCTCCCTGTATAAATATCGAAGCAACTATAGTTACGACCAAACGACGAGCTATACGGCTACGGCTACGACGACAACGGCAACGGCGACGCCAAAATGTCTGGGACGGGTTGTATGGAAGAGTAAAAAATAATAATAAAACCTGAAAAAAAAGTTCCGTGCTAAGTTTTGTGTTTTCCCTCTGTGCGTTGCTTTTGTTTGTACTACAAGCAAATACCTACATATGTACAATGTACCTATCTACAAACTTACATATAGAATATTGCTACAGTTTTTCTCTGCTCTGTTGTTCTTGAGGATTTTCAAACTAAATTCAATTGTTTGCAAAATGAAGTAGAAAAAAAAACAAAAAAAAAAAGAAAATTCATACCTAGAATACATTTACCTATATATCTATATATATATATATATATATATATATATTTTCAATCAATTAAATGTATCTGGTATTTTACTAGAATATAGTTATATGTATAGATTAGATACATATGTATCTATAGTTTTCTTTTTTGATTCTAACAACAGTTGTTTGAAAAACGAATTTTAGACTATAAAGAGCTATCTACTATTCGCTTTATTATTGGTTTGGTATATAAATAAATGCATATATGAACCTAATACTTACTCCTTTTATATGTAGTTCAATTGAAATTCTCATGTAAACAGTTTTTGAATTGATTGTTTTTTATTTGAATTTTATCGACTGACTATGAGTTAGATACATACATACATATTATATATCTCTAACTATTATTACTATATCTATATTGGATTAGATGTGTAATACCACTTTCATCATGGACGTTCTATACAAATCTTGATTAAAAGTGAACCTTTAAATACCTACAATTGTAGTTTGTTAGGTTAGGGTTATTTACATATTTTATTTTTTTAGGTACATAACGTATATTTGACATGCAATTTATTGTTTCCCTAGAATTTATAATAAAACAACAAACCAACGAAACGACACAAAAAAAAATTCATAAAATAAAGTGCAAATTAAATTGATAGCAGGCAACAAAATTTTCGTGATGATTAATTTCGTTGTTCAATCGATGAATAAGGGATTTTCCAAATAATCATTTAAAACAAATTTCCAAAAAATCACAACCTACTTATTAATTATTTAAAATAGGATAAAGAGAAGGTAGGTACATATGTATGTATTTGATCATGGTCTGATAGAGTTTTATTAGTCATCCATACTAATTTATTGTTAATTTCTACTAAGAAAGATTTGGAATTAATAATTTTTTTTAAATTATTATTGTCAACAGTAAAAATAAGGGTACTTGCATTTGTGGACTTAATGTCTATTAAAATAAATTGGATTTTTTTTAAAGATAACTTTAATGACGTAAATTGGTAGGAATAATTTGATATCTTTAAGTGGTGATCGTATAAAATATATATTTACATTAGATCAAATCACTTTTGTAATTGTTGAAAAGTTTATTGGTTTTTGAGTGAAATTTTTTTAAGATTTAAATCGATTTTTTTTTTATTAAAACATGAAATAAGGTTTTATGACTCATTTCTAAATAATATGACCGCTGTGCAATTAGCTTCATTACTTAAAGCTTTCTGAATAAGATTGTGAACTAGGGATTCAATGGTTACTTAAATAATTTGTAACCCTAGCAAATTGTGTAGTATTTAGTAATTTGTAGGATTTTTTTTTTTTAAATACTTCTACTTTAAATAAGAAAATTCTATAATTGAAAAATAATTTTTTAATCTTAAAATTGGTAGAGGCAATTTTAGTTATTGTGAATTTACAGAATTTTTTGAAATTCATTACTTACTCTCAGTTTTTAATACTTTTTTTTTTTTACTTGAAATGTCATTGTTATTCGAATATACAGCAAAATAAATTCGTTTAAAACATTTTATAAGACCAAATTTACTTACTATTACAGTTTTACTCAATGCATTCTATTTAATGTTTTATCAGCAGTAAGTTCCAAAAAAACGCGATATCAATTTTAAGCAATGTGTAGGTATTTTGACAAATATGCAAAATACAACTTTTTTTTAACACACGCCGCATTAAAATAGAAATAAGGCACGTAACTTATAAAAATAATTTATATTCCGTGTATAGTTCTTAAAACAATTAAAAAATACAAAATTTAAGCGTTAAATTTAATCGAAAATTCTTATAATCCGGCATTTTCATAGAAATCGAAAATATTTTGAAATTTTGTATATTATTTCAAAATCAAAAAAAAAAAATTGTGTTGCCGTAAGTTATCATAAGAAAGTAGAACAAAAAAGGCGAATAAAAAACACGTAACAAAAAGTACTTCGTTGGTGGTGATAGACTGGCTAGAGTTTTGGTTTTAACTGAACTTTTAAGCCTTAAGACCTAAGTCCTTATGCAAATACAGTGTAACATAATGTTGTTTCTTGAATGCCTAATCCTAAAGTGCGACTAGGAATTGACTTGGTTTTTGTTAACATACTGGCCTATGTACATCGATAATGTTCTCAGTTGTTCTTAAGGTTTTGATTCGTCACATCACTTACTTGTCTCAACAGCTCAAATTTTCCACCAGTTTGACTATTGATTTAGTTTTACGAACTGACAAATATTTACGAATATGTACATACATATATCAGTTTTGAACAATTTAAATGCGTTGTGTATTTTTGAGTGAATTTTTACTTGTCAAATGTCAAAAAATGACAGATTTTAAAGTGACAGCTGCTCAAATAGCCGGCAATTTAAAATGAAAAACCCTATTTAAGTCACAGTTTCAAGGATTTCTACTTTTACCCTTCCATCTAATTATTAAGTATACAAATCTGATGAAGTTAATATTCTTCCACGTACAATGTCAAGATCGACTCGAAAATTACTGTTAATTGTCTATATTCAAATTACTGTGATTTATTTTTTCAAAAATAAAAAAAAAAACAAACAAACAAAATCGCACGTTTTAACGTCTTAATTAATCTTCCCTCTTAGAGCAGAATCATCAAAAAAAAAAAATCACAATCAAAAAACATTAAAATTTTTTTTAAAAGAACAACAATATTTGTTTTAACCTTAGAAATTTAACTACCTTGAAATTGTAACTGAATTGCAAGTTTCTTCAAAATCTACTTTGCCATCGGCAATATACTTAAATACAAAACGGCAGCTAAATGTTTTTTTTTTTTTTTTTTAAAGTTTTGTGGCTAAAATTTAATTTCATCTAATTGCATTAGAAATTAAACAACAAAAAACATAAAATAAACAATATTAATTCATATAACAAGAAAAATAAAAAAAAAAAAACAGTTCAATTCACCTTAACCTTGACTTTAACCTAATAAAACAAAAATCAATTCGAGGGCAGTCAACTATTCACAATCGTATTTCAAAGTCAACTTTTCAAACACATTGATATGAATCATGTTTGTCATTTATCAAAATGTATTTATTTTGTATATTTTCTGTTATTTTTTTTTTTGAATATGTATTTTTTCAAAAAGAGAGCGATTTTATTTTTGAAAAAAAAAAAAAAATTCAGAGAGACTAAGTGAGTGATGATGATGGTGAATTGAACTGATAAGACAAATAAAACAAAAGAAATCATTCACAATATGAAATGAAAAGTATTTTGTAGGAAAAATAAAAATTATAATTGGTGTTTATCAAAAAAAAAAGAGTGGTTTTGTTTGTAAGTTCCTGAAATATATTATTTACTGTACACATATTTATTTGTTACTTTTTCCTCTTTTGTTTGATTAAATTATTTTATTTTCTCTTTTTCTCTCCATTTTTCAAGATAAAAGTCAAGTAAAAGTATATATGTACATAGATATTTATTTTTATGGTTTTTCTATTATGAAGATACTTATGTATATATGTAGGTAATATATTTATTATCTAAACATTCACAATAATAATTAAGATACATATTCTGTGAGAGTTAATTATTATTAATGACTTTTTTGTTAATTTGTTGCAATGCAAGTTTGTTGTTGTTTTGTGTGGTTTTTATTTCAAGGTTAAGGCGAAAATGTTGAAATGTCATTCACCTTAAAAGAAGTAGCTATACGTATAAATAAATATAGAATTTCTTCTAAATTTTATACATATATCTACACACAGAACATAGATAGATAGAGATTTTATAGGAAGGTACATACATATATAAATAAGATGCATTCAAGCTGATAATAATATATTTATTCTGACATAAGAACACAAATGTGGGGACTATATAAAATGTGAGTTAATATTTGGGAAGTAAAGGTCCATAAAGTAGCTATAAGGCATGATGGTATATGTTCCTATATGGAAAATAAAAAAAGGTGTAACAAATTGATTTGTAACGATTCTTTAAACCAAAATATTTTAACAAACAAACAAATAAATATAGAAATACATATGTATGTACATATCCATAAATGTTTACAGTATAGATGCGGGATTGAAGTGCAAAGAAAATTGTTGTTTATCGATTTAACAATTTCAAGGTTATTTTATTTTGCAATCGAAATGATAATCCCATTTTTAGAAGAACCAAAAAAATAAAAGAAAGTAATCAATTTAAAATGAGGTCATGATGATGGATAATATGGTGAAATATGCCATGTCTGCATTTTTTATTGAAGTTTTAGATTGTCTTTAAAACCATCTTATTTTTTTGGATAAAGAATTCAAAGCAGGGTATCTTAAAAACACTTTTTCTCTATTTTGTACCTTTTCCAATAAGAGGCTTCCTTGAGAATATTTCGCTTTTTTGTCAGCTGTCACTTTTGAAATGGTCATTTTTGACATTTGTTAAAACTTTGCTATTATAACAATGTACGCTTTGTCTTACTTTTTGAAATTGTTAATATATACTTTAAATAATGAAGAATATTAAGTATTTAGAGTTCATTGTTCAAAGTTTTCCCAAAAGGGTTTCCTGACAGGGTTTTTTTTTTATCGAGTAGGTGATGACAATTGACCACAAAGGTCTTTTTCTTCATCTAATTCTTATGCTTCATAATCGATTCAAGACCCTAAATATCGAAATTCGTGAAGATATCTTCAAAGGTGCAAATTGATCATGTCAAATATGATGAAAAGGATAATAGTGTTGCAACTGCACCCCTCAATTTCTTGATATGTATTTTTATTGTCAATACCTTCCTCTTTCAAGTGTAACAAACATCCATAGTTTTTCTTTAAAAAAACAAAATGAAACTTCTTATTGGAAAACTGTTTGTGGAATATCTAAATTCTTTTACGTTTGCTTTGATTCTTAAATTATTTCAATAACCTTTGAATTCCTCAAGAATCCTTTCATAATTTATTGTAATGTAAAAGTCTATGATTTTATAATCTTAATTGAAATTTGTACAAATTCAGACAAAGATTACTTAAATTAAGATAAAGAACTATAAGGGAAAGCAAATGCCACCAGACCTCCTTTGGGTGTTTTTGGTTACGGTAGATTTGAAATTTTTCACAGACAATTTTTTAAAATTATTGATTTTAATTCTTAAATAAGAAAATATTTGTTTTCTTAATTAAATGGGAATTAATATTTAATAAAATCCACGTGCCCTTATTACACCAATTAAAAACAAGCATAGATTAAGTTGATTAATTACATTTTGAAATACCGAATAAAAAGCAATCAAATTAAATTACATCAATATTAAAAATAATAACCTAGATAGTTTTTTTTTTTTTTTTTTGATTAAAAATTTAAAAACAAATTGTTAATTTTTGAATCATAAGATTTAAAAAACATTTAACTATAAACATACATGACTTAATTGTATTACCTAATTCATGATGTTTTTTTCTTGTAAATAGCGATACACACACACAAATATTTCATTATTTTCCGATTCCTGTAATAATTATTATTATCTATGTACATTGTACAGTACATACTACTCGTACAATTATCATTATTTTCCTTCTTTCTTTTTTATCTTTGCTCTCAAAAGACGTTTGCTTTTTCTTGAATAACAAGTTCAAGGCCATCATCAGCAGTAAAATTGTTTAGATACAATGTGAATACAAGATAGAAAAATAAAAATGAAAAAAAAAGGAACACCAAAGAGAAGCACAAAATGATACTAAATAACCAGATTGTATCTTAAGTCTACATATCTATAAATTACTTATACTCTATGAGTCATCCTCAATAAAAATACCTATAGTGACCATTTAAACCTCATATAAATAGCTACAAAGTGATAAATGATAGAAAATAAATTTAACATTAAGCATTTTTAAAAGAAAAACAGACCAAAGAAACAGAGACTCAGACTCAGACTCGGACTCAAGGCTCAGACTTAGGCTCAGGAGGTAATCTTAAAAAATAAACGATGACGAAAAGTTTCGCCTTATAAAGTGCATTATACTTGTGATTATTTTCCTTTTTTTTTTTTGTTTTGTCTATCCAACTGACGCGCATTCAATCAATTTTTCATCCCATAGATAGATGAATGTTTAGGATAGGTATACTATAGAGGCACCACTCGAATCAGATACAAATCAAGAAAATAACAAATAAACGACAAATAATGCCTGCAAGAGAGGATAAAAGGAAAGTGAGTAATAAAAAGTCATGTCACGCTATTAACTCATCATGGAAAAGGTATTCATACAAACAAAAAGAAGTAAACATTAAATTCAAAAAATGTTATATGTTCGTCTAAACCTAAGAAGAACGACAAAAGTCGTGATCGTAGACAAGAGAAAAGAAAGAAAATCAAGTTTATATCTCCATGTCGTTTAAGATAGTTTTATGATTTGAATTTTTTGTTGTTGTTGTTTTTTTTTTTTTTGTTATTTAAGATACTACGTGCTTCAGCCATTGCATTGGTTGCATTCATTTTCAACGCCTTTTCAAAAACTAATTTTTAATGTTCCGCCCTTTTGTCGTACTCTGAACTATATTATACTCAACAGTGGTCTCAAGGTATTGGTATCTAACCTAGGTATTCAAAATTTTATAATAAAAAAAAATAAAATAAGCCTTTAAGCGAGGTGTGGTTTTATATATATATATATATATATTTTCTTTAATTTTAGTTTTTATTTTTTTTTCTTCTGTTCACTCCTTTTCGGTCTATTTGCATTTGTAATAATTGTGATTATGTAATCTGCAGCTGCAGCTGTTTATTGCTTACAGCAAACATACACATACAAAAATGTATATATATTTGTTTATTAAGTAAACTTTCAAATAACACATTAATCGATTTTTGAAAATGAAAAGTAAAAAAAAAATAACAAACACTTGAGATTGATAAACCGTCATTTTTTAAACTAAGATAAGTCATTTATACAAAATTTCCTTTCCTGACTTTGTTTACAAAGATTGAATTTTATGTTTTTTGTTTCTGTAATATGACTCATATGAAGTCATATATTTGCAGTAAAATGGCTATTTAATATAAGTAAATACAAGTGTTTAGGAAGTTTTTCAATATTGCTTTATAAAAATAGGAAAAATATTTAGTTATTTTTAGTTATATTTTTTTAAATTATGAATTCTATCAGATAAAAATCATTGGGGCACCACAGGATGGCGTCATAGGCCTCTTATTGTTATTTAAGTATCAAAAATATGAAAAATGTGTTTGTTTTCATAAAATTCATGGGGTACCAAAAGAGAGTCTCTTAGGACCTCTACTTTTTATAGGATTTTTCTTCAAATCATCATTGCATTTTCTATTGAACTTCCAATTTAAACATTATAAGCTACTTATCCTGTTTATTTTTAATAAAGCACTTAACACACTTGGTATGGTAGTTCTTCAAAAAATGTAACTTAATGGTACACTGTTTTTTTCAGTAGGGAAAAGGATAACAGATATTACTTTAAATTCAATTCAATCTTCTTTTCTTTTTATATTTTTCTATTATTTTTGATTCGTCTGGCACCGTTGCAGACATATTATTCCCAGACTCAATTGCATTTGTGTTTGTTTTATTTTAAATATAAAATTAAATTTTTTTGTTGTTGTTCTTGTATTGTTTTTCCATCAAAAGTGAAAGAAAAGCGAGAATGAAAAAAAAGATAAAAAAATACAACAATCTTAACATAAAAACACCCTTCAGAGAAGATCAAAGTATAGACAACATAAAATGTATGTTTGTAAAGTAAAAGAAGGAAGAAACGACAATCGCTACATCCTATCCTATATATACATGTATGTAGGTAGTACCATAAAAGATGATTTGGCTTAAGGTGATGGTGGATTGGTGGTTGGTGGTAGCTGGTGGCCCTTTTCTTTACTCGAACTCGAATCCCTCACAAATGATAACAAACCCAGAATATTCCTTTCCTTTATATAGCAACAGTCATACAGTTTTTTTTATGTATAAATGTATCTAGATACATATTATCATTTTACAGTTAAAAGGAATCCGCAGAAGAGTGTGAAATTTGTATACATAAGTAGAATAGAATATGGAAGGTATTTCAAGAGCGAGTTGTATTTATTTAGACATTTCACTTGGGCTTCGCTTCGACATAATGTACCATATGTAGGTATTTTGAATATACATATCTCTGTACTACATGAAGTTCCTGTGTTGAAATTGTAAATTCACAACTTGAATTAAAGCAACAAAAAAATATACAAAACGAAGAAAATTCAAAAAGGCTCGCTAAAACGTCGCTATAAGAAAAGAGGGAAATTAATTCATTTTACGAATCGCTTGACTGCTTAAAATACAATTAAATCAAGAATCGAGTAAGTTTTTAGGAATTTCACGAATACCACATTAGGTATTGCATTATTCGTCCGGTAAAGATACATATAGATACTTTTAATACTATATAGTAAATCGATTCGTGGTCATAGTTCTGTGAGTCATTCGCTATGAATATTGATGTAAAGAAGCGCAAAAAATGCAATGTTTGTATATATTATATGAACAAAAAATGAAAAAAGAACACACCACACGAAGAAAACGGATGTCTCAATTGCCACAACACGAGTTTCTAAACACATACGAGTATAACACATATGCTATGTATGTTAGTTGACAGGATAAAAGTGGCGCCCAACGTTCAAAATAAAAGAAAGAAATGCTCCTTAATAAATACTTATTTGTATTATTTTTTGTTTACTTTTCTTCGTCTTTTATTTTTCTAGTTTTATTTGACTCATATTATAAAAGTGAAGAAACTTAGGTTTTGTAAGTTTATGCCACTTTAGAATTCATCATAATAATCGCAAGTCAACGTGACACAATTTACACGGTTAAAGTCTTGAATGGTGTATAGTTGCGAAACAAAAATAAAACAAATTGTATATTATATAAATGATTGAAGTTGAAGTGTTGAGGTTACCTACGTAAATCGTATATACTTGTCTTTATTTTTTTGTTTTGTTTTTGTTATTTAAATAATCTTTTATGAAACACTCACCTCATTTATAATAGAAAACTTTTTTGTTTTCTAGTCCAAAATAAATAAAATATATTTGTAGGAAATAGAAAACAAATATAAAAAAGAGGAAAAAGAATTTAAAAAAAAATTGAATTCTTCTAAAATTCAAATTTTTGCATATTCACCATTTTTGAGTCTTGGTTTTTTTTCTGGTGGTTTGTATTTTCATTCACAAAAAGAGTTTATAAAATATTTATTTATTTGTATCGCATTAAATGTGTAATGGATTTGAATTTTGAGAACAATTTGGAATATTTATTTGATGAATTAAAAAATGAATAACTTAACAAAATTAATAAATTTAAAAAAAATATTTAAATTAGAAAAATGTATCTCTAATAATTTTTGTTTTACTTTGAATCTTGCTCTTGTTACCAACAAAAGAGCTGATATATATGCCGTTTGCTAGTAAAAAAGAAATTCGAAGAACTTTAAAAAGTAAGCAATCAATTATTAAAGTTTATGCAGTTTAACCAATTAAGTAGTATTTTTGGTAAAAAGTAGTAAATATTGTATATATTTTTTTTTGTTTTCAAGATATCAACTAATGATATACGCATCTTCTCGGATAGCCAAGCTGCGGTAAAGTCCCTAGACTCTGTCTCCACTAACTCACTAACAGCCCTAAATTGTCGATAATCTCTTACGGAGATGGCTACACAGTTCAACATTCACCTTCTCTGGGTGCCGGGCCATAGAGACATTCCAGGAAATTGCAAAGCTGACGAACTTGCAAAAAGCGGAACAACTTAACCTCTGCTGGCTCACAATGCTAGCATAGTTATCCCCCTAGCTACATGTAAAATTGTAAACTCATGCTAAATCAAGACACCTTAGAGAAAACAGGTGGAATAACACCACCACCTGTTTAGCAACAAAACTTATTTGGCCTAATCTTAGCGCCAGGCGCTCAAAACAATAAATCTCTCTGAGTAGATTGCACATTAGCTACGTTATAGGTGTCCTGACTGGGCACTGCTTAATAGGAAGGCATGCTATTCGACTTGTAGCCCCTGCAGATGATTTTTGTAGGAGTTGCATGGACGAAGAAGAAGAAGAAGAGACAATCTCTCATCTTCTGTGCACATGCCCTGACGTAGAATCCACCTTGGAGACTACTACTTCAACGATACTCGTACCAGCGATCTAAAAAATTCTGACATTATTTGTCTCCTACGCTTCATTCGAAGCTCCAATTGGTTCAACAAGCTAAGCTGATCAACTGATCCATGTGGTATCACAACGGACCATACTTTGGTCTAAGTGTGTTGGACTTCCCAACCAACAGCCACTTTAACTTAACCTTAACCTAACCTAAGATATTCGGGTCAAAAAAATGCTTTGCAATTTTTTTGTTGAATTGTGTAGATTTTTTTTTTTTTTTTTTTTTTTTTTTGTAAAAAAAACTCTTAAATGTGTTTTTCTAAGAAATTTAGCAAATGTTGAAAACGTGATTTTTCGTTAAATAAAATGTTTGTGAAGGTGGTACCATTTATATTTTGTAAAATGTACCACTTGACTAGAACTTGATTCAACTTTTTCATGAGATATTTGAGATCAACTAAATTTTTGATTTTTAAAAAATAACTTTGGTATAAAATAACTACTGGATTTCTTTTAAAGCCTTTTCAAATTTTGCCACTGAATAAAATAAAAATAATAATCAAAGTATCTATTGAGTGAAGTGGTTTGTTTGTATCACTATTTTCGAAATAAAACAAAAACTTTTAAAATATTTGCTAAAAAAAAATTTGATCTATATCAAAACTTTTGTTGAAATGTTTGATGTTTGACCTTTACCGCTAATTTTGGTAATAAACAATTTGATCATTCTTATATTGCTACTGTGATTTGATTTTAACATTAAAATTAATTAAAATCTCGTAAAAACAAAAACTTCATTAAATAAAATCAATTAAAAACATAAAGAATCCCTGATTGCTCATTAATCCTGGGTCCAAATCAATTTCTCATAACAAGTTTATCATCATCAATCACTAAAGCTATATTAAATTATACTCAACAAGTCGTTCAACATTTACACAAAATTACTTCTAGACTACTCGTATAATGATGATGATTATTAACATAATTAATAACTTGTATTATTTTTTTTTTAAATTTAACAATACCATAAATATACTCAATTTATGTAGGAAAGTAACCATATCGTATCATGCATCTGGAATACAAAATAATGAATCACCCTTTGGCAACAAACCAAATCAACACAACCCTGAATACATTTGTCAAAACATCATCGTAATAAATGCAAAAAATAATATATTGATACCAAAACCAAAAAAAATGCATAATAATCGTATATATGTGTAAATATTTCGTTAAATTATTCGTGTATAAATAAATTGTGAATTTAATTTGGATTAAAAATTTGTATTTTATTTTCTCACACAATTTATACACATGTATGTATAACTCTATAGGTACCTACCTTGGGCACGTGTTGAATCGCACCTCGTCGGTGCCGCTGGCTGCTGCCCGCGCCGCCATCAGCCGCCTTCGACGCCACACCAGTATGACGCTGAAAACGTCATGTTTCATTTCATCTGACACAAAACACGTACATATTTACTCCTCCTTCCCTAAATCCCATCGCTGCCACCACCACCGCCTCCGAGGAGCAGTTGGAAGAAATTTATTGTTTTTGATATTTTTCGTATTTTTTCCAAAGCAAAGGATGAATGACCTACCTGATGTTCAGTTAATAATAATGGCTATGTCGTCGATGGCAGCGTACAACAACAACAACAAAACAAAAAAACGCTTCCTCCTTACATGGATTAAGTTCAAATAACTCAAAAATAATGAAGCTTATAACAGGGGATTAAGTCATACACAGAGACAAAAAAAAACTGTCTTCCTCCTTGAATATTTATGCATAATCCCTGAACTCTTATCGATGACATTTTGAAGCCTTAAAGTCATCGTTAAGGACTTCCATATACAAAACTTACCTATAACGACGATTGATGAGGGAGTTAATGATTTGTGAAGAGGCGTTCAAAAACAACATTAACAACAACAACAACAGAAACTTCAAATAAAACAGCAATAAATGAATCATCCTAAAAGCTACTTATGACAATAAGTGGTTTATTTTGTCAAAACCAACAACACCATGTGTATTGATTTAAACTAAAAAGGAAAATACAACAAAAAGAAAAATAAGAATTCAATTCGATGGATGTCAAAAAACTCAAAATCAATCAATTTTATGTAGAATAGCTTTTTTGTTCCAACCGACAACGAGAACGACAACTACGTTAACAATCAATTAATGAAAAAATAAAAGAATACAAAATATAAAAGTGCAGTCAGACGTGGGTTTTTCTCGATCTCGAATTTGTTTTTTTTTTTATTTAATTTTGTTTTTATTATCAAAAAGACAATCAAAATATTGAATTGGAGTACCTATATACATAGGTACCTACCTTTTGACAACAGTAGCAAAACAAAAATTTAAAAATTTCTGTATTCATGAAATTTCCATTGGATAGCAATTTATTGTTACTATATTGAAATTTTTGTTCAATGTGGGTTCTTGGAATTTTTTGCTCGTTTTTGAAATATTCTGAAAGAGCTCATTCATACAAATTTTTAATGAAAATTGACTTTTTTTTGGTCTGTGAGTTTTCTTCTTTTTTTTTCGAAAGAAATGACGTAAATATGTTCTATTTAAAAGAATGGCGTTGAATTAAACATCAGTAAATATTGAACTTACTTGAAGAGGGGGTTGCAATTGCTTTAGCAAAATGAAGAAGGGTCATGATTCCTGCTTATTAATGACCCTAACAAATGCCACCTGATTATTAGTAACCCAAAACGCCATTTAAAGAATACAAATTAGAGTAAATATTAAAGTTTCCGAGATATAAGAAGTTAAATACAAACAATCTGAAGGTTATATCATCTTAAATTATTAACTTCCCATAGTTTAATTAGTTTTTGCTTTTATAATGATTTGTATAAAAATAAAAAAAAAATAATAGTTAAAGAAACATTACTTACAAATTTCATAACGTGAGACAATCTAATTTTAATAATTAAGCCAAAAAAAAACAGCTTTAAACTTGATATTGTCATACAAATATTCCACTCAATTTTTTTATAATTTAATTGTATGTTATGTAAGACTGATGAGTTTTATTATCGGTTAAGGTTACACTTATATAATGCATAATAATTGAATTAAATATTTTTGAAAAATTTACAATTTACGTGCAGATAATGACTCTCTTATCCAAACAAAAATTAAGGTATATAATAACAAAGACAGGTAAAGGGTCTTAATTTTGAGATGAAATTTGTTATTATTTGTCATAAATAACTTGGTTAATTTATGTTGTTGTTTTCCGAACCAATTATTTTGATATTCGTCCTTGAGAAATAAAATTTAATTAATTTCTACAAAATCACTTCATTGTTATTCTAAACTCTCTATGAATTGAAGCTTCATACAAAATTCTCAACAGAAAATTATATAAATACACATAAAGTATCTGAATACTATAAAGTATCAATGTACATTTCTTCAGATTTGCAATGGACACAGACAAATTATGTGCTTGATTTTTGTTTTATTTTATTTCTCTAATGTTTTCTTCAAGCAAACCAGAAAGTAATAATTCTTCTTGGAAAGAACTACTCTGAAATTTACAATTGAAAATTCTGTTAAAGAATAATAAATGTATAGATATTTTGTTTCTAAGAAAGTATCTTTTGTATATTTGCAAAATATTTATTTTTTTGTCTGAAAGAGATTGGATTTGAATACATCTATAGTATGACTTGATTTTCAAGTAAACACAATAACATTATAACATAGAAGAACTATGAGCATATTTATTTCTGTAAATTTGATTGAAAACAAATTATTGAATAAACTTGGAAATTTACATTTCTAATCTGTTCAAAGAAGTTTTCTATTATACCAATTTATTGAATTTATCTCAAAAGTCTCGGAAAAAATAGAAAAATATTTAAAATTTCTTGTAACCAAACAGATTTATTGACTACGATCAATTCTAATAGTTCCATCATGCAAAGATAATCATCTCTTACTTTAAACTGCTAATTCATAAAAAAAACTTATTTTTATCTTTAAATCCATTTACAATCTGTCAAAATTACAACATAACAAAAACTAACTAAACAATATAATAAAAAGTGCTGGCCTAACAATGGAACCCACATGCACTTGATCGCTTTTCACTTTTTTTCTCCGTGTTCCCTAATCCATCTTTTTTTTTCTTTTATTCGAATTTTTCCCTCCTCCAAAAAAAAAACGGACCCTATACTGCCCTTATCTATCCTGAACATGTATAACAATAGAATACAAATCCCTTGCACATAAAATACAGGTCATTGAAATTCAGCTTCAAAAAAAGAAAAAAAAAAAAATACAGAAATGAAATAAAGGTGGCAAATTGAGCAGGTACATATCTTATATAGAGAATATAAGAAATAAAAACTGTGCTCAATCATTATCCCCTCTGGATGATAGCATATCAAATAGGATTTATAACAGAAAATCCTTTAGTAAGGAATAAAAAAAAAAAAGATGGAGCTGAAAAAAAAATACTCATACCTACCTTCGGATGAAATATAAATCATATTGAAAAAAGAACTGAACGGAAACTTGTTTTAATCTATAAAAGCAGCAGCAGAAGCAGAAAGGTAGCACCTGCTCTTCTCAAGGGATCAATGCCCAGTTTCTTTTTTCTCATGCAGTTTTATCTTTATCCTCTCATCATCAACATCACCATCACCATACACTATATACAACATTGCCATCACCCTCGTAGTCGACGTTCGACGTCGACGTAGTCATCGTAGTCGTCGTAGTCATCATCTTCATCCCGCATCATCGGAGTTCGGGAATCCTCTCTATTCAATCCTCAAAAAAAAAAGGAAAAAATGAATAACAGGCATTAAACCCTCAGAAGCATTATTATTATCTCTCTCACTCTGAAAGGCATTTTTTATTTAAAAAAAAAAAATATGAAAACTTGCAACAATGTGGAACATAAAACACCATCAACATCACCTAGGAGAACGTACACGTACGAAGTATTATATTTTCTCTACAGCCCAAGCCCAAGACCAACCAAAGACCTAACCGAAGAACATACGTTTATACATATCTCCATCTCCATAAAAAGGTCATTAAAATGCATTCACCTTAGGGATATAGCAAAATTAGTGTACGGATGGATAGATAGATAGATAGATGGATGGCTATAAGGAGGCATAGTACCTACGAACAACAACAACAAAACATAACAAAAAACGAAAAAAATATAAACGGAATTAAATAAATGAATCAAGATGGGGCAACATCACAAACGAAAAGGACAACAGCAGGACGAACAAAAAAATAAAATGTAAAGACCTTCCTAGATATACTATGTATATGTACCTGCTACTTGCCCTGCCCTGCCTTGCCCTGCCTTGCCACTATGGGCCTTATGTTGTTAAAATATATGTACGTGTTCTTATCCTCATACTTGTGATGATGAATGACAGTCAGTAAGATGAGAAGAGGAATTTTCAACTTGTATCCGTACATTACCTACCTGTTGTCATTATAAAACTCTTGTTCGATGCACATAACACAACACAACACAACACAACACAACACAACACAATACAATGCAGCACTTCATTCTACCACACCCGAGTATGTGTGTAGTGTGTATATCAACAATTGCCCGATATAAGGACCTTAGAGACGTGTACAAGGATCTTATTTCTATGAAGAGAGAGTGCGTTGCGCACATGTCCTTATAAACTATGCCACCATAATTTTAATCCCCATATACTCCTCTTGCTTCTTCTCTTCTTATAGAAGTGTACTAAAAGGTTTCTTATATTTACCCTATAGCAAAAAGGACATTGCTCTGATTTTGTACTACAGGGTCCTTCTTCTATCCTGCATGAGTGGATTTGTTGTTGTTTTTAATTTCTTTTTTTTAATAAATTCAATTGAACCTTTTGTTCGTCATAAAATGTGTCAAGTTTCTGATAATTTTTGTATCCTTTTTATATTCTTCTTCAATTTAAATTCCTTTAAATGTAAAAAATTTGCCAAAAATATTAAAAATTGGTTCATGTTGTTTTAAATTGAGGACAGACTAAATTTGTAAGTTCAACATGAAATAATCGAAACTTTTATAAAAACTGAGTAAGATAGAGCAGGCATTAAGTAAACTTAGTATTGGAATGAAAAATTATCAAAACTTTTCTAGATTCACTTAGTTTGTTGGTCGGTTGGTTAGATACTTTGTCGTAGATGTATTTTGGTATCTAACTTCCTTTAGAGACAAGGACTACGACTACGAACCTTCTTTCCTAATATATACTTTCTGCTACTGGCAACATTTTCGTAGCAAACAAAAAAAAAACTTAAAACTTAAAACTTACGAAAACATATTAAAAAGTAAATTAACGCAAAAAGTAAAGTACTAGACACTAACATAGACAACGACTAAAACTACGAAACGAGGACCATCAGGACGAAATCTGTAGGACGAATAGTAAGAGACTCATGACGATGACGATGACTACAACTACGAGACGATGCGATGGAAGAACGTATAGAAAAGTTAAAGTAAAGATTAGAGAACTTGAAAGTGCAGAAAGAATTTTTTTTTCATGTTCCTTTCAAACTCGTCCTCGTCGTTGTTGTCTTCGTTGTTGGTATGTTTATAAACATATGTATATAGAGTTCCTATATTGAAATAGAAAAAAAGTTTTTTAGCACTATATTGTCGACCTTCTTTTTATGCACTCATTTTTTTTTGTTGTTGTAAGTTTCGTTTTTAATTTTACTTTTGCGGTGCACTGAGTTGAGACTTTTATATAATTTATTTTTATATTTTTTAGTTTGTTTTTGTTGATGAAAAAAGTTGAAACAATTTTTTGGGTTGTTCTTGTTGTTGTTTATTTTTGGAAAAAGATAATTTACTAGGAAAAGAGAATGAGTTTGGAATTTCATGATGTGTTGTGTACATATTACATACATAGTTGTATATTATGTGGTCCTTCGAGCCGGATAATCATAAGAGTTACAAAATGATGTATGTTCTTAACTTATATGCAATACATGTGAGTTTCATGCTCTTAAGATGTAAAGATTAAGCTAAATAGTTTTTGTTTATTATCATCATCATCATCATCGTCTTCATGCATTTTGTCAACAACTTTGTTATCTTTTTTTGTTTTAAAATATTTTCAAACGAGACTTTTTTTATTAAGTTTTGTTTTTTTTTTTCTTAATTTTTTGAAGGAGTTTATATTTTCAAGAGATGGAACGTGGAAAGAAATTTAAAACAAATTTATTGTTGTTTTTTTGTTGATCTTTTTATTGATATTTTAAAAAAGTACTCGTATATACAAGTATTTTGTAGCTTTTAGTGGTTTATATTTGTTAATTTTAAGCTTATTTGGTTCTGCTATACTATTTTGGAGCTTAAATACGTAATAAGCAAGAAAAATAATGAAGAACAAAAATCAATAAAATTGATCAAAAAAAAAGTACGTATACGCCCAGTGTGCCAGAAAAAATATTTTTGTTTTAAGGTAAAATAAATCAACAGAAAATGTTAACGGTGTTTTTTAACTACCTACAGTTAACATCTAAATTTAGCCCAAAAAACATTCTTAAAAGTTATATTTTAAAAACAAAATAAACTTTAAAAACTCTGGTGTTATTTTTTATTTTTCATTTAGCCTTGGGAAGAAATGGAATTTCGTTTGATCAGTTTTGTTTCTTCTCACATAAAACGACAGGAAATGAATCCTCTTTAAATCAGTATAAAGCACTACAAATTGTATATATTTTTTAATTGATAATTGATTGAATTTTTAAAATTTTGTTCAGAGACTCAAAGTGTTAATATTAACACGAAGATAATATCTTTATATGTTCATAAGATAAAAATAAATATCTAAGAAACTATTTTAAGACAAACATACAAAATTTATTGAAACTTATTCATAATAAAGAATTAAATAGAATCTAATTTTTATTTAATCACAATTATAATCATACATAATGTACATTGTCTAAAATATACATAATATTTTAAATATATTAAAATGACTTGCGATAAAATTATCAAAATAGTCAACTCTAGACATGTCTTCTAATTTTGTGATTATACTATTTAAAGCAAATTAATTCAACCAACCTACATAAATACTCATGCATGTGTTATCAAACCAAAAAAAATTAAATAATTAACAAAAAAAAATTATACATATTATGTACATACATATATATTTTTGTTATAAAAATAAAAACGAAATTTACCAATTGAAAGTTTATTGACACCAAATAGATTAGTGTGCTAATTTAATTTGATAACCAGTTAGTGTAGAATAATAATTACCAAAGCACACAAACAAAACAAATTCTATTTAATTCTTTCTTAAGTTTCTGATAATAACCAGTAAAAAAATAATTCAAACAGAATATGATCTCATATTGATGTCATATCATATGTACTCAACTTATACCTATATTCTAAGTTAATTTTATTATATTGTGTTGTATATTATGATATCTTTTTATTACACTCTTATATCTCCAAATTATCTCATTACAACACGTAATATTTAAAGTATCTTATGTAACCGTTAAGTAGTAAGTACATACATATCTATACATATATGGATATGTGTATTTGAGGATATATCTTTTTTTATTTTTTTATTTTATCTTTAACACAAAAATGTTACAAAACACAAATTTCAAGCTGTGCTAAGTAATATTGTAAATTTGCCGCAAAAGACCTCCTTTTTCGATGCCAAACCGAAACAAGTAACAAAAAATAAAGTAAATATTTTTTCTCCATAATACCTACCTACAGTTACAGTTACAGTGTACCTACTCGTTCGACTCATACAAAACGATCACACTTTAAATTGATCCGGTCTGAGAGTGTTTTTGTGTGCTAAATAAATAAAATAAAATTAAATGAAGTTTAAAAAAATAAAAATTGAAAAAAAACAAAAACAAAAACAAATACAGAACAAGTTAAAATGTGCTCGTATATGCAAATGATTTAGGTCAATGTTCTTCCCTTACAAACATACAACACGCTACACAATCGAACCGCAATAACCGGCAACAACCCAGTTGTTCGATAGTTTATTTTTAAGATTAGTCATTCGCTCTTAGTTGTGCCCAATTTTTTAAAATTTTTGTTTTGTTTGTTTCATTTTCTTATCCAATTGGGGGTACAATTTCTAAATTGCGCCAACTGGACACTATCATACATACCTATATGTATGTATATCTATACCCTACGTTCAAACATATCTAAAAGTTGTATACTTTTGACTTTTGGGTGAATATTGTAAGTCGTATAAATTTGAGTGTTGCGACCTTCTAAATGCAATTTGGAGAATTGTTTTTCTATATCAACTAGGTACTAGAATTTCGCAACTTTGTCGTTTTTAGAGAACGGACATACTAAAGTAACCGAAACTAGAAACCCCACAGACCCCATCAAAGCAATCAACAATCTAATCGGTTTTATAGGAGTTTCCTTTCCTCGACTTATAAACTTTGTGGTATATATAGTTTGAAGAATAGGCTAATAATAATAACATATCTAGAGTATGTGGGGCTATAACTAACTACTGATTTCAGCTGCTGAACTCGATTTTGACTTATGGTTATTATAGATACTCTTGAAGCGAATCTAATAAAATCAAAATATATTCATGCTAATAAGATGATGAGGGAGTTGAGTTGAGTTGAGTTGATTTTGATGGCTTTAATCTTCAACCCAGTGAGACGAGTCAGCTTCTACACTTTTTTTTTGTTGTATGTATCATTGAAAATGAGAGGGGCCACATAGTTAAGGTATGTTATATCCGCAGCTGAGGAATAGCATGAGGCAAGTGACTGACTCATTGATGATGGTGTTGCACATCTCTGGTATTTTTTTTTTTTTTTTCACTATCAAAAGCATCATATTCACGAACGTTTGAACGTTTCAAAAAGATTTTTATTTTTTTTTAGTTTTTCTTCTACTGTTGTAGATATTTTTATGTGAGGGCAACGAACAGCCAGATATAGTATATTTTATCTTTATGCCCAGCACTCTTTATACCATATAAAGTTTAATAGGGAAGTTGTATCTCTCTATCTATTCCTATGCATACAGCGTAGTAAATAGATGTAAGGTATCTAGATTTTATGTGTAACTTGATGTGAATATACGTATTTATAGTGAGTTGGAAGAAAATATGATGAATCAGTGATTTAAGTTGGGAGATTTTAACTTATAATAAATGCAAAACCAAAATTATGTATATAGGATGTGAAGGGGTATAGTAGGTACGTTTACGTTTATATGTACCTATAATACCTTGATGACATTCTAAGGGTTTTTATGTGGAATAAATTTGACGAATTTATAGCCATCTTTTTTGTAGTTTCTTGTAGTTTTATGACTGTTTTTAAATGGAAAGTTCTATATATTGTGGAGATATAAAGAGGTATTATTAAAATAATTGCTATTTAGTTCATATATTCTCTTATATTATTTTTATATTACTCATAGTCTTTTTTCATTGGAAATATATATATGTAAACGGTTTTGTGATGAATTAAACTTGGTTCATGATGAAATCGTAACGGAATTGAATATGAGGAAATCACTTTTTGAAGGTTGAGTTTTTATAGGCAGGTAAATACGAGTAAGTTGTGTAGTTGAAAGGAGGATATTATGGACATTTGTGTGAATTTTATTTCTTGAAACTGGTCTTAAAGTCATTAAGAAAATACAATAATAAATAAATAAATTTAATAAATTTATCAACGAAGTGTATGGGTTTTCCAATTAAAGCGTTTACTTTGATATTTAAAAACCGATTATTTTTTTAAGAGAAATTAGTGAATGTCTTTTGTATACTTAGGAGGAAGCTATGCCTTTAGAAATGAAAAACCGATACTTACACATTTTCGGAAATTTGCAACTGTAAGCCTTTAATAACTTTACGAATTCCATCTTTTAGTACTTGAAAAGAATGTTGATTATATTGGCATGGATCACCGCAAGCCCAAAAACTGCACCAAACATTAAAACTTTAGGATGAAGAGGATCTCCAACAATCATTCTTGTATTTTTTGAGCCCCTTATGCGCCACAATTCTGACTTTAAGGTGAAAATGATTTTTGATGATAATTCAACTCATTTCGATAATCAGCGAAAACTCTATGATGCTCTGTGATCAACTGACTTGAGCTTATGTGTTCACTTAAGACAGAAGTTTTTATGGAAAATACGGTGTTATATCGGGTGATTTTTTAAGAGCTTGAGAACTTTTTTTAAAAAAAAAAACGCATAAAATTTGCAAAATCTCATCGATTCTTTATTTGAAACGTTAGATTGGTCCATGACATTTACTTTTTGAAGATAATTTCATTTAAATGTTGACCGCGGCTGCGTCTTAGGTGGTCCATTCGGAAAGTCCAATTTAGGGTAACTTTTTCGAGCATTTCGGCCGGAATAGCCCGAATTTCTTCGGAAATGTTGTCTTCCAAAGCTGGAATAGTTGCTGGCTTATTTGTGTAGACTTTAGACTTGACGTAGCCCCACAAAAAATAGTCTAAAGGCGTCAAATCGCATGATCTTGGTGGCCAACTTACCGGTCCATTCCTTGAGATGAATTGTTCTCCGAAGTTTTCCCTCAAAATGGCCATAGAATCGCGAGCTGTGTGGCATGTAGCGCCATCTTGTTGAAACCACATGTCAACCAAGTTCAGTTCTTCCATTTTTGGCAACAAAAAGTTTGTTAGCATTGAACGATAGCGATCGCCATTCACCGTAACGTTGCGTCCAACAGCATCTTTGAAAAAATACGGTCCAATGATTCCACCAGCGTACAAACCACACCAAACAGTGCATTTTTCGGGATGCATGGGCAGTTCTTGAACGGCTTCTGGTTGCTCTTCACTCCAAATGCGGCAATTTTGCTTATTTACGTAGCCATTCAACCAGAAATGAGCCTCATCGCTGTAGACCATAAATCGGACGTAAAGCGCGAAACACATTTCGAACCGAACACTGATTTTGGTAATAAAATTCAATGATTTGCAAGCGTTGCTCGTTAGTAAGTCTATTCATGATGAAATGTCAAAGCATACTGAGCATCTTTCTCTTTGACACCATGTCTGAAATCCCGCGTGATCTGTCAAATACTAATGCATGAAAATCCTTACCTCAAAAAAATCACCTATTACTATGTTTGGAATTTCTAATTCAAAAAATTGTCGAAAATTTACAAACCTGGGTTTTCGGTAACACAACGAGCTATACAACAGCAATATTTTCAGTTTTTCTTCAGTAGCTTAAATTTGTACACCTGTTTAGTTAGTGTTAGCCGAAAAGTTGTTTTACATCAGTGGAAGAGTGAAAATTTTCATCAATTTTGAATTTTCACTATTTGAATACGCTATCGAGCCTGTACCATTTCCTTATTTATAATAGAATAGTTTTCCCTGTGAAATTTTAAAACATGGCAGCTTCAAAATTGACAACTGCCAAAATAGTGATGTATTCAAAATGAAACTTCTCATTGGACGTGTGAGTTTCAGTAGATCTAAATTACCAAATTTAGGACCACTTTTGCATATCACCCAAAATCGACTTTTTAACTTTACCTATGATTCAAAATCGAAGCTCATTTAATGATGGATTAAAAGTAATGAATTAAAAAAATTGTTCGTCATTATTCAAAGATTATATGCCAGCTGAAATTGTTACCCAAAATGAGTCTGAAACTGACATTTTGAAATCACTCAAAAGACATTTGGCTTTTCTTATTGTCATTGAATTGCAATTTCTAAACATATTTAACAAACTTAATCTAATGTCAACAAATTAAAAATTATTTCTATAAAGAAAAATCGATTAAGAACTTCATCCTCTGTTACGAAATGTTAATTCACCAATATCTGCAGTGATTAACCTCCTGTTACTTCGGTTAAAGCGGAGGTTTGGAAAATATAATTGAGGGCTTAACTATTGAAAAATTGTTGTATATACATATGTTGCAGAAAACATTACTTACTAAGTGTAAATATCACAAAACTTCATCCAATTAAGTTTTAATCAGAAATAATGTACATAACAGCAAATCAAAAGAAACAAAACATAGCATAATTCCACAATCAGTTCAATACAAAAATTTGATAAAGTACAACAGTATATACATACATATGTATGAGCAAAGGACAATATGGTGAAAAAGAAGAAGAAACAGAAAATAAAAAAGAAAAATTATTAAATAACAAGTTGCATCTGTGCCTTTTGCGGCGCATTTGCATTATCAGCTAAATTAAGTACTTGCCTCAATTCTTAAAGATTATTACACTCGTGTATGCACTTGCACATTATACATTATTTTTGAGTCCAAGCAGTTGAAGCATATTATTGTATCTTACAGAGCTATAGTTATAGGGTACCTGTTATCTTCTTCTTCTATAATCCACTATCAAGAAAAAGAAGAAGTATTAATTCCAACAACAGATTGTTGTAAAGGATGAACTTTTCTTGGGATTGTCTGAGGTCAAGGTCTTACTTGTTGTGTTTTTTTTACATTTTCGAAGGTACGTAGAAGATATGAACGTAAACGCCTATAAAAAGAAGGTATAGATGCAGATACTTATGCCTATACCAAAATATAATAAAAGAGGGAAACAAAAATAAACAACAAGAAAATATCTCAATGTTACAATCCGTTGCGCGATGGACGGACAGACGAATAGACGGACGACCACGACGACAACAGAGATGAAGTCGAAGTCGACAACGACGATCGGCGACGACTACAAGTCGCGGTTCATTGTTATTTATGGATTTATCACGATCTGAAGATCACATACAGTCTTTTCTTCTTCTTCTTCTTCTTCTTCTCCTTCTCCTTCACTTTTTTTTTTGTTTTTTTGGTGCAGTGCAGTGCAAAAGAAGAAAATATATATAAGTTGAAGAAGAAGATCTTTTTCGCTTAAACTTCCATCAGCTAGTTAGCCTATGGAAACACGGGACACAACTAGCTAGAGCACATGTTGTTGTAGATCTTCAATTCTGAACTAAGTACGCGGCGAATGTGTAATGTTGCGAAATAATGATGATAAAATAATGTGTATGCCTGTATGCTGTGCCTTCACTTCAACAACCCACCCCTCCAATCCTCCCCCAAGGGAGGTGAAGGAAAAGTGTAAAGAATTCACTGACCCGCGTAAGGGTGTGTTTTTTGTATATAAATTTGAAGGTTGTTGTATCTTTTTATCCCATTCCATTTTATATTTTGTTTGGTTGTTTCATGGCGGGCGAGACAGCCCTGGCCGTACAACGCAGTGCAGTGGAAGGATGGTTATCTTTTGCATAAGTGAATCGCTGGTTAAATTCATGCAGACTATACACAATAACGCGCACGGAAATAAAAGCAATTGTTTACATTCCTATATACTCGTAAAATATAGGTACACAATATCTTGCTCCATACAGATTCAATGCTTCAGCTGATGCACCATTTTAGTGCCAAATCTGCATTTTGTTTAAATGCAAAAACGGTGACTCTGTAAAGTCGTTGGATGAAGGCAGACGGACGCGGACGAAGGACAACGACGACGGGAAAAAGAGAGTCTACTGTGATATTTCGAAGGGGGTGTCATCTTCTTTTTTTCGAAGATGATGCTGATGATGAGGAGGATGATGGTTGAGGTAAACATAAGTGTAGAGCAGCAAAGTATATTTTTCGTCGATTTGTTTACGTTAGCCTCTTTGGAGCAGCCTCTTCATCTTCATTCTATCTATTTAGGTACATGCAACTGCAACCATATATCGCTCTTAAATTTTGTGTGCAGTGCATAATAGTACATAAGTATGTGAAGAGGTTGTATAGCTCAAGAAATGAAGTGTTTTATAGCGTTTGCTTTTGCTTTTCAACTGCTGCTTCTGCTCTGTGCTGTTGTGATGCTAGAACAGCATCTCGCCTCTCATATGCCAATGGTTGATGGTTTTATACTGAAAATGCTGAGCGATGTTGTTTATTATTTTTTTATTATTCCATTTATTTACATTTATTATATTTTTCTTCCCTTGGAAAAGATGTTTTTTTTTCTTTTTGTTGTTGTTTTTGTACATCCTCACTTTTTTGTGAATAGCACTGGGTTTTAAGAAAAAGCAGCAACAAAAATCGACATTGAGTTGGTTTATTAACCTCACTAAAATATTGTATTATGCGATGGAAATGTGTATGTTTTTTTTTTTTTTTTTTTTTTTTTTTTTTAAATATTATTTTAAGATTTTTGAAAGTATACAAGACCAAAAAGAAAATGTATTTTCTAGAAAGCCGTATGATGTGAATAGTTTTTAGAATTTGTCTTGCTCTAGAAGGTATACCTACTTCTTGAAATTTCCTGCCATATGAAAGGGTTGATATGTTGTTCTTATGGAAGAAAGAAAGTGTAAGTGCATCTAAAATCCAAAAAAATGTAAAACTTAATTTTGTAGGCACATTGGCTATAGATATGTTTATGAAATAAATTTAATGTTAAATGTCAAGAATATACCCATTGACATCAAACTTTTACCTGTTTCACAGTTTGCACAGGGAATTGGTTAAGACATCCTGGTTATTTAAATGTTGTTTTACATGAAACCACATGTACAATTATTGTTGATGTGTTCAGTTTATAAAAAGGTGAAGCCAAAGCTTGAACTTATGTTCCACTTAAGAATTATAACTAACTATGTAGTAACAAACCCTTGAAAATTATTTTTTTTTGTTGAAATAATTAGTATGGAGCATAAACCCTAATTACGTTACAAATGAAAAATATAGAAAACAAAATTATAAAAAAGTACGTATACGCCACAGTACACATTTTGTTTTAATAGACCTGCACTTTAAATTAACTTGATAGTGCTAGAAGTGTTTCTTCAATTTTAACTAATTACCGAAAATTTGCTTATTTTTATTAACATTTTGGTAGATATGTTTTTTTATGGAATATTCTCGTAACGTTTAGAAAAACAATGCATTTCTGAGAGAATTGTTAATTTGGTAGTTTTTATAAATGAATTAAAGCAAAATAATATAAACTAGATTTTGGTATCCGACGAGTCCTTGCCCTCTAATATTGTAGTTAGAAATGGTTTTTAAAAGCTGTGGAAAGGTTTTTAGACTATCTTCTGTAGCCACATTGCATCAAATCTACACACAATGCAAAACTACATCACGTTTTCTAATTTTAGATGTTTTTTTTTTTTGTAAGATTCTCAAATATTTATGAAAAATAAAAATTCTTAATTGAGAACTTAATTATGTATGTAAATAGATGTACTTATTTTAAGAAAAATACTAATTTAAGATATATAGCCTTAATTTAGCAATTATTTTCTTTAAAAAAATAATGAAGCAATAAATTCAAAAAACAAGAAGTATTTGATTTCTATGGAAATGGAAACTTTTTCATATCGCTTCGCAATCTATGTAGATATTTACCTATCCCCTATAATCCAACTCAAGTAGCTTGTAGCTTGTGTATTTGATGAATTGACTGTAATGATTGATATTTTATGCCCTTTTTTCTCTTTTCTATGTAAATTGTGGACATATTGATTTCATTTCTTATAAAAGACGACGATTGTATTTATGCCTTTAAGAAATCATGCTTAGTCTATTTAATCTACATTATTTCATTTCCCCTAACGCAACGCAAACGCAAAATAAACCAAATCATCACAAATGTCGCTGTGTATCAGTCTGTCTGTCTGTTTATTATTTATTCCCTTGTCGAGAAAATACACATCCAGACACAGACTGATGAGACTGTTTTTCTTCTTCTTCTTCGTTTTCTGAACAACCCACCTAACCAAACAATTTTCCAAATTAGTTCAACTAGTTGATAATAAATGTATTTAATCAAAAAAGAAATATGTATGTACAAATATGTATAGGTACGAGTATGCATATGTTCCATGCTTGTGCTTATCACATATACGTAAATATGTACGCAACACAAAACGACAACAAGGAAAGTAAAATAGAAAAAAAAACCACTAACATCCCCTATTAACAAACATTTCGACCCAATAAGTCAAGTCATTCGACAGTAGCATGGCTGACGCCGCCGCCGGCAACCAACCAGAAAACCAACAACAAAAATCATACCAAAACCTACATACATATGTACATATTCTTATAATAATGTGTATAAATATTTCATCGCCATATTATCAAAAATCAAATAGGCCTGTCGCTAGCATAATTGCTGCGTGTGCGGTATATTTTTTGTATATATGTACATACATACGTCTCGTCGGGCGTCCGTTTAGCTTTCACGGTTCCCTTCTCTAAATTTATCCTCACCTACCTATATTTGATATTTCTGCTACTTTTACTTCCTCCCAAAATAATTGGACTTGGATTTTTTTATTGCGTGAGGGTTGAAAATGATTTAATAGGTTAGGTATAGTGTTGGCACCCCCAAAATACGAAGAAAAAAAAAGGCTAAAATAAATGCTGACACTCATTGCCGCGCTGAGAACTTCTGGCGCACACCTTTAACACCACTTAGATACGAGTTAGAAAATTTTTTAGAAGACCAAAGTCATAAAATATAAAAGCACGCACATGATTTAAGTTTTTCTTTTTTCATACCATTTTATAAAAGGGTGATGATGGGGATAAATAATGTGTGCAAGAAGCAGAGGAAGGGAGATAGATGGGGCTAATTGTCGAATTTGTTTGACACTAAATGAATTACATAGTGAGGTGGTTTGACATTTTGAGTTGATATTTTGTTTGGGTGGTGTTTATTTTTGTACTTTCGAATTTTCATACCTCCCATCATGACAAATACAAAAGAAAAACAAGTGAGAATTACCTACCAAATTTGGGATGAGTAAATTACCTTAATTTAAGCTATAATTTGGGAGATTGCGTGTGAGAATAGAGGGGGAAGGTAAATTATTTGTTGATTTCTTATAGATTACAGAAAAAGGTCTGATAAACTATATAATTTAAAAAAAAATGTGGCAACTCTGCTGGCATTGAATGCGTTCAAAAATATCGTAATACATTTTTCATTAGGTTTTTAAACAAAAATAGTCAGTCTGTTAAAGAAGTAAATTTCCGAAAAAGTCAACATTTATGCAATTTGAAGAAAATTTGAAAAAAAAAATCAAAAAAAGTTGGAATTAGTATTTTTTTGTAATAAGGGTGATTATACAAAAGTTGGGTAACTTTTGAGGATATTTTGTTTATGATAGTTTTTAAATCAAACTTCTATAAATTCGGGTGTATATGATAGCTAATCTAATTAATATATTGTTCCCAATCGGGCCAGTCACTTTTTTGAGTACAATGTAAGATATTTAAAAATTTCAGAATTTGACTGCCAGAGGACTTACGAGTATACACAGTTTTGAAAGTATTATAATGAAATTTAATACAAATTAGTAAAAATCTCTTAGGATTTAATAATGATCACTTAAAATCACTTAGTAACAATTAAAAATAATTATTAATATGTAATACTAGAAGAAAATACTACATCAGTTTTCAAAACAGACTTTTGACATTTATCGTAACGTTATTCACTTATCTTTTACTACTTTCACATAGTTTTACTAAATATTTCAAAGTAATCAACAAACAAAATCTAACAATATTCATCTTAAAAGTACTAATGATCAAGAAATAAAGAACAATAACAATTTACCTAACACAGAACTGACGCCACACTACTGACGAAAAAGACGAAATTTGAGATTATAATCTGTACTAATGTTTTTTTTTGTAATTTCAAATATCAACAAACTACATTTTAACAAATCAAAGTCTAATACGAATAAATAAAAATAAACTTTAGATTAACAAAAAAATAACGACTCACCATAAAACTGACGTGTTGACTGGCTAAGCACGTGTATAGACAACAAACATAACCCAAACTCTGGTACAGTTATGGTGGCCGTCAAATTGTGCGACCCGCAATTAACTTTATTACCAACATTAAAATTCAAAGTGGGATTTGACGTTTAGTCGGCGATATTTCGCACGAATTTTAAATTTAAATAACACACAAGAAACTGACGAATAAAATTGAACACAAAATTTCTTATTTTTTTAAATAAAGTGGAGAACACAGTTGTAGTATATATTAAACTATATACATCGCAGATTGTATTAATTTAATAAGTTTTCTCAAATCAATGATAATGTTTAATAGACAGTCACTTAATGGTTGGTTTTCAGGGTTGTGACATGCCAGAGGACTGACGTTTTAAAAACTAATTGTGTTTTTTTAATAACTTGTATTCAAAATGAAGAACTGAAATTGGGTGACTAAATAAAGGTCTTTCCATTGTTTTAAAATAAATTGCAATCTCAATAAAATATAATCAGACTTTGTATATATTGGTTGATGACATCGAGTTACCCAACTTTTGTATAATCACCCATAAGCGAAATAATAACTTACGGAAAGTATTCTATTGATAATTAGAGTTAAAGATTTGTCACAGTTTGCAGTTTTTGGAAAAAAATTGTTACCTAATTGTTTTTTATTTCTAATATTTCTACAAAATTTTGACAAAAATCAAAACAAAGTTAAAATTCACTATTTTCTTAATAGTGATATTCCTTGCCATAATCTATTTTAACAATTTGTAGTAGTATTTCTTAGGTTATTATTTTATGTTTAAGAAAATGTTTTGAGGTTTTTCTAAATTAAAAAAAAAAAAACATTTTTTAACTAAATTTAAGAATTATTTTTTTTTGTACATTTAGTATATTTTTTTTACGAAAAAACTGCCAATTAGATTTTTATAAAAATTTAACCAAGTGTTAACAATTTGGTTAAAATTAAACAAGTCGAAAATCAATGCTTATCAAGTTTTCGAAGTTTTTGTAAATGTTTATTGAACTTTTTTTGAAAATTCCACTAAGATGTCAAAAAAGTTGTTTTTCGAAAAATATAATTATAGTGAAGTTTAAGGTATTTGAGTCGAAGATAATTGTTTGATTAAAAAAAAGAAGTTAAAACTAAAATTGTTTAAGATTTTTGCTAAGTGTAAAAATCAACCATTTCAAAAATTGACTAAATTATTAAATGCTTAATTTGCTAAAATTTATTAGACTTAAATTTATTATTAACTCTAAGAAAATGTGCAACGACCAATAACTTCCCTCCATAATCACGTCTTAATTTTATTTTTTAACCTTTCGGTGTAATAAATAGAATTATTGCTTATTCATATTTTGACCTTAAAGTCTTCTTGTATAGAAGGTAATAAATCTTTTTTTTTTTTTTGTAGTGATCTTCAACTATAAAAGATTATAATACGTGATTTCGTGCCATTATTGTATCTTACTTATTTATTAGATACACACAAAAATATTGTCTTAAAACAAGACATCATTTTAATTTTTTATAACTATTTAGTCACATATTTATGTTTATATATCAATGTTTCATTTTCTTTTTCATACTTATTCTCTGTCAATGAATAAATTTGTATATTCAAAAGCACTACATAAGATACAGATATACATATGTATGTACATATGTATAAAAATGTGCAATGTTAAAATCTTTGTAGTTTTTGATTATGTTTCTTTTCGTGTTTTGTAGAGTTTTGTGTTGTTAAGACAATAAAAACAACAACAACGAAATTAATTTCCTAGAATTTTGTATGAGATGAGATGTGATGTGATGACCATCTCGTCGATACATACGGTCATATCGTATGGTTGAGCATATGTATGTTGCTATTAGACTTATCACATAAGGTAAGCTCTCTAACTCCCTTCTTTCATTATTTTGTGACTCTGATGGAAATAGTAGACATAACATAGCCATGAAAGGAAGATAGACAAATTAAGGACAGAAAAATAAATAAATACAACAAAAAAAATATCCCAAAGGGACTCAAAACTACGACTTTATCTACGTAGGTTACCTAAAACAAAACGAACTACACGTCGACAAACGACGACGTGGACATCGAAGAAGAACGTATCCATCCATTCCATCCATCCATCCAGTCAGTCAGTTGGATTACTCTTCGTCCTCCTATACATATATGTAGGTCCATTGTATAGGTAGCTATGAAATGAAGGTTTCTCTCTATTTTTGTATGATTTTTTTTTTTATTCTGGAACAGGGATGCGGTGGTTGGTCATGATAATTTATCGTTTGTGGTCAGTCACCCTGAGTCGGCCTCGGTCTAAGAATGACAACAATAAATTTTACCAAACCTAATATATATACGTATATAGACAGGTATAGGGAAGTTACAAACCTACGTACATACGTCAATGGTATATTCTTCTGCAGTTCCAGGTACCAGATACTGACCGACCAACGACGACGACGACTACGACGAGGACGACGTATATTTGAGTCTTTCATCCCCAATCACACATGCGACCGATGTCTCCTCTCATCCATCGTTTTCAAAATTGTAATTTTGCTTGAATTTCTGTTTTTTTTTTTTTTAATCTTTTCCTTGGGGTTATTCATTTGTTGCCCCAATTTTTTGAAAAAAAAAAAAAATAATATAAAACAAATTGAACGACAAACAAAATTGTGAATACAACACGCGCCTGGTCAACGGACATTGAATTGTTTCTTTTTCGTCTTCTCTTTTTATAATCGTTTTATATACAATTGTGGGTGGATACGAGTATGTCTATAAATGGGGATGAATATATGGTTGTTTGAAAGAAATTTAAATATTTTCATTGCATACATATTTTTTGTTTATCCAAAGAAAGACAAACAAAAAGAAATTACAAAAAGAAATCCAGCTAATCACTTTTTAATCAAAAGCAACCTCAATGAATTTTGATCTCACCTCCCTCCAACCCTTTCTTTTTTTTGTGTCTTTCTGTTCTACAAAATAAATGTTTGATTTTTGAGAAAAGGGAAATTCTTGATGTTTGGATGTCTGGGTTGTCAGTCATCAGGCTTGGCTTTGATGACGAAAGAAACTTCTTGATGACTTAAAGATAAACATCACATCAGCAGCCATGAAGGGCATATAAATATAAGCAAATGAGTTAATATACAAAAAAATTAAAAAAAGAAAAAAAAAATCTTCATAAAAGGGTTTCATCGCTCGCTGGCTTTCGAGACTTCTTAAAAATAATTTAAATTCAAAAAAAGAAAAATATGTCTGAGCACCATCAGTGGCAATGATTACTCAACAAAACAGAGACATCTCTTAGAAGAAACTGACGACGAAGAAAAGAGAAGAAGAAGAGGATAAAAATTAATGGTGAAAATGACTTAAAAAAAAATTATAGACGTATGTAAGTACGTATATATGTATGTATGTATATAATAGGGATTCGTAATTTCACTCTGCTGACGCTTTGTGGTTTTGGCTTAAAGTAAGAAAAAAGATGAAAACCCTAGAAAGAACATATATTTTTATATATGAAGAGATATACATCTATAATTTCAATGACTTAACAATGAAATGTTTGCGGTTGGTTTTCTGTTAAATGAGAGTTCCTTTTTTTTTGATAATTTCTTTGTCTTTACTTTTTTTTTTGTTAAATATTTGCAGACATTTTTAAGTTGTTTTCTTTATGTAACACTTGATGAAAAAGGAAGATAGTATCTTTTCACACAAAAATAAATGTTCATCAGAAAGTTTAAACAAGAGAAAAATTGGCTTTTAGAACACATTAAAGTCAATTTACACATTTTTTTGGTTTTTAATTTAATTTTTGGAATTCTTTTGGTTTTAAACAAGAATTTATCAATTTCGAATTGTTTAAGGTTTGACGAATTGAAGTGAAGGGGAAAAAAACCCTTTTCATACAAAAACAAATAATATGAAAAAATTTCCTTCACTTAATAGTTTGTGTAAAATGTCAATTTGTTCATAGGCACATTTTTTTTAAATGTTTATGATTTTTTTAAATGATATTTTCTCATGTGAAATTTCATATTTGAAATTGATAAATAAGGAAAAAAAAATTAATAAATTCGACTAACATTGCAAATTTATGGTAAAGAAGAGAAAAACAAATATTTGGGAAGGAAACCTCGCATTTCACATTTCGGAAAGAATTATATTTTATTTGAAAAATTCACCTTTTTTCTATGTATGTAAGTATTTTAAAATATTGACTATTGGATCTTAACAAAATTGATTAGTAAGCTCAAAGCTATCTCCAACGGATTTTGATAATTTGCGTTTTCTTTTTTCATGGTAAAAGTCATATTTTAAATAGGTTTAAAATTCAAATAAAAGTGTAGTAAGAATTAAATGCGTTTATTACTGAAACTTTATAAAAAAATACCTTTATCAATTCGGCAGTCAACAAGCTCTTTTGACTAAGAAACGGGTTCAACAAATTAACTTCACCGAAACTCTTCGCGAATACGATATTAAGAACCCAAAACTTAATGAGTTATGAAAATGTTACAATAACTGTGCAGCTTTAAATTTTCTAAATCAAGATACAAATTTTGATAGTACATAGTACGCCTAGTGGCGGCCATTTTGTTTTGGTGAAATCTGTCAAACCTTTTGTTTATTATTCAATTGTTTATGCCAAATCATCATGGCAAGTAACACAAAAACTTTATTATCAAAATGAGTGTTCGTTAACGCAAACGTTGTGCGCTTTGCGCCCATTTTACGGTAGACGTGGTGGCCCTTCACAGTCTACTCTTTAACGTTTGGTAGCGAAATTTGAGACGGCCGGTTCAGTAAACAATCAGCCAATACCCGTACGTTCAAGGAAAGCAAGATCCGCCGAGAACATAGTCGCGGTCCGTGAAAGTGTACAGCAGAACCCGAAGCAGTCTATTCTTCGCCGTGCATAAGAACTCGACTATTCGCAGACTTCAACTAGGCGAACTTTGAGTCGTCACTTGGGCCTACACCCGTACAAGATCCAACTGACCCAGCAGCTCAAAGTTCATGACCATAGACAACGCCGCTGCGCCGCCGCGCCGTTTGTTCGCTGACTGGGCTTCGAATCTGTGACGACACCAACCTACACGAAGTTCACCAGATGATATTGCATCCTCAAAAAATTACCGTTTGGTGTGGATTTTGTTGTTTGTTTCTGTTCATATATTTTGATAAACTTCTCAAAAAATTCTAAATAGTTATTAGACTCTATTTGGTCCTTACGAATTTAAAAGAAACACTGAACTATACCAATGCTAAAATGGTTTTCAAGTTAGTCGTCAAGTTTTTGAAATACATGGAACAAATTTGTCTTAAATTTTAGTAGAATTTCATTAAAACAAAAAAAAACTCGAAAACCTTTTTTTCAAAACTATGAAAGCATAAGTTTCAAGGATTCTCAAAACTTTACATAGAGTTAAATAAAGACCTATAAGGCATCTTAATTTTTTTTTTAATTAAAGTGAAATGCTGCAAAGTCTTAAACTGTATTTCGAAGATAAAGATTTATTTTTTGCATAATCTTTTCAATAACTATGCCTTAAAAACACCTTTTTCAAAATTTTCGGGGGGCATACATATATAAAAAACATGATATAATATAAAAATTTAGTCGAGATTCCAATTCAGACATTTCTAGTTCTCCAATAAAGTGTTGTTTTGTATGTGGGAATAAGAAGCTAATTTTTGCGTCTAGCGTAATAAGTACAGTTTTTTTTGTGAGGAACCTGCCCTTGCTTCCTTGAGTTTTCACTAAAACAAGTCTTTTTGAAAAAAAAAGAGAACCTACCAACGTCGCTATTTCTGATGTTGTTATAATTAAAAGAGAATGAAAATTTCATAACTTGTAACCTTTAACACAAAACACATTTAAGGATGCTCTTTCAAACAACCATTTTTTGTATATAAACCTCTACGTAAATTAATAATACCACTTCGTAAAACAGTTTATTAAAAAGAGCCACAAGCATTTATGGTCTCATTTTTTGTATGAACACAAACAAACGAAAAAAAAAACATCTAATAAAAACGACGACCTGAAAAAAGAAATTAAATTAAAATGAAAAATTATAATTGAAATCAAAACACAATTAGCCCCCACAATCATTTTTTTGTTGTTGTTGTTGTTCTGTGTTTATAAAAAGAATACCACTAAAATAAATAATAACTCAAAACGAAAAATAAAAAAACTGAAAACTCAACTGACACACAGTATGAGCAAGTTTGTGGTATCTCTCAATCACTTTTATCCTCATTCCATTCAACCATTTGCATTCATCCTCAATAAATAAATAAGACAAAATTAAATTAAAATAGCCTCTTCTCCTTTCGAATGCCTTTTGTTAATTTTGTGTATACCTAAGGAATAAAAAAGAACCCAAATATGGGTTCCAAATATGGATCGTAACCATTATAAGGAAGTTTGTTTTTTTAAAAATTGGTGGCCATTCAGTTAGAGCAGAGCAGATACAAACGTACACATTCAGTATGGCTTTAGATACATACATACATACATAAATATAGGATGATTTAGCAGCTGGATGCATCCATGAGATGCAACAAGATGAAATGACACACAAAATGCATCACAAGAAAAAAAAAGGAAAACAAAATATACAAAATGAAGAAGTGTTGGAAGTTGGTATACAAAAGTTATAGGGAAAAGGTCAAGATATTTATTATATAAACATTCATCGATCATTTCGGCATAATTTTTCAGTTTTTTTTTTTTTTTTAATTGTATATTTTCTGACTCTCCTTAATGTTGTTGTTGTTTTGTTTTACTGATACGATCGTCTTTATTTGTAGTTTTTATTATCGTTCCCTATTTTTTTTTGAAAATAAACCAACCGGGCTGTCTTGTTTAACGACATTTTAGCTAATGTTTTTGAGTTTATGGAAAAAAGTGCATTTTCAGAGTGCATCATCGAAAAACGTCTGTAATAAGTAGAAGTTGTTTATGTTGGATCTTTTTTTCGTGTAGGAGGCAACTCAGATTAATATTTTGTTTTTTTTTTTTTAATTTCTGTTTTTATTATTGTAAACGGTGTAAAAAGTGCTGAAAGAAGAGACAAGTCAGGCATTATATTGGGGTGAATGTGAGGTTATACCTTTCTACCGAGCGTCTTTTCTCACTTTTTCATTTTAGGATTTTGTAATAAAATGAAAGATCGACTTTGTATATCTATGATGGGTCTTAACTTGGTCTTGGGGTGTGGCACGACTTTATTTTCCTCATCATCTCAGAGCCAGCACACGACTTGACTTGAAGAAAAGCAAAAAAAAAAAAGTAATAATAATGCACAATCGTGTGTTGTAAGTTTATTGATAATAATGTAATTGTATACTTTATAAGCCTGAGTCTATCTTTCGATTTTCGTTTTTCGTCTTTGGTCTTTGGTCTTTCGTCTCTCTGTCTCTTATAAGATGAAAGACATCTGAATTTTGTTGGAAATGGATGCATGAAAATCGACATTCAGTGGGTGTTGCGTTTAGTGTTGAGGTTTACTTTTTTTCTGTCATAGATAGATAGGTAGGTGCATGCATAGGTAGGTATAGATATCGTATCTGCGCACATACATACATATGTATATAAAATGTGATGATGATGGGGACTTAAAGACTATGAAAAGATAGGCGCTAATTGATCAGATATTTTTATGTTAAATAACATAATTTCATGGAACAGCATCAGCAAAGAGAAAAAGAGACTTTTAATATCTTAATTTTCATTTCAACTTACATAAAAGGTGCATTTATCAAGATATTATGTTGGCCATATTATGTTATCATGAAACTTTATAGAGGAAATTGAAGTCGTTTCTTGTCTTGATAATAAATTGAGAAAGAGTCAATTAACACGATTAATGGATTTTCTTTTTTGAACTTTTATAACTTGAGTCAATTTATTCAATTTATAAAAAAAAATAACCATCAAATGTGTACGTGTATGACTTTTTTGAATAGCTTGGTTGGGGATTATCTGTTATGGACCTTTTAAATCAAAGCAAATAGTCTAAAGGTGTTAAATCATAAGATAAAGGTCTAAAGTCTAAAGGTGTTAAATCATAAGATATCGTTGACCAATTGCGATCAGCTCTTTGAGAAATAAAAAGATCAGAAAACTTTTTCTACTAAACTTTCGAACTATGAACTGACTGCAAAAGTTTATGCAGTTTTGTAGTGAATTTTCACAATATTCCTTCGTTGTTGAAGCTTGTATCTTTTAATATTATGTAATGGCGAAGTTTTTAATTGTTGAATGTCAAAAAATTACAGGTTCAAAAATGACAGCTGACAAAGTACTGGTCTATTCAAAATGAAACCTCTTATTGGAAAACCCAATTCTAGATATTTAGATATTTTTCTTGTCAACTTAGAAGAAGGTTAAAGATTTAATTATGACTTATAAAGAATTCTTAACTTTTGAATCTTTTCAAAAAATTCGTATGCTAAGGTAATTAAACTTTATTTCAAATTTAAACATATTTTCTACTTCTATGATAATATTTTTATCGATTGTTTTTACATAATTTAATAATTTTCTTTTTTTATTTCAGGTAAGTTACATCGAGGTCAAGTTTAATACAATAAAAATAACGTATGTATATGTTCGTTTGTGTCCAAAATATTGAATGATTAATTCTTGTTCAAAATGTATGCAATTAAAAAAAATCTATAAAACTGTTAAAATTTGGCATTGAATTGCCTCTAATGATATTTGACTAGCTATAAATTTAAGAAAAAAAAATCCTTCAAATTTATAACTCAGCTCTCACTAAATTTTAATTAACCGCCTCCATACCCATAATATTTCTTTACATAAAACTTAAAAAAAAAGAATTAAAAACAAGAATTCATAAAACAAACATTATGATGCATTCAAAATCAAGTGTAGGTAGCAAATATGTTTTACTGCTGCATTCTTATACAATTTATTTACAATACTCGTTGCTGTTAAAGTCTTACCAGGTCATTTGCCTTTTCGATTACAAAAGTACATTTATCTATATACAAATAGATATTGTATCCATACAGAAGATACATCATCATATAGAAGATACATCAACAACATTATCATTTTAAAAATCACTATATCCAATGTTGCTATATCGCGCCATCATACTACTGCCGGCCGCCGCCGACACAACCGCGTCGCTGTCATCGGTGCAGACTTCGTCGGTCGGTATAGTGTTCGTAATCTTCCAATACGTGCGTATTATATATTATTTGCTTGCGTTCTGGCATCCACCAACATTAAAATCATCAAATAAAATTAAAGTCGAATTTATGTATGCTGCGTGTATATTTGTATCTCCTAAAGCATCCCAATCCCATAGTGCCACATCCTCCAATCAAAGAAAACCCATAGATTCATCCAACAACTTACGTCGCATCATCGTTTCGTCGTCGACAAAGTCAAAGCAACAAACTTAAAGATGAAAATACGATCAGAGAACAAGAAATTTTCTACTGAAGATAGTCGCTTCTGATTTATTACAAAAGCCGCAATTGTTTGCGCTATGTTTTGCATCATTTATTTAATTTATGAGAATGCTCCCGAGTGCTGACCTTGCCTTTTAGCGATGATCACTTGTCATCCCATCCATGTATACCACACAAAAATGCATGCTAATAATAATAATTGATGATAGCCCATAGTACAGGGTGATGACAAACAAAATGATTTTGAATTTTATATTTATTTTGAAAATACATATGTATATGTAGCTGCCAAAACAACCTTTGACATTGTTATCAATAAAATTTAATATATGAAATTGATTGAAATTTAACCTAAGATAACTAATTTTGTGTATATAAATTTACTTTCATATTCAAACTTAAATATTAGAATTTAAAAAAAAACTGAGCTACTTTTGTGTTGCATTAACTGAACTACAATTTTTATAAGAAATTTTAGTGTTCATTTTTAAATAATTCTTAATTTACTTAATATTATTGAAAATGATTAGAATTGTGTGAGTTGCTCAGTTTTACTCAATTGAGCAACTGAGCAACTTTTGAGCAATTTCTTACAAAATTGATTAAATATTGAGCAATTTTCAAATTTTCAGCTATCGAAATATTTCTGTTTGTTGGCAAAAATAAAATAATCTTTCGCATGACAAAGTGTCAATCAATTGAGCTACTTTTAAGCAAAACTTGATCAATGTTTTAGTTACTTACGTTGGTTTAGCATTCATTAATAACTTTTCTAATCTAAACTTCTCCACCTCACCCTATAATATGTTTTCTTTCCAAATTGACTTAGGAATAAAAGTCAATTTTATTATTTTTTTATTTTTATTTTTGATAAAACAATTAATTAGAAATATTATTATGACCGCTAAATGTCATCATATTTCTTTTTTAATCTTCAACTTATTCTAAGTAATTCATTTTTGTTATTTTTCTATTAAATAACAATAATATTAGTCTCCTTTGTTTTCCTTCTTAATTCAATATTATTGCTTAGGTTTTTCTTCTTTTTTTTTGTTTCTTGAAAAACAGAAGCAAAAGTTAAGATGTTTACTGCCAGATTAGTACAGATTACTTTAATTAATTATTTTCTTGGAATCGATTTACCAACTATTCTTCTTTTGATTTTACCTGTTTTATTTAATTTATTACCTTTTTTCATACATAAGTGTTTTCAGTTGAATGATTTATTGTAAGAGGGGAAATGGTTTTGATTTCGAATTTTTTTTTTTCTGCTTTCTGATGGTCATAAACAAAAATACGACCATATTGAAAGAGGATAGGAAGCGTAATTTTACAATCAATCTTAGTGGGATAGAAAGAATAAACGTACCAATAAAATACTCGGTTAAAATGTCCGAAAATATAGTGGCCCGAATATTGTTCCTTGAGGCTCTCCAGCATTTGATGAATTTGTCATATTATTATTCTTTTCTTGCTGTTTCTTGATTTTTAAATAATTTATTTAAATATCCAACTAAGATCAACTCAACTGATTTCAATAAAACCATCATCGACATGTCAGACACCTTCGGATTTTTTTGATTATACACGAACTGAAATAAAAACAAAATAAAAAACGAAGAAAAATATCGATCATTCCGATGTGTACAAAATGAATTTACCTGATTGCAGAGCAATTTCAAGTGAAGGCGAACCGCGAACTCTTGCGTTTGGACAAGTTGTAGTTGAGGAGAAGGATAGGTTCTGTCTGATGTATACACGATTGTTTTTGTTATTTTATTTTTTTTAAACTCTTATTCTGCTTATAAATTCATGACTGTTGGGGTAATCATTTTGAATTATATTCCTTCATCATCACAAACATTCATACGTTACGTAAAGTAAGGTTGAATGTTTTCTGGAACTTTCTTTTAGGTTCTCAAGGTGAATTCTGTGGGATAGATGAAATCATATACCATAAGTATATACAATGACCACCAAGCTTGAATTCAGTCTTGATGATATGAAAAAAACCTCCTTGAATGAAATAATTATGTTCGATGTATTCTCTTGTGCGAACAAATCAGCTGCTTGCAGGAAGTGGTGGCTCCTTGAACTTTATTTTTTTTTTTTTACATTTCAAATTCGATCATGTGCGTAAGAATATCAGAAATTGGCTATTTAAATTTATACATTGTAACGGAGGCTGGTTTCTCCTGAAACGGATGTCTGTATTTAAATTGATAAAAATAAATAAAAAAATCCAGAAGAATTTAAGTCTGAAATGGTCCATTTTTACAAAGCTATGAAATCAGCGAAATGCTTAGAAACATGTATCTAAGATAATTGTTTCAAAAATTTATAAGATTAATTTTGAAATCCTCAAAAATCTTTAGTGTAAGTTCACATTTATATTGCTTGCAACTAAAAACAAGTCTTTGCAACTTGTTGCGTGAAGGTTTGCTGGAAAGAAATATCATTCTTCCATACAATTTTAATAATTTAGATGTCTTCATAAAGTTTCAGCAACATATAGTATATGCAACACAAAAGTGAAAATTCTTTAATTTTTAGTACTTAATCAATCCAAAAAGAAAAACAAATAACTTTTCATTTTCTTACAAATACGATGTCTTCTTAAGTAAGTTCCATTTTGATTTTCAACACAAAAGTTGCTACAAACAATGAAATTCTTAAATATTTTGTATCATATTAACGCAAATTCACAAAAAATCAGTTTTCACTTCATTACAATTCTGTCTGTTTCACCAACAAGTTGCATGCTTTATTCTCAATACAAAATTTTTCAAACATGCAAATTCTTAAATATCTGTTGTCTAATTGAATCTACTTAACAATTACGTCTGTTTTAGAAAAATGTTGCGAATGTTCTCAAATATTATGTATGATTTTGAAAAACTTTGTGAAATACTTTTAGAACATGTTTTCATTCTTATTTCCGAAATATCTTGAATTTGTATTTGCCAACATTTTTCGTTGTGTCTTATCTTTTTTTTTGTATTTTTTCACATGTTCTCATTTCAAAATTGATAAAAATATTGAAATCTTGTTTACCATACAATTTAGGTATATGTACTCGCATAATGTTGATTGAAAAATCTGTCCCCATTTTATATAAATTTTAATCTATTTCTAATATTTACTTCATTTAACATAAACAAATTGATAAAATTCCCTAATAAATTTACAAATATTTACCAAAGCAGATGTTTAAAAGAAAAAGAAAATAAGTTTTTATCAAAAATCAACATACAAACATTTTACTGAAATTTGACTACCAACTAAAATAAAAAAAATGTCCATTTAAAAAAAAATAGAAAACAAAGAACGCAACTTGTTATAGATTCAAAGCTTTGAGCATAGCTTAATGCTTGATGATATCTTATCTTAAGTTTAACTTTTAGTTTGAGATATGTATTTTTTTTTGTTACAACTTTTTTTTTTAAAGGGCGGCACAATATCAAAGTTTTCTCTGTTCTGTTGCCTGTAAATATGTATATTGTATTTTATTATTAACAAATAATATTTTTAAGTGAATATATGTATATTTGTTTTGAAGTACACGTTCTTCAAGGGAAAAAATAAAAACAGAAAACAACTAAATCAAATAGAGTAAAAGTCGCCTCATTTGCATTTTTCTTATAATTTAACTGCGACATACACCACCCAAGGCACACATGTTTTATCAATATGTGTATTTATTTTTTTTTCTCTGACTTTTAATTTTTCTTATCAACACTAAATAACACACAACAATTCCCCTCCCTCTCTCTTTCTCTATTATGGGCTTATTATTTGATTGAAGTCATATAATTATGGTTTAATTGAAATAAATCGGTCTGATAAGGATGCAAATGCAAATGCGGGTCGTTTAGTTTTTATCTCTTGAAAGTGCGATTAAAACTACTATAAGCTATTGAAAACCACAGAAAATAAAATTACTGAAAATTGTTTACGCATATTATTTACTATGTATAAGGAATTGTTATAATTATGAAACAAGTTTAGGTTTAGCTATATCAAAAACAAAAGAAAAAAGATAAATTAAAGAAGATTAATAAAACAAAATAAAATTAAATGTTGAATCAAATTTTAAAAAACTGTTTTAGAAAAATTAATAGATTATGTACATTAAACTCTGAGAAAATTATTGTTAATAAAATGTTTAATCCCTCTTAGTCTAGAAACATAATAGCTTTGTTTTTTTTTTGTCCTACCGAAAAAAAAGTATCCATTTAATGTGTTGCTAGAAATCTTACACGTGTTGCCATTAAGGTTATCGGTATTAAACATAATACCTTCTTTGACGTCAAAATTTAGTGGTTAAGTAATTTTTATGTTTTGTTTTGCTGTATTCACTTTGACTTTCTTTTTTTTGATTAAACTAAATTGGTTTAAAATACAGTCAATTCCGTTTAACTGAAATGACCTTGTTCAACTAAACTTCTCTAAACTAAAGCTACAATGGATTTTGATTTTACGGACCCATAACCTTTAAAACCAGAAAAAAAATACGTGCGTTATCTGCAGAATGAAGGGATTTTCAATAAGCGGTTTCATTTTGAAGTAAGTTTATACTCGTTCGTTCTTTTTAAATATCAAAATAAAACCTTGTAGAAAAAGAACGGCTGTTCAGAATTTGGCCCTTAATGCAATTTTATTTTTCACTTCTCTGTATAAATTTTAGACCTTTTTTGTTGAACATTTTTTTATCAATACATTGTTCAAAAAAGTGGGTTTAACTGTATTGACATAATTTCTTACACTCTTTACTGTGAACTATAGTATACTGTAGTTATTAAAATTTACAATTTTATTCCTATTAAGTTCTCCTCTAAATAGAATGTCTTAAAAATACTTTGTATCTATAATATATATATGTACATAGTTCAAAAAGTCTCAAAAGTTCAAGTCGAAAATGTTAACCTTTATCGATTTTAGGCACTTTTCCAATTTTATCAAACTTAAAAATGTATCCTCATTAGTCAAACGATCTTACTTATTGTAAACTTATAAAGATAAGCAACATTGTTGTTAAATACATTCATACAAACATACTTTTACAAAACCTGTACTTGTATATGTATGTATATCTTTTGAACTATCCCTTTTTATTGTTTTCAAAGCCAAAAAATCACTTTCGCGATAGATCTTGTACTTTCGCCGACACGATTGTTTTACTTTAAAAATTTTCATCATCTACTTTATTTTATATTAAAGATACTCGAGCCAAAAGAAATACAAAAACAAAAAAATACCTGCCATATCGCCAAGCAGTCTCCTATTGTCAGGGATAGTCTTAAATTTAACTTTGACTTTTTCACAACCCCTTTAACACTTTATCCCGCAAAAGAATTTCCACCACCTCCCCTAAAAAGTATCTATCTATTTGTAGTATATCTGTATATAATTCAAAGCAGAAATGGAATTGATTCAACTTAATTCAAAAACTGGCAAAGCGTATATATTATGTTAGAGTATTTTGCTATTTTCTTTATTTTTGCAATTTTTTTTTGTTGAGAAAATTCGAAAATAAAATATTTCCTTTTCTTTGAAATTCAATTACAAATCACTTGCAGCATAGCAAAGCGCAACGATATGGCACCGAATCAAAAGAAGAAGAAGAATAAAAAAAAGAAAGATACACAGATTTGATTCTTTTTTGAACATCACTATCATCCACATTCAAGAGCAGCTCCCATCCCCCCCCCTTATTTCAAGCCCCCCTCCCCCCAAATCAACTTACATATAGATTCAACAATTATATCATAAGTTTTAAATAAGTGCATAAATGCATGCATTCACTATTTCTATCCAACTTATGCAATATTCACCATCATACACAGCCAAAGCAAAAGCAAAAGCACTTGAGAGAGTGAATGAGGAAAATTATTTAATTGCAAAAAGAAACTCACAAAAAAAAGATACAATTTTTAATTTTCCTATAGATAGGTGCTTAAATAGTTTTTTTTACATTTTTGTTTCTTTTCAAAAAAGAGATCCATCAAATAGATAATAAATAAATAACATACTCTATACGAATAGTTCACCTTGCTAGTAAAGTAAAGTGTTACTTATTAATTTAGTGCCATGGCTTTTTATACTCTTTTGACGTTAGCCAATATGCCTGATGCCTATATACCTTACCCATAAGTACGCTGCCTTCTTTAACAGAAAATCACAAAAAGCTAAAGGAATATTATAGAGGTACTCACCTGATGGCTTTAAGTATATTTTTACAAAACTATTTGAATGGAAATTTTGCAGACTTATATACATGCCTACATATGTATGTATGTATTTATGTAAGTATATGTGGAGGTTATTTGCTAATGGTGTGCGATAAAAAAACATATGGAGAGATGTAAACAAAAGCAAATTATATATATTTATGCTCATGCTTTGGTTATGTTTAACTAAACCATGCGCATAAACATAAAAAAACGCATGATTGCACCTGAAGTTGCATTTTGCAAAAGATACTATATATCTATGCATAAAGATACATATGTATCTATGTATCTTTAGTGTGTGTGCAGAGCAAATTTATGATTGAAAGCTTATAGGTAGCATGTTTTTGAGTTTTTTTTTTTGTGTTGTAGCTTTGATGGTAAAAATGATTTTTGTAGTTTTTCTGATAAATTGCAATCATGAGTAGGCATAGAAGTTAATCGATTTACAGTACGTAGTAAAAAAAAATAAGACATAGCTTAAATGAATACAAAAACAAGTTATCACAAAAATTATCTCGACAAAAAACAGCATTTGGGTACAATAATTCACGTGTTTTTATCTTTATCATCAAATGTATCACAAAATAAAAACTTTAGATGCACATTAAAGTCATATATCACAAATGTATCACAAAACCTCGAGTTATCACAAGTATTTTCAAATATGCATTTGACAATATCTTAAGCATTATATTAGCGTCTTCTGTTCAAACATCTATTATTTTACAGAATTCTTTAAAAAATATCACAGAATATATCACAAGAAATAGAAGATTCTCAAATATCACAGAATATTTTAAAAGTTGATCTGAAAATGAATGTACTTCATTGCAGGTGATATGTATTATCCTTTCGAAAGTATCACACATTTGTGTCAAAATTTGTAATGTTGTTTAATGATAGTGATCCACTTTTGTGTTTATTTAAAAACAAAAATTAAAATCTAGAACTATTGTTAATAACAATAAGCAATTCAATTTTAAAAAATATGTAAAATCATATAATTTTGTTTACTACTAGTTTACCAAATTATTTTGTGGTACATAATAAAGTACTCCAAACTTTTTTAGGAATATCACACACAAATATCAAACTACAAAATGTGATAAAGCCTTTTGAGAGCTTAAACTATCATGTCAAATATCACAAGAATCAAGGAAATCTCAAAATTACGTTTAATTCTTTTGGTAAAGATTAAATATTACTTATTTCTTTTTTTTTAAATGTCACAAGAATTTTTGTATACTTTATGATCTGTCTCATAAATCTCTGCTTTTATAGAGATCACGGGGTTTATGTCTTAAGTTTCATGTAAATACATATCACATGCTACGAAATTGTATGATATTTGTCATGCAACATACAATTATCACACATATTTGCGATTAACTCCTGGAATTTGCATACAATATGGCATGTATCACAGTAGTACCCGTGGCATGATGGTAAGTGCGTTGGACTGCCATCCCAGAGGTCTTGGGTTCGATCCCTGCCTATGTCATCTAAAGTTTTTCTTACGGGTACTTCCTCTTGCGAGGAATAAACAAATTCTCCAAGAGTAATTCTTGACATGAAAAGTGCTTTCTCAAATTAGCCGTTCGGATTCGGCTTAAAACTGTAGATCCCCTCCATCCCTGTCAACAGTACTCGCACACAAGAATCGTTGACAATTGTATGTAAGTCACTAGGCCCTAGTTCTCAGTGGACTGTTTCGCCACCCAATTTTTTTTTTTTTTATTTATGGCATGTACCACAGATGTCATTAGGGTCTCACAAAATATCCTCCTATTAACATATGTACATTTTATTATATGTTTTAGGATTTATATTTTCATTTATCCTTGAGATAAAAAAGTTTCTACATTGTTGTTACAAAAATATCAGAATGTTGCTAATAAGTATCTCAAGGAAACTAATTATGCAAGTCTTCCTTGCAGCGATTATAAATATAAATAAATACAAATTTTACAAATCGACGTTGATGATTAAGTAAAAAAAAATATCAATTAACAAAAAACAATAATGTGTGATAATAAATGTGTGGCAATTGTGACTCAATAATAATTTTCTCTACATACTTATGTAAGTAGATTTTTGTTTTTCGTTTGTATTTTTGAAATTCATTTCAACCTCCAGAATTATGGCAAATTTTTATAAGCAATCCATTACAAAAAAGTAATGGGTTAATGATTTTTTTTCATTTGACCTAAATTGATAAGGATTTGTGTGTACGCGAGCGGTGTGTAAATTTTTAATGGATGCGCGATTTCCAAAGCATTGTAATATTGGCGGCACAGCGGCGGCAGCGGCCGGCGGCGTCAATGACGAAAACCGGCATGTGCGGCTGCAATAGTACTATATTATTATTATTGACGTATTATTTATTTATTTATTATTTCTGATGAAAATTTGTATTTATTTTTTTCTTCTGTCACACCCAAAAATAAAAAAAAAACATGATAAATACAGAACTCATAAAATTGTGAAATTAATCGAGGTTAGGAGGTTAAGGTGTGGTATTGTTGATAATAATATTTCATTGACAAAATTTTTTAAGGATACGATAAGCAGTTTAAATATCAACAAAATAAATAACACATGTTCTTAAGTCGCAAAAGAATTTTAAATATTACTCAAGTAATTATTTTACGCTGTTAATGTTAATTCTTTGCTAGTAAATGAATGTCCTTATCAATAATGGAGCACGTACTCTTAGCAGATGCTCCAACTCAGGCATGAAAAAAATAAACTGAGTTCTACATATGTATATGTATTTACATTTCCTAAATTAATTTAAAATAGTTTATCAAAATTGCTTGTTTCACTTCTTTATGTCACGATCATAATCATCATACAAAAGAATTATACATGTTTCTTATAATTGTTTTGTCATATGTTTCTATAAATCATAAGCCATATGTGTCATACAAAATAAGTCATTCGTGTCACCCAGGGGTGCTTCGTCACTTCCATAATTATATTTTCATTGATTTATAAGTTCAGCAAGCATTACTTCCTGGTTTTTACGGATTTGCGGTGTGACTATTGTGTGTTTTAATAGATCTTTAAAGTTAAAACTAAAACATTCTGTTGAATAACTTTTATAAAAAGTGTGTTGTTTGACTACCGTATTTCAAAAACAGGTAGAGAAATCGACTCCAAATTAAATTTTGAATTTCAGATAATAAAATGCTTCAAAACTCAAAAATAATTGGTGTGTGGTTTTTCTTAATATGTAATAAATTGTTTTATTAAAATCTAATATGAAATTAATTAACATTGGTTTTTGACTCAAATACCTGAAGGGAAAAGAGAAATATTGATTTCAAATGATTCTATCGTATACAAGATATTGTTATTAATTTTTACAAAAATTCTAATTGGTAATGTTTCCAAAAAAAAAACATGTACTCTCTGAATCAGAAATACTAATTAATTGTTTTAATATGTCGAATATCTTAAAAGAAAACAGCTAAAACTTCAATTTCTGATCGTTTACTTTGTTTAGTTCTTAAAGTTTCAATTTGGCCTTTTACAAAAAAAAGGTTAAGTTAAAATTGAACGACGCCGACGTTTACAATCCTCTCGAAACCTTGACTTTTTTTGATATTTTATTTTGTATTCAAATAAATATTAGGCAATAAAAACATAGATTGAAAATATTGAGACCTTCAATACCCATTTTTATCCAATCCTATTGCAGTCTCATTCATCTATAGAATATTCCATATTTTGACACAGGGTTAATCCTATCATTGTCTATTTCTATTCTATTTTCCATTTTTAACTCAATTCTTTTGTATACAATTCTAAAATGTCAGTACGTTCTTAAATGTCCACTGCAATAATTCCTTAAAAAGATGTTCCCCCGCCATTGATTGATTGCTTCACTAGAACAAAAAAGAATAATACAAAATCATGATCAATTAATTTGTCTCTATCTATGAGTTTTATTCCTTTTTGCATTATTTTAACAAACATTTAAAAAATAAATCAAGCTGAAAATCCAATAAATTTTTGAAGGCTTCTATCTACCTTAGTACCCACCTCTCTCTCCTCTGCCATCAAACTCATCATCATCATTATCATCAGTTATTTAAAACTTAAATAATGTTGCATTGCATATTCTTGATGCAACCAACTTATAACCATCTTTATTCTCATCAATAATCAAGTCATGTCGTTAAAAAATAAAGACAACAAAAAAGAAGAACTTACAAGAATAAAAAATATATAAAATATTTTATACGTGGCATACAAATTCAGACATCTTTACCAAGAGCAACCATATCAATACCTATCTATATAAAATACCAAACGAAACGACAACAATGACGATCGAATGGTGGCACAGGAAGAAACATAAAACAATACTTACCCTATAAATTTTAAAAATGAAAAAAAAAAAAATACAAAAATCGTAAAATATCGTAAAATTTATCCGCAATTGGAAAACATCCACATCACTCAATACGTAAGAGGAATGAATATAAAAACGGTAAACACAAAACAATTCATAAAATGAAAAGCTATCAAGGAAACTCTGACAGCAGGAGCAGCAGCACCAGAAAAAAAAATCATTCACCATGGACAAAACAAAAATTGAAAACCAAAAAAATAAGAAAAACAAATCTGTTTGAGGCCAGAGTCGTGAATTTTTATCGTTTTCCTCTTTTTGTTGTTGTTGTTTTTGTATTGATGCTGCTTTTATTCACTTGGTTTTTCCTTCTCCTCCTTTATTTTCATCATTTTTCCTCCACAATTTGACAAAAAAAAAAAAAAAAAAAAAAAACAAAAAAAAAAGATGGAATCTGCACATTCACAATAAACGACACACCAGACGCACATCTCTATCTCTACATTATATTTTTGTAAGGAGGTGAACTACCATAATAGAGAAGTGTAGATACAGATACAATGCACTTTTAGAGCCACTAAATATACTATAAGCTCATAGCTGGCCTGGCATATAGTAGATGACGACTTTTTCTATGCGATAGATGGCGCGTATCTGCTTATATTTATATAGACACTTTTCCTGCCAGACCGTGTGCCAGAAAAAATTATTCATCTAAAACAATACATTTTTTTTTTAATATTTCAAAAAAAAATAGAAAAAAAAAACAAACACCCTCGGGGCCAAATTCAATGTCAAGATACTTACTCTTCTTACTACACACGCTGCGCTGCATATACATAGATGAAAGAAAGTATCTATATCTGTTGCTATTCAAGTATCTAATACTCGTATTGCTATATAAAACTTTAAAGATAAATCTTTATTTTAGTTTTATTTTCCGTTGGTTCATCTTAGAATTAGAATATAGAGGTGTTCTTTCTCAGAAAGTGTGGATAGTTCTTGACGTCATTTAATTTAGAATGATGTGGTTTAAGGATTTTCTATTTTATAAAGAAGATACATTTTTTGTGTGTAGTTTTTGTCGGACAAACACTTTTAAAGTTAAGTCATAATTTATTGGTGCAGGCAACTATAGGTTAGTAGAAAGGTAGGTAGATGAGGTATTATAGTCTTAGATGTGTGTTAAGTTTTTCGAGATATAAATTAGAATAGATATCTTCGCCGGTGTATCTTCTGTATATAAATAATCAATTAGCATAGATTGATGGTATCTTTGGCATAAGATAAAAGAATATATGGTCAACTTAGATTACACATTTCTTGCATAATGCATAGTCCAACTCGACATCACACTTAATTCACAGGTATTTCATTTTCTATCTTCTTTATAGTTTAGTTCACAATTGAATAAGTAGACATTTTTATTTTATTTTTTCTATTTGGTATGTAAAAATATATTGCATGATTTAACAGACAGAAAAGAAAATATACAACCGAGAGAGAGAAATATTTTAAAAATAATATAATTTAATCGTTTTTGAACTATAAGCACCCATGTTAATGTTATTTATATGCGTTGACATCTGATTGATTGCATATTTTTATTTATGGCAACACACAAGATGATTTTTATTTATTTTATTTTTTTTCTTCTGTTGCTGTTTATTTTTAATTTTAAAATTTTGAACAATTTTCTATGAAGTTTATTTTGAGAATTTTCTTAAAAATTTTTATAATTACCCATGAATATCTATTGGGTATAAATATATGCACATGCAAAATATAAGCATTTGGTTTTCGAGGAGAAAGTGGCTTCATATAGTATCTAGAGATACTTTTCGTAATTATCTGAAAATTGCTTTGAAAAAGTTTTTATAATATACAAACAAAATTAATTGGTGGTAACGATTTGTTAACTTTATATTTTTTCTTAATAAGTATGAATAGAAAATGTTTGTTCTTGTTTTTTCTTCTGATAATTCATTTCAACTAAATAAATGAAATTAAAATTCTGCATAATTTTGAAGGTTGGTGAAAAATTTATAGAATTTCATTGAAAAATAACATTTGGTCTTTTTTTTTTTCAAACCATGAAAAGACAGAATAAAAAATTACTCTTAGCGAGCATTTATAATATTATCAATTTCCAAAGCCATTGACATTTTTCAAAAGAGTATACAAAATTAATGACTTAATGTGAATAGTTAAAGTTTATTGTGAATTATAATGTTGACAGAAATTCATATTATGATAATTAAACATATTTTGAATCACTGTATCACATTTTGAATAAATTATACGTTATGTAATTCTTTACTTTAAGCCATATCAATTGAATTTAAGGCTAAATAAATGAATTCACAGTACTGATTTTATTTTATATTCGAAGAAATGTTAATTCACAATAGCTCAAAGAAAATATTATCACTTGACGTCACAATACACTATGCTAAAAAAATGTTAAAAATTTTAATTTATCTCGATGTAAAATGAGTTATCTTGACCTTTAATCAACAACTTCCCAAACTCCACAGTTTATAGAAGATTTGTTAAATCATTTTCTGATATGTTAGAGTTTATCCTCATTCTGGATATGTCAACCAAAAGTTAATCCAGTATTTCAGATTTTACCAACGAAAATACATATATCGAAAAAAAAAATAAAAAGACTGTTAAAATTAATTTTTAAAAATAATAATCATTCAAAGCCATACGCAGACTTAAAAGCTTTAATTATTGTGAAATAAGAGTCGTATCTTCCTCATAATAATTTTTTTTTTATTAATGATTATGTGGAATTAATAATCAATTTAAAATATAAAAAATTATTTACCAATAAGTCTTTTATAGAAAGTTAATGGTTTTAATTTTTACTTTTGAAATTCGAAATAAAAATCCTTGAAAAAATAAAAAAAAAAGATGATAATAACACCAATCTCCTTAATAGCCATCCAAATTATAAATAATTACATTTCAATTTTCAACACCTCACTACACCAAACCAAAACCCATCCCGACACTTCTCTACCATCATCATCGTGATCATCATCGAAAGTCCGTCATATTCATTCTCTCGTTTAATCTCGTTAAATTGTATCTTTATTGTAAATTTAAATAATTTTCAATCGCAATTAAATCAAGTTTAATTTTTATTTTACTTCTCTCTTTTTTCGTGAATACATATATCGATGCAAGATTATAACTGGGAATATGATGCAACTGTAGTTCACAAAAAAAATATAAAAATTAAAAAATATAATAAACATTTAACTTTTGTACCTAAAATTTTTTAATTATATTTAAAAATGTTTATGATGCATAATTCTTTTGTGCAAAAAACATAAAATTGGATACTTATTCTGTTTCTTTTAATTTGGGCAAAAATAATTAAAAAATAAAGATACTTAGAAAATAATAATATTTTTCTCATAACGTAGGTTCATATGTATAGTTAACCTGTATCTTTTTTTGTATTTTAACACACATTACAGTTCGTTTCTCTCCCACATTTTATCGACTTTTTATGGAAAGACTAAGAACCTCATAAAGTTCCTAAAAATAAATATAAAAATTTCTATAAAGACGATGAAAAAAAAAAAATAAATACCTTTAACCTACGTAGCTCAACTCACATCAGACCCAACCAACCAAAGTATCTTTGAAGCAAAATCGAAAGAGAGAGATTATCTCAAGCTTAAAAATTAAGTTGATGTTTATTTCGTTCGAAATTGCTTGTTTTTTGTTTTATTTTCAAAATAAGAAAAAACGAACAAAATTCAAATGTAAAGTTTATCATATTTGGCAACAGATTCTTTTATATGCGCGTGCGATGGGAGCAGACGAATTCGAGAAATTAGGTCATTTGAATTTATCACTACTTCAAGGTTTATTTTTTTTCAACAACAAGAATAAAGTTCAAGAAAACATATGGTATAGGAGGAGTATCTTTGCCATTTAAAGCTTTTTTAACGTTTCTGAATTTTTTTCTGCTTCTTAATTTTTCTTCTTACTGAAAAAAAAAAGATCGGGAAAAAAACACCTCTTGATGATTTTGCAGAAAAAAAGTCCATTAGTAGAAGGTAATATTGTTGTGATGAACATCAGGCCCAATAAGTTTATGTTTGTTTTTGACCTCTCTCAACCAGAGATTTTTGCAATTAATCTGTCAGTCAAATGAGCTTGAAGGGCAGGCAATGATAAAAAAAAAAAAAAACCTTTAAACAAACACCTATCTATAGATACGAGCAAACCTCACTGACGAGAACTAATTGTATCTTTTTCTAATAAATCTCACAACCAATTTGCATTATTAACCATATATCTGCTTATTTAGCATTTTAAAAAGTTAACAAAATAAAAACAAAACAAAAATAATATTTTTTACTTCAAAATTCTTTTGATAATTAATCACCTAATCTGATGTGGGGATAGATAGTGTATCGAGTTTGATAATAATGATGATGGCCATCCAAAAGTATCTCATTATGTTTAGATAGATATTTTTTTGGGAAAATATTGGTGGACTAACGGCCGGATGGTGACGATGACGGTCGGCGGGGCTTATAAGATTCAAAAAAAAAAAAATCAAGAAAGACAAAAATCAGGAAGGATTTTTGCTAATTAATTTAAAAAATTGAAAAAAAATATATTATTATTAGTTTTTGTTTTGTTTAAAGTAGTGTCAGTCTTTTTGTGTTTTATTGTTTGAATTAGTTTGAAACAAAAAAAGAATCAACAAACCATAAAATATTATAATCTTTTTCTATAGTTCCTTTTTGTTTTTCTATAATTTTCTGTTAAATCTTTAGATAAGATAAGTTGAATAATAATAATTGACTCTATTATTAAAATATTTTTTTTTATTTTGTTTATATTTCTTTGCAGGTAAGGGCTCTCTTACACGTGTAGTGTTTTTAAATATATAAATGAAATGAACTGAACTGAGATTGAATTTCTCATGACTTTTATATTGATGAGTGAGTATCGCGATGAATATGGGGTATTAAAATTGAAGTTTTATATACTTTACATAGAGATAAAATATAGGTAGGGTCATATATTTATCTATAGAATAAAAGGTTTATTAATTCCCATAATAAGTTCTTAAGGTGATTTATTTGCATGTTGAGTAATTTTAAATATTGATTTTATTTGAGTGTTTACATTTTCTTTATAGAAAAGATATATGAATATAAATTTACACAAAGAAATTATTTTTTTTTTATCGAAAGCCTGACACATTTTCATCTTGAATTTATTTCTACAGTTAAAGCTTTCTGTAAGAAAAAAAGACACAATGCCACGTTAAACGTAAAAATATTATGAAAATCATGTAAAAATTAAAAAACTTTTGACTATCTTTCTTAGAATCCGAGCTCGAATAACAACTGAAATTTTTGGTTAGGGTAAATGGGTATAAATGAGAAACAAGGTCAAAAGTTTCTTTATAGCATGACAACTCATTGAAACTTGTTAGTCTTGAAGCAATAAGATATTTGTATACAAGCATTTTTAGGATAGAAATTAAACAAAACATAGAATTATCCAATAAGTGGTTCATTTTGAAATAAAAAAAAACGAGTTTTTCTTTAAAAAAATCAATGGATGTTATTTCATAGTTAGAAGGAGAGTATGACACTAACAATGAAAAAATACTTACCAAATGTGTACCATGGTAACGTTTGCATTTAAAGTGACAGCTGTCAAAATAGCCAGATATTCACTATAGAACCTTTTATTTGAACATAATGTGTATACTCGTATTTAAAGTGATTTTTAAAAATATCAACTACATACTTCATTAGCTTAAGTTATTAAGAAGATAGGTATAATCCTACTCGTTGGTATCTATTCTTTTAATAAGTACATACATACATATGTACATACAAAATTATAATGCATTAAACTTTTTCATCGACACTAAAGTATAAAAATGCCATAAAACTTTTATCCAACAATTCGCTAAAATCATGAAAACTCTCATCATCATCATCATAATCATCATTCACTTCACCAAGCACTAATACACACTCATATACATAAATAGATACATACATACATATGTATAAGATTTTACATACATACATAAACGACCTACCAAGTGTAAAGTAAAGCTATACTTTAATGTAAATTTAATTCGCCCTATCAAAAAAAAAAAAAAAAAAAAAAAGAATGTGAAGGAAGTTATTAAATTATATTCATTTCCAAAATGTCGCCAACTTAAGCTTTACCGCCGCCGTTATATCTAGGTACTATATAAAGGTTAGTATGTGTATGGATAAAAATACTATAAACCCCCCTTTGCCTTTCGAAAAAAAAACATGGCGAAATTCCCAGCGATTAAAATTACATTAACAGTTTTACGCGGCATTATATTCATATAGTTACTAAGTCTGCACAGTAAAAAAGAAGCTGAAGAAAAAAAGTGGAAACACTTATGTAATAGTTTCGTCATTAATCATATAATAGAGGCGTTTTACACACACACACACTTACATATACATACATTTAAGCTGGAAACAGAATTCTTTATTAAAGAAAAAAAGGAAATATCTAACATTGATCGTTTGTTTCCCTTCACCTAAAGCGACAGCACTGTTTGTTTTTGTTTTTGGGAAGTGTGAGCAAAATCGAATCCTGTTCGATTTTTAGCTGAACTTGTCGTATATAATCGCATTCGTGTGCCTTCATAAGTATATTTCCTTGAAAACACTTGCCATTTCTATGTTTTTCTTGTTATCCTTTCAAGTTGCACTTTTTGTTCATATAGACACCCCCCCCCCACAAAAGCAACTACATACGATATGTAATTGCTATGAGCATCTTCGATTTTCCATCGAGCTTACCTTGCTATTTTTTTCACCCACTACCATTAAAATTTCTTCCTTTGGTGTCGTATTTGTTTTCGAATTTTTGGAAGACGAATTCAAGGATCCTGTTTGAAATCCTTTACAAATTTTTTTTCATCATAATCACGGTCTTGTGCTCGTGTTTCCGTGAAATCACTGATGACAATGAAGGATACCTTCGTCGCCGTGCGTCGGTAATTGTTAAGTTTACGTTTGACTTTTCCGTTTTGATTTTGGGATACCAAATTTATTAAGTATCGTCCTTGAAGAGTGTGTAGCATGTTTGTTCACTTTGCTCCTGTATTGATGGCCCTAGTGCTGCAATAATATTCTTCTCCATCTTCGTTCTTTTCGTCAAGACTAAATTTACTTGGCATTTTGTATATCGTGTCGTGATGATAATTGTGCTCTTGGCGTGCGGCTTCTTGTTGTTTATGCTCGATGAATGTTTTTAAACGCTCAAATGTATTTTGTACTTTGGTAATTAGCTTGATTACTTCGATTTTGAATGATTCCTTGGCCCCGATAGCCTCCAACAGTTTTTTTTTTGTTTTGCGTTGATTTGAATGCGTTGTTCGTTATGTGAAGCTTTTCAGAGATACATACATTCATATTGTCTTGAGCTAGAAGCATAACATTTTGAACTTTCAAATATGATTCTGTAGAATTGTTGCTTTTGTTGTGAAACCAAACAATAGTTGAAATATTTGAAAAATTACTATTTATTCACCTATTTTATAATCTTTTTATGGAAAATTTATAAAAAGAAATCAATGGAAACTTAATTGTTTAATGTAGGTATATCAAACTAGGTGATTAACATAAGGAAGTTTTGTTGTCTGTATCTTTTTGTTAGCGTGTTGGCGGCCTCATGTATATCTCTGATGGTAAAAATTCGTGTATGCATATCTATAAACATCACAGAACTGACTGCTGTAGGGAAGGTGGGTGGTTATGGTTATGGTAGATTATTATTATTATTAATATCGTACAGTATGTTTGTATATATGTACATACATATGTACCTACTTTAACCATAAAACCACTCTAGCTTTTTGAATTGCGTTAGTTAATTAATATTCAGATACTCTACTTCATGTTTTAATTTTATGAGACTCTGCTGTTATAGATGAATTCAAGCAGCTTAATTTGGTACTAACGAATAACTTGTTTGCAGTATAGTTATAACTTATATCAAAGCGTTGTAAATATCTACATATTATACATTATGTACATATATACAATATGCGGAATAGTATTATAGTAAAATAATAAAAAAAAATACATATAATATAACGCGCGTTAACGTGTGGTTATGTCGCGTGCGTGTCTAATTTTATTATATTTTTTTTTATTTCATTTCATTTTATTAATTTTATCCATATATAAAAAAGCATATAATATACATTATTTATGTAGATATAATTACATATGTATATCTAGTTAAAAAAGTAGGTACAATATGAATTTGTTATGTGCATTCAAGTGGGAAATGAAGTTTGTTTCGTAATGCAAGACCAAAAAAAAAAAAAAAATTATGCTTTCAGGGTCGACAACATGAATGTCGGTAATGTAACGTGTGCATATAGAGTAGTACTACATTTGAACGAGTTGTGTGTTGGAATTTTTCTGTTTCTGATGTAAAATGTGTGCTTTTTTATATTTTTTAAGAAAGTGACTTTATAGTTTAGTTGCAGGAAGGATGTTTTTAGTTTTTTTTTATAAAGTGGTTTTCTAATAGATTGGTATAGAAACAAGTTGACAGAAATTTTTCTTATATGGTTTTAAGCTTGGAGACCTTGGGGGGTAAAAGCAATTAGGTATATTATGAATCATCATAAAGTTAGTTATGCAATAGGGAATTCCACAAAAATAACGAACATGACTGTTTTTAATCTAAAGTATGCAAATTGGAGAGTTCCATCGTTATCAAAAAATCAGTAACGAAGTCTGAAAAAAAAACCTCTCACAAAATCCATCGTATCTTATTAAACACGTACGAGTACTTTGTAATCATTTTTTTCTAGAATTTTTCGAACACTATGCAATCACACAAGTCCAGATTTTTGAATAGCTACATTAAATTACAACATTACCAAAGATTTACTAAAAACGACTTTCTTCTTCTTTTTAACTCCTCTTTGAAAGTTTTGGGAATTGGTGCAATTAATTGAATTGGTAGTTCTGATATTTCTTTACGTTTTAAGGTCTTTAGAACCAAATTTTCAGTATATGCATATCTTACCACCTCTTGTTGAAGAATCACATACGCGATGCCGCCAAAAATGTCACAACATGTTAAAGTTTTCTAAGGCAATGCAAGAAGTTTTTCTCCCCGCCTGATTTGGTTGTCATCTTTAAGACTTATATACGTCAAAACCTTGAGTATAACTTCCATGTCTCGGTTGTAACTTACTTAAGTCTCTTATTCAGTATTGGATGTAGAGCATTAAAATTAATTTCTGATCATGTCATCGTTGAATTATTTACTTCGCTTGAATAACTTCGTTGAGTTGTTTGTCTCACTTTTTTGACCGTTACCTTAACGGATTATGATCTAGAGAAATATCTAGTTGCATTCCCCTTCTCAAGCGATTCCAGGAATGCTTATCAGTATATCTTCAAGAAAAACTTCTGTCTTACTGTCAACTGCAAAGTTTCGTTCTTTAGCCGTACTACGCGAATGTGGAATGCTTTACGGCACTCTGTCTTTTCCAATTCAATGTGCACCGATAACTTCTATTGCTCACACTGTATAGACATAATACGACCATCAAAATCCCCTTGAGTGTATAGGTTGAAAAAAAAATGTGTTTTTAGGGAAATGTTTGCATCTCGATACAACCGTTTGTTGAACTCCTTGCTAATTCATGAGATATGGAAGATGAACGTACGGAAACACAAAAATCTTCATATCTCTATAGTCACCTTGAAACATCGAAACATGTCAAAATGTCTAATTCAAAAATTAAATCTATTACAAAAACTTCCATAGCGGAAATAAAAATTACTTCTTTTCAAGTGTGGTCCAAAAGAGCTTAACTAACTCATCTTATAAGAACATGGAAAATAATACATTTCTGTGTTCTTTTAGCTTAAACTCACTTTGTTAAAATTTTAACAACGAAAGACTAAAACTCTTTCAAATTTTTGACATCTTTTGTCAGCTTAAATCTATCATTATCCACCATGAATCACATCATCATCATCGTCATCATCATCATAATCATAACCTAACCTACTTCTTAACGGTTATACGAAATTCAATATTATTTTAGTGTGATGATCAAAATAAAGATGACGATGAATATCAAATCCCTATAAAACAAAAATTCTTTTTAATTTTAACAATACCAAATTACATGATTCTTTGCATGATGTCTCCATGATTCTTTTCCTTTCCAAATTTTGTGTTGTTTTTTTTTTCTTTTAACTCTTTTTAAGTCTTCACTTCAATGAGCTCAATTTTGATGCTTTAAACATCATCAGACAGACAGTAAACTACTATATACATATATATGCATGTACCGTCTATAAAAGACTCCCGAAGAAGCACAAAAGATATCAATCAGCTTAGATTAAGTTTTGTTTTCTTCTTCATCATCATCATCATCATCAAAATAATAATAATAATATTGACTGACAGTTTTGTCGTGCATCTCCATCAATAGCTTTGGATCTATTTTTCTTTTTTTTACTGTTGGTAGTAATTTCACGAATTCGAAAGATGAACAACCTTCGAAATGAGAAGGACAAGATATTATATCCATGATGGTGGTCTAAAAAGAATTAACTAACCAACGGTATATCTACTGTATTATATCTACATACCTACACAAAATATAGAATTTGATATTCCTTGTTTTTCACTTCTTTTTGTTTTTGGATTTGTGTTCTTTTTGAGTTGAGATGGTAAATCGTATCTTTTGCAGCAAAAAACATCTCAAATTACTAAAGATACTTTAGTGTTTGTCAAAATCCAATCACAAATTCTAACTACAAAAAAAAAACCACACAGAAGTTGACATAATGATAAAATGATTTGTCCCACAAACTGATGAATATACATACAACATACATACGTCAACTTATAATACCAAAATTTAATTTCAAGCTCAATTGAAATACAAATAACTTCCATCGATCTTTTTTGTTGCTAAATGCATTTTATTATTATTTTTGTTTTTATTTGATTATGATATCATTTGGTGGGTATATAAGAGATATGTACTATAAAATATATTTAATGAAATGATAAAGTTATTTAATCAGTTATGAGTCATTAATTAAAAGAGGGTTGGTATATTCATAGATACTTTTCGACTTTCAATGTATCTACTCCCAATTCACAAAACAAAAAATCCCAAATACTCGCTGAAAGTAAATATTGTATTTTGGGGAATTTTTGGTCTATCATCCTCATTTTTCTTTGACTTCATCATCATGGCATGGTTTTGGTTATATTTTTAAACTAATTACTACATTAACTTTTTTGCAATCTATCTTTCCTTCGCCGAATTGTCTTCTGATGATGATGATGATGTGGACCGGATATATGTAGCTTTACAAACTCACTCGTACCTAACTTCCCAACATTTTTTCAACCGAATTATTCAATTTTTGAATTGAGTTTGACTTCCGAGAAAAAATTTTCATTTTTGGTTTTTATCATAATTTCTGATGAATTTTCAAACGGAGCATGAGCGTGAACGTTGTTGGTTAATTTGTTTATTTATTTATGTATGTTTTTTCTAAGCTAAAGTGACAAATTTGATGAAAACTTATTTCACCAGAATATTATGTACATTTATAATTTTTTGGCAACCATCAATGACGAAAATAAATATTTTATCTTTTTGCCAGACTTAATGTCGTCTCTCATAGTTATATACATATTTAATGTAGTTAATTTTAATGTTTACATATACGAGTACCTATCTATACTTACTTATTATATTGGCTCAAATATACATATATGCATACTTGCATTGGAACATGAACTTTTACCAGGTGGTTTAGATTTTTATTTTCATTTTTTTTTAAATTGCGATAAAATTAAATAAAAATACAAATTTATACGTCGTCTGTTAGATACGTGCAACTTTGTCCGTATTAATTAGTGAGAATATTATATTATTTTTGGATAGACTCTTTGTCTTTCATCGCAGTTACACTTTTCTATATTTTATCTATTTAACTTTTCTGAGAATTTTTAATGTCAATTTTATTGGGTACATTTTGTTAAATTTATACAAAATTAAAATTAATTTGTTTTAACGTGAGAATACTTTGTCGTTTCGTTTAAAATTGAAAATGACAATTTTATTCAATTTAAAAAGACCATGAAAAGTGATTTAATCTGCAGTTACCGCAAAATGAGAACGTGTAATTGATTTGGTAATATAAAAATATATTTTTGGGAAATTATACTAACGAACATGTGGACATACTTTTTAGATAATTCTATTTCATTGAATTCTAAAAGTTTTCCATTGAAATATTAAAAAAGAGAAGATAGATGGATTAAATACCTACCCAGAAAGGGCAGTTGGGCATGTGAAAAAAGTATTTTCTATTACATTTTGCACTACTCAAATGGTATTGCTATATAATTAACCTTTTAAAATTTCCTTTTAGAAGCTTTTGTGGTCTTTTCGATTATTAGAATTGAAAATTTGAAAAATTTTCGATATTGCAAAATCCTTACATAATCTCATACATAATCATAATCTATGGTTTGCAGAAGTATGAAAGTTCAGTTAGCGATTTTGTGCTAAATATCAACTTAAAAAAGTGAACAAAAAAGTTTTTTGTTTTTTTTTTTTCAAATATGTGAAGAATAAATAATGCTGTCGATTTTAATTAAATGCACTACAGTATTATACAAATCTGATATGAGTTTAAGATAAATTAGACTTTTTAACATCATATTGCCTAAATAAAAAAGAGGCTGGGATGCGACCCACACTGATAACTTCCCATCCCGTCTGTCGATTTGTCTTGCTTAAAAGTTTGTAGGTTTTCGTGTTGGGTTAAGAAAGTTGTCAGTTGAATTATTCTTAAAAAATTTAAAATTACCAACGACATTTTTGATATAAAGAAATAGTTTAATTTGAAAATCTAGTTTTATTAAATAGATTTTTAGTCGAAAACAAATTTATACCAATTTAAGTAGCATTTCTTAAATTTTTACAAATATCCAATTTGAAATGAAATTAATGTAAGAGATATCATCATCCGAACATCAATTTTTACCAAATTTGCGTACTATTTTTTGTAAATTTTATTTTTTTTATGAAAAAACGGATTGTTGGATTTTTATAAAAAAAATACAGAATATCAAAAACAATATTTTCTGTGAAATGAAAAGAGTTTGAAGACAGTACTTTTAATTTTTGAAAAGATATTTAAGTCGTAAGTAAAAGTTTTAGTATTGTTTTTTTGTTAGGTTTTTATTTTTTTGTAAAAAACATGTCAATTAGATTTTTCTCAAAATTTTACTAAATGTTGACAACAATATTTTTTAAAAGACAAAAGTTGCTTAAATCCAATATCTCAAAGTTTTGAAAAGACATTTGAGTCCAAAATCAATTTTTACCAACTTTTATTAATTTTTTTGTTTAGGTTTTTATTTTTTGTAAAAAAACTGTCAATTCGATTTTTCTCAACATTTTTCAAAATGTTAAAAACAATATTTCTTATAAATTAAAATAAGTTGAAAGCCATAATCTCAAATTTTTGAAAAGATATTTGAGTCGAAGTTCAATTTTTACCAACTTTGAGTAATGTTTTTTTAGGTTTTTATTTTTTATAAAAAAACTGTCAATTCGATTTTTCTCAAAATGTTACCAGTTGTTGAAAACGTTATTTTTCTTTGCACAAAATTGTTATGGTGATAAAATCATTTTGTATTCGTAAAATTTTCGAGGTGACAATTTTTGTTCAGTTTTTTTTATTTATAAAAAAACCGTTAATTGGATTTTTTTCCAAAAATGTATTTGTTTTGTATCACGTTACAATATATTATATAAAATTTATTTCAAGTCGTTAGCGTTTTTGGATCGTAAGATATTTAGGGTTAACCAAAATTTTCACCTTTTTTTTAACTGCTATGGTAAAAAAACCACCCACGCAATTTTCTGGAGAGCCGTTTCTGCATCTTTCTGCCTTATTATCTGTAAAACAAAATTTATTTGAAGTCGATATCTCTTCCTGGTTCTTGAGCTATGGACGACGAAAAAAACGTCGCGAACGTACGGACATACAGACGTACGGACGCTCAGGCATCTTTCTAAAAATCTTTTATTTCGACTATAGGGATCTTGAAACGTCGAGAAATGTCAAAAATTTTAATTTGACAAATCGGACCATTACAATAGCTTCCTATGGGAAGTTAAAATAAATCTAAAAATTATCTTCTGGAACGAACATTTTAATAGGAAATTTGTATTGCCTTCAGAATAACTTTAAACCACAAAGAACGACGTTTTTGAAAATTTGTTAAATTTTTTTGAAATACGAGTATCCAATTGAAAAGTATGTAAAAAATATCCTGAAAAGTATAAAATTCAAATTCAAATTCTGTTCGTTAAACAAAAAATTAGTTCTGGTTATTTTCGTAAGACCAACATGTGTCTTAATTAAAGTATTTTTTTTTAATTCTAACAAATATAAATTATGTATAATTGTCTTTTTAAACAGTTCCGATTTGACCTTTCTACATATACAATATCATTGCTTATCTTTAATTAATAAAACCACAACGTCAATTCTATTTAAAGAAATCATTAATCTGAAAGATTAGTCAACGGGTCATTAATTTCAATAAATTATTATTATACAAGAAAACAAAATATGATATAATTATTTTCTTGGAATGAAATTTTTAAGAATTTAAAGATTAATTTAAATTTTAGAAAAATCACACAAAAAGTTAAATTAATCATGAAAGTCAAAATAAAAAGTTTCTATAAGTACTCAATGAATTTTTTTTTATGTAATTTTCTTAAAGTACCTTCCTCAATGTCACCTTGTCATTGATACGATAAAATTATACCTTGACAACAAAATTAAAAAAAAAAAAATACTCACCCTATATTATAACAACAATAAGTAGGTACTTGAAAAAAAAACATTTAGAAAGGTTGCACATTTTTATCAGTCACATTGGACTCCATTGTCATGGAATAAGAGAGTAAGTTGAACCAGACTCGAAGTCACCAGATAACAACAAAAATGCCTCGCAGATAATTTTATATCTTATCAAAAGTAATTTGTTTTTATTTTTATTTTTTTGTTAATATGTACTTGAAGCGGATAATTAGAAAATACCCCTACTTCGATTTGACTTGTGGCTTGCTTGCTTGTTTGTTTGTTTGTTTGTTTGTTTCAAAACCTCTTGAGTGCATAAGTTTGATAAAGAAATTATAATAAATGAAGGTTTATTATTTTTGTTGTTGTATTTAAATTAAAAATTATCAAAACTATATACACACAAGAATAATTCTGTCTTTCTCTTAGCTAAAAAATGTAAAAAATAAATATATTACAATTTAACGATAAGTACATTATTATTTATTACAAAACACATGTACTCTATGGAAATATTTTGTATTTTTTATTCCGTGATTATGAGCATGTGCTGTAATGGTTAACGACTTAAATACGAACAAATGCACTATTGCAATGAAGTAATATTAATCGATATTTTAACAGGCAATCAAGTACAAATAAATATAAAATAAATAATCACAATCATCGATGATAGAATGATGATGATATAGAGAGGAGATATATTGGCAAATGTTGTTTAACCAATAAGAACATTTGTCAACATGTTGCAATCAGCAAAAACAAACCAAGACATGACGTTTCCCAATCTCTCGATTATATCTCTCTGTTGATGCTTGAAACGCGACACGTGTAAGTTAGAGACATCATCACATCATGGAAAGGAAAAACTTTTTCGTTAACATTTTTGATTTAAGAAGCTTGTGTCGACGAACGACGAACGATGACAACGACGATGCGAACGTCGTTCTACGACAAAATGTCTTAAATTTCAAAGATACAATATCTAGGCATAGATAGATTTATCCATACAGATAATAGTCGCACAGCGTTCATATATCATCTATGGGGTTGGGGAGGGAAAAACTTATTTGTTAATGTAAAGTGTCAATTTAAAACTTGACATTGACTTAGGAAATTACAATCTTTTCTGTATAAAACTCATGGGAAATAAAGAATTAATTGAAAAAATAAAACAAGATATATCTTTATAAGACGAATACAGAATAAATATAATAATAAAATAAATCTAATTAAATTGCAAACATGACACATTTTATAAATGTTGCTATACATATTTATTGTCAACAACTGTTGTTTATAAAATAAAATCTTGTTTTATATTGTTTGTTAGTTGTTTATTGTTTTTTTTTTTCTTATATTGTTCTTGAATAATAATTTAAATTTTTATTTAACTGGTAATGCAAGTTGGAACAATCTACAACTTATCAATAGTATCTACATACAGTTAGTGTAGTTTTACTTTAATTTGACAGATTGACTTAGGAAAATATAGATCTAGTAGTTGTTTAGTTAATTTTGAATAAATTAATTCCTTAGTTAATTGTAACAAAAGTAATTGAACCCGGTTTAGATTAGAAAATAAAAATCTAGGATGTGATCCACACTGACAATTTTCTATTGATGGTCTTACAAAATTGTAAATAATACTTTTATTGTAAAAAGTAAAATTTTATTTTAAAGAACTTCAATCAAAAATTGAGCATCAGTTCAAATTAACGACAATACACGACAATACCTCTTGAGGCAGTTTAATAATCATGGAATGACTTCACCTTGAATTCCTAGAATTTGTAATTATTCTAAGTATTCCCAAAAAATAAACCATCAAATGTTAGCCTACTGAAATTTTTTAAATTTCCTTTTCGACTCATTTTTGTTATACAAATTTCTTAATGTATTGACGTCATTTTCATTAGCAATACAAAACCAGTCCTTCATTAGCTTAATAACTCAGTCAACATGTTTAACTGTTTGACGTAGAAAAAGACGAAGAAAAATAAAAGACTTTTCCGTATTTGGTATCTCCTTTTTCTTTAATCAGATGTTGCTACGAGGTGTTATAATACTTTCTGCCGCATTATAATGTCAGTAATTTTCTGCAAGTTAACACCCACTTCCTTTGCGATCTTGATTCGAGATTATAGCAAATCCAAATGACTATAATACGCTACGCATGACGACAACAATGACGGCTGTAACTCCAGCAACTTATTTTATTTTTTCCTCCATCATCATCAAAGATTATACTTTGATTTCTTCGTCATCATCATAATTACTATCTATATGTGTATACAAATAGCTCTAAAGTTGAATTCACTGATTTTATGCAACTTTAAATTGTGAAAAAAAAAAATTTTGTAATAATTCGACAGCAGCACAACCAACATAACAACTCCAACGAAGCAAGGCACATTTTGTTATTAAAGAGGCACGTTTGATTTGAAATAAAATTTTAAAAACCGACAAACAAAACATAAACATAAAACTTACCACAATCCAATGCACGCAAAACAAGAATAATAATTATTGTAATAACAATTGTTGAAAATGACAAGTTTAACTTGTAACAAATGATGGAATCACAAAACGAAGACAATAAGACAAAACAAAAGTACAAAGAAAAAGAAGGAGAAGTTCAGATTGATTTTAGCAGACATCACGACATTAAAAGCAGCCACAATGGAAGTAGTAGCAGAAATAACGCTAGCAACATGGTGACAAACTCACAACGATGATGTTGATGATAATAATTACTACGATTTCGATTGAAATTGAAATCAATTTGTAATTTTTTTGCTCTTGTAACTACTCTTTTTTTTCTTCTTCTTCTCTTTCCCTTCTTCGTCTTTGATGGTATTTCTGCTAAAATTGCAATAATGTTTATATGCATGATAATATGTATAATATGTCTCTTCCAGTCTTCATTTTAAATGTGTACAAACACTAAAGTGTGTAACTAGACCAAGTTTAGAGTTGCTGTTTCTTTTTTTTTTTTCGTATGCATAAGGAACTGTCAACGTGACAATGACGACGACGACGATGACGATGACGATGTAGACTGTAAGGTATCAAATAACGATGACAATGTCGGTGACAAGTGCATGTCTGTCTCTGTGGTAAGTGAATGTTGCATACTTTTTTCAATATCACCAACAACTTAACACACTTATGGGCATATTAGAGATATAAGCATGAGGAAAATATGATGGTAATGAATTTAATAAAGTTCGAACTTAATTGAATGAAAGACGATATGAAAAGCAATTATACACGAGAAAGTGAAAACATGAGAATATTCAACTAGATTTGCCTTCGTCATTTTCCAGCAAAGTACACGTCATTAGGAATTGAATATTAGAGCTTGTTTCGAGTAATAGATATAAGAGACATGAAGATGGTGAAATCATTATGAAGTGCCATTAGGTTCAGTCTTAGGACCATTACTTTTTCTAATCATCAATAACAAATTGAGCTGTATTGCAATAATATTCTTTCTTTGTTTAAATGGATGTTATAGATCTGAATGTTAAAACATATATTAAATTTACCAATGAAATACTTTTTTAAAGTTTCGATAATTTTAGAAAAAAAATTGGTTGAAAGGGTTTTTTGTACAAAGAAGAATCAAAATAGTTTTTTGAGACGATAGTTCCCGACCGTGTCATTTCTCGAAAAATTAATCCTAATTGGCCTTGAAATTCTTGTGATATGACTTTTTTAGGGAAACATGAAATTCAAGGTCAATTATACTGCTCAACAATTAATTGAAGACCTTGAAGATAGAGGAGAAGTAAAGATGGTAAAATCATTATGAAGTGCCACCAGGTTCAGTCTTGAAGATAGAGAAGAAGTAAAGATGGTAAAATCATTATGAAGTGCCACCAGGTTCATTCTTAGGACCACTACTTTTTTTAATCATGAAAACGTGTTAATAAATAGAGCTGTGTGTGTTGTAATGATATATGTATGTATGTTTTTTGTTTAAATGGATTTAAGGGCCTCAATTTTTTAAAATATTTCTTTATTGGAAAAGAAATACTCTTTTAAAAATATATGTTTATAATTTTATTAGAAAATGCTCCAAAAGGGTTTTTTAACTAAGAAGAATCAAAAATGGATTTTTAAGACGATATTGTTGGACAAAGTTCAAAATCTTACTGACCGTGTTATTTCTGGAAAATGTAATATTAATTGGCCACTGAATTTTTGTGATATGACCTTTTAAGACTTTTTTCTTTAGGGCCACATGAAAAGACAACAATTGATTTAAAACCTTGAAGATAGAATTCGTCAAATTTCTAAAGACTGTTAAAAGAGTGTGTTTTGATCATGGAAAATGTAATGAAAATGATATTGTGCTACAAACGTAGCCTTGGGAACATAAAATTGAAGTTCCAGAAGGTTTCGGCTTAGGGCCAATTCTCTTCATTACATTGAATGTCAGCTCTGTTTTGCCATTTTGTAGCCAAATCAGCCGAAATTTATTAAGCCCTAATAATAGTATCTAACGTATTTGTTTATTTTTACTTCAAAACAATTTCGAAAACATTGCCTTCATTGGAAAAATTATATTGTTGAAGAAAATTAGTATCATTGATTTTCTAAAAATAGTCCAACACGTACAAGATATTTTTGTTTTTCTCGTTTATTTGCGGCTCCTTAGTTAGAATTTATTTTGTTTACAATCAACTTAATAGATTTTCTTTAACAACAATCCATCCATTGTATTTTTTCTTTGTTACCTATAAATATGCAAACATATATATTTCTACTTAATAAATAAAAAAATACATCTGCTATCAAAATTAATATCAGTAGTAAACACAAAATCAAACAAAAAAAAATCAAAAATTTGCTTGACAAACAAAAAATGCCGACAGACAACAGCTAATCACCACATTTGACTTAATTTTATGACTAATTTAAAAATGATCAAATCAAAATTTCTCAGAATTGTTTCTTCTATCTCCTTTTATTTTGGTTTCTAATTTTGTATGTCGCTGTGCGTATGAGTATTGAGTATAGTGGATGTGGTGTTTTGGTGTTCTTAATTTTAAATTGCTTTTGCTACCATCATCATCACTTTTATTAAATTCGTCACATTAAAATTCTGCTATCATTTTGTTTTCATATTTTTTTTCTTTAACTTTATTATGATGCTATTTCCGTTTTTAGGTTTTATGTATAATGTTTATTCAATTCAAATGCAATCATAAAGTCTCTTTCGTCACCTAAGTTAATTTATTTTTTGAGCTTAGAATTAATTTGTATCAATTCACTTATCAATTAATTACGTTTATGACTTTATGGACAAAAATCTGATATATTTTCAAAATTTCCGGAAGGACTAATCAATCACCGAAATTTAAAAAAAAAAAACAAACTGCTCAAAAACAAAAATATTTATTTATCAAATAAAGAAAAAAGAATAACAACAAATTGCGTTGTTTTTTTTTTTTAAATAAATACTGTTTTCATTCAGACAAATGTTGTTTTCTAAAATATATAAAAATACAAAACATATATGTACAAGCATCGTCATAAAAAAATAAATGTGTATGTTTTGAGAAAGTACCAATCTAAATGTATCAAAAAAGGGTTCAGTCACCTAAAAACGTGCCACACAAACAAAAATTCCTCCTACGTATTTATAAATTTCAAATTCAAACCGAAAACAAAAATTCCCCAAATACATACAATCAAATTAAATAATAAATAAAAATGATTATGTTTACGTTAAGGAAAACAAAATAAATATTTATCTAAATCGCTATTGCGAACTTGAAATACATTTCAAACGGCCTTCAAAAAAACACAAAAAAAATATTATGAAGTATTTTAATAAATTAATAACTATACCTACATTTTTTCAAAAAATAGATTTTCAAGATATAGCTTCTATTAATGTTTATACATACAATCAGAAAATAAAAATCTATTTTCGGTGGCTCATTCAAGAGAGTCGAGCCCCTCTAATATAGTACTAATTAAGTTTCTTTATTTTTGTTTCGTTAATTTATTTTTTAAACATACATAGTTATGATGTTTTAGTGGATTTTTTTTTCTTGTTGTTTTTTGAAGCCAAAATATTGTGCCTAAGCCTTTCTCTTTAACACTTTTTTTGTGTTTTTAGAGTTAATCAAATATATTTTGTTTGTTAAATTTTATCTACCAACAACGTGATAAATGAGTCTTTTGAACTATTGTATGTAGTACCTTCCTGCCTTACCTCACATTCATACTTAATATGTACATGTTCACTTTATGAACGCAGATTTTTCTTTGATAAAAATGAAAAGTTGAATGAGATTGTGAAATTTTGCGTGTGATTCAATGTTGATAGTAATTATACATACATATATCTACATAAGTTTTTGTGTGAGTTGGCATTTAAGCTTTTTGAAAAGTTCAAAAGATATCTCTTTATCTGTGATATTATTTACAAAGTGTTAACAATTTCAAAAATAAAATCTACACGAAAAATCACTTTACTTACGATTTAACACGCATGTACATAGATACATACACATGTATGTATGTACGTGGATATTTCCTAATTTATTAATTAATTTTGTACAACAAAAAGAAAAACTTTAAATTTGAACATAAATTAAGTCTTCTGGGAGTAAGGAGGAAATAAAATAAATCATAAACAGCACACAGAGGAAGTAAGGTCATAAATCATATAACTGTAGATAGAACACCCACATATCGGTGAAAGGATAATAACCTTATATTTTATTTTCAAAAATACTTAACTACATGACCTACGTGAAAAAAAAGAAACATATTTATGTAATGATTTGTATACAAGATATTATATATGGTTATGTTATATTTTTCTGAAAATAATCTAATTAGATTTTATGTATTATTCTTTACGCGTTGATTAGAAATTAAGGTAAATATTTGTTTATGATTTCAATTGAACGAAAACATGTTTTTGTTATTTCCTTTTTTAAAGATAAACAATCACTTAGGCATTTTGAAGTAATCCAATCGAAAAACAATAATATATAAACAAAAGTTTCTGTTTCTATAAAAATATATGATACAGGTTAATGGAGCGAAACACTGAAAAATTTACATTAATTTTTTCAACATAAATAATTTATTGATTTAAAATAAATATTATGAAGTATTCAAAAACAAATGCAGCTTATATTTTTATTTGCAATACATTTAAAATACTCCCTACCCCTCTAAAAAAATTATATTGGGTGCTTATGTATAAAATAATTAAGTTTTGTATTTATTTGTGAACTTTGAATTTAAATTTTTGACACTTCTTTACAGACATTTCAAGGAAGCTATCGGGTGATTTTTTAAGAGCTTGAGAACTTTTTAAAAAAAAAAAACGCATAAAATTTGCAAAATCTCATCGATTCTTTATTTGAAACGTTAGATTGGTCCATGACATTTACTTTTTGAAGATAATTTCATTTAAATGTTGACCGCGGCTGCGTCTTAGGTGGTCCATTCGGAAAGTCCAATTTTGGGTAACTTTTTCGAGCATTTCGGCCGGAATAGCCCGAATTTCTTCGGAAATGTTGTCTTCCAAAGCTGGAATAGTTGCTGGCTTATTTGTGTAGACTTAAGACTTGACGTAGCCCCACACAAAATAGTCTAAAGGCGTCAAATCGCATGATCTTGGTGGCCAACTTACCGGTCCATTCCTTGAGATGAATTGTTCTCCGAAGTTTTCCCTCAAAATGGCCATAGAATCGCGAGCTGTGTGGCATGTAGCGCCATCTTGTTGAAACCACATGTCAACCAAGTTCAGTTCTTCCATTTTTGGCAACAAAAAGTTTGTTAGCATTGAACGATAGCGATCGCCATTCACCGTAACGTTGCGTCCAACAGCATCTTTGAAAAAATACGGTCCAATGATTCCACCAGCGTACAAACCACACCAAACAGTGCATTTTTCGGGATGCATGGGCAGTTCTTGAACGGCTTCTGGTTGCTCTTCACTCCAAATGCGGCAATTTTGCTTATTTACGTAGCCATTCAACCAGAAATGAGCCTCATCGCTGAACAAAATTTGTCGATAAAAAAGCGCGAAACACATTTCGAACCGAACACTGATTTTGGTAATAAAATTCAATGATTTGCAAGCGTTGCTCGTTAGTAAGTCTATTCATGATGAAATGTCAAAGCATACTGAGCATCTTTCTCTTTGACACCATGTCTGAAATCCCGCGTGATCTGTCAAATACTAATGCATGAAAATCCTAACCTCAAAAAAATCACCCATTAGAATGTGTTTAAGTATGTACACATCATGTACAATTTTATATCCGTGCATTAGTACATCCAAACTGCTTTTTGGATTTTCAAAATAAAAAGAAATTGTATCGACTTAAAATAAATGAGCCGTTTATTTTGAAAGTGGCATAAGTCACTTTTTTTTTAAGTCGAGATATTTAAGATATTTGTCATACCGTTAATTACCAATACTTCTCTCGAAGAAATCTCAATAGTTCTCAACTTATTGAGTGCAAATTTTTTAAAAATGAAAAGATACCGTTCAATTGTATTTAGTGTTTCCATTAACTCGATTTTTTTTTGAAAAAGTGACTTATGCCACTTTCAAAATAAACGGCTCAAATGTTAATTCACTAAATAACACCAAAATGCACAAAAATAATTCTCAAAATTTTTTCACTTACCATATCTTACTACAAAAATAAAAAGCTATACAAATATTTTTGAAAAAATTGTTTTATAACTAAAACAAAAAACGAAATTATTTTATCTACCAAAGAATTACGTTTTTGACATCTAGTATGATTTTCAAAAATACAGTATTTTACATTAAAATTGTTACAAATTGTTTCTACGACTCGAAAATTAAATATTTATTTCAATTTGTTCTTTTTTTTTAAACGGTTGTAAACAGTTAATACATTTTTTTAAATAACTTGCAAAAAATATCAACATTTTTAAAAATGCGTTTTAAATACACGCAAATCCAATTGGCAATTATGTTTCCCAACAAAATTACAAACAAATTATTAAATGGGTTACTTTATGAATATCGTGATAGAAGTCAGCTTAGAACATAACGTACAGGATTCTTGGCCATCAGCTTATTTTTAAGAATTGTATAAGCTTCCCCTTTTTGAATAAATATTATTGCTCTTATTTATTAAAAATAAACTACATTTAAGTTTGTTAACTTTGTCTTCTTGGAAAAATGTATGTGGGTACTTATGTATATTGAAAACGTTTTAAAATAATTTTCCAACTAAAATGGTTTTCATTGGTTTTTCTTTCGTTTTGTTTTCATAAGAATTACGTACTAACAATTATGGCTTTTTTGTTTCTGTGAATAGAAAACAACTTTTTTTTTTACTTGTATCAAATAAATTCACATTTTCTACATCAGGCGTACTAACACTTTCAAAATATTGATTTAAAAAAATAAATATTCATTTCGAAGTATGTAGGTAGCCTTTGAAAGTTATTTAAAAGCATCAAATAGAATTGGGGTTAAATATAGTCAACATAAGCAAAAGAGTATAAAATTGTATTGTAAATGAGGTTAGACAAATTGAAAACTCTCTTAAAAATGTTATATGCGTACATCTAGGTTGTGGTTTTCTGGAACATATGAACGTGCTAGTATTTAAAATATTTAACTAATGTCAACTTTGTACAACGTGTGTTCCATTCAGAAATAAACAGCAAAGTTCTGAAAAAGAAAAACTATGATTAATACAAAATCTGTAACGAGGTTTCTATCTAAAGCACGTGCCCTTCCTCGAGAAGCTGCATTTCTCTGTCAAAATATATATTTTATCTTAATTTTTTTCTTATCTTAGTTTTTATATAGAAATGTGTTTATTCAGGAAAACTATATTCACGCATACCAAACATCCTTAAATCCTCCATAATACAAACTCATTTCAAACATTCTACGAATTCCATACCAATTTCTCTTTCTTACAATTTTACAATTTTCGTCTTTCTTTCATATCACTTCGAACATAAATCCACCAATTTAATAACGACGAAAATACTTCACTTTTGCTTAAATATTCACCAACACCAACCCAACACCCCTGTCTCCCTTTACTTAAAAACCTAAACTCTAGTCCAAAAACACATTCCAAAACTCATTTGCTCGACTTCTTGCAAATCTCTCCGTCACCCCCTCCGAAATATCTACAAACGACAGGTATACGTATTTATAACTTTGCATTCATACATAGTATAGAAGACTAACTATTCAACCCATTTACATGGAAGAAAAGTTTATCCAAGTTACTTAAAAGTCAAGGAAATGCATCGCTATTGAAAGAAAATGTGTTCATTTTGAAACTTTTTCAGCACTCTCATGCTTTTTAGAATTTCGTAAAAAAAAAAAAAAAAAAAAATGGGGAAATAAAAACCCTTTTTGCCTTTTATAGCTTAGCTTAGGTAGGTTAGGTATAGTTTATAGGTACATCGTATATAAAACGATGATGATGGTAGTGATGCAGGAAGGAATTTTTATAAGGGAAGTTCGGTTAGGTATAGTAGTTTTTCCTTTGGCCACCTAGTTTTCTTTCCTCTGGAGCAATATGTGAACAATTTTCCATATCATTCATTTTCTTCTCAATTCTATGCATAAACATATAATATGAACCTACTCCCCTTCCTTCGAGGGAATAAGTATTATAGAGAAGATGGAAAAGTTTAAAGAAAAAATAAAATAAAGCTTGTCAGCTTTTTTGCAATTCATTTGCGCTGCTATGAGTACTCGAAGTCTCATATGCAATATGCATGCAAGCATACTCATAGCATTGGCAATATGAGCAAAGAGTATTTTTGATGCACGTGTTTTTGCACTCTGCATTCAAAGTTGTGGGATAGAAAAATTCAAACAAAAAAAATACCTATTTTCCATTCGCACAATTTTACTTGAAATAGATACATACGTCACTCTCAGATTGCAAAGCTATAGATACTCGGTCGTATAAAAGATACAGATACGCCAATTGAGTCAATTTAAATGGATTTATGCGCAACGATGACAACGCAACAACAACATAGTAGAGAACGACGATTCAGAGAAGATATATCAACTGTATCTTATATCTCGACGACGCGTTCGTTCGGTAGCTAAATTCATTGAATGCACTTCAAAAATCATGCAGCGCATAAATGACATTTCCATTTTAATAATAATTCTGCGTTTCCAATAGATAGATACAAGACGAGATGAGACGAGACGAAACGTGGGACGATCTACGACCGACCGACGACGCGACGATGTGATGTACGCGGTATCTTTTTACGATCATATATGCTCAGATGTTGATCATATTTCAAACCACATTTTACCAATTACATAAGGATAATTACTGGTTGCTGGCGGCTTGCTGCACTTGACATTAAAAATAAAAAGAAACTTAAAAAACCATACCACAACATGTTGCTGTTGCCGCATGGTGTGTTCCATCGGTGAACCACAATAATGTGTCTTTCCGATGTATCCCATCCAACTACACACATAGAATAGACATAAGATGCGGTCATTATTTAGTTTTTTAAGGAGTTTACATATTTATACGAGTGTATTGTACCAATTCTTATGCTCGTATCTTATGTTGAGTATATTTTTATCTTTATGGTGATATCTCTGCCTCCACATTTTAACGACGACAAAGACGGCGACTGACGACGACGATGACGATGACGATGACTTCTTTTTGGATGGTTGGTGTTTTGTTGGGTTGTTGAAGATGTCTGCATAGGTTTTTATATTTTTATTCATGGATGCATCCATGAATAAATTGAGGATAGTGTTTATGGAGCTCCAGTACCTATAGAGTGGAGAATGTTAATCTAGATCTGTGTGTTGTATTGTTGTTTTTGTTTTCAATTTTAGGGTATACCTACCTTACCTAGTGTTGCGCAAAAGAAGGTGCATTTTAATTTTTGCTACTTGATGTAGCAGAAGAAGGCGCGCTTAACACCTTTTTTGCGCTCGATATGACAACAAGCCAGGTTTTCATTTTGTTTGTATTGTTGTATCTTTAAAAAGTTGCTTCGGGTCACAAATGATTCTACTCTGTGGTTTTCCTGCACTGGATGAAGCCAACCACCATCAATGATCCTCGTAGAGGAAGGTACAAAAACTGTATTTCTTATTTGCTCGATGAAAGGGCGACATCTGCGATCTGCATCAGACATCTGCATGACAATTGAAACCTTCGATTTTAATTTAAAATTCCATCTCTTAAAGACAGAATATTGTTGGATTGGAAGTAGTCTATGACTTTAGTGCGCCGATAGATATCTATACGTACATACATATGTACCTTACTCACTAATGATGGCATTGTTAATGTGTGCTGTTGTTTATCTGTAAAAGGACAGGCCTAGAGGGGCAATGATGCAGGTTAATCGTGATATTGAATTTATATATTTTTGTTTTATTTTTCTACAATATTATTCTTTTCGTTTTGGTCGAGGTCAAATGGGTGAGGTTGTGATGTTCATAAATATCTATGCAGTGATGTATGTATGTACATTATCGTTGTTTCTATATTCACAAGATCTATAAAAATGCAAAATATTGCATTCATCTTATAAAGATTTAATACTAAATTGCAATTGTTATTGTTGTTAAATTTAATAAATTAATTTCATTTTCTGTTTTTATATAAAAAAAATAAAAATAAAACATTGAAACGGAAGTGAAAGTCATGGATTTAATTTGTAATTTTTTTAATAAAAGTATTTATTTATTACTATTTCTATGCGGTGAGATCATTTCCTTTAATTGGCTGTATGAAGTATGATTTGAAAGAGGTATAAAGTTGGTTATTAACAAGTGATTTGACTTTATAAAAGATTTTCTTTGAGTCAGTAATATAATGTAAATTATTACTAAAAACTAAGTTTAAGATGGATGAAATGATTTTTTTTTTTTTGAGATTGATTACGTCAAAATGTGTCTGAGGTTTTTTTTTTTTATTGAAGCATGAAAAAATACAATGTGATTTTTTAAGATAAAAAGTATAATTGAGTTAGGTAAAAAGATGTTCACCTAAAGTTTTGTTTCACGGGTACTGCCTCTTGTGAGGAATTGACAAATTCTCCAAGAGTAATTCTTGTCATGAAAAGTGCTTTCTCAAATTTGCCGTTCGTATTCGGCTTAAAACTGTAGGCCCCTTCCATCCCTGACAACAGTACTCGCACACAGGAATGGTTATGAGAGTTGTAAGTCACTAGGCCCTTGTTCTCAAACAGACTGTTGCGCCACTCAATTTATTTTTATTAAAAAGATGTTCAAGAGGCAATTTAAAAAGGTATTGAGGTGTTTAAGTAACAAATTTACTGTACCTAATATATTAAATCAAAAAAAAGAGGTTTAATGTTTCGTTTTACTTAACAACAACGAACCATACGACTTGAGACCAATTACAGCTGTAAATTTTTACCGAAGAACAAACAAAGCCATATGTCTAAACTAGAGGCAAAACTTAAAATTACAAACATTTTGTTTTGAAAAATATAACTTCTGTTACTTTAATTTGTAGCTTCTTAGAACTTAATACAAACTTAATATGAAGAATGTACTTACAACTAAAATTTGTGGTTATGGGCACTTCATCCAAAAATACTACGAAAAATGTGTCAAAAGCCTATCAAATTGTAAGCAAATGTAATGTGTCTCTTAGATTTAATCCATTTCCACAAAATTTATATGAAACATTGTTTAAATATACAATTTTCTCAAAAAAAAAAAAAAAAAAAAAAACACTGACATCCAAAAGAAAATGTCAAAAGCATCGAAATTGATTGCTTTATTCTTAATACGAAAACAAATCTCTGACCTTCCTACACATCTATGTATTTTGACTCTAGCTGGTTTATTAGACATATTTTTGTAGTTCAAAGATCTTAAAAGTCGTTATTTCTGTAAAAAAAAAAAAGCTGCTTCTCACATTACCTATATTTAAATATAAACCATCATTTTCATAAATGAAGAATTTGTTGAAATAAAGTTGAATTCAAAATAATTGATATCCATTTTTCCCATCCAACGATCGATTAAATAATATAAATAGTTAATACAAAAAAAGTAACTTTTGAATGCTACAAGGATATCTACCTCTTACAAAAAATACCTAAAGCCAATGAAACCAAAAAACCACATTAATAGCAACTTAAAACACACTGCATCCCTATAAATCAATGATTCTCACTTAAAAATGTATTACTTCATTCTAAGAACTGCTGCAATTTAATTTATTGATATTAATTTAATTTTTTTGTACTACATATTCTTACATATAAATATGTATCTACCAGGAAATCATACACACTATCAATGCAAAATTTTAACCCATTAACCCTCATTTTGCTCTGAATTCATTGATTCCCCCTAATCATTATATTTGTTTAAATGCCGTCAGTCATCAATTATTTGTTTGAAAAAATCAAAAAATTCTTACTTACTTACTTAATTATACATATGTATGTATATATGTACGTATTGTATACTGATAGAAAACCCATAAGAGTCCATTATTACGGAAATTTCATTTTAATTTCTTACAGAATTTTATATATTATACCGCGTGACTATACAATACTCTCATGAATATCAACATTGAATCAGAGTCTAGAAAAAGTGTATACATGTGTATATATAATATAGGGTTAGGTTTATGAGATCAAAGTCTCACTATAATAGAATAAAAATGCATTTAACAAAAAAAAATTATTAAAACATCATGTCATGGTGGTATATGAAAATAAATCTCCAATAGTATTTATGATATTGTGCGGTCAAGCTCACGTTTTGTGTTTTGTTGCTAACCTTATCGGTGACCTTTTTATTCTCTTTGCGGTCTTTTCTGTGAAGTGAAGTGTATGTGTTCTATTCATCCATTCAACGAAAAACTATTATAATGAAAAATATCAAGAAAAAAAAGTTAAAGTTAAAAATAAATCGTTCTAAAAAGAAAAAAAAAAAAAAAAAAAATCAAGAAACACAGAAAAAACATATAAAATTAAATTATTGGCAGAACGGTAGCTGTTTTGAAATGTTTTTCCAATTATATTTAATTATCTGTTAATAAAGATTTTTTTTCTTACAAACCTCCTACCCCTCTCCTCGGTTTTTTGTTCTAGCTGTTGTATTATAAGTATTTATTTTGTTTTCTTTCAACGATTTTACCGCGGTAGACAATATGTCTCTAGGTGGTTTGTGTAATACCTTTTGATGAAGATAGAATATAATAGAAAACATGATATGGATTTTCCCATCTATATATAATACCTATGCAGTATGTATGTAGGTAGATACGGTAAACTGAAGTATAAAATAAAATGAAAAAATAACATTTATTTGCACGTCTTTGATCTGCTACCGACAAAATAAAAATAATAATACTCAGTTTTTCAGTGAATTGAGACTGCAAATTAAGGTGATAGGCGTTTATGATATTGGTGTATATAAACGAGTAAAAGTAAAGGTGAAGATAATTGATTTTCAAGGGGGATTTTATTTTTAGTTCAAAAAAGCTTTTGAGTTTGTTTGAGTTTTCTTTAACTTTGTCATCCATATTTCTACATCCAACCAAAAGTTTAAGTTCCCTTTATAATTTTCTCCCTTGCATGTGCTGTGCGTGTATTATTATATCCTCTCACCTAAATCTCTCAAAGGAGATACAACAAAAATAACTTTGGAAAAATGCACGCGACTTCACTTCAAGAAAATTCAAATCAACAATAGTGAATTAATAATAGCGCAAAACTTTATTATTCGAGCTATTTTAGTAGGTATCCTATCAGCTCACATAAATATATAACTTAATTAATTATGAAGTGAACATATGCTCGCAAAAATATCTATAATTAGAAAATTATAACTTTCTTTTAGAAAATATCCTTTATGGAAAAAAAGAGAAATAAATAAAAATAGCGGTACTAATGCACTTCCTTGTGGTTCTCTATATCGATTAAATAAACGAGTAAATTATAGTATATTTTATCATCGGGTAACAGATGGCAACATATGGCAAGTTCCTTCTTTAACTAACCTCTACAGTCTATTCCACAATATCCAACACAACAATAAACTTAAAGGGGGATTGTATATTTATTAAGGTACCTGTCATATAATTAACCAGTCTTAAAAGGAGACATTTTAATAGCCTTGCTATTTTATCAGAGAAAGTACACAATTTAACTTCCACAGTAGCGTTTGTTGTCGGTCTTTGATATAGTTTCACTGTCTTATGAGGAACAACAACAAAAATAATGTTATATAAAATTGACTTTTTTTATTGTGAAAGGTTAAGCGAGTTTTCAATATTTTTAACATATTTTACGTTTAATCATCTTTAAAATTTATGCTGTGTCAGTGATGTGTACAAAATTGTAACATTTATTTTTTTCAACAGAAAATAAAATAAAATAAGGTTCTGTGAAATAATTAATTTTTAAATATTCATTTGAATATTTGATATTATTTTTGAAGAGTTTTCTGATGACACATTAATTTCAAAGAATTTTGAGTGATTTATTGTAAATGTTTAATAAAACATTTTACAATTAAATTTTCCATCAGAATTTTTTTTTGTTTTATTTTCAACGAAATCATTTGGGTAAAAAAAAATCAATTTAATTCATCAACTTTGTTATTTCATAGAAAAACAGTGAAGAATGCAATAATTGTTCGTGGCAAAGTCGTTTTAAATTGTATAAATGTAAATATTTTATTGGGAAAATAAAACTTTAATAAAGTCTTCCTCTTATTTTGGAAAAAAATTCCAACAAATGGCAAATAAATTTACACATTTTATTTGACATTATTTATTTTTGAGTTTTTTATTTTGTGACGCTATTGACATTTTAAGATAATGACAATTATTTTTTATTTATCACAAAATGAACAAAAAATAAAAGAAAAAATAATACATTTTAATATTTGTGATGGTTATGACTCTAAGTAATCATTAAGTTACTTCTTAAGTTAGAGCTCAGTTAATTTTTTGCTTGAAGCAAATGAATTTAATTTCAAATTCAAATCAAACAAAAAACATTTCTGACGTAGTTAAGTGACAAAAACCTAAACAATTGTAATTAAAATCAACAAATTGCTGAAATTTGTTAAAATTTTACAAATCTAACGATTGTATCAGAAATTTACAGCTCTTGTAATGTGGGTAAACATGATTTTAAATATGTCGTATGGGATCCAGCGTTACTTGTGTGACGCATAATACTTATGAAATTATTGAATTTATCAAATATAAATTTACAATTTTTTTCATATCTTTTTGTGTTTAAAAAAAATCCTAAAACATTTTACAAATCCTTAAACAAAGTTAAAATTGCCTCTTGCAATGTCACAATATGTTACATTTGTGACATTGACTTAAATGTGAAGAGTTTTTTTTTCAATATTTTTACTATAAAAAACAAAAATAAATGAATATGTATATTTATTTTGTTACCTTTGTGACATAAACTATTTTAAGAATTTACATGAATTTACTACTGAGTGGCAATAATATAATAATTCGTTGCTCAGGATTTTTATAAACAATAAAACTACAAATACATATTTTCCTACACAAACACATGGTTGATAATGAAATGTGACGTTTGATGGTGAAATTCATTTCTATAAATTATTTCAATGCTATTTCCGAATAATCAATGAAACATATCAAAGCTGTTTTAATTATTACTTGTATTTTGGTTTTATTTTCACTTTAACATAATTTAACTAAACAAGAACAAAAAAATTCCTACAAATGTTCTCAATTAAATATCATCTGTTTATAAAACGCATAAATATATTTTTGCATATCGATTCTTTGCAATGCGTAGTTTTTATTAATTTTTTGTTTAAAAATTTATTTATTTTCTTGTTTAAACTTGGCACCAAAATCCAATTTCCATTTTATCATACGGAAATTATTTCATTGGCATTTAAAAATGTTGAACTCATTTAATTTGATTTTTTTTTTTTCAAAATTTCGTATTTGCTGATTTTACAAATGTGTAGAGTGACGATTTCAAGAGTAAAATCACAACATTTTGAAAATTTCACTTAAAAGACAAAAATAAGTGTCAGTGTAACAGGTCAATATGGTAACAAATTTTACCAGAACGAAAAATATATCCACAATTTGTCCGCGTCCACTCATATAATAGTCTATACGTGCTGTTAAACAAATAATCATTAAGTTAAATCAATGACTTGAGTTTCAAAAAAAAAAATACAATTTTATTATCATTCCGATTTAACCTATAGATAGACGTAGGTACATAGACATAGCTACATACATATATGTATGTACATTTAATTGAATGCAATTTAATTTTCTGTGAAATAAATAAAATTGGCACGTAGTCAAATTGCATTCCAATAAAAAACCTAAACAAACATACATATATGTTAAATAATAATAAAAACGACAAAAATAGCTAAGAGATATACTTTCAAATTGTCGGAACTGAAGTATGCACGAAAAGTGAATTTATAAAAAGATAGATTTTAAGAATTGTTGTATTTAAATGATTTTTTTTTACTGCTCAAATTTTAATTCTAATATATTCTTATCTGTTTGATGGGAAAGGGTGTAAAGTAACACCAACCACTATCAACCCCTCTTGATGCCACTTGATGTATATGATATTTTTGTTATTACTTAAATATTTCCATATATGTTAATTTAATTAATAAAATAAAATATCAACAGAACCGGGAAATGTAATTTTTGTTTTTAATTCATTTGGAAAAGATACGACGATGACGAACGGGCAGACGGTCTAACTAAACGACAACGTTGACGACAAGTAGTAAAATAACGATGACAACTGACGACGACGCGACGTGCAATGTCCGACGCGATGCGACGACGACGACGAGGACGACAAAGCAACGGACAACCGGTGGCGGTGTGGTGATGATAGGTTTTAGTTCCGTCATAGCGACAATTTCAATTTAATCACGTGCCAAATGTGCTTCGTATATCAAAGTGTGTGTGTTTTTGGTGTTCCTATACAAGTATTTTATGTGTGTATATGTGTGAGAGGTGGTCTTGGAAAAATGGAATTATTATACTTACGCTGGCTGACGCGTTTAGTATAGAATAATATACGAGCTGCGATTATTGCAGAATAAATGCTTAATATTTCCTTAATAATTCCATCAGAGTTATGGTTATGGGCAGAGTTTTTATTGAATTGTATTATGAAAAATATTTCTACGTTTCTGTAAAAACGAAGAGGACGACGACGACGACGACGACGACGCAACGCAGTGAGACACGCGTTCTTGCCATGGCAATGCAATGCTTTTGGTTTGGTTAGTATCTTCTAGATACACATTTCTGTGTTTATTAATATTCATTGGAGAGATGGAGATATTTATATATTTTTTTGTAAACTATTATTATTTTGTATTCTATTCAATTGCCAGAGTCAGAGTCAGAATATCTGCCTCCTAACATCCCGCCACCGATCTGTATACACCTTAAAAATGAATAAACCAAGTAAAGTATCTATCTTCAAAAGATAGATAGAGAGAGAGGAGAAAAGGACATAAACTAGATCTCCTTTGAAAATTCATAAATTTGTATTTCTCTAGAAGGAAATTCTTTATGTTTTTTTTTTTTTGTTGTATTCATATCTATGAAACAAAATCAAGGCTGAACGAAGATTGTACAACGGAGGACGACCACGACGACGCCGAGGATGATGATGATGAGAATGATGTTGATGACGGTTCCTAGTCATTGGATTATTAATCACAGAGAGAGAAAGAGGGTGGAAAAAAAAGTTTCTATGGAAAGCTAGAAGATGATAATCTTATGACCGAGAAACATGCATAGAACAAGAAGACCATATTCATTTCATGATGTTGATGTTGATGATGATGATGAGCTATGAAGTCCAGGGGATTCTATACTATGATGGGTTTAAATTCCTTTCGGGCTTCTTCTATGATCTGATGGCTATATATACAATACATACCTATAGAGATAATAGGAGCCTACGTATACAAAATATTATGGTACGCAGAGATATAGATAGCTTTGGTTAGATGTTGTTCTTGTTGATGTCTAGAAGATAGATACTTTTGATTCACTTTGTGTGGATATTAATTAGGGTTTATTGTGAAGTATAGTTTGCTTGAAAATGTTTGTCTTTTTTTCTCCTTTTTCTTTTTCTTTTTCTTCTTCTTTTTCTTGTTTTGTATTTTGTTGCAATATTTACTGTGTTGAAATGCAGGGCGAGGTCATACAGATTGTCGATGGTTTTTCCTTCTTTTTTTAAGTGGCTTACTATGAATTACCTATATTTGATTGATTTTTGTATTTATTATATACAATTTTTATTTTATTATCTTCTAACATAGATCTTTACATTTTTTAAATAGATTTAATTTTTGAGTGAGAGTTTTAATTTGAATTTTTAGAAATTTAACTGTTTTTTATGATTTTAAGTCGAAAGGTCAATCCTTTGTCGAGGAAGCATAGCAGATAGGGAAATGCATACATACATATACATATATAAGTATAAAAGGATGAGAAATTTAAATATTCAAAGGTTAAACATGAGGACGTTTGTTTTTTTTTTTTTTTTTTTTGATCGGTGTCTCCAAACAGAACAAACAGAAAGGGTGTAATATTTTTCTAAACAAGAGATTTGTAAAATTGAAATAGTTTTATTAAAATTTCACATTTTTGTCGCACGATTTTTGAAATAATTCATAAAATACATTCTGATTTTAAAGTCAAGTTTTATTTTCAGAAATTGTTTATAAATAAGTTCAAATATTTTAGAAATTTAAAAGAAACTTCTGAAGTAAAAGATCCAGTATTTTATTTTAAGCAAAAAGAAATATCTTACTGAAACACATTTTTCTAATAATTTTAAAATTCAGACAAAAAATTGTGATACATAAATGCATCACTTTACATCACTTACATCTTTGTGTTCATAAATAATAAACTGTCTTGAAAACTTTAAATTGATTTCTTTAAATTGTACGCCTAACTTTTCATAGTCTGTTAGATTTAGTTTGTTTAAAAAAATACGTATACTTTATTTCTATCATCGTTCTTTAATTAAATATTAAAAAAAAAAGTTTCTTACAACAATAAAATTTCACACCTACCTAAATCTTTATAGTAACTTGAAACACCTTACTCGCGCTTAGTGTGTATCTAAATAATTATCCATTTAAATACTTCCGACCTTTTTATGACTTTTATTGCTATTTTATGTATTTTTTATTCAAAAAAGATTTCATTGCTAAACTAAACAATACCCTTTACACACAGAGTCTTGAAATATATAGATAGACTTTATAGACCTATAATTTGTGTTAATTTTTATTACAATAGAAAACCACTAAACTCTAATTTTTTTTGTTTCTTTTCTTATCTTTTCAGGTAATTAAATGTTCCAAAAAACACCACTTAATTCACTATAAAAACAAAATGCAGGTAACCAACAACAAAAAATAAATAATTATTACCCATCAAATATTTACCCCAGAAAATATAAATTACTAATTAATTCCTCCTTTTTTCTTTTGAGAAAACCTAACATATCTAGAATAGAACAAGTAAGCTGTTGCTATATTACGGGTCAGCCACTTCATAATCATTAATTTAATGACAATTTCCGGCTTAGAGCATCGTCAAGTTGAAGGAATGAACAAGACCCAAAAAAAAAGTATTTTTTTATTCATTGAATAAGTAATTTCCACGAAAAGAGTGTTGTATCTTTTTTCCTCCTCAAAAAAAAAAAAAATAAACCAAAATTAAATAACCAACTTTAAATGAAACCCTTCACTGGCCAAGCATCCATTAAATTCAGGGAGTCACAGGCAAACGAAAAAAAAAATCTTTTGGATACTCAAAGTCACAAGAAAGAAAAAATTGGGTTACGCAATTAGAATCATGCTACTTCTGTCTTTCAAGACCTCTTCTTTGCTATAATTCTTCCATAACATCAGTTATGTTCGTCACCATGGCTCTTAAAGACTTTTTTTTGTGTCTTGTCTTCATTTCATAGAAAGCAGACTCTTTTTTCTTTCTTTTTGTCATTTTAAAAGATTTGTTACCCTTCGGTGAACAAGATTGACCTTCGCCTTTGAGTAAGAAAAAGATTCCAATTCCAGATACATATATGTGCTGTACATATGTATGTAGATACAGATACAACCGAGATCATGCGATAGAGTACCGTAACTTAGATTCTGACGTAAAACGTGTGTTATTTTTGTTGTTGTTTTTGCTGATGTGATTTCTTCCATCACAAGTAAATCTCTTGAGAAAGATACATTAAACTGCAGGGGTCTACGAGTATATGAAGATTGAATAAAAATAAAAGAAAAACTTACGGATTTGTCTTTTTCCTCCATATTGCATTTTATACGAGTTTCAATGATTGAGGAGCATGACCAACAAAGCGTGATAATTTCGTAGAAATACCAACATGAGCAAAATATATATACGACAAAAAAAAAAGACACTACAAAGTAAAGAAATGTCATCGTCATCGTCATCATTGAAGTCATCTTCATTACTTTTTGATCAAACGTCAAATTGTCGTTTGTCGTCAATTCCTTTTATTTTAGTTTCCTTTCTAAACAAGTTCCATAAACCAACCCATAACCCATTGACTTCCTTAAAAATAAAAAAAATGTATATATTTGACAGCTCCGCGGTGGCGGTGCAGTGACATTGGGGACTTTTCCTTCTTCTCTCTTTCCTTTGCCAACCATCTGTCTGTCTTCGTGTGTCATCAGTCGCCGACGACGACGTTCCAATCAAATTGACATAGGGTTTTCATCTTGTTAATCGAGCCGCACCGCAATCAAAGATACAGATATACATACAAATATATTAAACTACCTCAACCTCATACCAGACAGGATAGATAAACAAAAGGGTGTTAGAAAAGTACTCGAAATGTATGTATATCAGGCAAATATTTGACATTAACATTAATGGGTGTTTTTTTTTTTTGTAATTTTCATTAGGTATGTACAATTCTTTGGTTTGTGCTTTTTTATAGCGCGGTGAAATGGTTCAGTGAATATAAAGAAAAAGAAACCAAACATAGATATTTTGATATATGTAATATGTAACTAGTGGTTTTGTAAGCTAACATATGTACATTCATTATATTGCAGTTTGTTTGCTACTTGAGGTATTACCAGATGAACAATAGTCTTTAAGTTATAAAGTAACACAGAATTATGTATTTGAGTGAAAATGAACCCCTTACAAATCAAATTTGATCATTATACCAGTTTATACCACTCACTAGAGAACGAATTTTTTAACTTTTAGGGCTTTTAAAATTAAAATATTGTGATTTTATACCAATTCTCTATTAATTGTCTGACTGGTATAAGTGTTTATGTAACTGGTATAAATATAATTCAATTTTTGAATATTATATCAAAGAATCCAGTGGAAAAAGGAGAAATGAAAGAAATAGTATTTTAAATTCATTGCCTAACTGGTATAAAGGTTTACTTAAATGGTATAAACAAAAATTAAATACTTGCAGAACCCTATGCTATCTAGCTTATATATATACATATTTCATTAAAAAATAGAGAAATAAAGATAACAAACAAAAATAGCATTTCCTATCCATTGGATTTTGTTAGTATAATTGGTATAACAATTATCTAAATGTAAACAAAAGTGGTTTCTTAATATTAGTTACGTTTTTCAGTTTTAAAACGTAAATTATTTGTACCAATCATTTGACTATAATAAAACAAACAAACAAACACTTTCTATAACCAAATTTCTAATTGGTATAAAATAGAAAAACTTACAAATTTCATGATTTCCTGATGATAAGTATAAATCAAAAGTAATTACTTCACAAAATAACTACATATTTATTTATTTTTAAAATAAGTTACACATTATTTTTATTATATTACCATTTGGCATTACTGGTTTGGTTTCCTCAATTGGATGAAAAATCTGACGTCTATTAAATAAAGATTGCACTGTTTACTGCCTGACAACGCATCGCTGCGTTGGCCATATGTTCGATTCGTCCCGACTCCATCAAGTCGGAAAACATCAAAAGAAGACCGCCATCGTAGTATTGCATAGCATATAACGATGTAGAGTATAGCATTATGACTATGGCTCTATACGAATACCAAACTATTCATTCGCATCAAGTTGCTGGTATATTATGGAGATACATTTGTGTATACAAAATTCGCATGATGACGGTGAATTGTATGAAATGAAGTTTTGTTTTTACTTTTTTTGCAACGGTGGCGGTGGCGGCGTCATCTTTCTGCAATAATTATTCTGAGGGGATCAAAACCTCTTTAGTGCGGGTAAGCAGTTGTTTTTTTTTTTTTTGTTTTTAACCAAATACGAACAAATATGTATGCATGTTTTATATTATAGGGAAAGACAGCTTAAAAACAAATGCAAAACTTGTGCGTTTTCAGTGAGAAAATTCGTAACGAAAAAAAAACTAATTTCATAAGAAAACTCAAAAAAAAAAGAAAAGTGGGTAATATACCAACTCGCATTTATGTACCTATTGGTATAATATAAAAATGCTTCGAATTAGTTCAGGTCTACCCAATAACATAGTTTTCTGTTTCTCTTTCGTTTTTGCTGACTGTCTTATGTTATACTTATATGTGAAGTGTATATAATTATATGATATTTGCAAAGTAAATGAAAAATAATAAAAAAAAATTTTAATTCATTTCGAATTCAGATTAAGAAAAAGAGGGGACCGAGCATATTGATGAAATAGTGTTTAAAAAATTATTTTCTAATTAATTATAGCAATTATAAACATGAAGTTGTGTTTCTGCAACATAATGGAGACATGATATGTATCTAAGCAATGAAAGAGTAAAGTCAACAATGGTGGTGTAATATCTGGAATTTATGTTAAAATTTATGATTATGGGTGGTCTACACTTAAAAATGGATAAAATATTCGTTTGTGAGGAAAAATGTCGCTACCTACGAAAATGTTTACGATAAGATCTTATTGATCCTAAAAAGATAAAAGACGGTCCCTGGCTTGTTTTAGTCTTTATACAGATATTTTAATGTTGTTTTATATAAAGTTTATGAGTCTCATTTTTTTTTTGAATATTCATGTCATTTGGGTCTTTGTTGATTCATCATTTTTGATTGAAGATAAGATGTAAACTGACCTTGTCCTTATATTTATTCAAATTGCAAAAAAAAAAGAAAGATAACTAAAGTTCTCGTAAATAAATGTTTAATTTAAATGAACCATTTTTCAAAAAAAAAATACTTCACTAGTTTTCTAGTCCAATGACCTTAAAATTTCCAACAAAACAACACAAAAAAAAACAATTTCAAGGTCCAAGAAACAAATAATAAGTTCAGTCCTAATTTTTTGTATACATATGTATATTCAAGTTTTTCAAGTTCGCTAACTTTCATAACAAAAATAACAGACTCAAAAAATAAAGCTATTAATCATAAAGTTCAGAGCTATTAACCCTTTAAAAATCTCGTGTATGTAGTGACAATTGAATATAATCACCGAAATACCATAATTATAGGACAATACCCCCTATAACTACTTACATATAGCCACATAAATACACCTGTTTAGAAATGAGTAATAACATGACAGAAAAGTTGACAGTTTGTGACTAAATAAAAATAAAAGTGCGTGAGTAGGTACTTAGTAAATTTTTTCTTTAGATTTCTTCCTATTTCTTTGATAATTGTGATTTGTGAAATTATTTTTTTAAAAACGACTTATTGAGAAAAAAAAAGCTTTCATACATCGCATTGTAAAAATTCTCATGACAAGTGTGGTGAATTTCTTTATTAATTTATTTTATTCTAATTTTTGGTTAACTCTATAATTACAGTATGGATGGCGGTGCATTTTAGGAATATCAATTAGCAAGTTTAAACAGACTGCTCAGATTCAAAAACAAAAAATATAATAAATTAATAGGGTGTCCCTTAAAAAAACCTATCTTTCACGAAACACTCGATTTTCTTAAAACGCCAATAAAGTCTTAAGATCACCACAATAAAGTCGGGAACAAAAATCCAAGCTGTATTTAATGTGACAGATAAAAATGGTTGCAATGTTTTCAACAAAGAAGAAATATTCAAAACTTTTTTAACTCTCCATTGTTTTTGTAAATAAATATTATTTCTTTAATGGTTATCAAATTCATTGTTTAATAAATATGTTATGAACAAAAGAATAGAATATTTGTTTTAATAAACACAACACCCTGTACTTAAGTTGTCAATTCACAGTTCTCTTCACAAATAGTCTGTCATTTTATATACACAAAAATCACCTTTTTCTCTTTACGAAATTAATTTATACAAACTGCCTAACTTATATTTACTATTCAAACCAGGTGAGTAGTAATTAAAAAGTCTAGTACGAGTATTAAATATACGTTCGTTGATATGAACGAAAAATAACAAAATATAATAAAACTCCATTCGTGTCAATGACTGATCCCCATCATCAGGAGAGTTGTTTCACATCGGCTCCTTTTTATACATACATAAGTGTCACCAAAAAAGTGACATAGCATTATTATACATTTGACAAATTTCGAAGAACTTAAAAAATGGGTCACGCACAATGTGTCACAAATTGATTTTGACAGTTCCACTACATTATAACAGTGTGGTCGCATCGTCATCAGTCATCACAACATATCAAGGTAATCTCCTGTTAGAATCCATATTGACATACATATAAATGTACCTTTAAGTCCGATGACATTAGTCTATGAGGTGAAATAGGAAACGTCATATCGTATATAAATCTATGTTTATAATTATGAATTATTTCAACATGATGGCCATCTTCATTTCTTAATTTCTTAGTCTTTAAAATTTTTCTTCTTAGTGTTAGGTGATGGCCCTCAAAAAGATTAAAAAATATTATATATAAACCGAAAGACCGTAAAGTTCAGCCCTACGATAAAAAAAAGATCGTCACACACCGTTTATTCCCCCTTTTCTTAGCTCATTTTGACTTACAAAACCAGCAACGGCCGGCATGTTGATTTGGTTACCTCGCCATTATTGCATGACGTGCAAGCTTTCCAAAATAAATTTAAAAAAATGATTAAAAATAAAATCGAAAATCTTTAACTGTATTACCTACCCACCACTCAACTACCTACCACGTGGTAGAGTGTGAGGTGGAATGGAGTGAGGTGAGGTGAGGTGACTAAAGTGGAAATGTCATCGTTGGTTAATTACCAGTGAATTGGAAAAGAAACAGAAGATATAGAGATAGAAAAAAAAGATACCTAGGTACAACATAGTCCGTAATAATATAATGAATATAAGGTCGCGGCATAAAATATGCAAATGTAGTAAAAATAAAAATATACAAAGTCATCAAAATAAGTGGAGGGAATCCATGGGTGGTGTGGTTTGTACCATAAACTCCTCGTCTTCTTCACCTCACTATTTTCACCTGATACTATTCCACTGACAGTTGTATTATTACTTTTGTGTGGGGCACGTATATGTATACCTATAAGCATAGTTATAGGCAGAACGCGAAGGCGATTATGATCTTGACATTTATTGGGCATTAATTAGCACTTAGGCTGGTTTTGGTATCGTGTCGGCGTCATCGTTGTTGTCCGCCGAAATATATTTTATTCGATTGCACAGAATTGCATTATTTGTTGGTCTTTATTTTTTCTGTGTATTAAGGGTCAATCAGATCTTGGTTGTGCTTGGTAGGTTGATAGGTACCTTAATTTATTTCATTTAAGAGAATGATTTTGGTCTTTTATTTTATGTTTTGATTAATGATTAAATTTACGAATAACGGATTTTGTTTTATTTGTTCCTATACCTTTACCTTACATACATACCCTTACATAAAAGGTCTACTTAAGTTTATGGTTTCACATCACCAGCAGCATGACTTGACCGAACAAAATAGAAATAAAATAATCAACTATAACATCCTACATATCTATGTAATGTAGATATATTTGGTAAGGTTTCTTGGTTAAGATAAGATCTATTGTAAATACCTGAAAATGGGTTCTTGGGTAGTATAGGAATTTTGGTTTATGTTTGAATGTTTTTTCGGGTAAATTAAATTAATTGTCTGATTATACAGATCAAAGATATGTATGTATGTAAGTATACTTTTGTATTTATTTTTCTTTTTAAAAAGAAATTCAGTTACATAGAAATACACAACAGCCATTTTGTATTTTTGGCTTGAAACTATAGAAAATGGAATTTCCTTTTTGTTTATAATTTTGATAAATAATACCGTTATATATTATTACCATTAAACGGAAATGCTTGTCATTTTTTTAATTTTTTATTTTTATAGTCATGTTTTGGTTAATAATTTTAACTTATGTTTATATTTGAGCTTTCTCGTGACCAGAATAATTAAAAATAAAATTAACTCAGTGAATGTGATTATAATTTTGATGCAAGTTTAATGTTAAGAAAAAAGGCGAATCAGTTGGAATAATAAAAAAATAAAATAAAACATAAATTAAATTAAATTAAAAAAAAAAAAAAAATAAAGTAAAATAAAATAAAGTAAAACAAAATAAAATAAAATAAATGGAAAGATAATAAAAAAATACAAATAAAATAAAAAAAATAAAATAAGGTAAAATAAAATAAAATAAAATGAAATACAATAAAATAAAATATAATAAAATAAAATAAAATAAAATAAAATAAAATAAAATAAAATATAATAAAATAAAATAAAATAAAATAAAATAAAATAAAATAAAATATAATAAAATAAAATAAAATAAAATAAAATAAAATGAAATAAATAAATTAAAAACAAAATACATAAAATGAAATAAAATAAAATAAAATTAAGTAAAGTAAAATAAAATAAAATAAAATAAAATAAAATAAAATAAAGTAAAATAAAATAAAATAAATGGAAAGATAATAGAAAAAAAAAACAAATTAAATAAAACCAAATAAAGTACAATACAAATCAAATTAAACAAAAACACTTTAATAAGAAAAAAATTAACAAAACTATATATAAAAATAAAGCAACATAAAATAATATAAAAAATACAGTAAAATAAAATGAAATTCAATAAAATTACATTTAACTATGATAAAAGAGAATACATACAATGAAGTTCAAAAATTGATAACAAACCAAATTAAGATGCATCACAATTAATTTGCTTATACAAAAATAAATACATTTTTAAAACAAAAAAAAATACATATTTTTTATTTAAAAGTGTACATACATACATACATATGTATATACACAAACACACATTTAAAAAAAATATATTAAATATTATAATTTTCTGCCATATAATCATGGACACATTTTATTTCTTAAAATTATTTTATATTGTAAACAAAACAGGAAATAACTAAATTCTGTTGTATTTGCTTTGCACAAAAGTAGAAATGCCAACAATAACTAACAAATTCCACTTAAGAAATAATAGTTAGCCTTCGTGGATTCTTATTTTTATTTTAATAATAATTTTCATTTAAATACAAATTTATTTTATTTTTCAGACTTTTTTTTTAATTTTATTTGTATAAATACATCTATTCAATAATTGATTGTGACAATAATTGTTTATCCATGAAGTTTGTACATATATAAAATCATGTGCACCCACTAAATTGATATAAATACACATTTAAAGGAGAACAATATAAAATTAATTGAAATATATTTACATTTGTACGATGTAAGGCATCTCATTGAATGTATGTATGTAGGTGTGCCTGAATTATAATGAAGTATCATAGTAGCGTAACAAATTATAATTTATGTATAAAACAAAAAGACCATGGCATAACATTATGTGAACTAACATTGCTATAAAAAAAACATCTATTTACTTATAAACAAAAATCATTCATATCACTCGACTTTAATACTCGTAATAAACAAGTTTTAAATTTCTATACCATTTTAAGGTTTTCAATTAAAACATGTTAATTTATGAGGATGACCATAAATGGTTTCTAGGTGCACACGACTTCGAAAATTAAATTAGAAATAATCAAAATGAAAAAAAAAAAAAACACACCACAGATGAAAAACTTAATAAAAAAAATCATGTCCCGCATATGAGAGAAGTATGAGTGTAGAATTTTTAATTTTTATTTCAACTTTTTGTTTTTTCTTCTAAAAATGTTGTTTCCTATTCAATTATTATTATTTAATAGAAATGAAAGTATGTGTTACATTCGTATAGAGTCTTGAAAAAATTATATGTTATTTAGCTACTTAGCTTGATTATACCTTTTAAGTATAAATGTTCCCAACATTAAATTAGAAGACTTAAACTTTTTAATAGGCCAAATTGAAATTATGTAGCAGTAAATTAAACAGAAAATTTCGCCACAATCCATCCATTAAACTTGATAAGCTCTATAAAAGAGTAAAATCATCAAACAAAAAATAAGTTCCTCTAGAAATACAAATTTCGTCTTTTTTAATCTTGACCTAATGAAAAATGTATATATTCATCTATAAAAAAATAAATATAAAATAAATGTTCATGTGCCGCCCATGTGTTATTCCTCAATCCTTCAAATTAAAAATTGAATTAAAAGCAAAAAAAAAAACATATGAAATAAGCAATCTCAATTAAGTTGAGATATAAAATTTTATAAACATTTTTCATTGAAAAAATAAAAAATAAAAAATATAGGGCAGCAGGGTATAAAGTGCTTACTCAATTTTTTAATGAATGCCTCAAATTACTAATTAATCAGGCCAAATACCCCTTTTAAACATGACCTTAGCTACTATTTCACTGTGCAAATCGAAAAACGACCTAATAATTAAGTCATCGTATTTGTAAGAAACAAAAACAAAAATAAAAAAAACCTTAAGATATATAAATAGCTATAAATATTTGTAGGGTATATGGTATATTTCCAAAAAAAAATGTCTTTCAACTTAAATTTATGTTTAAACTTTATGAAGGTTCGTGGGTACCCCTGTCCCCCAAATTAATCACGTGCAAACGCTTACGAATACGAATTTGGAAGCTTTGTTTTTTTTTTTTTTTTATTTGTAAAGTATACTGGAGTACTCTGGCGCCATGGGTATATTTGTATATCTATCTATTTTCGTATCTATACCCGTTTGGATAGTTTTAATGTCGCGTCTTTGGCTGTAGACACAGCATAGACAAAGGTTGTCTATGTCTAGTTTTTGACCAAAAAAAAAAAAATAAAATAAATAGTATTGTGATTGCATGGCGATTTGAAATTAAGCTGTGAAGAAATTTTTTCCGGGTCAAGGGCATTTTGCGTAGATACAAAATTTAAACACAAAAAAGTGCGTATTGGTGAATTTTTGGAAGCCTTAGGCTTTTACTCGTACATATATTTATTTTGTCTAATTTTTGTCTGGTTATATTTCTTGTTTAATTGATGAAATTTTATTGAGATATATCTGTAAGATACATATATTTGCAAAGAAATTGTAATCATTTTTACACACTTATTAAATTTTTGTTTGCACTTTTTTTCTCCTTGTAGATAAAGCTATATGTTTGAAATGCGTGCGAGGGACTTACAAACGCCCATTTATTTCAATTTATTTATGTGGTTTTTATTTTTTGTTGCTTTTATATATTTCTTCAAATATAGGAATAGGAATAGGAAACTGAACGAGTATTATAATTTGTAGCATAATCATAAAACAAAACACACGACTAACAGTGCGTAGAGTATCTAGATACTAAAGTTATATAAATGTCTGTAAATATCTTTAGGCCTATGTATGTATGTATTTATGTTAGCGGTGCGTCTGACATTTGATTTATGTGTGTAATTTGTTTAGAGGTCAGTGTAACTGAACGCTGCCGTTCCGTGGCACTGAGATATGTACATATGTTTTTTTTAGATAGTTTCTTATACCTAGATGTCTGTCTGTCTGTATGTAATAATATACATAATTTGAAAGTTTAATTATATTTTTATTTTTTTTTCATCATAAAGTGATTTTACAGACATTTTTTTCTTAAGATAAAAAAAAACAAAATTACTGCATAATCAAAATGTTAAATAGACTTGTCTTGATGATTTTATAGATATAAATTTTTAATGATTACAGTAATATAAAAGTGGTTTTTATTAGTTATAGTATAGTAATTATTTATACTTTCGATTTTTTTGATTTTTAATTAAAATTTTAACGAACGACAAGATTAACGGTAGCTTATTTATAAATTATTCAATAAAATCAATATTATTTATTAGACTGATGTAATATGTAAAATATTACATATCTGGTAATGATGAATATATTTTACAATAATCTTTTTCAAAAGACAAGTTCGAAATTATATTTTATGTAGAAAAATATAAGTTAATGTTGTTTTACACAAGTATCGATTTGAAAGGAACAAAGTGTAACACATATAGTTTTTCCATTAAAAAATTTAATAAAAATACAATTTTATGAAAAAAATAGGAGGGTTATATCATGCGACCTTTTCATCCTTGTAATTATTCCTCAGAAGACATGTTAAAATGTCTTGTGTTTCATTTATACCTTATTATTGATTTTTCAAAAATGCACGTATGTACTGTTATATTCTTTGTTTGACAGAAGAATTTGTAATTTTGCTAGTTTTTTGAAGAATTTTTTAAACAAATGTGTGTGCTCACTTTTTAGGTTGTTATATTATCCACAAAAGACAACTTAAAGGATTAATATTAATATTTTAAAAGAGTGAATTATCACAAATAACAGACTTTCCTATATAAGGTTTCATTTTGATATTGAAATAATACGAGTGTTTTTTTTTCGATAAATCGATGGATAATTATTTTATTGTAGAAAGAAAAGTATGTTATTAATAATGAATATAGCTAAATGTCTATATTGGTTACTGTTGCAACACCATATAATTTTTATGAAATTTTTGTATTTGTGGATTCATGTCCTCAGTAACACCTGTGATCCCTTTTTCAAGAAATGAAACGAACAGAAAACTTGTCTTGCAAGTTCTTTCTTTGGTTTTGTGGGACGTAGGTCCATGTTGTTTAAAATAAACGTCATCCAAAACAATATCTTATAATTTCGGACATACAAAATTATAAACCAAAGATTAGTAGCACAGTCCATTCACTATAACAGTTATAGGCTCTTTTTCGTATAAGTAAGGACCAATCACAACGCCAGCCAAAAAACCGCATCAAACCGTGACGTTTTGAGAATATAGAGGCTTTCGAACAATCATTTTTCCAAACCTCAAATTCTACAATGTAATCAACTACATTTAACGTAATCTCCGAAGTTTAAATGGGCCTTATCACTCAAAATGATACATATTTTGATGAGAATCCAAGTCGTTTTGATGGATTTCAAGGCGCATAAGTTCTTATGCTTACTGAACTTAAACGGCTTTACGGCTTAGTTGTTTTTGCAAAATACGGTGTAATGTCGTTTTGCGGAATGCCTTATTCCTGGTCAGGGCTTTACACTTTTCACTTTTCACAATAGCTACAATTTTTTCCTTTGAGTTCAACTTAATGGGGCTCAAAAAAAGGTTTCACAACAAAGGACCAAAAAGTGATTTATAGGTTTGCGAACTTTTTCCCATTTTTGTAGTTAATTTTTAAAAAAAATTTCAATACATTCTTGAAGCGTGTATCGTTTCAATTTTAAAAATGTCATTTTTTTACTTACCTATTTAAATGTCGCAAAATAAAAACTACCCAAATAATGGAATATTCAAAATGAAATCTATTTAAATTAATAATTTATTTTTGAGTACTTAATTTTATTTAAGAAATTTTCAATCTAAGTTGATTTTTTTTTGTCAAATAAATGATTAAATCTCATGTTATTAAACAAAAAATTAAACCCCATAATTCTAAAATCGAAACAAAACAGAACTCTCCCGAAATAATTGCTACAAACACTTCAATGAATATTATAATTGGGAACTAAATACTTCATTATAATTCCATAAAATATATATCTAAGCCATATATGTACATATTTATTACGTTTTATACTTCTTTCCCACGAATTGAACCCCGAAGTAGTACTCGTACCTGCCTATGCCTATATTTTTACACAAATCGCTTACATCTTTTATTATTCCTTCTTGCATTATTAACACCCAAGTCCGGCCAACAGCCAACACCGCGCTAACTTATACATACTCCTGTCCTATATCGCCCATATCGCTAAAGTAAAGCTTTTGCGAAGTGTATTTAATAACTTCAATTCAACACTCCACTCAAAACACAATCCAACAAAAATTCGCCTGTCTCACCTTTTTGAAACGCAAAGCCTTAAAAATTATTAATAATTAAAAGAAAAATAAAAAGTGTAGGATTTCCGAAAAAAAAAGGACGAAAAATATAATAAAATGAAAAAGGAAGCCTTCCGCATGCAACTAACCTGCCAGAAGACCTGAACCTGATCGAGCCATGCATACATAATCCAACACATGTCGGAGGCACACATTGTTGGGCTCGTGATTTTTGTATGTCGAAGTCGGCCAGGCTAAATGAACCCCTTTTTATTCCTTTTTTTTTTTATTTTACAAAATCCCACTATATAAGCCGTTGCATAACACACGTAAAGTTTTAACCCTTTTTTTATGCAATGTGTATTTCAACATTGTGATTTTTTTTCTTTTATTGTTATTTAAACAATGTGCTGGAGTGTACTGAGAGAGGGTGTTCTTCTGCAAAAAAAGCCCGTATATTTGCAAAAAAAGAAAAATATACATATATATACAGATACACATACCCTATAATATGGGTGATTGTACTCTTGTCGTTACTTAAATCGTGAAGGATTGCATAAAACGAATACGAAGTGAGATGGAGAGGAAAGGACTTGTCGGTTTTGTTGGCAACAATCAAGTATAATATTTTCTATGGATTTTCATCATCATCGTCATCGTCGTCGTCATGAAAATAGCATGGAAATTTCCTACATACCTTTCCTATCAAAAAATGCCGAGTTAGAGGAGCAATAGCATAACCATTTGAATTGGATGAAAGGATATCAATATCAAATGATGATGATGATGGAAGTTGTGTGTGTGTGTGTGTATGATGTCCTGTGCAGTGCATATTAAAAAAGAAATAAAAAAAAACAGTGCATATTAAAAAAAAAATAAGCATTACAAAATATAATTGTACACACATATCCTGTGGGTTTGTGGGTATTATCCCACTTCTGACTTGTTTCAACCCTCATTTATTAAACAACCTCTATTTTTTCGTGTTGCATATTCTTTTTCCTTTTTTGGGCTTAATAATGCACATGTTCGATGGTTAAGAGTAGGTATGCAGGAGAAACCAGGACTTTTGTGCTAATGTTTGGTTTTTAACCCCATTCGCTATTCGTTCGCCATCATCGGTCGTTGTTGCCTCCGATATACTTTTATACCTATACTATAGACATATGTATTTTATATCATGTGCAAATGAAGAATGCAGATTTGTGTGCTATTTGCAACGTTTGTTGGTTTCATATGGGGTAATTTACTCGACTGCATGTTGTAATACATTAATAATAAAGGTACAACCAGGATAATAGGATATTAAAATTGAAGTAGAAATGCATACACACAAATGCGAATGAGAGAAAGAGAAAAAAAGTACTAAATTGACGGTGGTGTAATGAGAATGACGACGACATGACACGACCGACACGACTGACATGACACAGTAAGTGGTATGGTAGAAAAAAGGCTGTCTACGGAATGGATAAAAAAATTATTTAACAAAAATGCGTTTTTACCGTCGTGAGGCAAAAATGCATATAAAATAAATACCGACAAAATATTATATTGATCAGATTCTTTTTTGTCCATGTCTAGGGTATATTATATGTTTTAATTTTAATTAAAAGCGACGTTAAATTATTTGTTCAATATATTTTTTTTTTATTTTTTTTGTTAAACTTGAATAAACGATAAGCTTATTATTTCTACAAAATTAAAATGATGCCTGCCAATCAATTTATTGTTTCAAATTAAGTTTGACTAATTAATACATTTTGTTGGTTTTAATTTCCAGTTGAAAAACAATAATAAGTTGTGTCATGGACAGTTTTGTAGTGAAAATCATATTTAATCCGGCTCGAAGGACCAAAAAATTCATTTTTTTTATTTTATTTCCCGTACCATGTTTCTATTTTGTCGGACTTGTCTTAGTTCATGACTTGATTTTATTTTCTAAAAGGGATCAATTCAAATGTATGTATTCATAAATCTTATGAAAAAATATAATGAAATGACCAAATCTTTTTAAATTAAAAATGTACCTGCATTTTATTCAATTCCAGGAGAGGGCTTAGGAAAAAAAAAGCAGAATATTCCAGAAAACAGGACAAACCAATATTCATACAGTATTTTATAGAACTAATGAGTATTAAATCCTGATGTTTCATAGAATCAACGATTTTTTTTTATTAATTCTATAAAATATTTCGTTATGATAATGTAAATTCAGAAAATGTATTATTTATAGTGGATTTTATTTCCTCCAAACAAAAAACTAACTTATTTCCACTCTTTTTTGTCCTTTTTTTCTCTACCTGTCATTTCTCGTATAACTTTACTTGAACTACAGACATACAACAACAAAAAAAAAAACTTTCTAATAATTTTAATTATTAAGCGCCAGTTGAAAAGACTCATTATAAAGACAGTAATATTTATTAACACCACATCAGCTCCTTTGAACTTTTTTTTTTATTTACTTATACTTAACTCGTACGTCGCGTCGTCGTCGTCGTAGTACTACTTATAAGTATAAAGCTACTTAAAAACAACTCAAGTTGGTTAAAAAGTCGGTCGATTTGTTAAAGTTGTGTGTGAACTAAATTACTATATAGAGCCAACTTTTTGGTTGACTGAAACAGGAAGTACACTTCAATGAAAACCATACCGCTCTGTCATGTGTATATACATAAGTTTATATTTTATATGTGTGCTTGTGCACGAGTGGTGTACGAATGATTTATATGCCTCCTTATGAGCTATCTGCCCATTTGGTACATAATGGCATATAGTTTTCTTTTATTTTTTTTTTGTATTATTCTTAACAAACTCGCACGTTTAGACAGAGCTCCTATGTATATAATATTCAATTCTAGTATAGTAGCTCATAAATGTGCTTAACAACTTGAACGTGTGAGCATTAACCGCGGAGCCACTAAGAATCGCACTCTCTGACGTTTACAGAATAGTATTATATTAAGGTGCTAAAAATCTAACAAAGTACAGACGTACTGCATAAAAATGACGTGAGATACTAAGAATCAGACGTGAAGAAAGAAAAAAGTTAAAGGGGGGAAGGAAGTGTCTGTGCTGCTGTGCAACCATAAAAAGCAACAAATTAATTTCACTTTCTAAATCAATTAGCTTTTAGTTTGAGACTTAAATTATTATTAATTACCAAACGGTTTTGAGACAGAAGCAGCAACAGCAAAACAGTAAGCAGTAGTAAATGTGATGCATACAAGTTGTACTACCTCCCGACTTTTTTTTTTCCCAACCCACCTTTAGTATAAATTACTCCGGGCCACCCTAGTTTCGTAAAAGGTGCCACTATAAATATATTCGATTGTATAATTAATGCCACGGTCTTACTTTCGTCTTATACCAACTTATATACCTACCTTGCCTACACTAAAAACAACCTGAACGGTATGACGATGGGTATGATGATTATGAAGGAAGGGGAGAAGGTGGATATAAGGAAGGAATGGTTATGACGAAGATGACGGTGACGATGACGATGATGAGGATGACGATGACGATGGCGATGGCGATGACGGTGATTGAAGAGGAGGAAGTTTGCATGTCTGTCAGCCATTAAGACAATCAAAGTGTTTATAAGCACGTTTAGGTAAACTCTCTTTCTCTCTCTTTACCTACCTACCTACCTACTCCCGTTATGCTTACACTCTTTAGATTTAGATATACGGTAGATGAGTTATTGGCAGTAGGTAGGTAGGTACCTATAACCTATAGATGGAGTCTTGTTCCTTTTTCCTTTTCGTTCATTTTATCGTGTAAAAAGGATTCGAGTGGAATAAGAAGGTAATATAAGTATGAAATATTTGTGTTTTTGTGTATGTTTAAGACCGATACGACCGAACGCGACCCGCAACGGTAAAAATATACCTACCTGCATAAATGTTTTTATACTCATACATATGTACATAGGTTTAGTAGTTATTTTAGGGGTGTAATTTGAGAAGCAACAGTCTATCCTTTATATAAATGGAAACCACCCGGGTTAAAGGATATTTGCATGCATTTTCTAGAAGGAACAAACAAACATGAATTTTTATGTTTTGTTCCTCTTCGGTTTTTTCTTTTTCTTTTTTGTTTTGTTTTCTTGTTAAAGTTGTTGTTGTTGTTGTTTTAGTTTTCTTGGCCGCATTTTGCCGGAGGTATGACCTTCTCTTGTTTATGTGCATGCTGTTCAATGTTTTCGACGGGATATACGCGATAATGACGACTACGTTAATGTTCGCTTATAGGTAAACGAGGTTATTCGCTTAGAGTTTTGATTTAAAAAAAAAAAAACTTAAATTATCATCACACTAAAAAAAAAACTACAAAACACTATTAGTTAGGTAGTTTATACCTTGGGTGTAATTTTTCAACAAAAACAAAAAAAAAAATAGCTTTGACTTTTACAAAATTGATTAATGTTCCATTTATAAAGGTTAAGTGATTTGAATTTTATAGATTAAGTATAGGTAAAAGTTGAAAAATAAGTTTAAAGTTCAGAAGAATGTTAAATGATCAAATATTGTTGAGTAAAGGCTTAGTTAATTTATTCTCAATTAAATTTAGAATTTTAAAAAAATAGTCAAATTTTAAAACTTAAATATCTTTGCTTCAGTATGAGTTATAATAAAAAGCCTTATAACATATTTTGCAGAAAATTCACGTAAAATTTCCCATTAAGAAGATATTCGTAAAAAATTCTTTTTGGGGGCCTAGAACCCTCTCGTTTAGCTAGTAGCAGTGCTATTCTTTTTTTACAATGTCATGTAAAACTTTACTGTGTCGGTCTCGTCCCAGAAGCTTGAAGGTAATGTCATCTCGTCATAGTTCCATAAGACTGAGGAAAAATCGATACGAATTGTAGGTGTACGTTAACATTCGAATTGACACGTAATATACAAGAAAAGTAGGTGTAGTATCCTTATAGAGAAATATGTTGTTGAAATTAAATTTATAAATTATGGAATTTTCTGTAGAGACTTAAAATAAGAACTTATATGGGCGGTAAAAACAATTGTTGTATATTCTTAAAACAACATGGTTAATATTTCTCGGAAAACTGTTAAGCAATATAATAGGTCTGTCATGTATTTCATTCGAAACAAGAATACTCAGAAAATATCCATAAATTTGTGTATCAAATAAACTTTTCTTTTTTTCCTTAAATAATTCGAATAACCTTCTGTTTATTTCTGTATTCATTCAATCTCCCGCATTATCTGTCAGATTTGTTTTTTTTTTTATATTTCCAATAAATTCTCTGCACTTTAATGTTTGCCCTTCTATTTGACAATAATGTACTAAAACATCGACCTTAATCTTTATGATAAATCACAATCACCATCAATCAAACCAAAAGCATAGCAAAGCTTTTAAAAAAAAATACGAAAAAATAAGAAACAAGACTTCATTACAGCTTCCATGACCTCTCAACTCTTCAAGTGACAGGCACTGCAACGCGACAAACATCGCACAGCAGCTAAAGTCATCATGATGCCATTCCATTCACTTCATGTTAAAAAGTGCATTCGAATTACTATTGCCAAACACCCAACATTTGTTGAGCTGTCATAGAATGACATTTTATGAAGGGTGACATCATCATCATCATCATCATCAACAATATCTTGAAGTTCTTTTTGTTTTATTATTCAAAGAATCCAGCTAATGAATTATAATGCAAAAGTCTTCTTAATTATCATTGTTCTATCCAATAAGAGTTTAGCAGAACGACAGACAGACAGAGTACATACGAGTACTTCTCGAATTCACCGACCCTTATGTTCACTAATTACACGCTACATGAACTCGGGTTAAAAATTTTCCGACCATGCGTCGAAATAATAATTTACAATAAAATACAAAAATTAAAAAAAAAAAAAAACATGACACGGCAACCAAAACATGAACGCAACGAAAAAATAAAATAACTTAACTCATTTTTTTGAACTCGCATGACTGACATATTACAAAAGTCTGACTTTCGAGTGTGTGAAGGGGTTAAAAACTTCAAACTCTCGTATTCACATATTCATTGGTAGGTACCTACAATCGAGTACATGTAAAAATAATATATTTGAATCAGAGTTCAAATAAAAGAATCATTTTTTGACAGCTTCATTTGGAATAATTAAGTCGAAAATGTGTGTAAAGAGAAGTCGACGCGCCTCGGCGGGTGGCGTTGGAGGTGGATGGCGGTAAAACACCATCAAAAAAGAAGGTTGGCATTGGTTTCGCAAAGCTGGACAATTGAAGCTGATTTCCAATTCAAAGAGAGTGTGTTCCGCCTAGCGAAGCCTGCCGCGCACTCAATAGGTAAATCCATCAAAACGCACTCAACTGTATTCCCCTTTAGTTTTTTTTTAGTGTTTATTTGTTGTTATGTTCTGTTTTTTGTTTATTGTTTTGTTCGCTTGAGGCGTTTGCATTCGACGTTGATGTTGCACATCTTGTCATACCCTATAACTCTAATGCTCTATGCACACGATCCATCAGCAAAGCTAGACAAACAATCGCCAATCCAATCATCAAAGTTGCGCTTAAACCGCATTACAAAAAAACTCCTATAGCCTACTATATAGCTAGCTAGCTGTCTGATGGTTGTTTCGAAATTATATAGCTTTGATCAGAGTGGGGCAGTTTCTTAATCGCATTTGCAGAAAATCGAACTATAAATGATTTGTGTCTAAATGCCCCTCTATCTTCTATGGGAGGGCCATATTGCAACATCATAAAGAACTTAGAAAACGACCACTGCGGGGCTTTAATCGAACTATATGACGACAACTACGAGAACGACAAACGATGACAGTTGTTGTGTCAGAAATTATATGGTTGCATATACTGCAAAGGAACTTTGAATGGATGATGCTATAGAAGAGTGGTATACAGAATGGTTTTAGGAATTGTTGATGTTAATGGCGACTTATTTTGCAATCGAATGACTTTAACTATTGCACTTTTCTAGAAGTGTAGGTTTTTTTGTTTGTTCTCTCTGTGTTGTCTCTTTGATCGTTTAAAAATCTGATTAGTTGCGCCTGATGTGTTTTTTCTTTTTTTCGTTTTTGCTGCAAGGCATTTAAAAGTCCATTAAGCTGCAGTGTGGTTTTGTTCTTTAGCTTAGAATGATAATAAAGTTTTATAGTTTAAAGGCAGAAGAAAAAAAAAAAGATTCATTAAGCGATTTAGAGATTAAAGTGAATTATTGATGTCCGGTTGTTGAAAGGTATACGAAAAGATTGATATCACTATTAGCAAAGACTTGCTTTATTATTATGGTCAGGCAGACCTTCTTTTTAGTTTTTGTTTGATAATATCAAAAGAAATCTAGATGGTTTTCCAATAAGAGGTTTCATTTTGAAAAGCCACCTATTTAGGAAGCTATCAGATTTGAGGTTTTCATTTTGACTTTTGACAGCTTAAAACTACGCCATCACTAAAAATAGAACGACATATCTTTCAAAATAGCAGTGAAATTATTAAAATTTACTGAAACTAGTGAAAATTTTGTTTTGAAACATAAGTTCCCTGGTCTACTTATTTCCCGAAGAGATGGTCACCCAAATCTTCTAATTTAAAACCTCATTAGACTTAATTTGCAATGAAATCAACATGCGTTGCTATCTTGACTACAATCAATCAATTGATGTTAATAGCTGAAAGAAACTTAAATACTAACTCGTTAAAAAAATTGCATGCTTCTGTTTAGAGATAATAATAAATGCACAGTTATATCTAACTTACTCGTGTGACAAGAATATTGAAAATCTGGCCTAACTATTAAATGACAACAAAAAAAAAACATCATTAACACACTCTGATCATTTTCCAAAGTCACTATTTTTAGATTTTTAATGTTTCCTGCTACTGCACTCAACAGAACATAATACTAAATAATTGTGTTCATTGATTTTTAATTTCAAAAGTTCGTACATTGAATTTTATTTTGTTGTTGTTGTTTTTTTTTTCTGTTTATCGTAATTTATGTAGCTTTAATTTTATTTCAATCACATACGATAGCGATTTATTAGAAAGATAACATTGACGACAACCAATTTATGCACACAAATGAGAACTACATTGAATAAAAAACTTAAAAAAAAGACTTACAAACAAATATTCAAACTTACATTGAGTGTTTTGTTATTAGCAGCAAAAAGCCAAAGTTAAAGCCTAAAATATTAATTAAACTATGCTTCAATGTACATTGAATATTAATTTTATTTTTTGAATTCAGATTCAGAGTGTGGTTACCTAATCAGGAATGAAACAAATTGAAATCAAAAAATAAATGAGAGAAATAGACTGATAGAGAAAAACAAAATTTAGAATAATGGATATAAAGTTTAAAAACCACATTATCAAACGTGCGTACCCCTGTCCAGCAGCACAAGCAGAAGCTTTAAAGCAATACTACTCGTACCTAACCACAACCAACCGTTGCTGATAACTTTTGACTTTTATGGAGCTAGATAGACTCTAACTACTGCAGCAAAACAAACCGCATCCACTGTAGATATTGACGCGCATTATGCACGCGTGATAATCTCTTCTGCATCAACGACTACGTCTAAAATAGACAAACAAACAGACAGATAGACATTCAAAAAGATAGATGAACTGACGGATGGACGGACAAACAAACAGACAGACTAACGAAACGCTAGAGTGCACATGAAAACCACAAAAAACGCGCTTGTACACCATCTGAAAAGATCCCAGTTTACATTATTTACGAATACGCTCGAAAACAGAAACACAGTGCACGACTCCTCTTCGTCTTCGGTGCGATCAAACATATCGAAATGTCAAAAGCAATTGCCATTAGATAGATATATGTATGTACATATCTACGGGCAACTAACCTAGCAACCATATTATATCTGTGCCCCTTCTCGTTTGAAAACAGCCCCTCCCGCAAAGTAATTTGCATGCGAGAGGCGTGTAACCATGTAGCCATGTAACCGTGCGGCGGCGGAGGCGGAGGCGGAGGCCCAACCGCTGTGTCGTCACATTCGCACGAATGCGGAGGATTTTCTAAGCCAAGTTGACCAAACTCGGAGTCACAGTCGCAGGCACCGCACAAATAAGATACTTACTACTTACATACATACGAGTACGAGTATCTAGATGCATAAACATACTTTTTAACCGCTACTCAGCCATGATATTTGAACTTGAAGTTGTATATCCACGTTTGAGTAGATATAGTAAAAAAATAAAAAATAGTACCATGAGGCAACAAAAACAACAATAAAATAGTATTTTTTGCTTGCGTCAGAGATACAGCTTAAGACAGTCAGTAGAGCAACCGCAGGCAGCAGCACCTCCATATTATGTACATATATCTATCTAACGTACTAACTAACCCACTATGCCATGCTTTTAGCGCAACATGTATCTAGACATAAATAAAAATACCAATAGATACAAAAATACATATATGTATTTTTATACTTACAGCACGTTGTGTTTATAGATAGTACCTAACCTACCTAGTTGAGGTGATATGTGTTGTGTGTGCCACATGTGGTAACATTGAACATAAATATGGCGCGCGAAAGAGAAGATTGCATCACGCTTTTGGATTAGTTTAAAACCTACATTTAAACATACATATATCTACTTCATAGATAGATTAATATGTTGTATATATGTAGATACTTTTTTTCAGGTGTGCAGTATTTTTGGTTTGGTTTAATACCAAGCAAATTTTTTGTTTTTCTTCTGTAATTTTCGATGTGAGTAGGTAATTATGTTATGGAAGTGAAAATAGTGTGGTTTTGTTTTTTTAATTTCAAATATTACAAATCCAATGCAACATTATGTATAGATACTTGGATGTATCTATATACAAAATGCATGCATGTGAACACACCTCTTTGCTTGCCACATAAATTTTTGTATACTTTAAATAGATCCGAATAAAAGATAAATAGACGAGTTTAATTGACTTTTAAATAAAAATAAATATAATTAATTTGTTTATTGATGTTGTATTCAGAAAAATAAAATAATGGAATATCTATAAAGTGAGATGAATGTAAAATAATTGAACATTAAATTTCATTACATATACATACGTAATATTTTTTTTTTAATTGGCACTCCTGTAAAATAAGAATAATAAATAAATAAATGGAAAAATATGATTTCAATTGTGTAAGAGATTATTTTTATTAATAGCAAATTTTATTTCACGAATAAAATCTGAATAAACATAATTTTGAGTGAAAAATGTGTTTTACACTTGTGACTGGAAAAACTAATGTTGTACATTTTTAAATCACATTTGAATTCTCGGACTTAAAATATGAATGGAGTATTAAATTTTCAAGCTTCGAATTAAGATTCTTGAAGCCAAAAAGTAGTGTTTATATTTCTTGTTTGCTTTGGTAATCAATGCCTTTTAAAAAAAGTCGTCAATCAATCTCAGTTTATTATTTGTTTTTCTACGGTGAACTTTTTTGTATTTAATTTTGGAAATTGAAATTATTATTGTGTGATCATCTTCATTAAAATATTTTACATTTTCAACCATAGAAAAATACACTGATTCGCTTACGATTCTGATATTTGTTTCTTAAATATACGACCACTATTTACGAGCTAAGCAATATTAAGTAAAACTTTCAGGAAAAGGATCAGATTCCTTTCGAAAGTTGTTGAAAACCTAATACTGAATAATCATTTTTACCACTACAAAGAATTTTGTTACAAATCTTAAATTTTAAAACAATATCTTCGATCTCAAAAAGAAAATAAATAAGAAAACCTTTATTTTGATATATACATATTATATATTTTTAATTTTGGCAATGACAAAAATTAAAATAAGCCTTCCAAAACAAATACACTCTAACCCCATTCAGTCTTAGTGAAAAATATCATATTATCTGCCTATTTATGAAATAAATAAATAAATAAATTGTGTGGCGCAACTTTGTGTAAATAATAACTATCCTAAAAATATAAACTCTTGATCTGAATATGACTTAGGGATCAGAGAGAATTATCTACACATTACACATGCTTATATTGGAAGCGCTTTAAAAATGTATTCAGGACTTTTAAAACAATTGTAACTATCGGGTGATTTTTTAAGAGCTTGAGAACTTTTTTTTAAAAAAAAACGCATAAAATTTGCAAAATCTCATCGATTCTTTATTTGAAACGTTAGATTGGTCCATGACATTTACTTTTTGAAGATAATTTCATTTAAATGTTGACCGCGGCTGCGTCTTAGGTGATCCATTCGGAAAGTCCAATTTTGAGTAACTTTTTCGAGCATTTCGGCCGAAATAGCCCGAATTTCTTCGGAAATGTTGTCTTCCAAAGCTGGAATAGTTGCTGGCTTATTTGTGTAGACTTTAGACTTGACGTAGCCCCACAAAAAATAGTCTAAAGGCGTCAAATCGCATGATATTGGTGGCCAACTTACCGGTCCATTCCTTGAGATGAATTGTTCTCCGAAGTTTTCCCTCAAAATGGCCATAGAATCGCGAGCTGTGTGGCATGTAGCGCCATCTTGTTGAAACCACATGTCAACCAAGTTCAGTTCTTCCATTTTTGGCAACAAAAAGTTTGTTAGCATTGAACGATAGCAATCGCCATTCACCGTAACGTTGCGTCCAACAGCATCTTTGAGAAAATACGGTCCAATGATTCCACCAGCGTACAAACCACACCAAACAGTGCATTTTTCGGGATGCATGGGCAGTTCTTGAACGGCTTCTGGTTGCTCTTCACTCCAAATGCGGCAATTTTGCTTATTTACGTAGCTATTCAACCAGAAATGAGCCTCATCGCTGAACAAAATTTGTCGATAAAAAAGCGGATTTTCTGCCAACTTTTCTAGGGCCCATTCACTGAAAATTCGACATTGTGGCAGATCGTTCGGCTTCAGTTCTTGCACGAGCTGTATTTTATACGGTTTTACACCAAGATCTTTGCGTAAAATCTTCCATGTGGTCGAATAACACAAACCCAATTGCTGCGAACGGCGACAAATCGACATTTCACCGTCTTCAGCAACACTCTCAGAAACAGACGCAATATTCTCTTCTGTACGCACTGTACGCATTCGTGTGGTTGGTTTAATGTCCAATAAAGTAAACTGAGTGCGAAACTTGGTCACAATCGCATTAATTGTTTGCTCACTTGGTCGATTATGTAGACCATAAATCGGACGTAAAGCGCGAAACACATTTCGAACCGAACACTGATTTTGGTAATAAAATTCAATGATTTGCAAGCGTTGCTCGTTAGTAAGTCTATTCATGATGAAATGTCAAAGCATACTGAGCATCTTTCTCTTTGACACCATGTCTGAAATCCCGCGTGATCTGTCAAATACTAATGCATGAAAATCCTAACCTCAAAAAAATCACCCATTAGCTATTAAGATTTGATCTCTGTTATAATGATTTAAGAAATCCATAATAACTCCAAAAAGTTTTTTTGTCGGATTCCGAAAGTTCAATATCAGATTCAATTGATTGTTTTTCTAACTGGGTCGGACTTGAATTATGTTGGTAATTTTTTCCTAAAAGTGGTAATTTTTATTTTCAAATTTGGACACAAACTTTTTTTCGGTGACGTGAAATAGTGCCAAATGAAATAACACCAAATTTCAAATTTGGCCTTATTTCGCTGTTCAAAACGAAATAAAACCAATTTGGCTTTATTTCGATTTATAAAAAGAAATAAGGCCAAAAAAATAATGAAAACAACGCCGAATATTTTAAAATTCAAAAATGTTTGATTTATTGTCTAGAATAGCTACTTTTGCTAAAAAGTTTTTTTTGAATTGATACCACGGCGTTCTAACAGCTAGGTATGTAAGGGGGGGCATGCTGCCCCCCTGCAACCCCCCTGCTTGGGATCACTATAGGATTTGGGGTGGGTGCGAGTTTGGGTATATGCAAAAAACTTTTGTATTTGAGCACTAAAATCAAAGAAATTCCCAACAAAAAAAAGCAAGTATGGCTCACAGTTATGAAAGAATCTCAACGCATTCGTGTTCTTTGCATATACCCAAACTCGCACCCACCCCAAATCCTATAGTGATCCCAAGCAGGGGGGTTGCAGGGGGGCAGCATGCCCCCCTTACATACCTAGCTGTTAGTACGCCGCGCCGTGCTATCAATTCAAAAAAACTTGTTTTAGCATAGAGAGAAAACAAAAGATAATTTTAATTTATGTATTTTCCTAATTCTGCAAAATTTTAAATCGAAACAATGCCAAATTGCTATTATTTCGTTTTCTAAAGCGAAATAAACCCAAATTGAAAATTTGGCCTTATTTCGTTTTCAAAAACGAAATAATGCCAAATTTGTTGGATTTGGCTTTATTTCATTTGGCGTTATTTCACGTCACCCTTTTTTTCAAGTGGCAACCGTGCTCTCAACCTTTCCTGTGTGCGAGTACTGTTGTCAGGGATGGAGGGGACCTACAGTTTGAAGCCGAATCCGAACGGCTAATTTGAGAAAGCACTTTTCATGACAAGAATTACTCTTGGAGAATTTGTCAATTCCTCGCAAGAGGCAGCATCCGTGAAAAAAACTTTGGATGGCATAGGCAGGGATCGAACCCAAGACCCTCTAGCATGACAGTCCAACGCACTAACCATAATACCACCCGTACACGGGATCTTTTATTACAATTCTTAAATTTTCTGACAAAATCTTCGAAATTGAAAAAAGAACAAAATTCCACTAATTCTCTTTTGATTCCGATGTGACGATTTCTATTTGTGATGATCTTTTGGTATATTTATTTTTTGAACAATATTTCCGAACTTAGGAACAAACTTTAGGCAATCAAGTAAAAAATGCAAACAGAATATTCCAGACCTTCTACGTTCCAAATATCAGTAAAAAATCTAAGTTTATTTATTAAAATTTGTATTATTTTAAGTTTTGGAAAACAATTTTCGGACTTTATAATATAACTTGAATTATTTGAAGCTTTTCAAAATCGTTTTTTTTTTTATTCGTTACAATTCTTAATGGAAAACTAATTTGCAATACAATATATTTTCAACCATTTAATAAACTATTTCTACTCATTTCGAATGTACATATATCAAAAGATGTTACTTAACAGCTTATCATTTTCATTAACAATAACTATTCCTGCGTTTAATTAACAAACTTCATGACATCCAAGAGAGCGAGAGAGATTCCTTGATGATCATTGACTATTTCATCCAATCCAATCCATATTCTTGATTACCAACATAATATTCCTCTTCATCCTCTTGCCTTCCATCATCAGTCTAACAACAATATCAACAATATATCTTATTTCCACATATGATTATGCCAACAATCTATCATTTAGTAATCCGACCATATCTATCTTTTTATCCATCCACACCTAACTATTTATGTCTGACCTAATAAAACCTTCAGCCATATACAAATTCTACAGATTACACACAAATGTGTGTGTTTGTATATAGAAAGATAGATAGTCATCAAGGAACACATAGAGAAATGATTAATTTCTCTTAATCAATCTGGGAGGAAATCAATTTCAATGTAAAGGTATTTACGTTAAAAAAAATATACATTAACTTTGTTATATGTACCTACCTATATAGGTAATGGAAATATCCACACCTTGATTAACTTAGAACCTCGATCTTACTCGTTCCTACATATTATATGTATATACAAAAGTATCTATATTGTATAGTGGTAGCAGATTTTGTGTTGGCAAAGATTAAAACGTGCCGTGCCAGTCTCTCAACTTAACAAAATTAATTTCTTGATTGCATGCGGTAATACCTTGAACTGGTAAATAGACAAAAAGCTTACATTATCATCTAACTGACTGTGTCTGGTCATAAAAGGCTATATTGCTACCTATAGTTTATAGGTGTACATGTACATTATATATCTATATACCTAAATATTGCAATGCAGTCGTCAGCATAGCTGACATAAACCAGGAGCAAGCATGATTTGGAGGAGTTTGGTTCGGTTCGGACTAAACAACCATAGTTTATTCACCAAAAACCCATAGCTACATAATAATCTTCTAAAAACCCCTATAGATAGAAAAAGTGATTTTTTTGTTCGTTTTGAAAACTCTGCTAGCTGTGGTTTGTTGGTTGTGGACTGTGGACTGTGGAGTTTTGGGGTTAGGGGTTTTTGGTTTTTGAGAGCTGATGGGGAGCTGATTGAATTTTTGCAGCTTTGCACTTTTGCACGAGCCATATTCTCTATTGAATTTACCACATAACCCAACAGCAACTACTCAGATGCAGATATACATACATAGACATAGATACAAACGACGACGATACACTCTCTGACTCTGCTATATATGACCAACTTGAAAACATACATATCCGTGTTTAGTTTAGAAGTTGTGTTGTATGTGAGCAAATGTGTATCTTCTAAATTGGCCAATTAATCCCAGTCACGATATTTAAAATGACTTTTGAGAGAGCGCTCTATGTTAGACCTGCCTGTGAAGCTGGAGGAGACCAGACTATAGATACTTTTATATCTACTCTTATAAGTATAAAGATACTTTTGCAAAGGAGAAAAACACATGTATCTTTGGTCCGAACATGAGTTGGCGAGTATTTTTCCTCTACAAAATGATTTAGTTTCTAACTTCACCACTTTGTTGTTGTTATTTCGAATCTATTTTTTTTTTTTTTAAGTTTTGGTTTTGGTTTTTCGATTATTTTGTTTTTTAGCAACTTTGCAAAATTGATATAATTATTTTTTTAGTTTTATTTTTGTTCATAGGATAGTGTGGTGTGTTGTGTTGTTTTTGTAGATATTATATGTGCACATAGATAGAATTACTTGATGAAGGAGAAACAGACAGTCAGGCGGCTAGGAGAATTATTTATTTTTATTTTTAAATTATATTCATCAAGTGGTTCGAGCAATAATTGCAATGAAAGTATATACATAGATACAAAATATCTATATTATTATAGAGGTTTTGTTTGTTTGTTTTGTTTGGTAATTTGTATTTTTCATCTTCAAGTTTCATTTTCTGTTGATTAAGATAGTCTGGAGCTGAATAGGTTTTCAGAGGCACTTGAGGATGAGTGACGTTATGGGTTTTTTTTTTATCGCGTGAAGGGTCTTTATGATTTGGTTGAGCATTTCAGTTTTTTCAACAAGTTTTGGTTTTTTAAACTAAATTATTAAAAGAGAGTTTTTCAATAAATGTTGTATGTACATATTATGTAAATGTACTTTCTTGATTTTTTGAAAAATTGTCATTTGACCAAATTAAAATCTATATGCGAGGAAATTTAAGACTTCTAAAAGCTGCTATTAATCTTAAATTCATGTATGTATTTTCAAAATGTATGGCTTAAAATATGAAATGGTCTAAATAAATTTATTTCAAAATTTACACTAGGAACGACGATGATAACTCCGTAAAGTTGGTTAATAGTTTATTTTGAGAAATGATATCTCATAAACAATTTTTTGTTTTAAATATTCGGTAATAATTTGTGTATTGTCAAAATTCTGCTTTAATTGATATAAGAAATGAAATATTTTAAAATTTTCATTTAAATCGATGTTGATTGTTTCTCTAAATTTGTTTATAGATCAATCATTTCAAATAAATAATTTAGCGTTTGACCACGTAATGAAGCATCTTAAGACTTTTGCAAACAAATATTAAATAGGTCTAATTCAAAGTACTTAACTTTTCATCAAAAATTATGTTGAAATTGTTATAAACGTTTGTTTGGTCTTAAAATTGGCATTTGAAAAAATTCAAAAATTATACACTACGAATATTTGAATCGTAATTTTTATAAATAAAATGTCACATATTTTTTTTTTTTTTTTTTTGTTTTAACTAATCTACTTTATAATATTAACGCAATTGCTTAGAACGAGAATTGTATGTTTTTGGTGTAATCTTAAGAGAAAATTATGTAACTATTGAACTTAACCTAATTTCATAACCAAACATACCCTTTGAACTTCAGATTATGTGATAAATGATCAAAAATCAGAGAAAGTGTTGCCTGTTGATCAAATGTATATGATTCTTAAACAATTTAGGATTATTCTAAAAAAAATAGTACGTATACGCCATGTTTACCAAAATATAACTAGAACTATTCTTTTTTGGCCATCTTTTAATAATATAAAAATAGGGCATATACGCCATGTGTACCCACAGATAACTATCCACTTAACCCCCTTTTGAATAATATTATTATATTAATAATAGAATAGATAGTACGTATACGCCATGTGTACCCATATATAGTTATCCTCTCTTCCTTCTATTAATTCCTTCATTACCTTCGTTCATACATTGATTACAATTGAAATAAAGGTAAACTGAAAATTTTCCACACTCTACCTTAACCGATAACATTTTTGTAGTTTGTATACAAAATCCAATAAATTAATATAACCCCACATTGAAATGAAATGATCAAAACACCTTTCTGAATCGATTCGCATAGCGAACGATTTATAATGTGGAAAATAATTTTAAAAATGTTGTTGCACTGCAATTAGTAGTTTGAGTATACGAGCAGAGCAGAGCAGAGCAGCAGCAAAAGCAGCAGAATTATTTACCTCAGAGTGTCCTCGAATAATATTTTTTTTCTGTATCTTGTTTATTTATTTAATTTTTTTTTTTGCTCACTTATAGATAGATTTTCTTAGGATTGATATTGACAGCCGTTAGTATTCATAGTGGGCTGCCACACATAAGTCCATTTTTGTCATTGGAGTTTGTTGATATGCTGTATTTTTGTATTTCTCTATTATTTTTTTTTTGTTTATTGATGAATAGCAGAAGTTCTCACGATCACATGACACAGTGAGTCGTTCGTCGTGGTCTTCATAGTCGTCGTCGTCGTCGTCGTCGTTGCGCTGTCATCATAAGTACCTGCATTTCGCGTGTGATGCCTTCAGAATTAAAATGAATAATTCGAATTACTAATGCATCTAGATATTATAACATATTGCTAACGTATAATTACGTTGTGTATTTATTTTCTGAGTGAAGAAATTATAAAATAAAAAAAAATCAGCGTAGCAGCATAAATGCATTCGCTTATATTAACTTACCTGTTGGTGGAGAGAAAAACGTCAAAACCCGCCTAGGTGAGATTTTTATTATTTTCATCTTTCACTCTCTTCCTCTCTATCTGATTTTACAAACTGAAAAGTATGGTCATAAATATTTATAGATATTATGTGCACATATACATATATAATTAAAATTAAAAGCCAGAGAAGAAAAAAAAATGCATTATAATAAAATATAAACTGCATCTCATGCTGGCTTATAATCTTCCGGTGTGGGTTTATAGTGAGAAGAATAAGGATTAGCTAATAATATTTGTATGAAATAAAAATTATATATAAGAAACTTGAAAGTGTGAATTAGATTTTAAGTTTATTTAGATTTCTTTTTATTTTATATTTTTTTTTTAACTTGTAATTTATGATATTACTTTCGATTTCTGCAGAGATTATGAAGCTGAGGAGGGCTTTTCGTGTATCAACTTTTTTTTCTGTCTGTTATTATTTTGAGCAGACTGCTGGCAGAGAGTTGAATAACGAGTTGAATTGATGTATTTTCCTTCCCCATAAAGGGGCCGGTTCTTTTAGTTTGTTTTTTTGTTTAAACACAAATGATTTATGATCATTTTGTTGGGTTACGTTTGCTTGATAATAATAAAAATAATAATTCTTATATGAGAATTATTAAAATGCTAATTAAGTTTCTATTTTGTTACCACCTGGTACGGTGAGACGTTTGTTTATTGAAATACTCTTAACTTAATCTAAATAACATAAGCAATCATAACAGATACTAATACCCCATGCTGAGTATTCCAGTGGAGTTAATAAATTTACTCCTGCCCTTCATGTTAATCCATTAGTCTTGTTACTTGCTTTAAATTCAAAATAAAGCATTTAACTATTGTGAAATTGTGCAATAACACGAAGTTTGCTTTTGTTTATTTGCTGTGGAAACTTAACGTTTTTTTTTGTCAAACGGGTCACTATGGCGTATACTTATTTTTTTTTAAATTTTTTGAAATATGGACGTGTTTCCTGATTAGATTTTAATTGTGTTTTTGTTTTTAGATAGGATTTCATGAGATGTGAAATTTATCGACTTTGTGACGTATTCGAAGTCTATAAAAGTAGATGTAAACAGCTTTCTTCGATTGATTTCCTGTCAATTAGCTACTTTTTTTTCTCTAAAATGCAACAAATCATTTTATTACATATGCATTCAATTGTCTATTAAGATCTATTCAAAGTTTAATCTCTAAACAAGTTATACATACATTATATTGTAGAATCTCAATGCTCAACACGTACAAATTAAAAAAAAAATTAAATTATATAAAAAAGTGGGCAAAAAAAAAAATAAATATACAAAATCAACTTTAATAAACGAATGCGGAAGATATGCGTAGTCGCCAAAAGAGTTAATAATCTGCAGGTATTGTCATTGGCACGTGCGTAAAAAATGTATGTATGAACATTTATTTGTATAGAATGTGATATATAAATTAACAAACAAGAACTTAGTATTATAGGGGTATTATCTTTACAACAATATAAAAATAATTCAAGGTTGATAATAAGTTTGTATTTTGTTTTTTTTTTTTTTTTTTGTTAATTTGCTTAGAAATATCTTGTTTTTTTTAGTATTTTTCCATATTTTTTGTTTTTTGTTTTGTTTTTTTTTACATAATTGTGAATGCATTTTATGAATTCTACGAGTATGAGTGGATTATTCAAATTATTTATTTAAAAATTTTAAAGTTCAAGGTTATAGAAAAAAATTATACAATTACTCAAAAATATTTTTCTTTTTTTTTATTTTTAAACTAAATGCTTTGTTAAATGTTAAAATTTGAAAATAATTATTTGAGGCTTTTTTACATACTATTTTTGAGGTTTGATGTAACCAAATATATCAAGAGAGAAGATAAATGGAAATAAGAGACTTATTTTAAAAATTTACTTTTTTGGTCGGATTTCCAAAACTTACATTGAGTACATTGTCATAAAACAGATATTAAAGAAAAAAACAGATACAATTTTCTTTAACTTTTATAAAAAATATTAACTTAAGATAATTGATTTAATATTTGTGTTTATCATTAGCTCCAATCTTAGCTAAATGTGGAATTTCTATGATATACCACAAAGATGACTTTTAGGGCCTATACTATTGAAATTATAAATATTTTTGATTGAATTTAAATTTTTATTGATAAACTATTAGAATGAGTTTAAAAATTGAAGCTTTAGGTCTTATTTTTTGAGTAATCTCATAGATTTATTCCAATTTTTTAAGATTGTGTTCTACGATTTAAAGAATATGCCTCCTCTCATAAATCATATTGAAATCCAAGTTAACATAACCACATTTCTAAAAAAATATAAAAAAAAAATTCAACTTATTTGTGGTCAACTTTCTAAAGTTTGTATATATTTAAACAAAAATTGATCATTGTCATTTCTAAAAATAAATTTTAACTAATCCGTCAAAGTGTCTTTTAGCTTTAATATTTTTAAATCTCTTTCCTATTCAATCAAACTTATGTCCTTTGTATGGAAGCCAACACAAAAACCCCCAACATTAATTTGCATGTATTTAAATTCAGTTGCATACAATTTGTATATACATATATATGTAGTTTTAATAAAAGAACAATAATAATAATTAATAAGAATCAATAATTTATATATCTTGATATACATTTTTTTCTGTTCAACAAGAATTCAAATTTTAAACCCACGTTAATTTGTCTTTGAATGATTGCCCTGGTACCAATCTACCAAACAACTTGTTCTTATTTAAATTTGATTTAAACTTAATATGATATAAATAAAAAGTCAAATAAAAAATTTTATCTTTTTCCTATGGTGTTTTTTTTTTTTTTGTTGCAATTCTTTCCACATGTCGTTTTATTCTTCGTTGTCGTTATCAAGTTGAATGAAAGAAGAAAAAAAAAGTAACAAAATCAAAAGCAAATGCAAGAAAGAAAAAACAAAACATACAACAAAAACTCTTTTTAATTCAGGGTCAAATCAACCGACGAATATGGCTGAAAGAAGGACGGCAGCTATAAATTGCATGATCGATTCGCGCGATTCAATTTTGCAAAAAGTCAAATTGATCAAGCTATACAATAATATACCTATCTATAAATTGTTGCTATATTAAGTATATTACTCTCTGTTGCTGGTGCTGGGGTACTTCTAAAGGCAACAAGTTTTGTGTTCTCTATAGGTTAGATTTATATACAAATTTTTGTTTCTATTTAATCAATTGAATGGTTTTTTTTTTGTACTGAAGTAAAGTACATACACACACATTTTCTTAGTCATATAATGCACATGACATAATAATTACTTCCTACTCTATAAACCACTTCGAGGAGCAAAAGGCACAAATCACAAATATACAAATACGACTACGAATACTCGAAAGCGCGAATTAAACGTTGATTCGAATTTATTTTTTTTTTTGAAATTTGTATCTTTTTGTTGTTGTTGTTGCTTAATTCAACTTTATGATGTGTTTCATACTTTATGCATTCTGTACCAGCTTTTAGCTTGCCTGTCTTGCTTCCCTGCCTGCCTTTAAGTGTTCGATTGTGTGTTGCGTATAATATGTACGTTGATTTTAATCGTTTTGATTTTGCCTGAAGCACCAAATGAATAGCAATTATTTTTTGTATGCATTGGGTGCTGTGTGCCTCCTTGATGCAAAAGAAACCCAAATGGAAGAAAAGTTCTAGTCATTCAATTCAAATACAAAAAATACGGTAAGACGAAGACCGATTTAATGGTACCTAACCTTAAGAAAGTGGGAATTCAGTATATTCAAATGACTAAGAATGGATTTTTCAGTTTTTCTTGGAAATTTGTTTTGTTTTTCTGTAAATTCACCTGTCATTTTGATTTTTCTTTATTCCTTGATTTGGGTTTTCTTCTTTAATCAATCAAAAACCAATAAAATATCTTTATGTTGATTGATTTCACCGTTGAATTATTGCTGCTAACATAATGGGAAAATCCACTTGGACTAACATAAGTCCGGACTAAATTTTTTCCACGTATTTTCTTTTCTAATTCATCGATTTTCCCATTTTTGGATTAGAAGTGAATAAATAAAATGGGTGCATCATTCATATTCTTAAAAAAAAAAAATAAACAATCGCAATATTTTTTTGAAATAACGGTAAATTTCTTTTTACTTTAATGTTTTGCTTATGTCTATGAATATTTCTTAAATATTAATGGACAACTGGGTGTTGGGTAAAATGGTGATACAAATTTTCTAATATATTTTTTGTTTTTAAAATTCTTTTCTGTCACTTTAAATAAATATTTTAAATATTAAATTTTTTTAATAAGCGGTTTTTTATGTTGAATTTGAAAAGATTTAATTATTTATAAGAAAATTCTTGGGTGGAGTTATTTTTTGATTTCTTATAAACAAACCAACACAATCAAAAAAAACTTTTAAAACTTTCCTAATGAGTCCATATCTCTAGGTAAATCTCAGCTAGTCTTCTTCTTCAAGCAAAAACCCTAATAAACAAAATTACCCTCCAAAAGACATCGACTTTTAATATACCACAAACAAAACGACTTTGACTTCACAAGGACAACAAAAACAAATTTTAAACCCAAAAATTGTATTATTTTTTGGTCTCTTTCAAAACCCCATTATATAAAATAACCACAAAGCCTACCTACCCACATTTATTTTAAAATAACATGTCACATACTAATTATCAAATTATTCTGGATAAATAAATTCAAAATACACAAAACCAAATGCAAAAAAAAAATAAAAATAAAAACCATTTGCTAACAAACTTATCTGTCAAATTATCACAAAAACCTTCATAAATTTACAAATCCCACGTTCACATATGTATGTTATCACATAAACCACCCACATTTTGAGTATATTTACATACGCACAATCAATACCAAATATGGTTATTTATTTACCCACAACCATCAAATTCAACATCAACAACAACAAAAAAAAAAGAAGACTATTTTAATTGAATTGAATTTAAATGAAACTGAATAACCCCAAATTTTATTGAGTGTATGTCTCTCAAATATGGAAAAAAATAGCAGTAGAGATATATGTAAATAATTATATAAATACCATATAAAGTATGACACTTTAAACGGGTAATATTGCTTGCAGCAACAGCCAGCGTCAGTGTCAGCTAAAACAACTCATCACCTTTTGGCGTCAGCAACATCATAAACAAAACACACAAACAAAATATTTAAATTTTTGTTCATGTTTTAATTTATTTGCTCCCACAGTAGGATTTTTTAATCTCAATTTTATTTTCGTAAACGAAAATGGCCCACATTAATTTAATATAAAAATCAGCATCAGAATAGATTTTTGGTAGGAGACAGAGAGAAGGCAATAAAACGATGTCAAGCCTATGGCAATTTTTGTATAGATATTTTGTTGTGGCGAGCGCCAGCCCTGAGGCAACATTAAATGTTTGCAACAAGAAAAAATGTATCTAAAATTGGTATTATATACAAATAGATACATTTACCAATAGATACGCTTTTATATCTCTTGATAGTTCCCATATTAAAAATTCATGAGATACAAAATTCAAAAAAGAAAAAAAAATGCGTTGGTCTATTACGGTTTTTGCGGTTTGTCTCTTCTACTATAAATTTTATTGATCAAATGATTTGTTTTTAATCGATTCTCTTAGTTGGTTATTTATTTAAATTTTTGTGTATTTTTTATTTCTTATTTTATTTATATTTATTTCTGTTTGACAATAATAATTTTAAACACTTAACGGACTCAAAAGAATAAAATAAAATAAAAAACAAAAACAAAAACAAAAAAACGAAAAAACCTTGAATATATTAATTGAAAATTTATGTGGTGGAAGGTAATTTGTGTTTTTTAATTGTAACGCGTTCACTAGATGTTAAAATGCGGTGAGAAGTATTATAACTGCCGGACAGACAATTGATTTAATTAAAAAATTATGTCGCTATTTATTTGTTATTTTTTTGTGTTTGTGAATTTTTTTTTATAATTTTTTATTTTAATTTTAATTCTGCAATTACGTGAAACAAGTTTCATTAACATGATATATAGCACTTAAGCAGCACACTTTATAATGGTTTTAGTGGTTTGTCAGACAAAATTTTGTATGGTACGAGTATTATACCAGAGGTATAGTTGAAGGTACATATATCAGCACCAACCAGAAAGACAACGTGACGTGGAGGATACGGTGGAGGTGGTTGCTTATTTTAACGATGGTTTCCTGTTAGTGATTATTTATTTGTCACGAAACTCTTGTTCAATGTATCTAAACACAAATGAGAAATATATACATTGTTGCAATTGGGGTACAGACATTTACATTATTTAGTTTTCCCTTCCTAGCTACATAAATGCGAATTATATTGGAATCAGTGTTGAAAAAAGCAAACAATTCTGATATCATCGTAAATAGGAGCCATTAGCAATTTTTAGATTCAAAATAAGATTTGTGAGCAACATTAAACATAAATCATTCTCGTATACATATATTTCAAATATCTAAGTAAATCTGCTTAGCCTCAGTTATAGTTATTTCCTTTTCCTTTATAAAAAGCAATAAAATTTAATATCTTAAGCGTGAACCTTATCTAAACACCTTGATCAGTTTCAAAAAAAAAAAAAAAAAAAAAAACTGAAACAAAAACAGCACTAAGCTGTCAGATAAACATAATTATAATAACTTCATCTCCCTAAAAAAGTTGGTGTGTTGCCTGTCATGTTCAATATATTTATGAACACCTATAGCTATTTAATATTTTTTACTTATTTTTTATTCTTTTTGACTTCCAAGTTCGATTGTCTTATTTATGTTATTTTGTTTTCTTGTCTATTTTCAGGTAACTATGAGAACACTATCATATTTGGGAAAAATGGGTGATTTGAGGACGAAGGTTGTTGTAAGTTTTTGTTTTCGTCGTCTAAATTATTGGTCACGCTATACATCGTTTACCCTTGGAATCACGTAACATTTTTACAGTTCTTTTTTTGATTTCGGTTATGTGAGTCATTATGATTATGTATTTAACTTTGTAGTCAATTTCACGGTTTTATAAGCTGCCATTTCAAAGTTTAGGAGATTTGTATGTATAATTCTAGTAACTCATTACTAGCAACATGTTGCTAAAATTGTTTATTATAAATATGATTGTTGATACATATGCGATCTAATTTAGATATTCGAATGTATCATGTTGCCGAACAAACATAAAATATACGAATTCTTTTCGTAATCTTATATTATTTTTAAAATTGGCGATACATCGCAACATGTTGCAAATCAAATTTATTTTTAATTTTTTTTTTCAAAATAAGGTTTTGATTGAAAATGGAGGATTACATGGTAAATAAAATTAAAAATAAACTCTGCTTTCATTGTAAGATGTTTTTTGTAATGGATTATTTAAATTCCCAACATTTAAAATAGTTACAGCTTTAGCTTTCTTCTCAACAGCTCAAATACTAGGATTTCCATCAGAAAAATAATGCATCGTTCTTAAAACAAACACATACATCATTCAAAAAGAAATTAAAAAAAAATATTTCTTAATTTTTTTTTAAATCGAAATATAATAGGTTTAGCAACATGTATCAAGATGATAATAATTTTTTTTTTTATAAAATGTCTATTAGGAGCATTTTACTTTGATTTTTCTATATCAATATGTTGCTAGCAATCAAACATCATTTTTAAGTTTTTCTACTTATGAACGTTTCTAGTTAAAAAAAAGTTGCTCATCATTTTGAAAAATCACTGACTTTCAACATGTTTCAAGAAAAAAAAATTTTTTGTTTCAAAATAATCGGACTCCCACCATCATTATAATGGTACATTTATGAATGTTTATAATACAAAAATAATTCATCAAAATGTTGCTTAAACTCTTTGAAACAACAAGAATTTGACATCAATTTAATTTTCTGTTTTAATAGATTTTTTTTTCTTATGGTTAATTTAAATTTCAATCACAAATACACAAATAAACAATCTCTCTAAAAGTCATCTTTTTTTGTATGCAACATGTTGTTATTGCCTTTTATTAAACCATATACATTCATCCCGGTCACAATATGTCATAAAAAATTATTAAAAGACACACAAAAAAAAGGAAAAATAACTCAATCAAATAAAACAAAAATAGCAATTTCAGTTGAATTAGTTAATTGACAAACTGAGCACCAAGTTAAGCGGACACTGACTCCAAAAAAAAAATAAAATATTAAACACACAAAAATGAAACGTGTATCTATACACATCAGAGTATCCACATTGATGCAAAAAAAGGAACAAAATAGAATCCATTATAATTGTGTTGTATACAAATTATCTCATTGTATCTATCTATACCTATACTAAATTGTATATCGTAAATGTATCTGATGCTTTATACTGGGCTGTAGTTAAATCGCGTGCGTTAATTAAGTGAACTTTATGAACCTCACGTTTATTATAATGTTCATCACAACACTCCAATATGAACACATGTATACATCGTACATCTACTATATACCTATAGATGCGTGGGTGTTTGTAAATTTTCTGCAATTATAACGATATCCTATGTTGAATATCAATTATATTATTTTGCCTAACCATCGGCAAGCTAAAAAGGGGATTGAAGGGTGGGTGGTTGGAACGTTGGAAGGTTGATGATAACAGCACATGACGGTCTGGACATTAACTTCCAACTGTATATATATATTTGTATATCTATATGTTTATAAGTCGAAAGTCCAAGCCAGACATACACAGAACCCATGCCCAGGGTTTGTGTGATTCTCTCACATTAATTTATCTCTCTCATGAATATTCCAACATCGCATTAATAGTTTACTGACACTTACATAAAAGGACTTTTGCCTTTGCACAAATGTTGCTACCTCCATATCACCCCTCTGCTGGCAGGGTCCCACTCCAATATACTCTTCTTTTTCGAGGATAGAGATATTATAGCAGTAGTTCAATTTAAATTGAGCATATTAAGAAAATTATTGTTTTATTATTATTATGACCATAACTTGTGCTCTTGTTTGTTTTTGACAGACTACCCTTAGTAACTATACTACTATGAGTTGTATATGAACTGAGCAACCCCCCTCTTTTTTTAGTTAGGGTGTAGCTTTTGCAGGGCGGGCGAATAAAAAATAATAAATAATCATGTGCCATGACATGTTGCACAGCAGAGACACTCACACGACACAATTGTGTCCAAAAGTTAATGGTTTGTTGTTGTGCGATGTGGACGGTGCGGTCTTTCGTTCAATCGGTGTCAGTGTCCAAAAGAGCGCTCACAACAATTTAGTAGATACAAATACCCGTTATGCAATACCCTCTAAACAAATTTCATGAACTTTCAAAATTTAAACAAAAAACAAACTTCCATCAGTTAAAGGTTCATTGCATGACATAAAACAACAAGGAGGCATTAGTTGTTTTATAAAACAAGTAAGAAAAGAATAAAAAATCTATAAAGGGAGTCTGAAAAGGTAAAGCGGGGGGGGGGGCAGCATTTTCAAAACTGAGTTGAGCGCCATACCATCCATAAAGAGTATTGATGTTGACTTAAAAGTATGTCGGAAGCATGCAAATGTTCCATCATTCATCGCTCGCTGTTGTACACTTGTCTCTATCCTTTTTACTAATTCAGAAGAAGGGGGTTTCAAGCCCCTCCTTTTCTTACATGTTTTCTCTTCAAAATAGTCTCATTTTAGTCTCGAGTTTTCGTTGTGCATTTTTTCATGATTTCGAATGAAGTTAGTTTAGTGAAACTGAACGATAGCTCTTCTATAAAATTGTCCCAATGAACAATGAAAGCACACAGGAGGTTAGTGGAGTGAGTTGAAATGGTGGTATAGAAAGTAGCTAGAGAACGATATGTTCAGGAATATAAAAGTGCAACAAAAACTACAGTACTAAATGCAAATCAATACATTTTATATTATTTTGAAAAGACGAGACTTGCCACATAGAAATGTAAAGCTTCGAACTTTCATTGATTCACTGAGAAATTGAAAATAGGATTCATTTCATTTTATTTTATTTGTATTTTTCTTATTTTTTGTACTTATTTATTTGTGACAAATTGGATTGATAAAAATTGTGGCGATAAGTAATTGGCTAGGGTAAGATGTCAGACATTGTGACACTTTGGGGGGAGATGATGAATTGTGTGTTATTTATTTTGTTTTGTGTGCATATAAGATGAGGATAAACTAGGTTCAATATTCTTTTTTTTTTTAGTAAAAAAAAGAAAACTCCACTTTTTTTTTTTAAAATAACAATTTTAACTTAAGAACACAAAGAAATGGTTTGTTTTTATAAGATTCAACTTCTTTAAAAATTTAGTTAAATGTCATAAGTTCTTGATTTAAATTATGTTTGTAAAATGTTGGTGGTCGTTTTTTGGGCACATACATATATTATTGTACAAGCCTAAAGTAGTTTTCCAACAGAAGGTTTTAATTTAAATAGCTGGTCCTTTGAACAACAGTCACTTTTAAATCTTTCATCTTTTGACATTTAATAAGTTAAAACTACGCCATTAATAAAATAGCTAGGTTAGGTTAGGTTAATGTGGCTGTGGATACAAAAACCACACACTTAGGCCAGAAGAAATGCCCATTGTGATACCACATGAATCTAGAGAATTACTTCCCACTAGTCGAACCATTTTGAGCTTTTTATAAAGCGAAGGAGATATCTGATATCCTTTTTAGCTAGTTCACTGGGATCATCAAAAGAGTATTCTCCCAGATGAAGTTTGCGTCTTCGTGAAAGAGCAGGGCAGGTGCAGAGGAGGTGAGAGATTGATTCTTCTTCTTCCTCGTCCATGCAGCTCCTGCAGAAGTCATTTGAGGCTACACCAAGTCGTACTGCGTGTCTGCCTATAAGACAGTGTCCCGTAAGGACACCTATTAGGGAGCTAATATGAAGTCTGCTTTGGGATAACAAGTCTTTAGAGCGCTTTAGGTCCAATGAAGGCCATATTAGTTTTGTGGCTGCGCATGTTGGTAAATTGTACCACCTAGAGTTTGCTATCTCGAAAACTTTTTCTTTTAGCAGAAGTTTACATGTAGCTATCGGTATATACCTATCTTCTCCCTTTCAGGTGAAATAGGTATGACGGTTCCATTTTTAGCGAGTTCATCGGCTCTACAATTTCCTGCGATGTCTCTGTGGCCCGGCACCCAGCATAGGTGAATGTTAAATTGCTGCGCCATCTCCATAAGAGATGATCGACAATCGAGGGCCGTTAGAGAGTTGGTTGAGACACCGTCAAGAGACTTGATAGCAGCCTGACTGTCAGAGAAGATGCGTATATCAGAAGTTGATATCACGTTTTCTCTTAGCCAGGGGAGAACCTCTTTGATCGCTAAAATTTCCGCTTGGAAGACGCTACAATGATTAAGGAGGCGGAATGAGATGCTTAGATTAAGCTTTTCTGAGTACACACCACTACCAACTCCCTCATTTGTCTTGGATCCATCTGTATAAAAAAATAAAATAGCTAAAGACATACCTTCTTCATTACAACAAAAAATTACTATCCATTGATTTTGTCTTAAAAAATAATGTTTTTTTTTTAAATATAAAACCGAAACTTCTTATTAGAAAACTCTGTAGAAGCATACACCAGCCTCTCACTAAACTAAAACCGCTCTTTTTTCATGAAATTAGTCTTAAATTACCAAAAAGACCTTCCATAGATTTAAGCAATTAATTATATCTATTTAAAAATAATGCATTTAATTACAGTAACCTTACAAATAAAACAATTACAAGTTTTTCAAGTCTTTCAAGAACTTCAAATCTATAACAGATATAAAAGAGCTTTATGTTTATATAGTTATTTAACCTTCATTGCATAACTACTCAGCTCCCACGTTTTGTTTTTTTTTTTTTTTAAAGAACATCAAGAAACATTTATTCATATGCTATGCAGGTGGCATAAATCAATTATGTTTTTTGTTTTTATTCTCTCTAATGAAACAATCCAAATCTAATTTAAAAATATATGGTTAGGTAATTGATGTTCTGGCAAAAAATTTGACTTTAAAGTAAATTTCCATTAAAGAGAAATAAGAAAAAAAAAATCTAACCATACCTTTTGAACTTAGTAATTATTCATCTTTTTAACACTTCCATGACTTCTAACATTTTTAATCATACAAATAAAACTTCAATCTAAATAATGAAAATAATACAACCAACTGAAATTAATAGAGAGTGATAGAGCGAGATAGATGTGGTATTAATCATTTTTAATTTAAAATTAATTGCCCTCAAAGCACTGATGTCAATTTATATCTATTTAGCTATATGTAGGTATGTACATATATGGTGCTTCTATAGTACTTTGTATAGTTAGAAAAAAAAAAAAACTAACTAAAATAACAAATCCGATTTACTTCCAATTCCAACATCAAGTTTATACCAATCTCCATCAAAAATCCAAAGCCAAAGCCAAAGCGAAGCCCCCAAGTTTAAGTTTTCTTTGCTTCATCACAAAAGTCGAGTTCTATTAAGAGTTGAATATAAGTAAATTAAGTTTTGTACGTACATATAGTTTGGTTGGTTATAAGACAATTCGTTATTAACTGCACCTCTAGCCTTCAAGCAATGAAACAAACTTAACTTAACTGACGCGATCACAAAAGAACAAAATTATATTTAAAAACAAAACAGAGATATACCTACTTAAACAGCTCGCAGATACAAAATCAACGAACAAAAATAGTAGTTAAAGTACGCGATTCCTTCCTTCTGTGTTTTAGTTTTCTGTTTTTTTTTTTTCTTCTGCATGCATCTTGGCCTTGGGCTTAACGACTTTAGAATTACACTTCACTTCACTCTTTTTTTTTGTATATACATAGGTAAGGTAACGTTCTTCATTATATTGGAGTTGATTCGTTCGTTATGTGTATCTTGAGTTTTTTTTCTTAGTTCTCTTCGTTTATAGATCTTATAACTATTTCACTAAAATAAAACACAACCAAAACGTGTCTTGGTAATTTCTGAGTTTTCATTACAAAATTATAAAAAAAAACATCAAAAAGAAGAAAAATATCTAAATTTATTTATTTTAAAACTCATTCACATGCAAACGAAGACTCGAGAGATCTCAGCAGATAGATCTTAACAATTTTAAAAGTGGTTAAAAGATACAAAGATACTTTTGCAACCCACATGGCACTGCAATCTACGTTTTTGTATACGAGTAGATACCTGCATAAACATAGATATAAAGTTTGCACTAAAAGTATCTAAACTCTCGGATTCAGAGTCTTGTGTGTGCCAGATGCATTTCATATTATTGTTGATTTAAAATTAATTCAGATGCATCTATAATTGGTTTCGGGATTTTATAGTTTTATTTTTGCCAAAGATAAAATAATTTTTAAAATGTACTCTTTGCTCGAGGCATAAAGTTTAACACAAATATAACAAAAATACAACAAAAAAAAAAACAACATATTTTTAATGAAAATTTAAAGCAAAGTGTTCTTCTGTGATGGAAAAATGGAAATTGATTTTAAAATCAGCTCTTTATAGGTATCTACGTTGTATATATGTACATGTATTTACGTTGTTGGCTGCTGTGAAACACCTTAAAGTTATGGTTTTATTGTAACTCAGCCAACATTCAGCACTCAGGGATGTCAGTGGAGCGGAATTGATTATTATCATTTTGGTTTTAAGTCGTAACACCTGGATGGGTGCAATATTTGATTTTTGTGTGGGAGCATCAGGCGAATTGAATGAAGTAGATTTACCTATCTTACCGACTATCAGCACCATTTGATTTGAATTTCAAAATTTTATAGCCTTTGGCTAGTGGATTTTAATTTATGTTGATGAGCGGATTTTAATGAATTTGTTTTTCATTAAAATAATTGATATCAATATTTGTTTCTTTATTTCTAAAACGTTCTAACTTTCTACTGATGAGAAGTGTACCCCTAGTTAGATATTTCAAAGCAGAACTTTAGGAGCAGTGAATGTAATAAGAGCCAAGAAAAACCAAAAAAAAAAAAAGAGTTTCAAGTTGGTAACTCTAGCATTTTATGCCTGTCAAACTCAGCTGTCATATGATGTATCATAAGATTAGTTGCATGTTTGATGTCTACGAAAATAGATCGCCTAACAATCTACTCGTAACAACGCTTCAAAACTAGTTAAGAAATTTCTATAAAAGTGGTGAATTCGTCATTATTGTGGAGAAATTTGAAGAGAGTGAAACGTTGCAGATGTTGCTGAAAAAATTGCTGCCGCAAGTGTTGCTGATGGTTTCGTTGAACATTACGTAAATCTCCTTTTTGGCCGACAATTGAAGATCCGGTCTTAGATAATAATGTGCTTTGAACAAGACAAGGAAAAGCCCACATAATGATCGTTAGAAATTTGCTCGTCGTAAAATTTCAGGTCTTGGGGACATCAAATGACCACCAAGATAATACGATTCGACATATAGGTATGTTTTATTTCGTTATGAAAAAGATCGTGTTTTCAGAACTCTTACTTACTTACTTAAGGTGGCGCTACAGTCCGGGCGGACCTGGGCCTCAACCAACATGCGTCTCCAGCCAGCTCGGTCCCTAGCTAGCTGTCTCCAGTTTCACACGCCAAGTTGGTTGAGGTCCTCACCCACCTGAGTGCGCCACCTGAGTCGCGGTCTTCCTCTACTGCGCCGTCCCTCGGGATTGGATTCGAAGACCTTCCGGGCTGGAGCGTTGATGTCCATTCGCTCTACATGACCCAGCCATCTAAGCCGTTGGACTTTTATTCTGCTAACTAGGTCAGTGTCGCTGTACAGCCCGTACAGTTCGTCGTTATATCTTCTCCTCCATTCTCCATCTATACGTACGGGACCAAAAATCACCCGAAGAATTTTTCTCTCGAAGCATCCTAAGACGTTCTCATCTTTCTTTGACAGGGTCCAGGCCTCAGCGCCATAAATGAGAACCGGGATGATGAGTGTCTTATAGATGGTGATTTTAGATGCTCGAGAGAGGATTTTACTTCTCAATTGCCTTCTAAGTCCAAAGAAGCAGCGATTTGCAAGAGTTATTCTTCGTTTGATTTCAGCGCTGGTGTCGTTGTCTGTGTTAATAGCGGTGCCTAGGTAGACAAAGTCCTTAACTACCTCAAAGTTATAGCTGTCCATGGTGACGTTTTGTTCAAGACGTCGTTGTTCAATGTCCTTTTTTGATGACAACATATACTTGGTCTTGTCCTCATTGACCACTAAACCCATCTTCTTCGCTTCCGTCGCAATGCTCAAAAACGCTCCACTGACATCACGCTTTGATCTTCCAATTATGTCAATATCATCTGCGTATCCGAGTAATTGGATGGACCTTTGGAAGATTGTGCCTCTAGTGTTGACGGTTGAGTTTTGCACAATTCTTTCCAGAACGATGTTGAAGAAGTCGCATGACAGTGCATCGCCTTGTCTAAAACCTTTTTTTGACATCAAATGCATCGGTGAGATCTTTTCCGACCTTGATGGAGCAGCGTGCATTCTCCATCGTCATTCTGCACAAACGGATAAGTTTGACAGGGATGCCAAAACTAGACATTGCTCTGTAGAGCTCTTCCCTATGGATGCTGTCATACGCGGCTTTAAAATCGATAAAGAGATGGTGGGTATCGATTTAAAGCTCCTGGGTTTTTTCCAAGATCTGCCGTAGTGTGAATATTTGGTCGATAGTGGACTTTCCTGGTCTGAAGCCACACTGATAAGGACCTATCAGGTTGTTGACGAACGGCTTCAGACGTTCACATAGTACGGCAGAAAGGATCTTATATGCAATGTTAAGGAGACTGATCCCTCTGTAGTTGGCGCAATTTAAAGGGTCTCCTTTTTTATGTAGCGGACAAACTAAGCTGAGATTCCACTCATCGGGCATGCTTTCTTCCGACCATATTTTGCAGATGAGTTGGTGCATGCTCCCTACCAAGTCATCGCCTGCTGCTTTCAGAACTCTAGACGCGTTAAAAACCACACATTTAAATGTCAGCTTACCAATTTTTCTTTAAATGACATGTTTTTCCCATTTTTAAAACTTTAATACCAAATGTAATTAAACATTTACAAAATCCTTATTAGATGAAAGGAAATAAAATTCCACAATTTATTTATTTCTCAACTTGAAGCATTTCCCTAAAGGTTAACATAGGTACATATGTACATACGAGTATATCAAAATTCTCAGTCATACAATTTTTTCCTGTCTTGTATTATATAAAATGCTGTTTCTATTCGTTCATTTCATTATATTTCAAAATTGAATTTTGAATTTTTCATGACTATGCACTCACTGGATGTGCACAAAAATCGTTTTGCCCTACTTCAATTAATTATTTAAGTATTTACAGCACCCACTCACTCCCTCATCCTTCCTTTCTAGCTCTTCCTCAAGGACCTTCTCACACCATATTCCTCCTGTAGATTCCACCATTCGCCAAAAATACACGTCTATCATAAATTCGTTTCATTTTATGAAAGTCGAGAAAGAAAATAAGGACATTCTATTTATTCGCCTGAGTGCTTACATAGAAAAAAAAAATAAAAAAAAAGAAGACACAAACGAAAAAATGTGCAGACATCCCTGCTACTGCCATTGACACTGCCGCTGCCGCTGCCGCTGCCTCCGTTTCTGCCGCATCACATTTGCTGGTTTTCGAGTTATACCTCAATTTAATTTCTTCCTTGTTTTATGTGCTTTATTTTTGGTTTTATTCCTTAAGCCCTCTTGCTTGGTGGTTTGGGCTTCTCGAAAATATCCTAATGTTGTTTCCAAGTCAAGGATGGCCGTGGCGACAGACCGATTCCATCACCCCCACCACCTTCACCACCAACAACATTATAAAAGCAACAAAATCAAATCGAGGTTGATGTTCTCCTTTTCTTAATTCGACGCAACTTAGGGATAAGGTTATGTCGTTTGTAACTGCAAACAGGACGACGGACGGCACAACGAGTTATAAAAGGGCGACCAAAGTAATGTCGTCTCACTATGGGTATGTTTCGAGGGCGACTTTTAAAAGGGTCATTAAAAAAAAATAATAAAAAAAAGAAGCCAACCCTCTCAACTCCCTCACTTCCTGGAATGGCAAAATCGTGTACGAATTTTTGGCAAATACTTACTTAGTTATAATATGGTTTAAAATTGTGTGTATATGTGTTGTTAAGAAGACGGCTAGAAGTGGTCTTGGTTGAAGTGTTTCGTAAGAATTTCACAGGCCACTGAACTTTAAATTCAGTTTACTGAGACAGCAGCTATTTTAACTAATGGATTCCCATTATAACGACAATAAATGACGGAGTTAAGTTTTCATTCTTTTTCTTCTACTTAAAGTTAAACCAAAAGTTTCCGTCTGTTTAAGATATAAAATATTGCAATTATTAAGAGATATACATATATAGAGCTTTGGAAATATATACGAGATACTTATAAAAGGGTATCCATCAATGATAAAATTATAGAGTGAATTAATGTAATTTACCTTCATAATACTTACTCAAGGCTTTCAACTTATTTTCATTAATATAATATAATCAATTTAGCCTAAGTTATGATATATGTATTGGTTTGTTGAAATTTCCTGAAAATTGACTTACAAAATTTCCAGCAAATTATCAAATTCTCTTTAAACAAAAAACACCAAAGTACATTTATTCTCAGTTTTATCGCTTCAAAACAAGCTCCTCACGAGAAATACATAAAAAAGAAATTATATTCAAAGCAGGTGTCATTAACGACAAGTTTAATTACCTCCAAAAAGCAAAATACACACACAAAAAAAGTAATAATAGAAAAGCTGGAAATTCCTTGCTTATCAACTTTTGAATGGAATGTGTTTAGCGTCACTTCCTATTCAACTGCTGTTTTATTGTTTTAACACTAGAAATTGACGTTTGTTTATATTTATTGTTACTTAACTATTGACCTTGACTTAGAAAACAATTAAAACTACAAAAACAAAAATAACATACTAAACACCTGAGCTGAATATGAGCTCATCTTGAAAGTTACATTATTTTTATTTATTTTTATTTTTTTTTGTATTTATTTTCAGACAAAAAAACACAGCCCCAATCACATCAAACGTCCAATGAACTCGTTCATGGTGTACAGCCAGATTATGCGTCGGGAGATTTGCGAAAAGACTCCAGAGCTGCATAATGCAGAGATTTCCAAGAAACTTGGTCGTGAATGGAAGAAACTATCCACCGAAGAGAGAAAACCATATATTGATGAAGCGGAACTATTGCGTCAGTTACACATCAAAGAATATCCCGATTATAAATACCGTCCACAAAAGAAACAAGGCAAATCCTCGAAAACAGCAACACCGGCAAACGGGGAAACAAACTCGTCCATTAACTCAACAAGCAACTCATCGTCGTCCAATGGTCAGCAACAATTCAACAATAATAATCAACAACAAACCTCACCGTCTGTGTCATCCTCAATGTCGTCGGCATCGCCATCGCCATCGACACCGAGCAAGACAGGATCAGCGAACACATCAGCATCGTCCACTGCCAGCGGTCGCAAGACCAAACACACTGCCACCAAGCGGACACGAACCACAACTACTAGCAGTAGTGGCAGCACTACCAGCAAAAGGCAGAAAAACGACTCCAACAACAATACAAACCATCATCATCACCATCACAGCAGCAGCAACAATCATCAGCAATATGTTCTCAATCACAGCGAAAGCAGCACCGAAATGGACATCACTGCTCTGACAATCAAGCACGAGATCGATCAGAGACCCCTCGAATCATTGACTCCAAATTCGCCCGAAGGTGCCAAACTAACGCCGAATCTGTTTCTCGATGACTTCTTCCCGGGGTACTATGACAACGATCCGCAAAACGACACAATACTGATGATCAACGATCTTATACCACAGAATACGGTCTTTGTTGGACCAGATCCGGTGGTGCAGGGATGCAATGACAACGACGACAAGGGTACCATCTTCAATGACGCTAACCTTCATCCTGCCAGTATTCAAACCAAATTGCCCACATTCAGTTTGTACAACAATTTGCATCAACAATCTGCCCAGCAACTAAGCAATCAACATCAACAGCAATCCAACAATCATCACCTGCAACAGAACACCAATCACCAGCTCCAATCGCAACAACAACAACAGCAACAGCAACAACAACAGCAGCAGCAACAACAGCTCCACCAGACGACGACCCCAAGCAACCACAATCATCACCAACAATCACTTCAACAATCACACCAACAACAACATCAGCAAAACCATCAGCAGCAATCCAACAACAACAACGATACAACGATAATTATCCAAGATGGCGGCACACCAACTGTCACCATGAATGTCAATGTTGCCAAATTCGACGACTACTATACGACAAATCCAAGTGCCAGTGTGACAGATGACAGCGATTGCAGCATAGTTACCAGTGACGCGTTCTCACCTGGCGCTGTCTACTGCAGCCCGAGCAGTGTTGGTGATCGCAGCTCAAACGGCAGCAGCGCCAACGAAACCAACAACCTCCTAGGAAACGAGTATCTCAACATATACGGCATGCCCATCATAGACGGTACGTTGTTCAATTGTCTAGACGACTTTCCGACACAACTGAATTCTCACCTCGAATTCAATTGTGACCAAAAGTATAGCATTTGAAAATTGATTTTATGTTTAAGTTAAAAAATAAAAAAAAACATAAATAATTAATATAAACTTTATATTTTAATTTTAAATTATAATTTTTATAAAAATTAAAAAAAAAAAAAACAAGAAAATATATCAGGAATAATACAAAAATATAAATATTTAAATATTTTGTTTTGGTGCAGCGCACGAATTAATAATATTAAATTTTATATAAAACAAAACAAAAATATTAATGTTACCACACCTCCAACACACACAAAACACACACACACTCATACACATTTACATTATTCATAAATTTAAAAAAACAATGTTATAAAATATAGGTACATATATAAATATATAAATATAAAAAAAAATACCTAGTTTGTTAAGATTTCTATTCGAAAAGGAAATTGAATGAGGGACCTTTTATTATTTTTCGAAATTTTGGATCAAACACAAAATGGAGGTAGATGTTTTTTAGAAAAGAGAAATACATAGAAAAAAGGGGTTTCCGCTGATATGACAGGTTTTTGAGGGAAAGGTCCAAATAATTTAAAGAAAAAATTAAAAAAATATTGTGTAAATAGAGAAAACATTCAAACGGTTAGCCCGATTTGTTTTCAACTGTTTTTTTTTAGTTCTTTTTATACATTGTAAACAAATTCTTTTTATATTTAAACAAACAAACAAATAAATAAAAATACACATTTATCTATACATAAAAAGAAAATATTAAAATTAAATAACTGTTGAAACAATTTATAGTCTTAGCGTTTAAGTAGATGGTAATTTTTGTTTTAGTTTTTCTCTCATCATTAAATCCATTAAATTTTATACCTTTTTAGTTGTTTTTTGTTTTTTTTTTGTTCAAAAATTCTTGAAAGTTACAGTAACAGAAAATGAACAAAATTTGTTTTCAAAAGAAATTAAATTGGTTTTCGAAAGTAATGCTGTTGAAAGTTTAGCACTTTTACAAACATTAAACAAAAATATACGATGAAAGTCTTCATATGAAATAAAATAAAAAATTATTTTAAAAAATATGTGTTTTTTCTTAAAAAACCAGAAACATAACTTTTTTTTCTAATTTATTTTAAGAGTTTTTCTTTTTTAAATAATATTACATCTTTGTGTATACGTATCTTGTTTTTTTTTTATTATTTTGTAGTTAAAGAACAAGAAGATATAAGATTTGACCCAAGTTCTCTTTTGGGTCAATTTGAACTGTGATCGAAAGCAATATTATTAATTTGGACTTTCATTTCCAAATAAAAAAAAAATTATTAAAATTAAAAATAAAATTATTAATAAGCTTTTAATTTGTGTTTGTTTGAAAAAAGACATGTCTTGATCGTATTAAAAATAAAAACTTTCAATAAAAACGTTTTTAATTTTTATTTTAATGTAGCTCCGAATTTTAAAGTTTATTTAATTTTTTCTTATAAAAGCTTTAATTTTTTTTTCAAAACTGTTACAACATTTTTATTTTATTTATTTCTTTTTTAATTGTATAAATCAATCAGATACTCAAGACATTTAAATTCTTTGGTTTTGTATTATTTTTTGTATCGAATTTAATTTCTATGAATATTTTAAACTTATTGAAAAAAGGTTTAAAAATTTTGATCGATCTATAATTTAAAAAAAAAGTCTATTTCAAATTTTATATTATCTTCTATTTTTATATGTTTATTTTATTTTCAGGATATTACGGTTTATATAATTAAAAAAAAATTAAAGGAAATACAAACACATGAAACAAAACAAAAATTTTGCCAAACAGCATTACTTATTTAAGTGATACAAATTTTTTTTACAAAAAGTAATATTTTTTTAGAAAAAATAAAGACTCAATTGAAAGCAAAAATTGGTAGGAACTGTGCGGAAAATGAAAAGATAAAAAGGAAAAAGAAGTTAAAAGATTGTCGTTACTCAAATGGTATTTTCATGTTAAACTCACCAAAATATATAAACAAACAAATATTTTATTCACCTTAATTATTAATTTTCTTAGATAATTAAACATAAATATACATATAACACTTAGACAAAAGAACCATTTCGCCTCCTGACAGTGAATTTATTAATTAATTAAAAATCACAAAATCAGTCTAAGACATACACCAACAAATCAACAATAGAATCAAGTGCATATTAAAAAATAACAACCTCCTTAGTCGTGTTAACGATTTTTCTCTAACTGCTGCGGTCCTGAGTTCAGAGTTGATTTCAAATTTTTGTTTGAACATAAAATACCAACTTGTTCTCGGGTACCTGATCTCTCCGGGTAAAATTCGAAAATCGATAGAGAGGTTGAACCAACTATCCAGAAAATGCTGCCAGGTGTCTGAGATGTCTAAAAGTAGAAAAAGAAAATAGGTACCTATATAAAATAGGAAGAAAAAAGTCATGTGTCTTTATTATAATTAAGAATTTCCAGCCTTAAAATATAAATTTAAACAAAAATCCATCCTTCAGCCCGCATATCTTCCCATTCTTAAATTTTTCAGTTTTAATTTAGAATATAAAAATCCCTACAAAAACTTAAACAGCAAAATTTACACCACTTCAACACAAAAAAAGAATGTATTGTTTGTGAAATATTTTATTTTAAATTTATTTTAAAATCCACAACAATACCATAAAAATACACATAATATTATATCAAAACTTATATCCCCTGTTTATCCATTAGTTTTATTATTTAAATCTATATTTTGTTGTCATATAATATCAATATGCCTGTGTTCGATTTAAATTTTAAGATTATTTTTTAAACATAAAACAACAGTTGAATTTCATACAGAAAATAAAATAAAAAATAAATATGGTGGTTTGAAAAAAAGAAAAATTAATATTTTCAAAGAATAAAAACAAAACAGAACAAAAAGATGGATAGAAATATATATATTTACAAGGCTGTGTAATTTTTCTTCTTCTCTTGAAATATTGGTATATAAAATTTAAAGAATTTAAAAATAATAAATAAATTGTTAAATTAAAGAAAAACAAAATAATTATATTTAGTATTTTTTTCATTACCATCGATTTGAAGAGAAATTCCATTGTATAAATAAAAATAAAAAATAAAAAAAAAAACAATTATATAAATTTATTTTGTTAATTTTGTATCAGTTAAATTTTTTTAATTATTATTAATTATTTTTATTTTTATTTTAGTTAATTCTTATTTAGATAAAGAAATGAATTATGAATTATGTTTTTTTTTTTTTTTAATTTTAAATTAAATAAAAAAAAATGTTTTAGTTTTTAATTTAAACAAAAAAATAAATATTTTTTTTAGTATTTAAGAAATTTGTTTGTGTACTATAAATAGACATTGTGTAAATATTATTTTTTTTATATATTAAGATATTGAAATTAAAAAAAAACACACATACAAAAATTACATACGGAACAAATACATAAAAAAGTTCTCAATACGAAAAAAACATATAAAACAAAATTCTTTTTATTTTATTGTTTCTCTGGGATTTTCTGCCGTTTTCTGTTGTTCTTAAATTGATGTTGCTGATTTTTGTTGATTTTAGATTCTTCTTTGGTTGTTTTGGTTACTTACATTTATTTTGGATGGGGAGACATTTTTGTTTCTGGAAATTATAATTATTGATATTAATGGTTTGTATAATTTATTTTAATTTAATTCTCAAAGCATGGACTTAAAAATATCCGTCTTAATTTGTTCTTATATCCTTTTGATTACCTACCTGATCAGAAAACTTTTATATCATAGAAGATTGACACAGATAACTACATACATATAAGAAAAAGTACCTTTCAGAAGTTGGTAGTCCAAATTGTAGAGCAGACATTTGGACTTATAAAAACCTGAAATGTCAAAATAAAAAGAACAAACAAATTCAAATTCTATTTTCCTGATTATACACTTTTAATAGTTATTTTAAAATTTAAGAATATAACACACTTTTTAGTAAATTGTAGATATTTTAAAAATATTTATGTTTTGTGTAGTTTGTTATTGTTTACTAATTATTATTAATACTGCACTAAGTGATGATGAGCAAGCTGATCACATTTATTGGGTTTGGCAATGCTGTAGCCATAAGATTAAGCTTGTATAAGCTTTCTTACGCAAAGATCTGATAGTGTTTCAATAGCATTGGAAATAATTTAAAATAATCTATGTGTGTTTCTATCCTTATTTAACACTGATTAATAATCCAATAGCTCTCTAAAATACTAAAACATACTAAAATAAGCAATTTTGTCTAACTTGCCTAGCTTGCAGAATTTTTCGAAAGTCGCGCCATATTAGTCATCAAACTTCCAGCTGATATTCATGTATTCAAATAATTTTTGCAAATTAAGTTTGTAATATATTCTGCCACCTCTCAGTCTGATATTTCACAAATGCTAACAAAATTATGAAGTACCATTATAAATATTTACAGTAGAAAAAAAAATGTAATACGTGGTGTAATTCAGTGACATAACAAATCAACTTTATATGCGATTGAATGATAAATGATTGACAGTTTATAATTTGGCTAGAGTGTTTTATTTATATTCTGCAGTTTTATTTCATTTTTGTTCTTTCAAAAAATTCAATCATTAATTATACTAATTTTAATTGGAATTTGGTATTTGCATTAGTTTCGATCAGTTTCGGAGATAGTGCGAGTGTATGTAATTTTTGCAAGGAAATAGAACTCGTATATAGCTCGTTCAATCCACTTGAACTTAAACACTTCCAGAAGCAATATAAGTCAAGTGCTTATTTATTTTAAATTTAAAAGAGATTAAGTTTTGTTTTATCTTTAAGCAAACAGAATCCATAATAATAATATGTTATTAACAATCTGTGAATATTAATCAAATTTTTATCAACAAGAAAAAGCCCTAAAAACATACATCCAATCATAAAACTATTTAAAGAAAAAAATCTCCTATCAATTTGATTGTTTTAAACTTATAAAGACACAAAAAATAAAATTATGACTTTTGAGAACTATCGGTGATAACACCTAATAATTATATTGACATTAAATTACGTCAATAAAACTAATGAAATTACCATTAGTGATATGATGGAACGAAAATATAATTAAGTGATATAGTTACATCGAAATGTACTTGTACATTAATTGTGTACATCAATGTTTAGTTTATGCATATATAAAATACAAAGTGCACTGATTGTTGTGTACCTATGGCTATCATATATACCTACTCGTATGTATAGATAAACTTCTGACATCAGAGATTTTGATTGTTATCAAAAATGATATTTCAATTATTATTGACACACAAACACAAGATATTATTTGTAATCGATTTTATAAATAAATCATTGATAAATACAAACAATTCAATCAGATAACAATTAATTAATTGCTTAAGGATCATATTATAGTCGCTACTTATTGAGGCTTGAATTATATCATACCTACAACAAAAACAGTAACAACAAAATGAAGAAATCAAACAAACAAAAAATTGGTGATACTCAAATAAATTGACTGCGGTTTTGGTGAGTAAGAAACATTTGTTCATATATAAAATTTATTTATTAAAGGGGAAAGGTTAATAGAAATCACGTGTTAATACTTTGTGAATTCGGATACAAAATTATTCAGTAGTTACTTTGTTTCTAATTTTATTTTGGGATTAACTTATTTTGACTATTAATTTTACGGAATACCGCCTTCTACTTTAAAGAACTTTTGTCCTTTATATTAGAACTAGAGAACAGAACTTAGCTTGTCGTCCTCACTGCTTAAGCATATTCTAGTCTAGATTGAATAAGATAGAGTTAAGCTTAAGTTAACTCGTTAACTTGTGAAATAACATTTGATCAATTCAAACGCACTGATTAATTCTAAATTAGAATTTTTAAACTTTGTTTTAACTCACTTTTGAAAGAATGATTCCTATGTGGACCGTTGACACTTGAGTATGGTACATACGAGTAAACTTAGTACATGAACTATGTCCGATGGAACATTTGTTTCAAAAGAAGATTGATATTTTTAGTTAGTTACTCTGTCTAGTTTTTTTCATTTTTCAACATCCAAAAACTAAGCATTGAAATATTAAAATTCACTACAAAAATGGTGAACATTTTGAAGTCATAGTTCGAAAATCGCAATTTTGATAGAAAAGTTCCGTAAAAATGGGTTCATTTTCGAAGTGGTCATCTAACCAGATCCTGTGATTTAACACCTTTACACATTTTTTCACATGAAACATAAAATCACTGCAAATGCTGCAAATTTTACAACAATTTCAAGATTTAATTCGAAAAGTTATCGGGAACGCTACTAGCATTTATTCGAACTAAGTTTTCGAGCACCACATTCGAGTGTCTACGATCTCTTTAAGTGTCATTCAAAACATCGCAGCCAATCTGGTTATGATTAATAGTTAACTATTTTCTGTGTTCAATATACGTTCGTCGATTTAAAGTCGATTCTTATTTTGCACCAAACAACTTAGTTCAGAAATCATTTGTTTTAAGCTAAAAACAGGCCAATAAAATAAAAAGCGCGACATTTGAGGGAATTGTTTTTGAAATTCTTTCGCATAGAGTGATAAATAAATAAATCGGAACTGGTTAAAAAATGATATCTCAAAATTTCTTTTGCAAGTAGCTAAAATTTTATAAGTAAAGTCTGTTGTCTTGTAACTGGTGTTTGTTTAGACGCGTGGTTTTAAATCTGATAATACTTTTTTCGCTTAGTTTTGTTTGATATTTCATAAGGAATAGACTTACTTTTGAACAACTTATTACTAAAATAATGGTTCGGTTCGGACAAAGCAACAATACAGTCAATTTAGTGATGCAAACTTTTATGAGCACATTATCTCGCGTAGTATGGGCATGTGACGTTGTCTCCAAGATCATGCGATTTTTAACCGCTGTTTTTTTTTCTGTTAAGTTATATAAAATCGCTTGTCTATGAAGATAAGCCCGAGACGATTGATGCGTTTCAAGAGAATATTCGGCGTGTTATTGCTGATATAAGGCCAAAATTGCTGAAATAAAAAATAGTCAAAAAATTTGGCATCTCTGCTGGAATTTATTCGAGTGGCATTATAATAAAGATAAATTCTTCTCCATTATCTCCAATTCTTCTTCTTTTGAAAACCAATCGTCTAAGAAAAATACGTCAAGAATCACAAAATATTTTTCATGATGAGAATGATTTTTAGCTAGAGTTCATCGTAAAGAACATACCAGTGTTGATTTGGCCCCATAAAGTGTTCGATGTTTGTTTTGTATTAAAGATGAAGGCTTAAATGACAGTTTTTGACCACCCTTTGTTTTACCAACCTCAGTTTTCTAAAAACTTGATTTTTAAGAAGTGATAACCAAAAGAACGAAGCCCCCAAAAACACGTTTTGATATATTTTTTCCAAAGATCACTTTTTTGAACACCTCTTGAAATATTTGTTACCAAAATAAGAAAATGTAAAAAAAAATATTTCTATATTTTTACTAAAGATTTCAAAACTATGAAAGATGAACACTTTTAACCAAAATTGACGACCTCATAAATTTTCTCTTACTTACGAGTATAAAAAAATATTTTCTTTCATATCAACTTTCAAAACTCGTATGTTTTTTATATTTATAAGATTTTTTATTTGGACTAACATTTAAAAAAATCCCCTTTTGTGAAATGGAGGTAGTCAAAAACGTTGAATAATGATCAAAAATAGTCATTTAATTGGTCTTCTTTATATCTACAAACAAAAATGAAACACTTTTTTTTTGATAAAATCAGAAATGGTCCCAAAAAATTATTAATCTTTGTGTAAAGAATTCGAAACAATGCTAGCACGTTATAGTATTGACTTTTTCCATAATAGAAAATCGAGAGCTGTATAGTATAGTCACCAACTACGTATCTATACAGATTTAATTCATATAATTCTTATCAAACGTGGCGTTATTATCAAATAGCTCTTCAAGAAATCATAGACCCAATTAATTGTCCACAGCATTTCTTTTTCATAGAGTTAAGGGTCAAGTTTCTGTTTCTCCATTAAACAAGTGTCCTCTTGAAAGCTTCTGGAAATGCAACTAGATACCTTCAGTAAATCTTTACCATATTCAATTCATTGTGTTTTGGTGATTAGGTTACTGTCGGTATATGTTGAAGATTTTAATCTCTAGTTGAAATATCACCGGCAATAATTTGAAGATTCTAATCTCTAGTTGAAATATCACCGGCAATAATTTGACCTTTTTTTCAAAAGTCCCAAGTTGCTTCCAGATTTTAGGCTAAGGTATTATTTAACCAAATCATCATCAAATCTCTGAATTGGAGAAAGTGCAATAAAATCCTCAAAAGCAGCCGATATGTAGTTTAGGTTACATACAAAATGCACTCGCTTATAGTCTTCAAGCCTTAAGAAATACACAAAATTTCATAATCTTGTTAGGTACCTACGAGTATGAATATATCACCCGTGTTATTTATGATTCCAAAAAAGAAATAAGATCTATGATAAGATTTCTCATTTTTGTTTTAAGTTAAATCACATCCATTGCGTGATTATGCATGCATTTTATATGCATCACAGAATATACTTCTTCCTACCCATCAAAATGATAGAATAACCCACGCAATATTTTAGTTTTTTAAAGATTATTACCATTTTAATGTATATTTATATTCAACTTCAACCTTCTGTCATTTCATGTTCAAAGTTTTTATTCGATAAAAATTAACATATAATCATTAATTGCCATGTCGTGTCTAAAGAAACCGCACTTCTATATTTTCTAACAAAAATGTCAGAGGTGACACTAAAAATTACAAATTAAAGCAGCAATAAGGCAAACTAATAAATCATTTGACTTCGAAACGTGTATAATGTCGTCGTGTGTATCTTTTTATGCATAAACACATAGTTTTATACTAAATTACATATATTTAGATACATAGATACATTTTATAACCACCATCTCTTTATAACATAGATGTTTTTATTTTGTGTTTCTTTTGCATACAAAATAAGATATGTAGGTACATATTTTCAATTCCATAAAATTTATTGACTGAGAGTCTAATGCAATCTGTCATGTGAATTTGTTTGGTTTTTATCAGTGACTGCTCCACATTTTTATTTAACTCACTCTCACTCTTCGTGTGTTTTTCTTATTTTTTTTTTTTTACTTTTTTTCCATCTTTTTCGATTCAATCAAGATGAATTGAATATACATACCTACATTTGTTTGTATGTTAAAATTTATATAAATATATGTAGTATGATATATAAGCTTCTTAACTTAGAGGCGCCAGTGTCAATTTTTGCTTTTTGCAAAATGAAAAACAGAGTCACGAAGAGACAACCATCAGCCAGCCACCTCCAACGCGACAATAAGCCGCAATATTCTCTAATCATAAGACGCAATCATATTTTGGTGGCGTCAAAATGGCATTTCTTCTCGCACCTCTGTTAGGGAAGTTGTATTTTATTTATGTTACTCGCTTATAGTTGCCAACAGAGGTGAAAAACTGACAATTATTTAAAACTACATTATGGAAAATTTCATAAGAACCATTTCTTTTATCTCAGATCATTTAATACATTCAATACATTTTTAAAATTGTTTTGAATATTTTTCCAAATGCAATTTTAATTTCTTATTGACATTATCTTAAATGCAAAACAAATAGGTTTCCAATAAAACATTTCATTTCCTTATTAAGAAGCGAGCATTTTTGAAAAACCATTGTTTGTTTATTTACTTGAATTTTTTTTTTTGATATTGGAAAACTACATGAGCGAAATAACCATTGCTTCTACGGTTGCAAATCCTTATCATTTTCCATGACCTAATTCGCACATTTGTTGCGAGATGCTCACTAGGAATTGAGTCTTACAGGTCGTGAATCGATTGAGTTGCATTTTCGTGGACGTTACCTTAAACGTGATCACCTCTCTGAGGAATAACAAGACCAAAAACTAAGCGTCGTCCATATCAGTATCTTCTAATTTCGATCATAAGAAAATCATTAATCGTAGCTCATTAGTCCAATCCCTTGACCGTGACAGTTGCCCCAGTCTAATTTTGGAATAAGTAAGATCCAATCCAACGGCCTGCCTAAAAAACGCATCAAACAGTGACAAAGAGGATGTACAAGCCTCTCCAAAGCCTTTCTTTGATTTTCCAAGCCCCAGATTGATTTATTCCCATCACCTTCAAATGATTTTATATTACTTTAAATAAATTCATAAAAATAATAACAACTAAAAATGATCTTTGAAAGGTTTAAGACTTAAATCTCTTAATGTCGTTTGTGTCGTTCCAAAGATCAAAAGGAATCAACATACCTGGGATTTTGATAATATTACGAATTGTAGTACCAATACTTTTAGTGGTTCTTGAGCGACGAACAATGTTTTGGTTCTTCCATCGCTAACTTATCAACACAACTTAAATTTGGCACCAGTTACTATAGCCGGTCGAGAAGGTTCTTTGGTTTAACAAACTGTGACTATTAGTTAATTAAATAATTTCAAAGCATTGTTCAAGCTTATATTCTTCCACTTTGGCTTGTTAAGTGTAAAAATATAATAGTTTCAAAAGTGCCAGCTGCTTAGATAGCAATCTATTCAAAATAAAACCTCTTATTGGAAAATCCTTTACTTTTTACTTTTCCAACATCTACAAGGATGTAAAAATGGCAATCACGATTTTTGGTTATGATTGAACAAAAAAGAAATAATTTATAAAAATGAAAGAAAGAAGAAAACAAAAAAACACCAATTGAGAAATCATGCATACAGAGCAACACATATAGCAAAGCAACACGCGGAAAAGAGCCTGACATCTTAACTCGAACTAATTTCAAATGCAAAATGCGTGCCCAAGCAGTCAGCTGTCAAGATGGCAGTAGCAGTTCCAAGTTTCCAACTAGCAGCAATACCAATAGTAGCAGCAGCGCCACCACTAGCATTACCTCTATATACACCGCGCACCATCGCATTGCCACCAATATAATATGGCAAAAGCAACATGGCTCGTTCAAGGTTAGCAACGTGTGTGCACTCTCAAAAACCTAGAGCAAACGTTAAAAGCGATAAATATTAATCACCTTCACCCTCTTACCACAACCCTCACCAACCCCCCAACTCTCCAACATCCCATCATATTTATACCTTAACCAAACAGATACTTAGCTGCAGCCATAATGTAAAGCTATGGATATGGTTATGGTGGGGTATGTATAGTAAGTGCGTATGTACAGTGTGCAGTGCTTTGAACATTGCACTTACCAACAGAAAGTATCTGAAAATCTCTCGTATCTGTTCAACATTATACCGTGAGATACAAACACAAATAAAAAAAAAAAAAAAAAAATAATAAAGCAAAATATCTAGGAGGAAATAAGTTTAACTAAACAAATGCACTCGCTGGCAGTAATGACGGTGATGGCGCACATTTGCATCGCCATTCGTTTAGATACTATGTACTGCAAGATACATACTCGAGTAGATACTACTCCCATAATATGCATATCTATGGATGTATATAGCTCTGCTTCTGCAGATACATTGAGTGGTGCATAAGTAAGCCACCCACGGAAGTGTGACACGGTGTGAATGTGAGGCACGAACCGAATGCAAATTGCCAACAATCATCTAGCTTCTCCTCTTTAAGCTCTTTTCCTCTGCTTTAGCAAAAATGATGCTGCCTCCCCTCGTCTGCCACCGTCTGCTCCGTCTTCCCCATTTCTATCTCTATTCAACAACCCCCTATGGAGCATCCTTCAACGCATAGATATTATACCTACGCTACGCAGTGCATTCGGTGAGTTTAGGTTAGGTTTTCTATCTTTCTTTCGTTTATTTATTATTTGTGTATTTTCTGACTCGTTAAAGTAAATTGGTTCTTGGATTCTGTCGTTTGTTGGGTTTGGGTTTGGGTTGGGTCGGGTTGGTTTATGAGTGATATTACGGTAGCAGGTGGCGCGTGCTTAAAAGTTTTTTTTTTTTTTATTTAAAAAAAAAAACGTTTTTAATTATTTAAATTTTGTAGATACTCTGTTTGTTATGCAAAAAGGAGGATGGATGAATATTAAACTAAGAAATTTTATATTTCGGTCAGCTACGAAAAATTATTTTTGAATAATACAAAATTTCATACCAATTATTTCCACCCCATTGGACTATTATCATCTGCCTATGGTGACTCTTAGAAGTTGGGGTTATTTCTTTTTAAAACATAAAAATCCATCATAATCAAATTCTAATTTGAAAAAAAAAATGTGATAATTTATGTGTAGGTATATTTCTTTTTCACCACATATGCTGCATATTTATATTTTTGTTTTTAATTTTCAAAGGGTGGACGCCATTTGTTCGATTCATATCATCCCTTAAGATATACAATAGACGAAAATGTCATTTAAATAGAAAATCAATTATGCTATTATGGTTTCGCTAAAACTAAAAAAAAACGGCTTGGCTGATTTTAATATTTAGATATTTATTTTTTCACTACCCTACAGGGGTGGTTTCAAAATACACAAAAATTTCAGGGTTACACCCATTTTTTTTTTCATTTTTTCTAACAGACAGACAGTAGAATAAGAGGTCCTGTAAATCTTTCAGTGCAGTTTTGAAAAATACGGAGTCATTGATTTTTAATCTTACAAGTTAATATTATAGAAAACACAAGCAGCAATATACTTGTGTTGAAAATTATATATACATACTTAGCTTAGACCTTTCCAAAAACATTTTGAAAACAATATCATTCAAATGGCTGCTTCGAGAAGATTTGTACCCTGCTAATCTATTGAGATAATGTTTGAACAATCTTTAGTGATGTTAGTCTGTTAAAACTCCAATGATGTAATTTCTTACGCACTTAGAGTTCAAAGACTATTCGTGTTGGTGTTGGAACGTAGTCACGGGTGTGGTGCGTGGCTTGTTACGCGACCTATTAGGACCATATACAATCCTAACCATGATCTTCAGTCGCCATCTAAAAAGAAGATGCTAGATAAGCTTAATTGCTGCAAATGTAAACGGCTGGAAGTACATATTTTAGAATTATCAGTAATACTTGCACTTCCAGCAGTATTAAGACTCAAAAGTTACTGCTCAAATTTACACTCAATTTTTCCGATTGCTTTTGTAACGTATGTGCAAATTGACTAAAAACGCCACTTTTGTAATAAGTTTTAAATAACTTTAACGAATTGTTCAATTTTAAAGCGATCCATACCGTTATAGCTAAACATTAAACTTATGTTATGATACTCGCACTTCAAATGACAGCTGAGTTTTACAAGTGTCAAATACCAGAGCTACTAACTTGAAACCCCTAAATAATTCTATATTACTACAATGCCATACCATTTGTTTGCATAAAATTAACTATGAAAAGTAGTATGTGTACTGGGTTGTATACGCACTTAACATTTGTATGTAACGAGCTGCACCCGCGGTGTTACTCGCATGCTTTATTTTAGAACAAATTTGGTTAGCATAAGAAAGGTTATAGGGACCCAACTTTAAAAGATAGACATAAATGCTGTAGCGGACTTTTTTTTAGAAACTTTAAAGGGTAACAATTTTGTTAAACATTATTTTAGCAAAAATTCAACCATTTCCGCAGCGCACACTGTCCTGTCGAAGCTCTTAACAACGATTTTGAAACATTCTTTATTAGTGCTCCGCTTGTAGGTACATATACATAAGTCTTAGCGTTAATGCTTTAAAACTTATATATTATAAATGTGTTATTTAACACTGAAAGGATTTTTCAAATCAGATAAGAAGTTTCTGAAAAAAGCGTGTTCAAACAAATTATTTAGCTATAACATAACATTTTTTATTATTAATACAGACATTTTCACATTTTTGGTTTTTAAACAAAATTATAAAACACCGCGTGCATGAAAAAAATGTTATAACAAATAATATGTACCATATGCTATGCAACCCTTAAAACATTATCGCTTCCAAACCTTTTAATTTAAAGGTAATTAAAAAAAAAAAAAAACTAAACATTGAAAACATTGCTTAATACTGCTTTTTTAAAGTGTAAAAACTCAATACAAAAAAAAAATAAAATTAATTTTGAAGATTTCTTTAAAAAAAGTATGTATTTAAAAAATACAAACATTTTCTTTTCAAAAGTTCACATATTTTAAAATGGGTAAAGAAGTAAAATCGCAAAAAATCGTCCACACCTGGAAGTGGAAAAAAAACACTTTCGTTTCTGATTTATTTGATTTTTGTGATCGATAGAAGTTTTCAAAAATCATAAAACGTTATAGCAGAAGAAAGAAATTTGAAGTCATAATTTGAAAATAGCTTAACTCCTTTTTTCGTTTTCCCATTTCCCTATAACAACAATTCATAAAGATATCACTTCATCCATTTTTTTTTCACTCATATGATTTAATTGGGAAACCAACATAATCTAATTAATTATTTTTGAAAATAAATACACTGTAAATAAACAAAATTTAATATAAATACATCATTTTTAAAACTAATTACCATCTCTTAAACATTAAATGTACTTTTTTTTATATAATTTGTTATAATGTTTCAAAATGAAAATAAAAAAGAAATCTGTTTTCAAAAAATATTCAGGTAATCAAACAAAACTGTGATATGCAACTACATAAAAAACAAAAAGAAAATTTAACAAAAAAGGCAACAAAAAATTAAAAACAAAATAACAAATAAATTTCAATGTATCTACATTTTCACCTAAAAGCCATTAAAAAAAAAAAAAACAAACAAAATATATATAAAAGTACTATATTCAATACAAAAAATGCTGAAAACCAAAAATCAAAGAAATAAAATCTAAAAATAACAAACATACTCATAATCTCAAAACCAAAAAATGAAAAACACCAAAAACTCGAGATTCATAATATTTTCGTTGATTTTTCTTCTTCTTCTTTTTCTTCTTCTAAAAACTGACAGCAAAAAAGACAAAACTTTCTCTTAATTATTCTTAAAAAGTGAGAAAAAAAAATTAAGTAAAGAAAATGTAAATTTGATTATATTGGACATAAACAAAATAATGGTTTTCGGTATTCCAACGAATAATTTAAAGAATGAAAAATAAAACAAAAATCTTTTTAAAAGCCCTCCAAGTAAGGGATGAATGAAAAGTAAAGTAAATTTATAAATATTTATAAAAAAAAAGATTTAAAAAAATGAAAATATAAATAAACTGCAATATTTGCAACAATCAGTGCATACGTTTTAAATTTATAAAAACTAATACATATTAAAGGCCTATACATAAATTATTTTCTTTCTTGTAAAATACAATTGCATGAATAAAATTGGATTTTAAGAAACATATAAAACCACCCACAACAACAATTCAACTCGCTTTAAATGTGTAGATGGAATTTGAAAAAACAAAAAAAAAAACAAAAAGTAAATACAGTCATACTTAATATTTAAGTAGATATTTTTTTCTCAAAAAACTCTAAATGTCTATTTATTACACAGAAATTATTATATAAATATTAAAAGAAAAACAAAATAAAATAAAAAAAATCAAACAATATTGAAAATAATATTTATTGAAAATTTAATAAAAATTCATATACAAAATACGTATAATTGTGCACTGTGCTATATAAAGAAATTGGACTCAGAGTGGATATTGAAGACTTAAAATTTAAGTAATTTTGGAAGCAAGCCATAAATTAGATACATAACATAAACAACCCTCTGGATACAATTAAACAAACAAATTATATAAAAACATGTCTAGCAACATGTGTACGAAACATTTCCAGCCACCAAAATATATAAAAAATCTAATTTTAGAAGCAACAATTCATTCCCTCTTTACATACATAAAACATAAGTGTTAATGTTAAGCAAAAAAAAAATATTTTTTAATTTTTGAAAAACAAAAATTATGTGCTTTTGGAATTTTTAACTAAAAGAACTCAGAAGTGTGATCTTATTGCAAAACAAGAAAAATATAAAAAAAAATGGTTTTCTATGCAAACAAATAAAAAATAAAAATAATAAACTAAATTAGCAACAAAACAAAAAAAAAAAACAGTTTCGTCAAAAGGTTAAGATTTTTTTTATTAGAGATTTATACATTTACATAAAATATAGCCTACAATAAAAACAAAAACAAAAAAACAATATTAATCTAATTTAATATTTGTATGGTAAATATTTTTGAGAATGGGTGAAATATGTATGGGAACGTTTAGAGCATTTTGGGGTAATTTAAAATGTAAAAAAAAAAAACAAAACAAAAACAGAATTTTTCTTATAAATGTTGATTGTTTATCATGGAATATGATTATAAAAAGAAAAATATAAAAATATAACTTCACAAAATATGATATTTTTATTGAAAAAAAAAAACAAATACAATTAAAAATGTAAGAAGAATGTAAATTTTTATTCATGAATGTGCATTGAACTGAATTGTGTAGCAATTAATAAGTAAGCGTCTTTTTGAAGAATTTTGTTAAAAAAGTGAATTTTAATAAAATAAAATAATTAATTTAAAGAATAAAAAAAATTAAACTCCACCGAAGTTGGGGTTATTGTGAATTGTTAAAAGATATTTGAGTATAAAATGGAAAAAAAAGTAAAAGAGTAAACAAGTAAAAATAAAACTTTTTTTCATAACTTCTTGTAAACTTTGTTTGACAAAAAAAAAATGCTTGTAAATAATTATTACTGAACTATTAAACATACATTTTTTTATTAAACATTAATCTAAGGAGTGTTTTCTTTTAAAAATGATTTGTCTTTGAATTTTTTAAAATGGGAAGATTTTTTGAAGAATGAAATGAGACTTCGGACCTTAAAAAGTTTTGTGTTTAAAAACTAAAGATAATTCAGTGAATCGTTATTTTCCGCGCATCTATCAACATGGAAAACAAATTCGAAACCATTGTCTCTTTACATTTCCTTGGGACTCATTTTGATTTTAACGTCACTTTTTCCCACTTCTACATGAAGATAAGTAAAGGACAGGTAAGTGAAGCACTCTTTTTTTTTAAATATTTAAATATTATTAGCCAGAAAGAGAAACAACGATAGAATAGCAAATATGGTTCAAAAGTTTCGTTCAATGCCCAACTGTCACTTATAACTCCAACGCCTATCCAGTATTGGAACAAAGTGTCACTTTAGCAGCCATTTTTATTTTCTGACAGTTTTAATTTTGACAACCGGTGCACATGTTCTTTATCTTAAACTTGTATACTGCTTTCTTTGTCATAAATGATATATTCAATTAGTATAGAAAACAAAAATCAAATAAATTTTGTTTGAAACACATTTTTCCACCGAAAGTTCTTTGTTTTAGAATAAGACAACAATTTACGATCTGTCATGTAAGCAAACGGTGTAAACATTACATTTTACATCCCTTGTCTCAAATAAATTCAACTTAATTGTCATTGTTTGTTAGGGAATTTACATATATGTATGTAGATGATATTTATACAATATCATCAACAAAACAGGGAGAACTCTATAAATCTTCTATACAGATTCTCATGCATATCTATAGTTATTCAAAAAGATAAATGAACTAAAGGAAAAATTCTTCATGATCATTATCTTGGACACAAAACACGATAATCTCAACGATTATCGTTGTCATTTAAAATTTTCAAAATCGCCATAAAAACAAGACTGTCATTTGCAAATAAAAACTGACAGCATCCACAAATTCATCGTCGCAACCGTCACCATAGTCACCTTCTAAAGGAACACAATAAAAGTTTGTTGGTTTCGTTCAATTTTAAACTGCTGGACACCACAAAAATTGCTGATCGGACCGCGAAGCGTCCAGCCGGTGCGGCAGTGGTGCTCGGTAGCTTGGTTTGTATTCTGAAATCAAAATCGAAACAGCTGCTGACTTCAAAAAAAGTTTATAAATCAAAAAAATAAATGTATCATTCTTCGTCACACATTTATTATGGTCATTAAATTTGTTCAGAGCTCGGATCGTTCAATTAAATTATAAAATTATTTCGTTTTCTTTTTTGGCATTAAACAATTCAAGTTGAAAATTATTGCTTTTACTACATCCGCAAAGCATTTTATTAAGTTTCCAGCTCTTCTCAGATTCAGATAATGTACATACAAAATGTATCTTATTTTTGTATTGATGAAACTGTGATGCGCGACAAGTTGAGAAGAAATTAAAATACAAAATGCAGAACTGAGTCGTATGCACTTGTTGAAATAAGGACTAAAAATGAAATGTAGAAACATATTTGAGTTTATCCTAAAATTTTGTATAGAAAATAATTTGAGAATGAAGACAAATATTTGGACTATAGAAATTTGATAAAGCACGGAAATAAAAAGGACAGCATGGAAACATGAGTCCATAAGTCAGTTGCATAATTTAAGTAACCACTAATGGGTCTAAATCCTAATACTTACTCGAAAGTGGGATATAATTCCCAAATAAATAGAAAACTGATGGGGAACCATGTTAACTGCAGCGTTTTTATCTTCTAGAATATTAAAAATCTGCTGAAGAACTAGTACACCTACGGACATTGATTTTACACACGACGGTTTTTCCCGTGAACCGTTTATTTCAGCTGTAGATGACTGTTTTACAACGACCTTACGGAAAAAACTCTTCTGTAGTTGATTTTATTAGTTTTCATTAAATAGTAGGAAGCCCGGATTTCTACCGAACGGACAAATCCCTCATGTGTGAAATAAGTCTGAGGTTTCATTTACACATGAAATTTGGCAGACTAGTTTGTACGATTAAAGCTTGTGATTTTTTAAGAGCTTGAGAACTTTAAAAAAAAAAAAACGCATAAAATTTGCAAAATCTCATCGATTCTTTATTTGAAACGTTAGATTGGTCCATGACATTTACTTTTTGAAGATAATTTCATTTAAATGTTGACCGCGGCTGCGTCTTAGGTGGTCCATTCGGAAAGTCCAATTTTGGGTAACTTTTTCGAGCATTTCGGCCGGAATAGCCCGAATTTCTTCGGAAATGTTGTCTTCCAAAGCTGGAATAGTTGCTGGCTTATTTGTGTAGACTTTAGACTTGACGTAGCCCCACAAAAAATAGTCTAAAGGCGTCAAATCGCATGATCTTGGTGGCCAACTTACCGGTCCATTCCTTGAGATGAATTGTTCTCCGAAGTTTTCCCTCAAAATGGCCATAGAATCGCGAGCTGTGTGGCATGTAGCGCCATCTTGTTGAAACCACATGTCAACCAAGTTCAGTTCTTCCATTTTTGGCAACAAAAAGTTTGTTAGCATTGAACGATGGCGATACGGTCCAATGATTCCACCAGCGTACAAACCACACCAAACAGTGCATTTTTCGGGATGCATGGGCAGTTCTTGAACGGCTTCTGGTTGCTCTTCACTCCAAATGCGGCAATTTTTTTTTTTACGTAGCCATTCAACCAGAAATGAGCCTCATCGCTGAACAAAATTTGTCGATAACACGCGCGAAACACATTTCGAACCGAACACTGATTTTGGATTTGCAAGCGTTGCTCGTTAGTAAGTCTATTCATGATGAAATGTCAAAGCATACTGAGCATCTTTCTCTTTGACACCATGTCTGAAATCCCGCGTGATCTGTCAAATACTAATGCATGAAAATCGTAACCTCAAAAAAATCACCCTTTATAAGGTTTTTCAATAAGGGCGGGTAGATGATGACACAGTTGATAACACAGCCATTCATCTAAAAATGCGCCTCGCCACTAAAGATGATTTTTCGGCCAAAATTGGGGTCCTATTCCAAACGATTCGAAGCCCAGTCATCGAACAAACCGCGTTATTTATGGTCATGAACTTTGAGCTCCTGGGTCAGTTGTTTCTTGTACGGGTTAGGCCCAAGTCCCGAAGCAAAATTCGACAAGTTGAAGTCTGCGAAAGGTAGATTTCTTGTACATGGCGAGGAATAGACTGCCTCGGGTTCTGCTGTACACTTTCACGGACCTTGGCGATGTTCTCAGTCGATCTTGTATTCCTTGAACTTACTGGTGTTGGCTGAGTGTTTACTGAACCGTCAAATGTGAAGGGCCACCGCGTCTACCGTAAAATGGGCGCAATGAGCGCAACGTTTGCTGTTCCATCGGGTGACTTCCCATGATGATTTGGCATAAACAACTGAATAAAAAACAAAAGATTTGTCAGATGTCACCAAAACAAAATGGCCACCACGGGGCGCCAAAATCTAAATGCGCCAATTTAAAAATCCTTTTTATTTATAGTAGTACCCGTGGCATTGATGGTTAGTGCGTTGGATTGTCATACCAGAGGTCTTGGGTTCAATCCCTGCCTGTGCCATCTAATGTTTTTTTTTCACGTTTACTGTCTCTTGCGAGGAATTGACAACTTCTCTAAGAGTTATTCTTGTCATAAAAAGTGCTTTCTTAAATTATCCGTTCGGAACTGTAGGTCCCCTCCATCCCTGACAACAGTACTCGCACACAGGAATGGTTGAGAATTGTAAGTCACTAGGCCCGAATTTTTTGTAGTGAAGCGTCTAAGTTTTTATCATAATCACACCATCATCACACATCTCTGTATATTTCAGTCTTTTTGACGGCCAGCGTTTATTTTTGATCGGGTCTTTATTGCTTTCAAATTGTACTAAGGAACAAAAATTTTAAATTCGTTTACCCACTTTTTGCCAAATCTTTGAGCACATAGATCTGATATAGGGTTTTCCAATATGAGATTACATTATGAATAGCCCGCAGTTTTTATAGCTTTCAATTTTGAAGCTGTCATCTTTAGACATTTGAAAAGTAACATCTACGCCATAACCAGCAACAGAACAATCGCAATTTACAATAAAAAATCACTGACCATATTATTTCTCTAAGAGATGGTAACAATCAGCCACCAAGTCGTTGTTAAATCTTTTTACTTTAAACTTTAAACTTTTTCTTTGAGACCATGTGAAAGATAGGATATATTTTATAAACATCTGTTTAAAATGCTGTATTTTTTTTAAAATTAAATTGGAATCTGTTATTTTAAACCCTATATTATTGAAGTAGTCTACTTTAAGAAGGTTCCTATCAATGTTTTTGAATGACACTTGTTTTCAGAATTACAAGTTCTTTATATGTTTTGATGTCTAGAACTTATCTTTTTAATCGGTTTAACCATAAATCATCAGAATTCTAATAAATCTACTAGCCAAAAAAAAAAAATTGACAGCTGACATTTTCAAGCTTATAAAAACAGATTCGTCCAACCACTCAGCCTGTTAAGAATGTCAATAAGTTGTTCCATAGACAAAAAACTCACTTGGAAATATAGCCGTCGTATTTCTTGTAATATTGGACAAACTGCTATGTAATGATTTATATCCTCCACATCTCTTCTATTGCAGAAAGTGCAAATTTGTGAGAGGTCCGATCTATGGGGGACAAAGTTGAGATTAAGGATCTCGACTCTAGCTTTAAAAATGGTGCCGATAGCTTCCGGAGTCATTTCTTTACAAAAATAGTTTGAAGTTGATGACAATTGATGGTTTAAGCGCTTGTATATGTTTCTGCTTGCCGATGAGGATGCACTTTGCAGGTGTTCTAAATAAAGTTTTTCATCAATTTTAGCTATCAAAACCGCGAACATATTTTGCCATTCCTCTACATTATTTTCCCTTAAGGAGAGTACTATATCAACTCCTGCAGCAAGCGCGTTCCATTCTCTGAATGGAGATGCATTTGTACGGAGCAGTCTTATCAAAATCGTCTTATGAAGCCCATTTTCTCTTTTCATAACCTTAGCTAAATAGTCGGAATGCCGTTTCAGATTCTGAATATATATCGGTGCTATTCCCGATTCGACATGTAAGGCGTACGTAGGTTTAGCGTTAGGTAGTTTTAAAAGTCTTTTAAAAAAGTATCTTTGTAAAGTCTCAAATTCCTCTATTTGAGCGTATCCAAAGGCTTGGACACCGTAACATAAGCAAGTATTTATTGTTGCATTGAAGACTCTGTACTTTGATGAGAGATCGATAAGTTGGTTGCTACAAAAATTGGACCACATCAGGTTTATTGCCAGTTTGGCCTCCCTGGTTTTTTCTTCCGCATGATTGCTCCAGTTAAGGTTATAGGTCAGCAATACACCTAGATATTTAAACTCACTCACAATTTCAACACGTTCGTTGTTGATGTTCCATGATTCTTCAGCACGTCGTGCATGCCGCCTAGATTCAAATATCATAACCTTGGTTTCTCTAGTATTGATCAGTAAGCCCCAAGTTTCGCAATATTCTTTAAGTCTATTGATTTGTAGTTGTAAAGAAAATGGGTAATTGCCAAAAGTTCCAGATCATCTGCATACAGTAAAACTTTAATCAAAGATTCGCCAAATATTACACCTCCTGTTAGGATTTCACAAACCGCATCAATATAAAGTGCAAACAAAATGGGACTTAGAATACATCCTTGGGGAACTCCCGCCGCTGTCTCAAAACTTTCGGATAAGTTGTTGCCACCCCATACTGAGGCTTTCGTTGAACTCAGAAAGTTAGAATAAAAAACTCTTTCTGAAGTTTTAAACAACTTTAAGTGTTATTCCTTTAAAGTTAATTTTTGAGCCGACTCCAAATCCGAACTCCGATTTTAGTTAAATGTGTGGCGAACTGACCAGCGAACAGCGAACAGAACTGACCAGCGAACAGCGGACAATGAACAACACAGCGAACAGATAGTTTGGCAACGCTGATTGAGTGACAGAATTTATCGAAGACTTGCTGTCATCGTCAATGTGCTTTCTACTTGTCATTGTCATTCACTAACTACTACTTGATTTCCGCCCTTCGACAAAGCCAGTCGCCATCTTCAATCGCCTTCAGCGAAAATTAAATTATTTTGTATTTTAATTAAATAAAGTTTATTTTATTAGAGGAATCTTTTTTTATTTAGATTGAGACGATCCTTTAAAGTGGTGACCCCGACGTCTCCAAAGAAGCCGATACAAATTTGTATTCTTTTATGAACACAAACAAAGCAGAATTAAAAACCTCTATAATGCCAGATGATCCTCCTGCTGATACACCAGCCCCAGCGAATTCTGAAATGGCCGGTGTGACCATAAAAGTTCGCCCTTTCTGGAAAGAAAAACCTGAACTGTGGTTTATTCAGGTTGAGTCGCAGTTTTTCATGGCACGTGTTTGTTCGGATAGCAGAAAATATCACACCGTTGTTGCAGCGATAGAAAGCAGTGTTCTTAGTCAAGTGAGCGACGTTTTGCTGAATCCTCCAGGCGAGGACAAGTACGAGAACCTAAAAAAGAAGCTCATCTCACGATTCACTGACTCAGACCATCAGCGTTTGCGAAAACTTTTGCAGGAGATTGAGCTGGGAGATCGAAGGCCATCACAATTGTTACGAGAAATGCGACACTTAGCCGGTTCCAAAATGGATGATGAGCTGCTTAAGTCCCTTTGGTTGCAACGACTGCCAGCAAACATGCGTTCAATCATTTCTGTAAGTAGCGAAGACCTCAATAAATTAACAGAATTAGCCGATAAAATTTCAGAGCTCAGCGAAGTACCGCAAGTTTTTGGAGTTAACGGGACAGAACCGCAACAACATCAGCAGACGTCATCCGTTGGTAACGGTACTGGTATCGAACATCAGATACTAGAATTAACACGTGCCGTTACTGAATTGAAATCATATATTCCACCTCGATCTCGCAGCCTATCTCGTACAAACTATTTCAACCATAGCCGCAGCAGCAGCAGAAAAAAGCTGTCGGCAAATAATGACAGCGCAGCTTCGTGTTGGTACCATCGTAAACACGGATCAAATGCTAGGAATTGTAGAGCTCCATGCTCATTCAAGGCTTCGTTAAACTAATAGGCCAGTCTCACCTGGCGACAACCACTGGCCCACATAACTGTCGCCTTTTCGTCAAAGACAAGAACAGCAATTTATCGTTTCTCATCGACACGGGAGCTGATATTTCTGCTATCCCGCCAACAAACCAGCAAAGAAAATTAAAACACAGTGATGAACCGAAAGTGTACGCAGCAAATAACACTCCGATTTCAACCTTCGGAAATAAAAGCCCTCGTTCTTGACCTTGGATTAAGACGTCCTTTAAAATGGAATTTCGTGATTGCCGACGTATACCGACCGATTTTGGGAGCGGATTTTCTGAAATATTTTGGAATTTTAGTTGATCTTAAGCAACGTCGCGTAATATATCAGCAAACGTCCATATCTACAATCGTATACCTCATCAACACTCCATCGACCAAGCTTACCAATGTCAACCGAGAGATACGATTCCAGGATCTTCTAAAGGAGTTCACAGATATAACACGTCCTACTTTAGCAGCGAGAACAATGAAGCACGGTGTTACACATCACATCCCAACAACCGGACCACCAGTTCATGCGACATATAGACGACTGCCTCCGGACAAATTGAAAGCAGCTAAACGAGAGTTCGAAAGCCTGATGGCACAGGGAATTTGCCGTCCTTCAAAAAGTGCTTGGGCAAGTCCACTGCATATGGTTTCCAAGCAAAACGGAGAGTGGAGACCTTGTGGAGATTATCGGCGTTTGAACGCCAACTCTATACCGGATCGATACCCTATACGCCATTTGCAGGACTTCACCCACTTTTTGGAAGACGCAACCATTTTCTCAACATTGGACTTACAGAAGGCTTACCATCAGATACCGGTAGAGCCTGATGACATACCGAAGACAGCTGTTATTACGTCATTTGGTCTATGGGAGTTTCTTTATATGCCACCTGGACTACGTAATGCCGCCCAAACGTTCCAGCGCTTCATAGACAACGTGCTAAGAGGTTTGGAATTTTCATTCCCATATATCGATGATATTCTTGTGGCGTCTAAAAACATTGAAGAGCATCAATTACATCTCCGCATAATTTTCGAACGCTTACGTGAGTATGGTTTGGTATTGAACGTGGACAAAAGCCGTTTCGCACAAGAAGAAGTATTGTTCTTAGGCCACACAGTCAATGCTGCCGGAATCAAGCCACCACAGCACAAGGTTCAATCCATCCTTGACTATCCAAAGCCAGAAAAGGTATGTGACCTAAGACGATTCCTAAATTATATTAATTTTTACAGGCGCTTTCTGAAAAATGCTGTCGAGAATCAAGCCGTACTTCAAAAAGTCATTCCACCAGGAAACAAGAAAAACGATAAGACATTAATCAAATGGATTCCAGAAGCAGAGGAGAGTTTCGAAAAGTGCAAGAAAGCTCTCGCTGAAGCAACTCTTCTTTCACATCCGAAATCAAATGCAGCCCTCGCTTTGATGGTAGATGCATCTGATGTCGCTCTAGGAGGGGCTCTTCAACAATTTTCCAATGGCAGATGGGAACCTCTTGGATTTTTTTCCAAAAAGCTGACTCCATCTCAAACGAAGTTCAGCGTTTACGACAGAGAGCTGCTCGGTGCTTATATGTCCGTAAAATATTTCCGTTTTATGCTAGAAGGTCGAATTTTTTGTATTTTTACGGACCATAAGCCCTTGACCTTCGCTTTCAACCAAAACCCTGCGAAAGCATCACCCAGGCAAGTCAGGCACTTGGACTTCATAGGACAGTTCACCACTGACATAAGATACATCGCTGGAAGTGAAAATATTATTGCTGATACACTTTCACGCATTTCTGAAATTTCTGCCTAAGACACCATAGACTTTGAAAAGTTAGCGATAGAAGGTACGCCAAATTGCTTACTTATTAAAAAGTGTCCTGTTCTTACAGATCCTAAGCTTGTTTTGTACTGTGACGTATCAACGCAGAACGTTCGGCCCTTCGTCACAAAAACAATATCGACGGTCTGCATTCAACAGCGTGCACAACTTGGCTCATCCTGGTATACGAGCAACTGTGAAACTGGTCACAGAACGTTTTGTTTGGCGATCCATCCGAAAAGATTGTCAAATATGGGCAAAGCATTGTATCATGTCAGAAGTCCAAAGTGTGGAAGCATGTTCGCACACCGATCGCAACCTATCCACCAACTGATAAGCGTTTTGAACACCTCAACATCGACATAGTTGGGCCATTGCCAACCTCACGTGAATTTCGTTACCTTCTTACATGTGTGGATCGGTTTTCAAGATAGTTAGAGGCGATACCAATCCGGGATATGACTGCTGAAAGCGTAGCACGAGCTCTATACGAAGGATGGATAAGCAGGTTTGGCGTTCCACAGCGAATTACCACCGATCAAGGCCGCCAATTCGAGAGCGAACTTTTTAAACAGCTGATGAAACTTCTTGGCATTAACCACCTACGTACAACTGCGTACCATCCAGAGGCTAATGGTATGATTGAGAGATACCACCGCATTCTCAAAGCTGCTTTTAAATGCCACAACACCGATGACTGGACTGACGTTCTACCATCAGTTTTGTTAGGAATACGGACCGCGTTCAAGGAGAACTTAAATGCAACAACAGCTGAATTATTATATGGAACAACGCTGAAGCTACCAGGTGAATTTTTCTGCTCATCGAAAGAAGACATCAACGCACCCGACTTCGTGAAGCAACTTCGAAGAACCATGAGCAACATAAAAGCAGAGAAAGCAAGTCATCATTGTTCGAGAAATGTTTTCATACCGAATGATCTGGCTCATTGCAGAAATGTTTTTGTGCGACACGATGCTGTTAAGAAACCATTAGCTCCAACATATGACGGACCTTTTCTTGTCGTTAGCAGGAATGATAAATTCTACCAGATCGTTATTAACGGAAAGAAGAACAACGTATCCATTGACCGACTTAAGCCTTCACACACCCTTCAAGAGAATGCTGTTGCCGCTCCAACAACACAACCAATTGCTGATATAACACCCGATAAAAACCAAGTCAACAAATATACGACACGATATGGACGTGTTGTTAGATTTCGTGAGCCCTAGTTCAGCATATCACTAGCACTGGAAGGGGAGTACTGTGGCGAACTGACCAGCGAACAGCGAACAGAACTGACCAGCGAACAGCGGACAATGAACAACACAGCGAACAGATAGTTTGGCAACGCTGATTGAGTGACAGAATTTATCGAAGACTTGCTGTCATCGTCAATGTGCTTTCTACTTGTCATTGTCATTCACTAACTACTACTTGATTTCCGCCCTTCGACAAAGCCAGTCGCCATCTTCAATCGCCTTCAGCGAAAATTAAATTATTTTGTATTTTAATTAAATAAAGTTTATTTTATTAGAGGAATCTTTTTTTATTTAGATTGAGACGATCCTTTAAAAATGTATTTGCTTAATTTCAGAGACACCCGTATTGAACATTTTTTTAATTCTTGTTTTCAATATAATCCAAAAACTGGAACCTTAAGTTGAATTCGTATTAAAAACAAAAATTGCTTTTTTACCGTTTTAAGTTTTTCTGGTAAGAAACGTTTAAGGATAAATTCTTCAGCGTTCTTTTAAGTTGTATGCATCATTTCAAAACTTAAAACTAATGATGATTTTTAAAAAAATAAATAAGAACTGAACATTTTAAAATTTGTATTGAAGTAAAAAATTGTAGAATCGAACAAATTTTATTAAAAAAAAATACTTAATAAATTTACATAGCTCCAAAAAGCCTTATATAAGGTTTTTTTTTTCAAATTATAAAAGGCATTCTATAGCCATTGAAAACCTTACAAAAATTATAATTTGATTACCAGCTACATAACCTTGTTGAACAATATGTCCAGAACAACTTGCACAGCCACATCCAAAAACACTCTAGTAAAGATATAAATCCTCGGTAGCTATATTGGTTTGCCTACAAGCTAAACCGGAAACTGACCTCATAAAGTATTTCTTAGTGTGCGTGAAAACACGCACACTAAGACACAATTAATGAGGTCCGGTGCGTGGTGAGTTGTTGTTGGATTTCACATTTATTCATGGACACAATGTCAAAATTACAAATACAACAATGTAAACAAATGAGTTTTGGAGGGTGATACGTACGAAGGATTTATGTCTTCATTAGAGTGTTTTTGGCCACATCACTCAATCAGAAATCTCTCGAATGAAGTTCTCTTTAACGCATACTGTTAGTAGTCGAATATTTCTTTTAAGCTGCAAACGCCATATTCATGAATTCTCTCTTTCGGTAAACCTCTTAAGTAAGATTTTTAGAAAAAATTACAGATTCAGTTAATTCTTAAAAGTTTGCTTTTATAATAAACACACTTTTTTGTAGTAAAGTTTACAAAAATCTTTTCAATTATTTTCTGTAAAAGTCACTGATTAGAGATCATTTCGTAAAACCTATTTTTGCTAATGGTTAAGCTTAACAGTAGTACCCTTGGCGTCATGGTTAGTGCGTTGGACTGTCATGCCAGAGGTCTTGGCTTGAAACACTACCTTTGCTATCTTTTTCACGGGTACTGCCTCTTGCGACGAATTGACAAATCCTCCAAGAGTAATTCCTGTCATGAAAAGTGCTTTCGCATATTAGCCGTTTGGACTCGGCTTAAAACTGTAGGTCCTCTCCATTCCTGACAACATTACTCGCACACATGGAATGGTTGAGAGCTGTAAGTCACTAGGCCCGGACTGTTGCGCCACCTAATTAATATTTTATTAAGCTTAACAGAGTAACGTTCCTTAGTTTTCTGCCAAAACTGTGAGGAAGCTCTGTAAATATCAAACCCCAGCATTAAGCGAGCAGAAAATGCATTCTAATTATTTAAATACTAAAAGAAAATTTGTTGACCCGTTTTTTTTTTGTGAATAAATATTTTACCCTTAAAGTTTTTTTGATAAATCGCAGGTTACAATTAAAACGGGACGTACATTGTACGAGTACCTATCTATAAGCATCATAGTTGAATCTGTCTTAGCTCTGGTAGCTTTGGTTGTGGGTTTCACTTATGTGTTGTGTAGTGTATGGCTTGAATAGGTAGCATCAGGGCGGAAATAAAAGATACTTCTCCTTTTTGTGTCGCATCAATTAAATCCTTTTGCACATTTGAATTTTATTGCCACATAAAGTACAGGCCCAGGCCCAGGCTCAGACACTTGAGTGTAGGATGAGGATGATGATGATTTGAGGACGACGGACGACCAACTACAACTTTATATGCACTCGCTATGGTGATGACGATTTCGTCTACAACGATGGCTACCGACGACGACGGTGAGTGAAAGTGTTTTATTATAGTGCCAGGGGCTATAATACGATGACAGATTTATTGCATTCAGTTTGATGGGAGACCATATTATTATTATACCGTATAGTTGACTGCACTATCGAGGACGACAATATTTTTACTGCGCTTTTCCGCGTGGGGCTATTGTGATGATGATGATGCTTTGGTTTTTATTTTATTGATGTCTCACAGATGTGGAAGCTCCCACATGGGAATATTTATTTGTTTTGTATTTAATTTAATTTATTTAGTTTTTTTTTTTTTTTGTCAAGGCACAAGGTATTTGAACTATTTTAATAGGAATATTGGGACTAGAGCCAATTAATGGCTCTAAATCATGAAGACTTGGATGAAAATGATAACTTAACGAATCGTAAAATTGTTATGATTCATCAATGACTTATATTCCATTCTAAGAAATCAGTAGGTATTTATAAATTTTATAAAGCTATAACTTTTTTAAAAGATTTGTTGGGATTACCTTAAGCCATTCTTGGCATTGAAAGAAGGGTGGAAGATATTTTATCCTTTGTGAGTCATTAAGTCATTCTTCTTTATGTAGATTGATGCAGGTCACAAAAATTCATTTAAAATTGGCAATTAAGATAAGGATGGTTAAGCTTGCTGAGAGTTATTCCACAACAAGCCAGCTGTGGAATATTCATAAAATATATGATTCTTACGTTTTTATAAGATAAGCGTAAGTCGCAAAGATTGTATTAAGTAACATTTTGAAATTTTAGAAAAAATAGGAATTCTCTGTGGAATTATGTTACACGGTCAATCCCAACAAATTAAATATTCAATTATAAGTAGTTACTTAACTTAAGCCCTGTATGAACTAGGGCCTCACACAACAAACTTCTACATCTACCTCGGTCCCTAGCTACATGTCTCAAGTTTCGCGCTCCAAGTTGGGTGAGGTCACTTTCCACTTGGGCGCGCCACCTGATCCGCGGTTTTCCTCTACTGTCCTGTGCCGCTGGCAAGGGCGGATCCAGACTTTTCATCAGGGGGGGGGGGGTCACACACTTAGATGAGTTTTTACTCACCGCTTAAAAATGTTCTTTAATGTTTTGTAAAGGAGGCTAACAAAATTTAATAATTGCTTAAATGACAACTTTAGTTATCAAATTATTTAGAACACTGTTGTCCAGCAAGGTATGGTCTAACTATTTAATTTGGATGACTCCCTACATATGAAAGCATTCCAAGATTTCAACAATTTTCTAAATATGCCATATTTAAGAGCTAAAACACAATAGTTTAGAGGGTTTTGGTGCATTTCGCGCAGAAATGTAGGAAATTGTTTTGAAACGTTGCTTTCTTCCAAAAATACAATACACTTTTCTTGTTTTCATTTCTATTAATGCGAAGAACGCTGCAAAAATTCAAAAATCCAAAAAATGGGAGAGGATCTGATATGTAGAAATGTCGGGCTTTTTTTGACGTAGTTTTCTTGAACTAAATTTTCGGGAGTCTCTTATTACTATCGTTATCAATCTGCTTACTCGTATTTTGATATTAAAGGCGTCATCAAAACTTAAAAATTGTAGAGATACAAAGGTTTGGTTCTTGAATTTAAGGAAATAGTTGCATTTAAGTACATAATTTCTCTAAAAAATTAAATTAAAACAAAGTAAGGTAAGTAAGCAAATAAGTTGGGAAGAAACGTTTGTGTGGCACTCACAAATTACAGAATTACAGAAATTACGTTACATAATATCTTTTCACTTCAACTCTGAAGAGATTCAAAGCTTTTATATCAATAAATATGAAACGTGTATTATGTTTTCAATTAGTCATTAGATTTACAAAAGTGTCACTTTTTCTGTTTTTGGGACGTTTATATTATTGAAATTCGTGTTTAAATCTCAGTTCTAGAGCATCCAAAGCAAATTCACTTCAAAAGTGGATTTATTTAATTTTTTAAAATCTTTTGTAATCAACAGAAAATCAATTTTGAAAGGAATAAAATGCACGACTGGGTCGATAGAACTTGCTAATGTCTTCCAAAAAGTCTGTTTAAAAATATTTCCTTTATTTTAAGATTTAAAAATGTAACTTATTTTTTTTTTCGAAAATCATTTTAAATTTTTAATTTTGTCTTAAAAATATTTTTGGTAAGCACTAAATAAAGTGCTTATAGGTACATATACATTTTACATTTAAATTTCGTTATCGAGTTTTGTAAACAAAATTAATATTTTTTTAAAAAATGACATTTTTGATCATCAAAAATCATCATCAATTTGATCATTTGAACATCGACAAGAGCTTGCACAGAAAGAGAAGATTATTGAAATCGGTCCATTAGTTCTTGAGAAACCTTAAAAAAATGAAGGTTTTATGAGGGATACCCTTCAAGAGCAATACCAAAATATGTTTTTCTTGTAGAAAGAAGCCAAATTAAGAATACAAAATTTAGAGAAACTTTTAGAAAAATCACATGTTTGAACCAACAAATTTGTATGGGGACTGCTGTTATTTTTCGTATTAATAAAATGGAAAAAATAAAAGGAAAAGGGGCCAGAAAAGACAGACAGACGGAAGGAATCGGGGTACCCACTTTTTTCGAGTCCTCTACCGTCGTAATATCATATTCGATTAAAAGCTCTAGTTTGAAATTGTTTGCTAATGCAAAAATTGCTATATATGTAGTTCCTATATGTAATAATAAAATTGAAGGCTAGTTTAAGGAATTTAAGGCAACTTAATTAACATAAAATTGATGATCTCTTATTCAAGGTTTCTTCTTAAGAACCTGAATATTTCACAACTTAACCCCCTGGATCGTCCATTGGTCAAAAGTTGATGAATTTGTGCTGTGTTTTTGGAATAAGGCTGAATATCCGATTCATATTACGTTCTTGGTCCAATCTTCAGTCAAAAGTAGTACTTTTAGCAACAAAGTTTAAGGAAGTAAAATACAAAAATGTTGTTTTCATATACAAAAAATAAATAATTCAAAATATAATGGGGGTCATATCCATTAACGCAATACGATTAGTTTTGAATTGAAGGGAATTCCTACGAAAAAGCAAACAAATTATCTCCCAGGGGGGTCATGACCCCTACGAGAATTCTACCCCCCACCCATCCATCTTCTCCACCACTCCCCTTCTATGTATACGGGTCCGTAGATCACACGAAGAACTTTTCTCTCGAAACGACCCAAGGTGCTTTCATCCGCTTTTGTCATAGTCCATGCTTCTGCACCGTATAGCAGGAAGGGGATGATGAGGGTCTTATATAGCGACACTATGGTCCCTTGAGAGAGGGCCTTGCTACTTAATTGCTTTCTTAGCCCAAAGAAACAGCGGTTAGCAAGAGTTATTCTTTGTTTGATCTCAGCGCTGGTGTTGTTTTTTGCGTTCATTTTGACCGAGACGTCGTCGTCGGTGTTGTAAGTCCTTACTTGAAGACAGCATGTACTTTGTTTTGCCCTCATTAACCGTTAAACCCATTTTTGCCGCGTCTGCCTGAATACTCATCACGCTGAGTTCTTCCGATTATGTCAAAATAATCAAAATCAATAATGTTTGACTTTTTGCGGTTTACTTTTAAAAATAATAATCATATAAAGACCTATACCAGAACAACCGCGTTTAAAAATGTTCGTTATTCATTTATAAAAATTGTACTTTGGTTTATAAAAATGATTGAAAACATCTTGAAGGCGTCATCGTAAAATCTACGAAGCCGGAAACACCACAATGGAATTTCAATTCGTTGTGAGTTTTTAGTGCTTAAATCCCACAATATTCATTTACACGAAGGGAAGCAAGTTTTAGAGGCCAACAAAAAAAAATGTCAACTTGATCTCCAGTGAAATGCGAACAAGACAAAAATGTGGCAGCCCGGATTAAATTATTTTTAGGTTACATTTAGTGAAATTAGTCTGAAAAACAGTCAAACTGCCGTCGCTGCTATACTAACTTGTTTATTGGCAAAAAACGTATGGGGCTACAAGCATTGCAGTAATTATATTGCCAAAACCTAAGATAATACTTCGAGTGATAAACTTTCAAATTATTTGATCGCAAAATTTGTATATATTTTTGATATCTAAAGTTTTTAAATTAAAATTATTTTAAACAACTAAAATAACTTAACCTACTTATAAAACATATCACATCAACTTCTTCGTATAACAAAATTATCCAACTTCCTACCATATATGCACCAAACATCACGAATATAATTTTTATAAATTAAAATGTTTTCAAGTTTGTGGTTCTTGAGCATGAATATATAAATTAAGTCCGTCGGATCAAAAACAAACAAAATTTGTCATTTTTTGTATTTCTATTCTTTCATTCTAGAATTATGTATCTTAAAGTTTATCTTATCTTCAGTCAGAATACAGAAACTATTCGAATTATTGTTCTTCATCCACCTCCGCTATAACCGCCAAGAAGATGGTCATATCATTATGATATATACAATGTAGTTGATGATTACTGAAACTAGGTGGGGGAGGTGATGGGATGGGGGGTGTTTACACCAGTATACAAATAGATATTGAAAAAAAAAATTGTTCAACTCAAATTGAATTTATTAGTACCATTTGGAACGCATCGCGATTCGCGATAACCATCTCGACTTACAAACTGTAAAAGTAACAAATGATCATTTAAGTTGCCGCGCGCTCTCAGCAACATGACGCCACATCGCGCCGCTTATCATATTTAAAGTTAAAAGGTCCAAATAGACCATAACATATAACACAGTAACAGCAACAGCAAAAGCACTCGGCTCGGCTAGGCTATGGGTTAAGCTCGCTGCGTCTCCAGGGCTGTCCGGTCCGTGTCGGTGTCGGTGTCCAAGTACTAGATACTCGGCTGCGAGTGTGTCCGTTTGTGCGTCTGGTTTGGCGCGAGGATATGAAAGCCAACTTGGCATAAGATTAATTGACCATCGCAATGACCGCATTAATCGAAGCAACACATCTGCTGCCGATGTTGAAGTTGTTGCTGCAGTTGCTGAAGCTATTACTTCTATAGCTCAAGACTGCAGTTCTTTTCTTTTTCTGCATTGGTCGCTGGCTGGACGATCATGCATGTAGCTTAGGTACTGCTGCTGTTGCTTTTGTTGCATATTGCATTGCACACCACATATGAAAATGATGATGATGAGGATGATGCTGGACGAGAAATCACCTCCCGCATCTGGGTTACGATATGAGGAGTGCACCCCACCAGCTATGGATATTATTGACGATGGACTATTCGAGCGCATACGACGACGACGACGAACGATGATGCTGATGATGACGATGACTCCAACTATGACTCTGACTTCGACTCCGACGACCACTTGGAGTTCGAGGAGATATGAGAGAATTGCAGTGAAGCACTCAATTATCGCCATGGCAAAGCGTTAAGAGGATTTTACCAATTAATTGCTGAAGCTCTCGGGTTGCGTGAAGTTGGTGCTTCATCTTCAAAGCAAAACCATTCTTTTCCTCTCATACACTTACACTTAGATAGATGATTATAAATGCATGTGAAAACCTATAGGTTTAGTTGCCTTTAGGCCTCTCTGGTGCCTATATCAAATGATGGGCTGCTTCATGAGGCCATTCGTCCCGATTGTGTTACTATATTTATGCGAAGAACATCATAAATCCACTTAAAGTTCGTGATTTAACAGCTCACGTTTGTTTTTATGTCCACTGTGGATGTAGAGTGTGGACGAACTATGATGATGATGATAATAATGATGATGATGGTGCGAGGCTGTGAGGATGCCCTCTCTTATAAGTTCATCTCTGACTTGACGCTTAGATGATTTTTGATGGTCAATGTACTCATATAGAGTTTTTTTCAATCAAATAGAAAATAGATCTTTTAAGGTAGCCTTCGACATTTTCGTCTTTTTTCGTATTCTTTTTCTTTTAGGTTCCAGACTAAACATCACGTGATTTTTCTATTTAATTAACTTCCCATAGGAAGTTATTGTAATGGGTCCGATTTGTCAAATTGAAATTTTTGACATTTCTCCACGTTTAAAGGTCCCTAGAGTCGAAATAAAAGATTTTTAGAAAGATGTCAGTGCGTGCGTGTGTACGTACGTCCGTATGTCCGTACGTCCGTACGTTCGCGACGTTTTTTTCGCCGTCCATAGCTCAAGAACCAGAAGAGACCTCGACTTCAAATAAATTTTGTTATACAGATAATAAGGCAGAAAGATGTAGAAAGGTATTGGTAAAAATTGATTTTCGACTCAAATATCTTTTCAAAAATTTGAAATAATAGCTTCTTCTTCTTCTTTAAACTAATAAGAAATATTGTTTTCAACATTAGGAAACATTTTGAGAAAAATCAAATTGACAGTTTTTTTACAAAAAATAAAAACCTAAAAAAAATGTATAAAAAAGTTGGTAAAAATTGATTTTCGACTCAAATATCTTTTCAAAACTTTAAGATATTGTCTTTAAACTACTTTTATCTTTCAAAAAATATTGTTGCCAATATTCAGTAAAATTTTGAAAAAATCGAATTGACAGTTTTTTTTACAAAAATTTAAAAACCGAAAAAAAAATTTAACAAAAGTTGATAAAAATTGATTTTCGACTCAAATATCTTTTCAAAAATTTGAGATAATAGCTTCTTACTACTTTAAACTTATTAGAAATATTGTTTTCAACAGTAGGAAACATTTTGAGAAAAATCGGACTGACAGTTTTTTTACAAAATATAAAAACCTAAAAAAAATGAATAATAGTTGGTAAAAATTGTTTTTTGACGTAAATATATTTTCAAAAATTTTAGACATTGGCTTCAAACGAATTTTATCTTATAAGAAATATTATTTTCAAAATTCTGTAAAATTTTGAGAAAAACTGAATTGACATTTTTTTTTACAAAAAATAAAAACGCAAAAAAAACAATAGGTACTAAAACTTGTAAACATTTACTTTCGACTCATATAGCTTTTCAAAAATTAAAAATATTGGCTTTAAACTTATGTATTTAATTTCAAAGAAAATATTGTTTTCGATATTCAGTAATTTTTTTATAAAAATCCAACAGTCCGTTTCATAAAAAAATAAAATCTACAAAAAATAGTACGCAAATTTGGTAAAAATTGATTCATATAGACAAACTTTTAAGCAAGACAAATCGACAGACGGGATGGGAAGTTATCAGTGTGGGTCGCATCCCAGCCTCTTTTTAGTTTTAAATTTGTACATAATGGAGTTTTAAAAACAATTGAACCCGCTTATGTTTAAGAAAGACCTTACTACATTGCTGTTTCCCTCTATTGGATTTTATCATTTTTGTATTTTATCACAGAAAACATAGTCATACATTTTTTAACAGAGAATATTAAATAGCTCTTCTGCAATTAAATTAAGGAATTTTTGGCCTTTAACTATAAAGCTTAGGTGGTATTACAGTTATATTTCGTCCATGACTCATTTAAAATATATTTAAAAGAGTCAAAATGTCTATGATGAATGATAATCCGTAACAATATACATACATATGTTTATGTATGAAATTTTAAATTAGGGTGGTTCTTATTTTGAAAAAAAAAAAAATATACTTGGGCTTTGAAATTAAACATTGCAGATTTTAGGCGGATTGCGATTGTACCTAATATACATATGTAAGTGCCACATTTTTTATTCCTAAAATTCATAACATTTAGCCATACAATTAAATTTTTTAAAAAGTAAGAACCACCCTAATGATAGATATTTTTATCAGAGAAAGAAACCATGATTTGTATTGAATAAAAGACAAAAAATAGTATAATATCGGATTTCGACAAAATGAAAAATAAAAACTTGTGCCTGAAATTTAACACACGAGTTGTTCATCATCTGCCTGATTCTGCATTGCTATAGCAGCGCAGGTGTTTATGACGAATCAATAATGACTTAGTCACGTCCGTGTACACTGTATACAGCGGTTTTTATTGTAGGTTCTGGTGTTGTCTTATATTTGTTATCTGTTTTAAAAAAGATTATTTACAAAATATAAAACTCATAATAGGTGTAATGTCAATCGAATTGACAAAAAAAAAAACTAAATAGTTATGAGTTAATGTATAGAATTGTATGTAGGTAATTCGTAATTTATTTTATTAAAATATATTTATTGGAAAACGTACGTTTTGAGCTGAGCTGAGCTGTCGTGTCGTTGTCAATCCTCGTGTCAGCTTCATGTCCAAGGTTTTCCTATATAACTATAGAAAAAAAAGAGGAAGATAATTTTAATACGCATTTTACTTTTTCTGACTCATCATTTGATTGACTTTACTCACATAATACGATTATTTATTATTGTTTTTTTATAAAACAAAAATCATGACTCTTTTGAAGAAAATTTTGTTCCATTTGTTTTTAGAGCAAACAAATTAAATATGAAATGAAAAACAAAACTTATGAATTAGAGCAAATTTAGTATCTACTATCTATGTATATGAATTTTGTCAATGAGGTTGTCGTTGAGTCACTTTTATGAACTTATACTTCAATAAATATTTGTTTTTATCTGACTGGAGTTTTTTAAAATTTTTTTTTAATTTATTAACATTGAAACAATTGAAGACATTTATGAATTTTCGGTGATTTTTTAGTATGAAGTATTGACAAAGAAAATGTTTAGCAGGGAGAAAAAGCACATATGAAAATAACTTACACCAAATAATTTTTGTTTTAAAAACATAATTTAAAGTCTAAAAACATACATTTATTTTAAAAGTTTAACCTAAAACTACTTTAAGAGTTTGTTTAAGTAATACAAATTTAATTGGGAAACGACACATACTGATAAGTTTCTATTTATGTCCTTCAAAGTTACAGTTAAACCCGAATAAGTTTCTCTCGCTCAAGTGCCTATAACGCTCATGGGTATACCTTTTCCTCCTGGCAATAAAAATAGTAATACTTTTCTTATAATTGCCTTTTGCTTAACTACTTTAATTTTTATGATTTTAACGAATTTAACTTAAAAAAAACGTTTGATTAAACACTTGGCTTTAGCTGAAAAAACGCAAAATCTTCTTTTTCTTTAGGGCATTAGAATTCAAATATAATAATCTTTAACTACTAAAAGCAAAAAGACTATTTTTATAATATCACCGAAATGTTTTTGATATCATTTTTTTGTAAATAAATGTAGAGGTAGGTGTAAATATGAGTAGTACCCGTGGCATGAAGGTTAGTGCGAATTTTTGTCTAGCCTCAAGATACGAGTAGTTTAAAGAATGAATTAATAAAACATGAATTAAAAAAAAGAGGCTGGGATGCGACCTACACTGATAACTTCCCATCCCGTCTGTCGATTTTTCTTGCTTAAAAGTTTGTCTATATGTATCAATTTTTACCAAATTTGCGTACTATTTTGTGTAGATTTTATTTTTTTATGAAAAAACGGACTGTTGGATTTTTATAACAAAATTACTGAATATCGAAAACATAAAATAAAATAAGTTTGAAGAGAATATTTTTAATTTTTGAAAAGCTATTTGAGTCGAAAGTAAATTTTTACCAAGTTTTAGTATTGTTTTTTTTTTAGGTTTTTATTTAAAAAAAAAAAAAAACTGTCAATTCGATTTTTCTCAAAATTTTGTCTAATGTTGAAAACAATATTTCTTATAACATAAAATTAGTTAGAAGCCAATGTTTTAAATTTTTAAAAAGATATTTACGTCGAAAAACAATTTTTACCAACTTTTGTCAAATTTTTTGTAGGTTTTTAATTTTTTGTACAAAAACTGTTAATTCGATTTTTTGCAAAATTTTACTGAATTTTGACAACAATATTTTTTGAAAAATAAAAGAAGTTTAAAGTTTTGAAAAGGTGCAGTGACATAAGGGCAAGTGACATAAGACCAAATTTTAGAATTTGGCCTTATGACACTTTTCGAAAGCGTCATAAGGCCAAATTTCAACGGTTGGCCTTATGTCGCTTTCCAAAGTGACTTAAGGCCAATTTGGTCTTATGTCACTTTCAAACTTTATCTCTATCACCTGAGAAGATTGGAGATGTACCATAAAGTACATGCATTATTCATGTACATAATAGGTGACGTGAAATAGTACCAAATGAAATAACACCAAATTTCAAAGGTGACGTGAAATAGTGCCAAATGAAATAACACCAAATTTCAAATTTGGCCTTATTTCTTTGTTCAAAACGAAATAAAACCAATTTGGCTTTATTTCGATTTAAGAAATAAGGCCAAAAAAATAATGGAAACAACGCCGAATATTTTAAAATTCAAAAATGGTTGATTTATTGTCTAGAATAGCTACTTTAGCTAAAAAGTTTTTTTGAATTGATAGCACGGCGCGGCGCGGCGTACTAACAGCTAGGTATGTAAGGGGGGGCATGCTGCCCCCTGCAACCCTCCTGCTTGGGATCACTATAGCATTTGGGTTGGGTGCGAGTTTGGGTATATGCAAAGAACACGAATGCGTTGTGATTATTTCATAACTGTGAGCCATACTTGCTTTTTTTTTTGTTGGGAATTTCTTTGATTTTAGTGCTCAAATGCAAAAGTTCTTTGCATATACCCAAACTCGCACCCAACCCAAATGCTATAGTGATCCCAAGCAGGAGGGTTGCAGGGGGCAGCATGCCCCCCCTTACATACCTAGCTGTTAGTACGCCGCCCCGCGCCGTGCTATCAATTCAAAAAAAATTTAAATTGAAACAATGCCAAATTGCTATTATTTCGTTTTCTAAAGCGAAATAAACCCAAATTGAAAATTTGGCCTTCACAAAACTCATAATTATAGATCAAATCACTTTGAACATCCATTTTACGACTTTTTCGTACAATTCAAAGAACACAAATGAGTAGCTTTGCAATTTTCTTCATTACATTTACTTACCATCTGTTGTTACTCTTATCATAATTCTAACGGTAAAGAACGGTTTTTGTTATTGAAAAAAATATCAAAACAAATTTGGTCTTAAGTCGCAAAAAATGTTGGCCTTATGACACTTTCTGAAAGCGACATAAGGCCAAACGTTAGAATTTGGTCTTATGACGCTTTCGAAAAGTGTCATAAGGCCAAATTTCAAAATGTAGTCTTATGACACTTGCCCTTATGTCACGGCACCTTTTGAAAAGATATTTTGAGTCGAAAATCAATTTTTAACAATTTTTATAAATTTTTTGTTAGGTTTTTATCTTTTGTTAAAAAAAACTGTCAATTCGATTATTCTCAAAATTTGTCCTATTGTTGAAAATAATATTTCTTATAAGTTAAGATTAGTTATAAGCCATTATCTCAAATTTTTTAAAAAATATTTGTGTCAAAAATCAATTTTTAACAATTTTTGTTAAATTTTATTTTTCGGTTTTTAATTTTTTGTAAAAAAACTGTCAATTCGATTTTTCTCAACATTTTTCAGAATGTTGAAAACAATATTTCTTATAAGATAAAATAAGTTTAAAGCATTAATTTCAAGTTTTTGAAAAGATATTTGAGTCGAAATTCAATTTTTCCCAACTTTGAGTAATGTTTTTTTTTTAGGTTTTTATATTTTATAAAAAAAAACGATCAGTTACATTCTTATCAAAATTTTATCCGATGTCAAAAACATTATTTTTCGTTGCACAAAATTGTTTTGGAGATGAAATCATATTTTAGTCTTAAAATTTTCGAGGTGACAAATTTTTTTTCAGTTTTTTCGATTTATAAAAAAACCGTTAATTGTTTTTTTTTACAAAAATATACTTGTTTTGTATCGCATTACAATATATAATAAAAAATTGAATTCAAGTCTCTAGCATCTTTGGTTCATGAGATATTTAGGGTTAACCAAAATTTGCACCTTTTTTTAAAACTGCTATGGTAAAAACCACCCACGCAATTTTCTTTAGAGCCCTTTTTGCATCTTTCTGCCTTATTATCTGTATAACAAAATTTATTTGAAGTCGATATCTCTTCTGGTTCTTGAGCTATGGACGGCGAAAAAAACGTCGCGAACGTACGGACGTACGGACATACGGACATACGGACTCACGAACGTACGTACACACGCACGCACAGACATCTTTCTAAAAATCTTTTATTTCGACTCTAGGGACCTTGAAACGTCGAGAAATGTCAAAATTTTCAATTCGACAAATCGGACCCATTACAATAACTTCCTATGGGAAGTTAATAATAAAAAAAAAAAGTGCGTTGGACTGTCATGCCAGAGATCTTGGGTTCGATTCCTGTCTCGGTACTGCCTCTTGCGAGGAATTGACAAATTCTCCAAGAGTAATGCTTGTCATGAAAAGTGCTTTCTCAAATTAGCCGTTCGGATTCGGCTTAAAACTGTAGGTCCCGTTCATCCCTGACAACAGTATTCGCACACAGGAATGGTTGAGAGTTGTAAGTCACTATAAGCCCTAATTCTCAACGGACTGTTGCGCCACCCAATTAATTTATTTTTAGGTGCAAATATGAACTTAAGCGGTTTTAATAACTTCCTAGCTTTCATTAGTTTGACTTAAAAGTGAGACATCTTCCACGGTTGTACTGTATGCAAATAATATGTATGGTCATATGAGCCAAAAAGCTTATACAGTTAAGTTATATAAGTAAAGATTTCATCTAAAGATTTATTAGTAATTTAATGACATTCACTAAAAAGTGGTTTGCTGTCAAAAACAACTAAAACTTTTGTTTTTACTCAATTTAGAATTTGAAAAAACTGTAGTCATGCTTTAAATTATTTTCAAAAACATTGTTTCTAAGAAAAAGAACAAATATTCAGGTTCTTAAGAAGAAACCTTGAATAAGAGATCATCAATTTTATATTAAGTTGCCTTTAAATTGCTTAAACTAGCCTTCAATTTTAATATTAAATTTTTTGACACACATAAATAGTAAACATTGAAGTGATTTTTATTGGCGACATATGGCAAGTTTTGCTTTAGTAAACAATTTCGAACTGGAGCTTTTAATCAAATATGACATTACGACGGTAGAGAAGTCGAAAAAAGTGGGTACCCCGATTCCGTCCGTCTGTCTGTCTTTCCTGGCCCCTGCAGTCCAAACAATTGTGTTGATTGAAATTAAAGTTTTCAGCCGATTAGCGTAAGGCGTTTTTTTTTTTTTTTCATTTTATTAATACGAAAAATAACAGCAATCCCCATACAAATTTTGTGGTTAAAACATGTGATTTTTCTAAAACTTTCTCTAAATTTTGTGTTCTTAATTTGGCTTCTTTCTACAAGAAAAACATATTTTGGTATTGCTCCAGAAGAGTACCCCTCAAAAACCTTTATTTTGTTTTTAAGTTTTCTCAAGAACTAATGGACCGATTTCAATAATCTTCTCTTTCTGTGCAGGCTCATTTTGATGATCAAATGATCAAATTGATGATGATTTTTTATGATTAAAAATGTATTTTTTTTTTGATTTTTAAAAAAAATATTAATTTTGTTTACAAAACTCGATATCTCAGAAAGGGGTCAACATTTTTTGACTAAATTTAAATGTAAAATGCACATATATTTATAAGCTCTTCATTTAGTGCTTACCAAAAATATTTTTAAGACAAAATTCAAAATTTAAAATGATTTTCGAAAAAAAAAAATAAATTAATCTAGATTTTTTGAAAAATAAAATGGCATTTAAATTATTGAGAAAAACTTATTTTGCAGGTACATTTAAAAAAGGTTAAAATATAGGAAATATTTTAAAACAGTCTTTTTGGAAGAAATTAGCAAGTTCTAGCGACCCAGTCGTGCATTTTATTTATTTCAAAATTGGTTTTCTGTTGAATACAAAAAATCTTAAAAATCTTAAAAAATTAAATAAATCTACTTTTGGAGTAAATTTGCTTTGGATGCTCTAGAACTGAGATTTAAACACGAATTTCAATAGTAAAAATGTCCCAAAAAAATCAAGTGACACTTTTGTTAAACTAATGGCTTAGTGAAATACATAATAAACGTTTCATATTTATTTATATAAAAGCTTTGAAACGTGTAATTTGTGAGTACTACAAAAACTTTTCTTCTCAACTTATTTGTTTACTTACCCTACTTTGTTTTAATTTAATTTTTTTAGAGAAATTATGTACTTAAATGCAACTATTTCCTTAAATTCAAGAACCAAACCTTTTTGTCTCTACAATTTTAAAGTTTTGTTGACGCCTTTATAAGATCAAAGTACGAGTAAGCAGATTGATAACGATAGTAATAAGAGACTCCCGGAAATTGAGTTCGAAAAAACTACGTCAAAAAAAGCCCGAAATTTTTACATATTAGATCCTCTCTCATTTTCTGGATTTTTTAATTTTTGCAGCGTTCTTCGCATTAACAGAAATTAAAACAAGAAAAGCGTATTTTGTTTTTGGAAAAGAGCAACGTTTCAAAACAATTTCCTACATTTCTGCGCGAAATGCACCAAAAACCCTATAAACTATTGTGTTTTAGCTCTTAAATATGGCATATTTAGAAAACTGTTGGAATCTTGGAATGCTTTCATATAAGTCATCGAAATTAAATATTTAGACCATACCTTGCTGGACAAACGTGTTCTAAAATAATTTGATAACTAAAGTTGTCATTTTAGCAATTATTAAATTTTGTTAGCCTCCTTTACAAAAAATTAAAGAACATTTTTAAGCGGTGAGTAAAAGCTTATCTAAGTGTGTGGCCACCCCCCCCCCCCCCTGATGAAAAGTCTGGATCCGCCCTTGATTGGCCCTGAATGCTTAGTGTACCCGGTTGGCCTTATTTTAGCCCCGAGATGATTAGGAATACGAATGGTAACAATTTGTCACAACTTTTCTCCTCAAGAAAAATATAATTTCATGAAATTTCTTAAACTTGATATCACTTGTCTTGAATTCGATTTAAATATAATATCTGTGTGACTTTTTTTACCAATATTAAGAGGTGTGGATCGTCTCCCATGAATCCTTTGATATGACCAATTTCTAAACTAAGCTGCATTACAAAACTTAAGAGTCTTAAAGTAGCCTAACCGGGTTTTCCTTAATAATAAAGTATCTATTTATTTCTTTGTTCATATTTTGCTAACAAAAAAACGTATTAAATTTCTTAAAAGTTTTAGAGTTCAAAACAAATTCCCTATTGACCCCAAGACAAATAAATTACCTAATTTATATCACTCTTTTGAAAAATTCATCATCATTCGTCAAAATATCAGCCAAATGTTATTATTTTGTAATAATTGCGTACTTGAAACACACAAAAATTACATAATCTTCAAAAAAATATTTAAAAAAAATATCTTCATCGTTTATAATAAACATATACACAAGGAGCTTATATTATAATGAGGCTTTGATATGCGCGATTGCCTAAATTCATGTGTCAATCTTTTCACCACTTGACCGATACCAATGCGTGAACCACTTGAAGTTTCTAACATCTTGACTCAAGGCATGTGTAAATCGTAAAAAACAACCATCAACCATACATCTGGCATAGGCGCTTGTGGGTGAAAATGAGTTGTATAAAAATATAATCAAATACTCGAGTTGTACATAAAATGTGCGCGTCTTCCCAAGAAAACGATAAACATGAACTCGCTTTATAATTGTGATGATTTCGAATGTATGAAAATTGGGGCAGACGAAGTCCCAGTTTCTTTTTTCAGAAAATTAAATTAGATGAAGAAATACAAAAAAAAAACACAACATCAAAAGTAGATTGTTTTATTTTTTTTGTTTTGTTGGTTAGGACAAGATCTGTGATCACTCAATTGTGGATTGCATTTTCATGGGAAAACGATTTGGCCTAAAAAACAAAATCACAATAATAAATGGGGAAAATGGGGGATTTGTTTACCTCCTAAATACTTTCTGAAATGTTTATTTAAAATGTTTAGCTTTTTATTAAATAAGCATCATTTGATATGCATTTGAATGCTTTTCTGTTTATTTACTATTTGGGGATAATTTTAGGGAGTTTCAGAGAATATTGCATAAAGAGTTGAGATTAAAATACAATCTTTTACAGAATTTATGAAGGATGACTATAAATTGTTAGATATTCAAATTATTTTCCAATATCCCACAATTATAAAAAGATAATTAAAAATTAAATTTAAATTAAATCAAAATCTTCTTACCTTCGTACCTTTTTAAGAGAACTATAGTATACTTTCATATACTACATACGTGGTTTAATTGCCGAATGTCCCGAAAATCAAACAAACTGAATTATTTTTACTTTCCAATTGAAATTATAATTTACATATACAGTGCTTTTCGAAAAAATGTTGGTCAATTTTTTTTCGATTTTTTCGAGTTTTATTAAATGTGTTGAAATATCAACATGTTTAATGAGGATTTTTTAACTTCCCATAGGAAGTTATTGTAATGGGTCCGATTTGTCAAATTGAAAATTTTGACATTTCTCCACGTTTCAAGGTCCCTAGAGTCGAAATAAAAGATTTTTAGATAGTTGTCTGTGCGTGCGTGTGTACGTGCTTGGGTGTTTTTTTTACCATAGCAGTTTAAAAAAAAAGGTGAAAATTTTTGTTAACCCTAAATATCTCATGAACCAATGACGCTAGAGACTTGAATTGAATTTTATATTATATATTGTAACGTGATACAAAACAAATACATTTTTGGAAAAAAATCCAATTAACGGTTTTTTTTTATAAAAAATAAAAACCTAAAAAAAACATTACTCAAAGTTGGTAAAAATTGAATTTCGACTCAAATATCTTTTCAAAATCTTGAGATTAAGGCTTCAAACTTATTTTATCTTATAAGAAATATTGTTTTCAACGTTCTGAATAATGTTAAGAAAAATCGAATTAACAGTTTTTTTACAAAAAATAGTTGGTAAAAACAGTTGGTAAACATTGATTTTCGACTCAAATATCTTTTCAAAACTTTGAGATATTGTCTTTAAGCTTCTTTTATCTTTGAAAAAATATTGTTGTCAACATTCAGTAAAATTTTGAAAAAAATCGAATTGACAGTTTTTTTACAAAAAATAAAAACCTAAAAAAAATGTATAAAAGTTGGTAAAAATTGTTTTTCCACGTAAATATCTTTTCAAAAATTTGAGACATTGGCTTCAAACTAATTTTATCTGATAAAAAATATTGTTTTCAATATTCGATAGAATTTTGAAAAAAAATCGAATTGACAGTTTTTTTTACAAAATTAAAAACCTAAAGAAAAAACAAACAAACAAACTTGGTAAAAATTTACTTTCGACTCAAATAGCTTTTCAAACATTAAAAATATTGTTTTCAAACTTATTTTATTTCACAGAAAATATTGTTTTAGATATTCAGTAATTTTTTTTATAAAAATCCATCAGTCCGTTTTTTCATAAAAAATAAAATCTACGCAAATTTGGTAAAAATTGATACATATAGACAAACTTTTAAGCAAGACAAATTGACAGACGGGATGGGAATTTATCAGTGTGGGTCGCATCCCAGCCTCTTTTTTATTATGCGATTCAAATCTTTTTATGATACAACAAGAATTTTGAGATTTTTCTAAAGTGGTCACGGGAGCAAAAAGTGATTATAATGAAAAATGTGAGTTTTTGGTACCCGCCTCATTTTTAAGGATTAAAGAAGAATACTTTATTGGTTCAGTCTTTTGTTCTTTGTATTGCTTCTCAGAAACGTGTTGTATCTATAATAATTAGTACTTTGTTTGACCTCCTCTTGCTTTTATTACGGCTGCACGTCGTCGGCGAGATATTAAATGAGATAGGTTTTTCCATGTGGATGCAGGTATCGTGTTCCAGGTCCGGGTAAGAAGTTTGTTTTAATAATTCATCAACTGACTCTGGGCGCTTCTTCGCAACCTCAAGTTTCATTATAGACCAAATATTCTCAATTGGATTGAGATCTGGACTATAGGGAGGCCAACTTAGTACATCGATATTATTTTTTTCGAAGTACTTTTAGACCTTTGTACCTTAGAAATAAAAAAAAAAATCCAAATATTATTTTTAGGCATAAAAGTTTTAGCTTTTTTTAAAGCTTAATATTAGTCAGTCATGGTAAAAATAAAACCAAGTTCATACTTACAATTTTGGCTGTATGACAAGAAGCATTGTCCTGTTGAAAAATTAAACTGCAAGTGTCCCCAACAAGCTCTAGCACCGTGGGCTAAAATACGTTTTTACAGGACTCGAACGTAAACTTTTGCATTGAATTTGGATTCTAAAAAGCTCATTCTACATTTTTCATCTCCAGAGAAGCATCCTCACGCCTTCAATTTTGTTGGGCATCCGTAAAATGCAGTCAGAGCTTAGTCTTTCTTTCGGTTCTCTTCGCGCAAGGATCCTCCCATCTCCAACATGGAGCTTGACTTTTGATTCGTTTTTCTTTGACTCTTTTTGGAAAATCCGGTTTCTGTACCGGTTTGAGTGCTCTAAGTCCAGCTTTCACGAGCCTTTTTCTCAGTGGGCTTGACGAAATTACTTTACCTGTAGGTTAGGTTAGGTTAAAGTGGCTGCCACACACACTTAGTCCAAAAGAAAGGCCCATGGTGATACCACATGAATCTAGAGAATTACTTCCCACTAGTGGAACCATTTTGAGCTTTTTATAAAGCGAAGAAGATATTTGATATCCTTTTTAGCTAGTTTACTGGGATTATCAAAAGAGTATTCTCCCAGATGAAGTTTGCGTCTTAGTGAAAGAGCAGGGCAAGTGCAGAGGAGGTGAGAGATAGTTTCGTCTTCTTCCTCGTCCATACAGCTCCTGCAGAAGTCATTTGAGGCTACACCAAGTCGTATTGCGTGTCTGCCTAGAAGACAGTGTCCCGTAAGGACACCTTTTAGGGAGCTAATATGAAGTCTGCTTTGAGATAACAAGTCTTTAGAGCGCTTTAGGTCCAGTGAAGGCCATATGAGTTTTGTGGCTGCGCATGTTGGTAAATTGTGCCACCTAGAGTTTGCTATCGCAAAAGCTGTTTCTTTTAGCAGAAGTTTACATGTATCTATCGGTATACCTATCTTCTCCCTTTCAGGTGAAATATGTAGGTATGACGGTTCCATTTTTAGCGAGTTCATCGGCTCTACAATTTCCTGTGATGTCTCTGTGGTTGGCACCCAACAGAGGTGAATGTTAAATTGCTGCGCGATCTCCATAAGAGACGATCGACAATCGAGGGCCGTTTGAGATTTGGTTGAGACACCGTCAAGAAATTTAATAGCAGCCTGACTGTCGGAGAAGATGCGGATATCAGAAGTTGATATCACGTTTTCTCTTAGCCAGGAGAGAACCCCTTTGATCGCTAAAATTTCCGCTAACTTTACCTGTAGCTTGAAATAGATCGTTTTAAAGGTCCACCGAAGTCCTGAACCGGTGCCGACGACTGTACAACACCGAAAAACTATCTTTCACTGGGGTCGTCTTTTTTTAGCCTCCCTGAGCCTTTTTTCCTGCTAGTCCCGGTCTCACGATATTTTTTCAAATTCCATGCCACAATTTGTTGGGCAATATTCAGTCTCTGAGAAATTTCACGTCTTGTCAAATTGAGACGTGATAGACACAGAATATTGGCTTAATGTTCCGAACTGATTTTTCCCATTTTTTATTCCACAAAATCACTTCGGTTGGTATTGGACTACTATCACGAGCCAAATGCAGCTCTTATTGATAATAAATAATTAAAATAAATAATAAACCCGTAGCGTTTATAAATTCCAAGAACTGAACTCGAAAAGGGTAATAAAATGTTTGAACAACATTTTTCGAACAGTATGTCTTTAAAAATCACAAGTGTTTGACTGCAATTTTGTTTACTTTTTCAGATTAAAATTCAACACATCTCTTATCATACAATGACATAGAAAGATGAAAAGTCCACAATACCATCAAAAGACAACCAAAAATGAAGAAGGAGACTATTTTTTTGACGGTGGCTGTTATTCGACAGGTAAGTGATTTGTTTTTAATGTGAAGTTTATTTCAACTATCTAAAGGATCACGGTGCAACTTTTAGCGTATATTTAAGGTGGTTTACAAGAAAATGTTTATAAAGGGTTTTTCAATAAGGGCGGATAGATGTTGAGATGGAATAAAACAAGCTATGTGTGAGATATTAACAAAATTATTTTTTATTTGAAAGGCGCATGTATGCCGCCTCGGCTTTGTACGGTGGCACGAATCCGAGTGGTCCAATTTTCAATGACTCTTCCTCATAGGTTCGGCTGAATTTGAGCGATAGCCTGTGTTATGTTCACCTTTAGGGTATCGGTCGATTGTGGTTTATTTGCATAAACCTGCGACTTCAAGAAACCTCACAGAAAAAAGTCTAGCAGGATCAAATCTCGTGACCGTGGCTTTTGCTGTGTGGCACATATGACATATCGCCATCCTGCTCAAACCCCATGTCGTCTAGGTACATATGGTTCAATTTGGGCCATAATAAATTAGTTATCATCGCTATGTAGCGCTCGCTGTTGACGGTGTCAGCCTCACTAACATCGTTTTCAAGAAAGTACGGATTTTGACGGTACATTTTTGAGGATCCATTATCACCTGGTGATCCTCGCGTGGTTTGGTGTCGTCCCATATACGGCAATTTTGCTTGTTAATACAGCCATTCATCCAAAAAAGGGCCTCGTCACTAAAGATGATTTTTCGGCCAAAATTGGGGTCCTCCAAACTATTCGATTTCGAAGCCCAGTATCTCACTCAGATCTGTGAATCAGGTTAGAGACTGTTTAAAAGTAGGCATGAACTTTAATGATTTTTTGGGAGAGTATTAGTATGTCTTTGATTAGGTAAGATAATAAGTATCACACGATATCGGAAATGTGTTTTCGTGGTGTTGTTTTCGAGTTTTTAGCTAGACTTTGACATTCACAGACTAAGTAAAAAGTATCCTCTTCCGCATCCTCAACTTCACAACTTTTTCATAAATAACTATTCTGTTCATGTCCTACCCAGTACCCATAGATATGTGAACCCTTAAGAAGTCAACCAATAAGAAACATTGAGGCCTGCTTAGTTAAAATATTTTTTTCCTTGGTTATCCAGAATAACCGGGCGTACTTACAAGGTTAAATTATTTTTTTTTGTTCCGGGATTTGTTCTGATTTTTGAACTTTGAAATTATTAACTTCCCATAGGAAGTTATTGTAAGCGGTGCGATCTGTCGAATTGAAAATGTTGACATTTTTCAAAAATTCTTAGAGAGATGTCTGTGTGTGCACTGTGCGTGTGTACGGGATACCATTTTTCGTCGTTCATAACTCAAGAACCATCTCTGCTGGTTCGACTTCAAATAAATTGTATATAATAAATTATTACCTGATACAGTTCTTGTATAATTTTTAAAAACAAAAATGTATTTGTAATACCTACATCAAAAAACTATTAAAATAAAATGCACGACTGGGTCGCACGAACTTGCTCCTGTATGCAAAGAGTCTGTTTAAAAAAGCACCTATATAATATTTAAAATTATACATTTAAAACAAGTTTGTCTTCAAAGATTTAAATGCTATTCGATTTGTCAAAAAAACCGCGCGTTTCATCCCAAGACACAACTCATCCTAGGACAACTCATCCCGGAAATGAATTGGTATTTACAATAGTTATAGTTATAAACAATACATACATATGTACCAAATGCATTATCTAATTTGGATAAAAGATAGTAATCAGCCCTATCATGAATTCCATCGTAGTCGGAATTTTTACGAATCCCGAAAAACTGTATCATGAAATCCGTTCGTAATGCAAAATTACAGTTATACAGTACAGTTTTTCGGGATTCGTAAAAATTCCCGATTACGTTGGAATTCATGATAGGGCTGAATATAATAAAAGTTTTGTCAATGTAATGCGCTCTTTCGGGCTCACGCACAGGATTTGATCTGGTGAGATGGGAGAGGGTTAAAATAATTTAAAAAAAAATATTTTAAGATTCAAGATTTTACCTGAAAAGTAAGTTTGTCTTCAAAAATTTAGATGCCATTTTATAAATCAAAAAACCCTTGATTTTTCAAATTTTTTTTTTGAAAATCGTTAGAGCGGTTTTTTTTAAATTAATTTTTTATATATATTTATATATATTTATATTTGTATATATATATATATTTATATTTTTATATTATTTATTATTTTTAAATTTTGTTCTAAAAATATTTTTGGTATGCACTTGTTTAGTGATTGTAAATATACGCTCTACATTTGAATTTCGTAAAAAAATGTTGACCCGTTTTTGAGATATAGAATTTGAAAAAAAAAAATTCAATATTTTTTTAAAAATCCAAACAATAAAAAATTTCACTTTTGATAATCAAATATTGTTAAGGCAATATAAGAGCTTATTCAGAAAAAAATTATTGAAATCGGTTGATAAGTTGCTGAGAAAATTAAGAAACAAAATAACGGTTCTATGAACGGTACCTTTCCTGAGCAATACAAAAATATGTTTTTCTTATGAAAAGAAGCCAAGTTTAAAAATAAAATTTTAGAGAAAATTTAAAAAAAAATCTATCGGTTTGTTTTTGAGAAAATTCGAATTTTCGTTTTTTGACCAAAAAAATTGTATGGGGGCCACTGTTAGTTTTGGTCTTAAAAAAAATGAAAAAAAAACCTAACGCGAATCTGCTGAAAACCTTAACTTCCAAGTTTGAACTCAATCGACCCAATGGTTTAGGCTGTAGGAGCGTGGACAGACAGACAAAACAGACCGCACGGAATCGCGGGACCCACTTTTTTCGACTTCTCTACCATCGTAATATCATGTTTGATTAAAATCTCGAGTTCGAAATTTTGCACGAATGCAAAACTTGCCATATAGTTCCTATATGTCGCAAGTAAAAATATGTGTCACGTCAAATATTTTTACGAACAAAAAATTAAATTACTCCAGAATAATAACGTTGTAATGAATGATGTCGTTTTTGACATCTGGTAAAATTTTGAGAAAAATCGAAGTAATAGATTTTTGCAAGAAAAAAAAAAGAGGCTGGGATGCGACCCACACTGATAACTTCCCATCCCGTCTAAATGTATCAATTCTTACCAAATTTGCGTTCTATTTTTTGTAGATTTTATTTTTTTTTTATGAAAAAACGGACTGTTGGATTTTTATAAAAAATTATTGAATATAAAAAACAATATTTTCTGTGAAATAAAATAAGTTTGAAGCCAATATTTTTAATTTTTGAAAAGCTATTTGAGCCGAAAATCAATTTTTACCAACTTTTATTAATTTTTTTGTTTAGGTTTTTATTTTTTGTAAAAAAACTGTCAATTCGATTTTTCTCAAAATTTGTCCTAATGTTGAAAACAATATTTCTTATAAGTTAAAATTAGTTAGAAGCCATAATCTCAAATGTTTGAAAAGATATTTAAGTCGAAAATCAATTTTTACCAACTTTTGTTAAATTTTTTTTTTCGGTTTTTAATTTTTTGTTAAAAAACTGTCAATTCTATTTTTTTCAAAATATTACTGAATGTTGAAAACAATATTTTTTGAAAGATAAAAGTAGTTTAAAGCCAATATCTCAAAGTCTTGAAAAGATATTTGAGTCAAAACTCAATTTTTAGCAACTTTTTTTTTATTTTTTTTTAGGTTATTATTTTTTGTAAAAAAACTGTCAATTCGATTTTTCTCAAAATTTTTCCTACTGTTGAAAACAATATTTCTTATAAGTTAAAATTAGTTAGAAGCCATAACCTCAAATTTTTGAAAATATATTTAAGTCGAAAATCAATTTTTACCAACTTTTGTTAATTTTTTTTTTTCGGTTTTTAATTTTTTGTAAAAAAACTGTCAATTCTATTTTTTTCAAAATTTTACTGAATGTTGAAACCAATATTTTTTGAAAGATAAAAGTAGTTTAAAGCCAATATCTCAAAGTGTTGAAAAGATATTTGAGTCAAAACTCAATTTTTACCAACTTTTTTTTATTTTTTTTTTTAGGTTATTATTTTTTGTAAAAAAACTGTCAATTCGATTTTTCTCAAAATTGTATCAGATGTCAAAAACATTATTCTTCGTTGCACAAAATTGTTTTGGAGATGAAATCATATTTTAGTCGTAAAATTTTCGAAGTGACAATTTTTTTTTTTCAGTTTTTTTGATTTATAAAAAAAACCGTTAATTGGATTTTTTTCCAAAAATATAATTGTTTTTTATCACGTTACAATATATAATACAAAATTTAATTCAAGTCTCTAGCGTAATTGGTTCATGAGACATTTAGGGTTAACCAAAATGTTCACCTTTTTTTAAACTGCTATGGTGAAAAAACCACCCACGCAATTTTCTTGAGAGCCCTTTCTGCATCTTTCTGCCTTATTATCTGTATAACAAAATTTATTTGAAGTCGATATCTCTTCTGGTTCTTGAGCTATGGACGACGAAAAAAACGTCGCGAACGTACGGACGTACGGACGTACGTACACACGCACGCACAGACATCTTTCTAAAAATCTTTTATTTCGACTCTAGGGACCTTGAAACGTCGAAAAATGTCAAAATTTTCAATTTGTCAAATCGGACCCATTACAATAACTTCCTATGGGAAGTTAACAAAACCATACTACTAAAACTTGGTAAAAGTGATGTTCAATTCGAATACTTCGAGAACAGATGTACATATGTATGTAGGTATTGACTTTAAAATTATTTAAATCAATGCAAAATTTTGATTTTAAGGTAAGATAATGTTGTGAAAAAAAATCCAATAGGCATTTCTTATGAGAAATAAAAACTTTCAAAAATACATACTGCTAAAATTGGTAAACATTGGTTTTTGGCCTAAATATCTCTGGAACAAGAACAGATATTTTATTCAAACTTACTTTACACATTATTGGCAACTTTTGACAATACCTACATTTTACAAAAATAAAAAACGAAAACAACTAAAAACTACTGATAAAAAACGGTTTTCGACTCAAGTGTTATGAGAATAAAGAAACATATTGTCTTTAAATTTTGTATCTCCCAAAAAATATTGTTTTAATATTTTGTTGACGTTTAAGAAAAATGGACACATGAATACGGATAGGAATTTATCAATTCGCATGCCAGCCTACTTTTAAAAATGTATTTGGATTTGTTGTTTTAAAAATTCAATGCATTCCGTTTTCCTATCTTGAATAAATTTCGGAAAAATGTTTTTCCTCATAAAAACTGAATTTTTTCACAATAATTTTGCATACAAACTCCGACCAATAGGTCCATTTTTGAAAAGAATTCAAGGAATACATTAGTTTCAATTCAAGGGTTATAATTCGGCAACAAATGTTGGATTCCCCTTATTAATGTCCCATAACTCGCATAGCAATCAGTTGTTGAGAGTTGTTGAGAACTAGATCAAGCAAATATTTGTTTGTCATCAGCACTTTTCCCAGTTCTGCAAGTGAATTATTTTTAGTTTCAATCAGAATCAGTAGGTATACATTTCTGAAAAAGAAAATGTTTTTCTATTGTTGTGTTATTAAATTTTGTACTTTTTTTTTGAATAAAATCATTGAAGTATTCTTTATGACACAGAAAATATTTGATACTGAATATTTCTGTCAATTTCCTTAACGTGAAAATCAATTCAAAAAGGTCCAATTAAGGATGGAATACAGAATTTTGTCAGTATTATGTTATCAGGTTAAGTTATTAAACATTGGCAATATTACCAAATAATTAGGTCATTATAAGTTATTATGAGTTCAGTATAAATCCGCGTTATTATATATTTTCAGTTTTTGATTTATAACAGTTCCTCAAGGTATTATTTTCAACATTTTATAACTTAGGTATATCTACCAAAACATGTATCCGTTCCTGTTTGTTATCCTGACTGAATATTTAGTTTTTCTAAACTCAATTCATAAATCAAATATTTTTAACTAGATTGCTAATTATACCTATTAGCCGCATATACTACTATATATAAACTTTAATCGGCGCACCAGAGTGATGGAATAAATAATTAATGCGTTGAACATAGGACGGTCACCGCACATAAATAACCTCATATAACGTTATTTTCCCTTAAAATCTGAAAAGCAGGAAGGGTGTCAGTTGCGCTCGCGATATATCCTTAGGAATATTGCGTGACTTTTTCATACATACAATAGATGTAGAAGTATAGGTATAGATACTCTTATAATATTTATAATATGTGTTTGAATTTTGCGTTGGTAGTTTTATTCGCATAATTATTTCACGCCATCACTAAAGTTTAAATGCTTTGTTTGGCTAGATGCATAGATGATGATGTATGATGGTGGAAATGTTAAGGTTTTGAACATAGATATATAATTTTAGTCTGTCCTGGGGTTAAAAATTAACTATATCTACAAAAATCTGACCACGTGGTTGAGAGACAACGTTACGAGGGGTCATAAATAATGTTTTCTTTTCGACAAGGCTGTAGTGGAAAATATGTTTATAAGGTTTCTCATATGTCACTTATTTTCCTCACTTTAGAAATTGCGCTAGGCACTTACATAATTTGATGGTCCTTTAATTTCCTTTAAATTAAATGGGATTTGTACCCTCTCATAAAATATTTCGATTTGTGATTCACTTTGGAATGTTCTCTTTTTTCCTTTGAATTTTTAAACACAAATCAAGTCAATTGCATTTGGGTTTTAAATCAAAATGTTTTCGGCGAAGTCATTACTTATATTGTCATTGTCAACCGTTCCGCATTAAGTCATTATCCAAATGCGATCTTAAATCAAAAAGCCTATAATTTAAATAAAAACAAAGCCAGAACCTGACCCAGATTCCAAAATGGTTTCGAAAGTAAAATTTTTCACAAAAACCACCATAGATGCCCAACCACCTCTGCCTTCGCCACCGCGGCTGCATTACACCCACACGCGGTATGATCTCTGGGAGCAATTAATTCATTTGCTGTTAACATAATTACCAAAAATAAAATTGTAACACTCACTTCAAATGAAATACCTACCTACTTGAGTAGAATTTATATCCTTGGGTACGTGATTTATCTGGCAGGAGGAGCGCACGGTCGGCCGACCAGACCAGGGCGGTATGCATGCATGGCAATGGCAAGTGTGAGTGGAAATTGTTTCCTCTTTCTCTCTTCTTATGCACATTCGAGTATAATGAACATTTCCATATGCAACTTAAAACGTGCCATATATTATAATCCATCTCAAAAGCAGGTCCTCGAAAGTGGTGCTGTTGCTGTTGCAGTTGCTGTATTGTCGTTGTGGCGTTCCGGAAAAATCGCCTCAACGACCAATTAAAAGAAAATATATATTCTTTTATTTTTTAATTTTATTTCTCATTCTCATCAAGCACTACCGGCTACGTAATATGCACTTAAGTGCGTGAATATGTATGTAAATTCCTTAAAACCGAGAATTTTCTCTTCCTGCAGCGTTTTGTATAATATTTTTGTTTTTCTTCTCTTCAAGTGGCCTGGTCATTGCCATTCACACACAATACCAACACCAGCTGTTGAAATTGTTTTGAATTAAAATTTTTATTTTCCACAAGATGTAAACCTTCTTCTTCCTCCAATTCCAACCCTCATCGCACTTATAGAAAAATATGCTATACGTCTATAGGTACATGCGATTTTTATTTTTTTTAAGGGAGTTTCACTGTGGATTTTATATTTCAGATACACTACATACTCAGATACACCTACCATACTTTTGTATTTATGTAGTAGCAAGTGTATAGCACTCATATGGTGCTGGATTTGTTAAAGGGGGTTATTTATAATCTTATAATGACACATTATCAATTCCATTAAATTGTCACAAAAGGGAATGACTAAGCAAAATGTATCCTCGTATATTTAGAGTGAAATATAATGAATATAAGTAAAATTTCAAATCCTTATGCATAATCATTTTATTACCGAAATCAACATTCCCCCAATGAATCTCTTGATCAGGGAGGAATAAAGGGACGTTTGTTAAAAATATTCGCCTCCCAAATTTACAAATTTTTCAATTTTTTTTGGGTCAACTTAACAGTGATACAGTTTTAGATGGGACATTTTAACATTTATTTTGACAGGTTACTTTGCGTATTTGGAAGCAAGTTAACGTTAAACCAAAAAGTTACACGTACAAAAGTGACAAATAAATCAAGTGGTCGAACAGTCCGTTGAGAACTAGGGCCTCGTGACTTACAACACTCACAAAATTTCCTATGTGCGAGTTATGTCAGCAATGGAGGGGATCTGCAGTTTTATGACGAATCCAAACGGCTAATTTGAGAAAACAGTTATCATACAAGAAGAATTTGTCAATTCCTTTAATTGACCTTTAAAAGACCTCTAGCATGACAGTCCTACGCACTACCCATCACATCACAGGTACAGGAATGGACAAATCTTCCAAGAATAATTCTTGTAATGAAAAGTGCGTTCTCAAATCAGCTGTTCGGATTCGGCTTAAAACTGTAGGTCCCCTCCATCCCTGATAACAAGGAATGGTTAAGAGTTGTAAGTCACTAGGCCCTAGTTCTCAAAGGACTTTTGCGCCAACTAATTTATTTATTTTTATGAAAACACGTCACTTTTTAAATACCGTGATTTTTAAAAATTCTGACTATTTTTTTTCCTCAAGCTCAGTTATTTTACAAAGTTAATTGTTCAAAAAAGAAAGTATTGAAATACGATCGTTTTCAGAGCACAAGGTTATGTAATTTTTTAATCGATTTCTTATTTGTACCTTTCTATCTCACTCAGCCCAAATTCGGATGTAATTTTTTTAGTAGTCGTTAAGTGCTTAGAAATACTTAATACAGATCTGTTATCTACAAATATAACAATTACAATTATTTTTGGAATAAATCAACAACTGTCTTATATTTCTTTATTAAATTAAAGACTTCTACTCTTATTTTCTTAAATTAAGGTTCAAGATTTAATACTAATTCACGTTTTTCCATTTGAAACTGTTTCGACATTTATTAGAAATTTATTAACAAACCTATAAATTATGAAGCCTTGATGAAAATTCATTTCTTAGGGGCCAGTTATAGCTACTATTGGTTTACATCATTGAAACCAATCATTGAAATTTGTTTGATATATTGATTATACGCGTAAATATCATTGAAAATGTCTGAAATAAGAAACAAAATTTTTGATTTTAATCAAGCATTTCCTGATTGGAAATAAGCATTTGAGGTCAGTGTTGATCACTGATCGGAAAAGCAGCCGGTGGAAATGCAAAGAAAATGAAACACTTTTAGTGGAAGGATTTTGTTGCGAATTATAAAATCAAAAAGAGGCTGGGATGCGACCCACACTGATAACTTTCCATCCCGTCTGTCGATTTGTCTTGCTTAAAAGTTTGTCTATATGTATCAATTTTTACCAAATTTGCGTACTATTTTTTGTAGATTTTATTTTTTTTTATGAAAAAACGGACTGTTGGATTTTTATAAAAAAATTACTGAATATCGAAAACAATATTTTCTGTGAAATAAAATAAGTTTGAAGCCAATATTTGTAATTTGTATTTGAGTCGAAAGTAAATTTTTAAAGTTTTAGTATTGTTTTTTTTTTTAGGTTTTTATTTTTTGTAACAAAAACTGTCAATTCGATTTTTCTCAAAATTTTATAGAATGTTTAAAACAATATTTCTTAAAAGATAAAAGTAGTTTGAAGCCAATGTCTCAAATTTTTGAAAAGATATTTACGTGGAAAAACAATTTTTACCAACTTTTACAAATTTTGTTTAGGTTTTTATTTTTTGTAAAAAAACTGTCAATTCGATTTTTCTCAAAATTGTTCCTATTGATGAAAACAATATTTTTTATAAGTTAAAATTAGTTAGAAGCCATTATATCAAATTTCTTAAAAGATATTTGAGTCAAAAATCAATTTTTAACCATTTTTGTTAATTTTTTTTTCGGTTTTTAATTTTTTGTAAAAAAACTGTCAATTCGACTTTTTTCAAAATTTTACTGAATGTTGACAACAATATTTTTTGAAAGATTTAAGAAGTTTAAAGCCAATATCTCAAAGTTTTGAAAAGATATTTGAGTCGAAAATCAATTTTTACCAACTTTTAAACATTTTTTTTTGGGTTTTTATTTTTTTTTAAAAAACTGTCAATTCGATTTTTCTCAACATTTTCCAGAATGTTGAAAACAATATTTCTTATAAGATAAAATAAGTTTGAAGCCTTAATCGCAAGTTTTTGAAAAGATATTTGAGTCGAAATTCAATTTTTTTACGTTTTTATTTTTTATAAAAAATACTGTCAATTCGATTTTTTTCAAAATTTTATCAGATGTCAAAAACATTATTCTTCGTTGCACAAAATTATTTTGGAGATGCAATCATATTTTAGTCGTAAAATTTTCGAGGTGACAAATTTTTTTTTTCAGTTTTTTTGATTTATAAAAAAACCGTTATTGGATTTTTTTTCCAAAAATATACTTCTTTTGTATCACGTTACAATATATAATATAAAATTTAATTCAAGTCTCTAGGATCATTGGTTCGTGAGATATTTAGGGTTAACCAAAATTTTCCTCTTTTTTTGAAATTGGTATGGTAAAAAAACCACCCACTCAATTTTTTTGAGAGCCCTTTCTGCATCTTTCTGCCTTATTATCTGTATAACAAAATTTATTTGAAGTCGATATCTCTTCTGGTTCTTGAGCTATGGACGACGAAAAAAAACGTCGCGAACGTACGGACGTACGGACATACGGACATACTAAGGTACGAACGTACGTACACACGCACGCACAGACATCTTTCTAAAAATCTTTTTTTCTCCGGTCATTGGATCTCCAATCCTGTCATTAAGACTCAATACTTGTTGAAAATGGGTAAAAGTTGTACCTATAATTAAAAGAAAACATAATAGTGCTATGAAATTATACCATTTTGAGACACTGACAAATTTGAATTTCCTTATGAACCTATAATTTTACTGTTTACGAAATATAACATTGTTGGGTAGACTTAAACTTATTTAGAGGTAGATATGCATATTTCCTTGAACACAAATATGTTACGTTATAATAAAAATAATGTTGAAATTAGAAAAGTTCCCCTGAGCTTAGCCAACTATATCTTGAAAACCTATTAGTCAAATGTTTTAAATAGAGGTTTAGCATTCCTTTAAACAAAAATTCTTTGTTTTTATGTTAATTAAATGCGTTTGAAGTATAAATACAAAATTTCATTGTTCTATCTAACTTATAAAAACCGAAAACAACAAAACAAATAACGATATTAGCATATTAACGCAATAAGACATTAGTACAGCACACTAATTAAATATCAAATAAATACCATATGTAATAAAATTAGGTAATGTTATTTTACAGCTGAACTGCAATTTATTTAAGCATTGTTGACACCTCAAAATCTAAAGGATAGACTATAATTAAGGCTGAACAATGAAAACAAAGGAATTCATTTAAGAACGCACTCAAGCATTTGTCTAAAACTAATAACTCTTCGCTCTACTAATTTCAGTTTTGGTCTATATCTAGAGACACAATAGTCGGCTCAGTTTGTTAAATTAGAAATTTTGTTAGTTTTTACGTTTCAAAGTTCCTAAATTGAAAATTCACCTTTTTTGTAGACCACTCAGAAGATATCTGAAGAATGACCAAAAATTTCGATTTTGAATAAATTCTGCTTCCTACTGGTTCTTAAGTTCAAAACATGATTTCGGCCTTAAATGTGGACTTTGAAGGGTTTTTCTAGCCACCGAACAAACTTGAGAGTTTTGAATAAAGAATTTTTCATTGTTGGTATTATCTCTTCGAAAAATAACACGGTCAGGAAATGTTTATTTGCAATTGCGATTGTTAGTTACGGAGCGTCTCGTCATCTTGCTGAAAACAAACATCGTGCGCAACAATTCCAGTCGTAAAAACACAGCCCTAATTTTCGAATAGGTAAAGTAATCACACCGCTAGCTCAAAACCGCACTAAAAAATTACATGTTTATGATGGAAAATGTTTGCAACAATCAGCCTTGGATTTTACAAGTCCCAAAAGCAATAATTATTATGCTTATTAATGTAGACTGCAAGTTGAAAATCTTCATTATTAATGAAAAGAGGGCCTTATTTCGTTTGTGAAATGGCAAATTCAAAATATCGACGTGAAATCGAGTAACCTAGGATTTGGCCGAAACTACGGGCTTCGAATATTTACAAAACTGTTATACCAAGTATTCAAGTTTTCCCTCGGTTTCACTAGTGCCAAAAAATTGATATACAACGTGACGTCAAAAAAACCAAGCAGCTAAAGTATACTTAGGTCTGAAAATCTACCAATATCTGATAATTAATTGTGAGATAGCTTGGTGAATATCAATATAAATAAATTGTAAGAAGTTGGTAGATTTTTTACAAAACGTGTAAACACAAAATATCTCATTTGTAGATATAATTGTCTAGAATTAGAGAAAATTGAACTGACATCTGTCTTTGTTAGAAACGGCAGACCTGACAATAAATTGAGTGTGTACATGATTATCCAATTCTCTTACAAATATTTTGCATACACAGTTGTAAGCTAGCGTCCACAGGACTGTCAGATTTTTAAAATGAATTGTCAGCCTAATTTTCTGACAGCTAATTGTAAGACTTCACTCTTTGTAAAAACGTTGATCACAGTTGTTAGTGAGCACTAGGCTTTAGATACAAAAACTGGTGAATTTATTGTTTTTTATTTTGCAAAAAGTTAGTGTCCACAAAAATCACCAAAGTTTTTCACCGATAGCGCCATCTTTTGCACGTGAAGAAGAATTTAGAATTTAGATCATTATCTACGAACAAACCCTTTTCCTTAACTTCATATTTCATTCGCAATCAATTTGAAAATTGGAAAAATTTCCAAAATTTGTATGATGTAACTTTTTTCAAACAATAGAGAACTTTGAGAAAAATGGAAGAAAACATAATGATATAAGGCATTTAGTCAAAGATGTAATAATAATAAAATTTATGTTTGAGTGTAGACAATTTGTTGGCAATATTTGAAAACTGTACAAGTTCCAGAGTGGCATCGCCATCTTGCAAGAAATATTTTTTTTGTCATTTGATTTAATAACTAAACCATAATGATCTATTTTTAAAATAGTGATGATGTAGAAAAGTTAAATAATTCTATTGGTTTGCAAATTTAGGTTTATATTAGAGAAGTCATTTAAGAAGAAGTTTCCTTAAAGTAAAGGGTGATTTTTTAAAAGCCATAGGAAAGTTTTTCAAAAAAAAAAACACATAAAATTCAGAAAAATGCATGAAATCTTCATTTGAATCGATAGTACGGTCCATATAATTTAATGTTTGAAGATTATTTCATGCAAATATTGACCTTGACTGCGTCTCAAATGGTCCATCCGCTTAGTCTAATTTTGGCATACTCTTTCCAACATTTCGGCCGGTATCTCACGAATAAATGCTTCAATGTTGTCTTCCAATGCGTCAATTGAAGCGGGCTTGTCTGTATAGACATGAGCTTTAACATAAAATATAAATGAATAAATAAATTGGGCGGCGCAACAGTCCGTTTGAGAACTAGGGCCTAGTGACTTACAACTCTCAACCATTCCTGTGTGCGAGTACTGTTGTCAGGGATGGAAGGGACCTACAGTTTTTAAGCCGAATCCGAACGGCAAATTTGAGAAAGCACTTTTCATGACAAGAATTACTCTTGGAGAATTTGTCAATTCCTCGCAAGAGGCAGTACCCGTGAAAAAAACTTTAGATGGCATAGGCAGGGATCGAACCCAAGACCTCTTGCATGACAGTCCAACGCACTAACAATCATGCCACGGGTACTACAGTGAGCTTTAACATAGCCCCACAAAAAATAGTCTAAGGGCGTTAAATCGCACGATCTAGGTGGCCAATTGACCGGTCCCGAACGTGAAATTAAATGTTCACAGAACTCGCCTCTCAATAAGTCCACTGTTGTGCGTGTGGCATGTGGCAACGTCTTGTTGAAACCACATGCCATGCAAGTCGAGTTCTTACATTTTGGGCAAACAAAAGTTGGATATCATCTCACGGTAGTGCTCACCATTCACAGTTACGTTACGATTCGCATCATCTTTGAAGAAGTACGGTCCAATGATGCCACCAGCCCATAAACCGCACCAAACTGTGACTTTTTCTGGATGCACTGCATGCATTCACTCCAAAATCGATAATTCTGCTTATTTACGTACCCATTGAGCCAAAAATGAAGAATGAATAAAATAGAAGAAGCGCGCGATGAACTTTCTTAACAGAGCACGCATTTTGATAATAAAATTCAATAATTTGCAAGCGTTGTTGGTTTGTAAGACGATTCATGGTTGAATTATAAACCAAACTGAAGATGTTTGACAGGGAAACAAAACACACAAAGTGCGTCAGCTGTTTAAACCAGGTGTTGTCAAAAAGATAATAGCTGCAAATCTCCCTTTATTTGAAAAAAAAAAACATAGATTGGAATTTTAATTGAAATTGTGGATTTGAACATGAATAATTGGAACATCAAGAAACTCTAATGCTTAAGTTAAAAGTTGGCCATCTCTGCTGAAGAAAATATTTCATCATTTTTGTTCATACGCGTGTTTTATTCGGATGTATAGAACTTTAAGTTGGCAACACTATTTTAGCTAGTGGCACTGATGACTGAACAACGCTTACATGAAAAACCATGGTACTGTTCGAAATACGTATGTTGCGAATTTCGTTTAGCGATGAAGATCAGTTTTGGTTGAATGATTGTACGTCAATAAACAAAACTACCGTATTTCGAGTGATAATAGTCCTCACGCATATTGTTAAAAACCGTTAAATAATTGCTCCGTAATACTTGAAAAACGATGCTGGCCAGAACATTATAGTCATACTGAACTATTTTTCAACTACCATAATGTACCGGAGCTGTGGTTTCAACAAATTTCGTGTTGTAATAAGTTTTGAATTTTTTCATATTTCGTCCTTATTACATAAACCTACATCAACATATCCCATAAATAATATTAAAAAAAATAAAAAAAAGGAGCAGTCGCAGCACTTTCATTGGCCTCGTGCTCTACGTGTCATAGTCCAGACCCAGAGACAGTTGAAAGTTGCACTCTTTTTTAGTTTTTTCCCTTCTTATTGTTCGTTTCAGAGGATTTAATTTATACGCCAATCGCACATGGCGCTGAGATTCAGAGATTTTCACCAAATGATAAGTAAGATTGTGGTTTTTCAGCGCAGCTCAGTTCGGCACAGCAAGAAGTCGCATGATGAAACTATAAGAGCAAGTAAAAAACCAATCTTCCGCAGAAGAAGACGACCAAACAACTCCAACTATAATATGTAGGAAGATATCAAGAGAAAAACGTAATACATTTCACGGTTCCATTTCGTGCTGTGGAATTGTAATATTGTAACCTTTTATGTTGGGGACTGGTTTCGTTTAACTTAAGCCCTGTGCTTATGCCTTCCATATAGATAGTATACCTAGGTATATTTATCTCTTGCAAGTTATTGTAGCATAATATAGGCTTCGCAGCTGCTTTTGCCTCTGCTTCACATTCACCATTCACAACCTTACAACAGTATCTATGTATAATGTATGTTTGGGGTAAATTATAGAAGCTGGATGTTGGTATGGCAATGGCTCCAAAGACGCAAAAAATAACATTTGACGCCATCTAAATATCAGGTGAATGTAAATTGCATCTTGAAATCCCTTCCGTTGGTGGTTTTTGGATTTTAGATTTTGGTTGGTGTCGTCTGTTGTGAGAGAGGTTACCATAGCATCCAGTTGAGTTAAGACCGCTCAAACCGAAAGAAAATAACCAGAAGGCATGAAGCTTGAAAATGTCACATAATGTTTGCATAAGAAACGCTCTTTAAACACGTGTAGGTGTCAGCAGAGTTGGTTGGAGTTTAATTCGTTTAATTTTTTCCGAACACACGCGATTCAAGACATTTTTTACTATTTTGGATAAGTTTATTGCTAAGCCACTATGAGACTTTGTTTTATTGCATAGGATTGTTGAAGTTTGCTTTATAATGTAGGTTTGCCTTTAGATTGGTTTTGGTACAAAAGTAGAAATAAGATGAAACTTTAAATACGTATTATTTTATGGTTCTACCTATTAAAGTCATTCAAAATATGTATCAACCAATATCAAGCTATCTTTGGAATACGGAGAAATGAAATTGAGTGCGTACTAGAAAAGACTCTCCTTTTTGGTTTTGGACTTTTGGTTTGTATTTTTGAATTAACTGGTTCTTGGGTTCAAAACATAATTTTGGCTTTTGAAGGTTTTTTCAAGCCACCGAAATAATAAATAGGTCACAAACTTTAAGAGTTTCTAAAAAGAGGGTTTTATTTGTATATCATATCTTCGAGAAATTACATGGTCAGACAATTTTCCTTTGAAATTGTGACTAATTAGTACGCGTCTCGTCATCTTGCTCAAAAAAAAAACATCGTCCACATCTATATTTTCCAATTTCGGCCGTAAAAAAAAGTTTGCAAAACACTTGCACGAGTCGTATTTTCGAATAGGTAAAGTATTAACACCGCTAGCCCAAAAACCGCACTAAAAAATTACATGTTGATGATGGAAAATGTTTGCAACAATAAGCCTTGAATTGTACAAGCCCCAAAAGCAATAATTACACATATTAACGTAGCCTCCGAACTGAAAACTTGAGTTATTACTGAAAATAATATTTTGTTGAAAATGCGGATCTTTTTGATTCGCATTTTCGAGGAACTTATCTTGTTTGTGATATGTCAAATTCTAAATATCGACGAGGAATCGACCAACCTGGGCTTTTGTCGAGACTACGGGCTAATAATTTTCAAGTTTTTAACGATTTCACTAATACCGATAAATTGCTTCCTTCAAAACGTGACGTCAAAAAAGTATTTTAGTTTTCCGCATTGACTGAAAAATTGCCACATTTTTATAGTGAAACTAGCTTTTTACCCGCGGCTTCGCCCGCAGTGGAGAAATTAAATAAGTATGAGAGATAAAGGGTAAGGGTATAATAATAGAAATGAGTCAATATAATAACTAAATTTTATTGCTTGGCTGAGATCAACAATTTTTAAAAATTACTACAGACAATGAAGTTTCAACACCTTAATATATGCTTATTGAAATGCAACAACAAATGTTAAAATATATTTCACCGTAACAAAAATAAATAATTCTGAATTCTAACCATTTAAAAAAATAAAATACAAAGTATTAATTTAAGATATTTTTATAGACAATGTTATAAGTTTTCCCGTCGGGTGCAAATATGTATGTGTAAATTCCGGGCATTAGATACACGTGAACAGGCTACATAAAGTTGACCATGAGAGAAGCATGGGTTTTCTAAATGCACTCCTGCTACCTGTAATGTTTTTCCTTGTGCCTTGTTTATAGTAACAGCAAAGCTAAGCTTGACGGGAAACTGAACCCTTTTAAATTGGAATGGAAGGTCAGTGGGAATAATTGGTATCCGAGGTATTATAACACTATTTCCCTTACCGACACCTGTTAAAATAGTAGCACCAAGTATGTTCTGTCCCAATTTTGTTATCCGAAGCTTGGTTCCATTACATAGCCGAGGAGCATCTAGATTTCGCATAAGCATTACTGGTACATTTAGTTTCAATTGAAGTTTATGTGACGGTACACCCGATAGTTCAAGTGAATTTAAAAACTCCACAGGATATGAAGTACTTAGTTCCGTATCCATAATTGTATCCATTGACAAATATTCCTTCATTTCTCCTTGAACCTCGTTTAAAATGTCAGTGTTGATCCTATTTACAATTTCATTTCTTGGTGCTAATATTGCTCTTGCATACAACCACTGATCACTACACAAATTTTGTTGCAATTCCGGAAAAACATTAGCAATGAGATCCACATGACGATATTTTGGCAAACAATTTTGGCATTTTTTCAAATAAAAGCAGAGTAAGAATTAACATCAGCGAGTAAGATCTAAAATAATAAAGTAACAGCTAACCACAAAAATTACGGATAACCTCAAAAATGTGAATAGTATTATACTGCATGTAACGACAGAGGAAAATAACAATAAATATAGAAAAATTAGAAACAGTTGAAACTATATTCAATTGAATTATATATTGAATTAGATATTGTCGTCACCGTCGGTAATACAGTGGGTTGGTATTACAGTATTCAGGGTTGAAACTTCATTACTATGATGCTAGATGATGCTAGATGGCGTTGAAGTAGCTAAATTTGACGATATTTTGACAAACAATTTTCTTATTTTTCGTAAATGTTTTTTATTTTTTTTTAATAAAAAGTATCCTATGTTACTTCTAATACCTTCAAGAGTGTATGTGCAAAGTTTCATGATGATCGGTTAAGTAGTTTTTGCGTGAAAGCGTAACAAACAAACTTACATTCGCATTTATAATATTAGTATGATTGTAATTCTAAAATGCTAAATGATCACAGTTTTTAAAGTGACAGCTGCAGGCTACTCAAAATGTAACCTCTTATTAGAAAACTGTTTGTGCAGTGAACGATTTCCAAGCTTTAGTACCGTGGCCGTTTTCTAGTTAATGATATCTTCTTGGTATTTTTCATCTAGTTCCCAGCCCTTTACAAACCTTGGACAGCTCCACAATATTTTGCTTTAATTTTTATATTTAAAATTTTTAGTAACTAAATTTTTTACTATAACCCCTCCAATGTCAATATATTTCAAGAAATGTTCCTCAATAATTTTAACAAAAGTCTTGACTACAATCGCTAATGTTTAATAAGTCCCTAATTTGTCAGCTTTTATAACTGGGGCATTACATAATTTAATTTAAGTCCATCCCACTCCCACCTCTATATGTAAGTAAAACCAAAATCCAGCAGACAATATTATTGATGCTACGCAGCATGGCAGCCAGAGGAGCGGTTGCGGCGGCCGGTAGCGGTATCATGAAGAGCACGCACAGCACAACACGTTTTCATCTGCCTTAATATTCTAGAGAAGGTCATTCACCAAACAATTAATTCGCAGACGGCTCTGTATATATTGTATACAAACCTACCTACATCTCATTCGTTTTCAGATCAAAATTGTTAATGGCAGCAATTAAGCAATTTAAGTTCGAAACATCGTTCTCACCAAATCACCATCATAAATTTAACCATTATAATCCCTGGTCTAAATCTGAAGTAGGTAGGTATAGGTTATAGTATAGAGCAACGCCCTTAGTGCCTTGACGTCTTTCCCAGTCACTCGTAAACTGGAAAGTAAAGTCATATTAAAAACATAACCTATTCAAAACACGTCACTCGTCTTATGATTGTGGATGCATTATTTATGGTATGGTGAATCGAGGAAGGGCATAGGCTTTAAAGCTTTAAATTCACGTGAATGAAAAAAAATATAAGGAAAGTTAAGTCACACAAATATGACGTCACTCAAGTACTTACCACTGCTGGCACTATTATGACTTACCAGAAGGAATGTCATAGTTTTTTAAAACAAAATTTGACACCATAACGACACCTCTTTCCCCAAAATTATTGTACACGTCTTAGAAGCTCAGAAGTTAGTCATATCTCATATAAACCGTTGCACGAAACGGTGTTGTGACGCGAAACAACGCTGCGGCTCGGTAAGGTGAGGTAGCAGAACGAAAAAAAGGATTGATAAATTGTGCAGTCGGCAGCAATTTCACGACTTGTTAGCACGTAATTTTGTGCCATCTCTTTATAACCGAGGCCGAGAGTAAGAGAGAGAGAGAGAGTGAGAGAGAAGGCGTCCGTTTGTGTCCTCGTTGAAGAAGTTCTTGAAGTTGCATTCAGCAGCCATAGAATTACCCTAGCACCAATGGCACCAAAGCAAAGGTTAGCCATAAAGCTAACACGACATGGATCTTCTTGCTTCTTGGCATTGTAGGTACCAGTACCATGACTGCCGACTTCGTCCGTTTCTTAGGTTAAATTTCGTAGGAGACGTGGTGAGAAATAGAATTTATTTTATTCTGAAGAGGTCAGTATACCCGCTTGTTGGGGTTTTCATTCATTGTAGGTATATATGGTAATAGAAAGGTACAGAAGAGTCGGTATAGAGGTATCATTTTACCCAAGGGGGTATTAAATTTAATTTGAATTATCGCGTGATCACGAATGCTTTTAATTCAAAATGAAAAATCCGACTCATATGGTCCAAGCTCTCTGTATAGACTTCACGTCACAAATAAATATAAGAGTCATGAGGAAGAGGCATGAGGTAAAGACGAGGATGAGACGCGAGGCAAGGTGAGCGACGCGACGCGACTCGAAAGAGGACTTAGGACTTTGACAGCCCTATTAAACAGTGATTTGGTTATAGCTGGGTGTTGTTTAGGAGCTCAACTTTGTTTTGCATGTGGACATGACATCTGATTAAGGTGATTATTTGCGAACACCAAATGGGCGTTGAATAAAAGTAAGCAAACACAAGCGAAATGTGAATGGAAATTGGATTTTTTTTTAATTTCAAAATAGGGACAGGAGACAAGAAATTTATTTTTAAGGTCTTACTGATGTTATAAGCTGTATAACTATTTTTTAAAAACAGGCTCGGATACGATTCACAGTGAAAGCTTCCATTTAGAACTCTTTTGTTAACAAAATAAAATTTCAACCACTTCTTTGAACAATTTAAAGAAGTTCTCAAAATAAACATCACACGAACGAAATGTATTTATTTTATCAAGAAACTGCAAATTAAGGGAGCAGTTCGAAAAATTGGTTTTCCAGAATTTTATACTTGAAAAATCAAAATTGTGTATTATATTGTATGATACTGTTTGGTCACATTTTTCTGAAATGTATCAGAATTCAATATTAGGTATTCAAATATTCGACATACTGTTCAAAATTTAAATACATACATGCAAAACTATACAAATATACAAAAACACTATCTTAAGAAAAACAAAAATTCAAAATATTGATATATTCGTGAAAAATTTAAGTAACAACTAACAATTTTTAGGAACACACAAAATTCAAGTTTATTCCCTTTATTGTCTTAAAATATTTGGTAAAGTAGAATTAATGAAAACTTGTTATAATACATTTTGTTCTCAAAAATACTTTGTTTTTAAAAATTCTGTTCTTCAAAATGCTGAAAATGGGCTAAAAGGAAATTTTGCTTTAGTATTAGTAACGTAAAAAAGTGCCAACAGAACCAAAACTTTTTTTCTTTGTCAGACTTTTAACAGCATTTACAGAATTTCTGCCAATCAGAACTTTGTCTGACAGAATTTCAACCACACAGAGTTTTACTAATACAGAATTTTATAATACAGAATTTTTGAGACACAACATTTTGAATACAGTATTATGACCCATACAGTATTTCGACACCAACCCGCAAATTTCTAAGCAATATACTCTTTAATGGAAGGAGTTTAAAAATATAACAACTTTGGAAAAAATAAAAAAAAGCATCAAAATTAGTATTTTTATTTTCCCATAAATGGTTTCATTTTGAATAGCCAGCATTTAAGGCAGTTGTTATTTTTAAACCTATCATCTTTTGACATTTGACAAGTAAAAACTACTACGTTTATAAATATGGAGTGATACCGGATTCAACAAAGGACTGAAATTGTAATTTTGCTTACAAAAATGTTCAAAAATTTGCGGTCACGCGTCGTAGGGGTCATGACCGCCCTGGGAGATAATTTGTTTGTTTTTTCGTAGAAATTCCCTTCAAATTCAAAACTAATCGTATTGCGTTAATGGATATGACCCCCATTATATTTTGAATTATTTATTTTTTGTATATGAAAACAAAATTTGTATTTTACTTCCTTAAACTTTGTTGCTAAAAGTACTAGTTTTAACTGAAGACTGGAGCACGAACATAATATGAATCGGATATTCAGCCTTATTCCAAAAACACAACAAATTCATCAACTTTTGACCAACGGACCATCCAGAGGGGGGTCATATGAGCCATAAAGCTTATACAGTCAAGTTTTATAAGTAAATATTTTAAATATTTGTTAGTAATTTAACGACATTTACCAAAAAGCGGTTTGCTGTCAAAAAGAACTAAAATTATTGTTTTCACTTAATTTAGAATTTGAAAAAAAGTTTAGTCATGCTTTAAATTATTTTCATAAAATTTGTTTCTAAGAAAAAGAACAAATATTCAGGTTCTTAAGAAGAAACCTTGAATAAGAGATCGTCAATTTGATATCAAGTTTATATCTATATTATATTATTAATTTTTTTAAAACACATAGTGATCATTGAAGTGATTTTAACTTGCCAAACAATTGTGTTGATTGAAATTAAAGTTTTCAGCCGATTAGCGTGAGGCGTTTTTTTTCATTTTATTGATACGAAAAATAACAGCACTTTCCATACAAATTTGTTTTTTTAAAATATGTCATTTTTTTAAAACTTTCTCTTAATTTTGTATTCTTAATTTGGCTTCTTTCTACAAGAGAAACATATTTTGATATTGCTCCAGAAGGGTACCCCTCATAACCTTTATTTTGTTTTTAAGTTTTCTCAAGAACTAATGGACTGATTTAAATTATCTTCTCTTTATGTGCAAGTTCTTGTCGATGATCAAATGATTAAATTGATGATGATTTTTGATGATAAAAAATGTCATTTTTTTAAATTTTAAAAAATAATATTAATTTTGTTTACAAAACTCGATATCTCAGAAAGGGGTCAACATTTTTTAACGAAATTTAAATGTATATTTATAAGCACTTTATTTAGTGCTTACCAAAAATATTTTTAAGACAAAATTTAAAATTTAAAATGATTTTCGAAAAAAAAAAAATAAGTTAATCTAGAGTTTTTGAGAAATGAAATGGCAATAAAATTTTTGAGAAAAACTTATTTTGCAGGTACATTTTTAAATCTTAAAATTTAGGATATATTTTTAAACCGACTTTTTGGAAGAAATTAGCAAGTTCTAAAGACCCAGTCGTGTATTTTATTTTGTTCAAAATTGATTTTCTGTTGAATACAAAAGATCTTAAAAAATTAAATAAATCTACTTTTGAAGTGAATTTGCTTTGGATGTTCAGAACTGAGATTTAAACACGAATTTCAATAATATAAATGTCCCAAAAACTGCAAAAGTGACAGTTTTATTAAACTAATGGCTAAATTCAAGAACCAAACATTTTTCTCTCTACAATTTTTAAGTTCTGTTGACTAAGATCAAAATACGAGTAAACAGACTGATTAGGGATAGTAGATAGATATATTTATTTCGTGATAATTTTCTATACAAAGCCTATGACCGCACGTTTTACAATTCAAAGATTTGACAATTTTATTATCTGACTTCTGAGACAGTATTTTATATTTTTAAAAGTGATTTACAAATGTACAAATGGTTTAAAGGAAAATACGAAAAAAACCTTTATTTGATAGGGATAGTAATAATAGAAAAAAGCCCTACAATTCTTCATATCAGATCCTCTCTCATTTTCTGGATACAAAATTGTACTTTATCTTTACAATCAGACTACTTTCGCCTCTGACCTCAATGCTCAAGTAAATACTCAAAAACAACTAATTAAATTAACTAAGAGTATTCAATTAACCGAAATGTTCATTTTATCCCCATCCACATCCACAGGCTATTCCTGGTCCAGGTACATAATAATATGTATTACTAAAATCCACTCATATGGAGGACACTTTCACAACACTCTCAATCAAGGCACATACAAATGTATACTTAAGAAGGTGCCACAACATCAACACTGTCCCGTTCTTACATTTTCCTTAAACAAAACTAAAAACTCTGTTAAAAAGGTGGGAGTCTGGTTAGGTATAAATACAGCAAACATTAAGGAACATAATCGCTCAAGAGTAAAAGTGCTAACGCAAACATAACACTACTTACTTGGCATATCTATAGTAAACTTATAGTTATCCAATGCTCAGCTTCAGGTCCAGGTCCAGGCTCCAGGTGAAAGAACGCCGAACCGTCTAAAGTACATAAATACACCTTATCAAGTTAAATACCGTTGCGAAAGCAAATAAATCGAAAAAAGATACGAAGACAGAAATTTTATACCGAAGTATTATTTTTTTGGCAGATTACATCGCATCACTGAGTTTGTCCAAGTCCATCGATTTGTTGGGACGGTTGCTCGGTGTCGGTCGGAGGGAGGAAGAAGAACGTACGGACTTTGGTGTCTCTGTCTCTAACTGTGTACGTATACGCGTCTTACTTTTTGGCTGAAAGACGTTTAAGTCTCCTGATTCCTCATCCCTTCAGATAAAGATATAACTACCTATCTACTCCCCATCAAAGCTTATACAATATTATTGTACATATGTAGATACAAATTTATAGAAGGAGTACTTCCATCGTAAGCAGTTAGGTACACACATAATATTTGTTATTTACCCAGCGCGGTGCGTATTAAGACGTTTTACGGCTTTTCGGCGACGAGGACGACGAGACAACGACCGACACGGCGAACGTAGATGGGCAAACAAGATAGTCCACCATCTGTTTGTGATTAATCGGGATTCGTTTTGGTGTTCCTTGATTTTCATTTTTTTTTTGGTCGCGCAGCTCCTATCGCTTTTATGTGGAACTTTATTTTGGCATCCATAAAAGGGAGGGCTTGAAGAGGTTTAATTATTTTTGTGTGCCGTTTACACTTTCAGAGAGCTACTGAATGCACGCAGATACTTTAACAATCTTTTCTGAACTTATTCTTCTTTGGATAAAAATAATGAGAAAAAACATTTTTCTGGATGATTAAGGTTTCTTTAGGCTTAAAAGATAGACAAAACAAATGTTTGTAGGTCTTTATAAAATACTTTTTTCGGTACATGGTAGGTAGGTATAGAGGCGTTTATTCGAGGGGCATTTAAAAAGACTATAGTCAAAGAAGGAGACGTAGTGTTAAGTGATTTGGGTGTAAGGAGAGTCGAACGTGAAGTACTTAATTTTATTTATACACTTTGGCATTTTTGGTTTGAATATTGCCAAAAATGAGGACCTACTTAATGTCAACATTGTCACTTTCTACTAATTGTTGCTAATAATAGATAGATAGATATTCTTTATTTACAGTATGCAGAAAGTTATGTACCTATAACAGCGACAAAATTGATATCGTGATTTTATCGACTTGGAGGATTATAGATTAAGACGTTTAGTTTTCAATCTTGTACAAAAAATTTCGAAGTTGGACTCTTTGAAAGTTGTCAATTTATTTATGTTCAGTTTGGTTTTCCATTTCATAATTAATAGAATTACTTCTGAACAACGTTTAAAGCCGGGTAAATTTATTACCAAAACAAAATTATTGAAACTTGACCTTAGTTATGAGAAAGATGATTTTTGGTCATTACGAAAAGGGATATGATCTAACAAAAAAGGCTATTTTGTACTCTAAATTTTACAGTCACCTTAATTCATGGAGAGCTGGCATCATATGGAATTAACGTTTTTGAATTCGATAAATTATTATACTACTACTAACAAGCAAAGTTGTTCGAATCTTGAATAAATGTCTCAACAAAACTAAAGATACTTTCAAATTAATGCTTATAACATTTTTCCATTTTTTTCAATCTAAAATTCTACATCTTTTGAGATATCATATCTTCAATAATAATTAATAACAAATAAAACATAAACAATCAAATTCGATATTAAGTCAGTTTAATTTTCGATTTCCAGCAAATAATATTAAAAAAATTTATTTATAATATTATTAAAAAATAATTTCTTAAACAGACACCAATATTTTTGAAATGACAAAGTGGAAGTTGTAGCGTGGATTATTTTATGGCATGTACTAAAAACAAACTTCCGTAGACCTCAAAAATCTCAATTTTTCTCAAAAAACAGTTCTTATCAATTTTTTAGTTTCAAAGTTTTTTTAATTTTTACTTTTTTTTTAAAAACTCTTCACGGTTTTAAAAAGAAGAATTTCTGCATACATTTTTTGAAACAAACTATTATTTTTTTTTTTAACTTGAAAGGCGGTTTAAGGCAACGTTTTGAATTTTGTAACAACTTTGAATTTTAATAAAATTTAAATTTATACTTTACTTAACATGCAGGTTGTCCTGCAGTTTAAAATGCATATGTTTAAATCGCATGGTATTCAAAATAATTGAGGGGCAAATTCCTTCTCCCAGAGATTTAAAAAAGAGCTTTCCTTTTTTTTTTGGGTTTTTAGAAATTATAATTCAAAAGAAAAAATCATGAAGATCCAAATTATAATTACAAAACTCAAAACATTACCTCAAACGGCTTTCAAATTTCAATAAAACCTTGAAGAAAGTGTGAAATTTTCATATTCAATTCAAGAAAATGAAATGTAACTCTACAGCTTGTTTCAAAATATGTATTGTTAAGGTAGAGCGCACATTTTTTTTTTGTATAATTAGCACACATTCAAATCGTTTTGAATACCTTAAATAAGACTGAATTGCAGTGTGTGATCAATGACTGGGAAAGACAGAGTCTCGCGAGGCATTCCACATTCGCGTAGTACGGCTAAAGAAGGAATATCGTACTTCAGAGTACGAACGAAGGTGGAATCAAGGGTAAACTAATGGACATTCTTTGAAGCGCGAGTATTACGGTTGAACTTTTTAAATCGAGGAATAAAATTGTCTATTTCACTGGAGCATAGGCCGTTAAAATAAAGGTACAAAAGTTGAGGCAAAAAACATTCAGACGATGTTCGAGTGACGTAGTTGAGTGCATGATGTTATTATCACCGAAATCATTTAAAATTTCTTATTTCAAAACTAAATGACAAAAATTGTTGAATAATTTTAAGTTTACAGTGTAGTACAGTGTTGCCCAGTTCAGAAAAATAATTTAACTTGTTTCAACCCGGAAATAAACGTCTTTAAAAGTCAAAAATTTAATCAACATATTTTTAAGGGCTCAGCATTTAACAAACAGTAAATGTTCAAAATATTTAACAGTTTACTATAGGTATTTTACAGTTCCTAACAGTAAAAGATTAATTTGATTTTATTATAAATGGTGAATCTCAACACGTATAAAAATTGACGGCTGTGAAGCAAATTGCACCAATTCTGATCCAAGAAACGGACTTATTAATTTAAAATGTCAGAAATCTATAAGTCATAGAAATTTACCAGAATGTACTTGAGGATATAATAGACTTTGAGACTTTAACTTTTAAGTAAAATGTTAAAAGATAGAAATAATCTGAAATCTTTAAAAAATATCTTTTAATATTAATATTACTTACTACAATATCATATTTAACATTTTACTAAATTGTTTAGAATTAGAAATTTAAATCTGCATATCAAACAAAACTACAGTGATAATAATCCTCCTTCCCAATAGCGTTGTACACTTTACATGCACTCAATCATTACTTCTGTCAAAACCGACCTTGTAATTATGTCAAAGGATATTATCAAGTGCCAAGTTATACTTTGTGCTTTCCAGTAAATTATTATTTTGTCTACTTAGTCCCATCTATAAATCCTATAAAAATACAAAATTTATTAATTTACATTGCCACGCACTTGTTAAGTGATTTTATATTAAAAACTGTCACATAATTTATTCAATTTAGCTGATGTAAGACCCCATACACAATTTCAAAGCCTATTTATTAATCTCTAATAAAATCAATCTTAAACTTGTGACTTAATAATCTAAAACGCATTTCTTTATGCAACACGTTTTCTAAAAGAAAAAAAAAACTATTAAATAATTATTATAATAATTTCAAAGTGAAACAATTAAAAACAATAAAATCAAAAATTGAAAAATTCTCTGATAAGAAGATTTATTTTGAGTATAATTAAATCATCAATAATAATAAATTAATTATAATAATAACAATAACAATATAGTGCATCCCAATCTGTAAAATATGGACTACAATAGGATACCCGTGCCCGCCGAGCTCAAGTCCCAGCCCACACACAATATTATGATCTGTGTAACTATTTCCCCAGTGTCATGTTGTCTACACTCACGGTTGCATACACAACACATATGCCACATACATACATCGCACTATTAAGCTTATCGATTCAATTACAATATTTATTATTATTTTTATAATTTTTGTTTTAAATAATAAAATACGTAAATGACACTTTAATCACACAACAACACTTCATCATAAATTATAACCGATTAATATAAAATAAAATAATAATTTCACAATAGAATTTAATCAACTTGCGCGTAATGTACAAATTACCTACCCTTTGCTTGTAACACCTTCCACCCACCTGGAAGAGCCTTGAAGCCTTGACACAAGTTTTGTATGCAAATAAATAGTAGATATATTATGTTAATGTAACGGTAGCTGACAAGATAGCCAGCAGCCGGGTGTTTGCCAGTTGATATCTCCTCTAAAGATCCAGACGAGGGCACATAGGGCACAGACAGATAGTCTCAGAGATTCACGTTTAATTTAATAAGTTAAGTACGAGTAGTATTATAAAATTGCGCATTTCGATTGGCGAGATCGATCAGCATTATGATCGCGTCGTTGACAACCCAAGTAATAAGTATAAGTAACTACGTATACCTTCTCCTATACTTATAGGTTACCCATCAAGACCCAACCCCTTCTTATCAAGTCAATGTCGATTCTCGATTGTCGAATGGGTATGGAGAGATAGTGGAGTGGAGTGTTGAGTGTTGCAACTATTGACTTACTTACTAACACCCATCCCATCAACGATTAATTGAAATTTGATTTATTTTATAATTAATTAGCTTACGTAATGAGCTTCCGTCTTTGGTCGCTTGGGGTGGAGGTGTAGACACCCCTTAACCTTCTTTGTTTAGCGCGACACTGAGTGATCTACAAAGGAAAAGGACACGTGTTCGAATTAAATACAATTAAAATGGCGGTGTTGCATTCCTATAAGAGTATTGAAATCGTATGACAGGCTAAGATTTCGTTTCGCTTGATTTGCGTAGCGATTTTGTGCCTCCCTCCACCCGTGCGGCATTGGATTGGAAGTTGTTGCTTGACGGTAAAGGGCCATCAAATAGCAGACAAAGGTTTTATATTGTGCACCTAACGGGGACGGGGATAGGTTTGAAATGCGATTTTGAAATTGAAAACATTTGCCTGTTAATAGGCACTTAGATGTTGGAATTGGAATGCTTCACAGTGATTTTTTCTTTTGTTTGCTGGGGGCCAAACAGCTGTTGCTGCATATGGACGAGACAAAAACAAAGGCTGAAGTTGCAATGCATCGAGGCCATTGTTTAGGAAACCTTACTTAGAACTTTTACATTCACCTAAATAATTTTATTGAACTTATTGAAGGGCATTCGGTCAGTAGGGTGATTGGTATTTGGGATTAATATTTTTTTCACTCTAGAAGTAGGTCAACAAACGCTTTCAAATTAAAATTGTATTTTGCTTAAGCTTTTTTATTGATACAAATATGTTAGTACCAAACATTTTAAAGGTCCTTAATAATAATATTAGTGTGACCTCAGTTAGAGGTAAAGTCTCATGCCTTTTAAAAGTTCTTATATGCACATTTTTGCAATCTTTTTAAAAAATCTATTTCAAATTTTCTAAGTAAGCCTAATTTTTTCACAGATAAAAATCTTTGGGAACATGTCACAGAGAACAAAACGAGATAACCTTGATGGAGGTCTTACGCAGTGGTCAAAAGTTGCTCCGGAGAGAATCATATTTACGAAACTATTAAATTGAAAAGAATTGTCCCCATATGTAAATAAAATAAAATATTCAAAATAAAAGGATATGTTTCTTTTTCTTTCAAATAACTCTAATGATCACGAAGAGGTAAGTGTAAAGCAACTTGCGGCTCAAAAGCTTCAGTATGCACTAGCTTCCTAGATATTTTTGGTAACGTTAAACTACAGAATTTCGACCCAGTCCATACAAACATATCTTTCCATCTCAATATTTTCACAACCAGACCTAGAAGTAAGTTCCACTGCTCAAAAGAAAACGAACGTACCTTTCCATCGATGTACAAAATTCGACACTTTTGTTTCCTTTGTTTTTTCGAAAAAAAATCGTGGGCTAACCCCTTGCCTAAAAAAATATTTTTTTCAAAATTGTTTCCGACCCCACCGAGATGCACATCAAAAGAAAGGTCTATTTAAGCTCTATTCACACCTGCAAACCAAAACCTTCTGAATGCTATCGCTTCCGAGATATTTGTGGTAACGTTAAATTACAGAATTTCTACCCAGTCCATACAAAAATATCTTTCCTTCTCAATATTTTCACAACCAGACCTTAAAGTAAGTTGCGATCTGAACTGCTCAAAAGAGAACGAACGTACCTTTACATCGATGTACAAAATTTGCCACTTTTGTTTCCTTTGTTTTTTCGAAAAAAATCGTGGGCCCTTGCCTAAAAAAATATTTTTTTCAAAATTGTTTCCGACCCCACCGAGATGCACATCAAAAGAAAGGTCTATTTAAGCTCTATTCACACCTGCAAACCAAACGCTTCTGGATGCTTTCGCTTCCGAGATATTTGTGGCAACGTTAAATTACAGAATTTCGACCCAGTCCACACAAAAATATCTTTCCATCTCAATATTTTCACAACCAGACATTGAAGTAAGTTGCGACTTGAACTGCTCAAAAGAGAACGAACGTACCTTTACATCGATGTACAAAATTTGCCACTTTTGTTTCCTTTGTTTTTTCGAAAAAAATCGTGGGCCCCTTGCCTAAAAAAAATATTTTTTTCAAAATTGTTTCCGACCCCACCGAGATGCACATCAAAAGAAAGATCTATTTAAGCTCTATTCACACCTGCAAACCAAACGCTTCTGGATGCTTTCGCTTCCGAGATATTTGTGGTAACGTTAAATTACAGAATTTCTACCCAGTCCATACAAAAATATCTTTCCTTCTCAATATTTTCACAACCAGACCTTGAAGTAAGTTGCGACCTGAACTGCTCAAAAGAGAACGAACGTACCTTTACATCGATGTACAAAATTTGCAACTTTTGTTTAGTTTGTTTTTTCGAAAAAAAATCGTGGGCTAACCCCTTGCCTAAAAATATATTTTTTTTCAAAATTGTTTCCGACCCCACCGAGATGCACATCAAAAGAAAGGTCTATTTAAGCTCTATACACACCTGTAAACCAAAACCTTCTGAATGCTATCGCTTCCGAGATATTTGTGGTAACGTTAAATTACAGAATTTCTACCCAGTCCATACAAAAATATCTTTCCTTCTCAATATTTTCACAACCAGACATTGAAGTAAGTTGCGACTTGTACTGCGCAAAAGAAAACAAATGTACTTTTCCATCGATGTACAAAATTTGCAACTTTTGTTTCCTTTGTTTTTTCGAAAAAAATCGTGGGCTCCCTTGCCTAAAAATATATTTTTTTTCAAAATTGTTTCCGACCCCACCGAGATGCACATCAAAAGAAAGGTCTATTTAAGCTCTATACACACCATTAAACCAAAACCTTCTGAATGCTATCGCTTCCTGTAAACCAAAACCTTCTGAATGCTATCGCTTCCGAGATATTTGTGGTAACGTTAAATTACAGAATTTCTACCCAGTCCATACAAAAATATCTTTCCTTCTCAATATTTTCACAACCAGACATTGAAGTAAGTTGCGACCTGAACTGCTCAAAAGAGAACGAACGTACCTTTACATCGATGTACAAAATTTGCAACTTTTGTTTCCTTTGTTTTTTCGAAAAAAATCGTGGGCAAAAAAAATATTTTTTTCAAAATTGTTTCCGACCCCACCGAGATGCACATCAAAAGAAAGATCTATTTAAGCTCTATTCACACCTGCAAACCAAACGCTTCTGGATGTTTTTTCGAAAAAAATCGTGGGCTAACCCCTTGCCTAAAAAAAATATTTTTTCAAAATTGTTTCCGACCCCACCGAGATGCACATCATCTATTCACACCTGCAAACCAAAACCTTCTGAATGCTATCGCTTCCGAGATATTTGTGGTAACGTTAAATTACAGAATTTCTACCCAGTCCATACAAAAATATCTTTCCTTCTCAATATTTTCACAACCAGACATTGAAGTAAGTTGCGATATGAACTGCTCAAAAGAGAACGAACGTACCTTTACATCGATGTACAAAATTTGCAACTTTTGTTTCCTTTGTTTTTTCGAAAAAAAAATCGTGGGCTAACCCCTTGCCTAAAAAAAATATTTTTTTTCAAAATTGTTTCCGACCCCATCGAGATGCACATCAAAAGAAAGATCTATTTAAGCTCTATTCACACCTGCAAACCAAACGCTTCTGGATGCTTTCGCTTCCGAGATATTTGTGGTAACGTTAAATTACAGAATTTCTACCCAGTCCATACAAAAATATCTTTCCTTCTCAATATTTTCACAACCAGACCTTGAAGTAGGTTGCGACCTGAACTGCTCAAAAGAGAACGAACGTACCTTTACATCGATGTACAAAATTTGCCACTTTTGTTTCCATTGTTTTTTCGAAAAAAATCGTGGGCTAACCCCTTGCCTAAAAAAAATATTTATTTCAAAATTGTTTCCGACCCCACCGAGATGCACATCAAAAGAAAGATCTATTTAAGCTCTATTCACACCTGCAAACCAAACGCTTCTGGATGCTTTCGCTTCCGAGATATTTGTGGTAACGTTAAATTACAGAATTTCTACCCAGTCCATACAAAAATATCTTTCCTTCTCAATATTTTCACAACCAGACATTGAAGTAAGTTGCGACTTGTACTGCGCAAAAGAAAACGAATGTACTTTTCCATCGATGTACAAAATTTGCAACTATTGTTTCCTTTGATTTTTCGAAAAAAATCGTGGGCTAACCCCTTGCCTAAAAAAAATATTTTTTTCAAAATTGTTTCCGACCCCATCGAGATGCACATTAAAAGAAAGGTCTATTTAAACTCTATACACACCTGTAAACCAAAACCTTCTGAATGCTATCGCTTCCCAGATATTTGTGGTAACGTTAAATTACAGAATTTCTACCCAGTCCATAAAAAAATATCTTTCCTTCTCAATATTTTCACAACCATACCTTGAAGTAAGTTGCGACCTGAACTGCTCAAAAGAGAACGAACGTACCTTTACATCGATGTACAAAATTTGCAACTTTTGTTTCCTTTGTTTTTTCGAAAAAAAAATCGTGGGCTAACCCCTTGCCTAAAAAAAATATTTTTTTCAAAATTGTTTCCGACCCCACCGAGATGCACATCAAAAGAAAGATCTATTTAAGCTCTATTCACACCTGCAAACCAAACGCTTCTGGATGCTTTCGCTTCCGAGATATTTGTGGTAACGTTAAATTACAGAATTTCTACCCAGTCCATACAAAAATATCTTTCCTTCTCAATATTTTCACAACCAGACCTTCAAGTAAGTTGCGACCTGAACTGCTCAAAAGAGAACGAACGTACCTTTACATCGATGTACAAAATTTGCAACTATTGTTTCCTTTGTTTTTTCGAAAAAAAATCGTGGGCTAACCCCTTGCCTAAAAAAAATATTTTTTTCAAAATTGTTTCCGACCCCACCGAGATGCACATCAAAAGAAAGATCTATTTAAGCTCTATTCACACCTGCAAACCAAACGCTTCTGGATGCTTTCGCTTCCGAGATATTTGTGGTAACGTTAAATTACAGAATTTCTACCCAGTCCATACAAAAATATCTTTCCTTCTCAATATTTTCACAACCAGACCTTGAAGTAAGTTGCGACTTGAACTGCTCAAAAGAGAACGAACGTACCTTTACATCGATGTACAAAATTTGCCACTTTTGTTTCCATTGTTTTTTCGAAAAAAATCGTGGGCTAACCCCTTGCCTAAAAAAAAATATTTTTTTTCAAAATTGTTTCCGACCCCACCGAGATGCACATCATCTATTCACACCTGCAAACCAAAACCTTCTGAATGCTATCGCTTCCGAGATATTTGTGGTAACGTTAAATTACAGAATTTCTACCCAGTCCATACAAAAATATCTTTCCTTCTCAATATTTTCACAACCAGACCTTGAAGTAAGTTGCGACCTGAACTGCTCAAAAGAGAACGAACGTACCTTTACATCGATGTACAAAATTTGCAACTTTTGTTTCCTTTGTTTTTTCGAAAAAAAATCGTGGGCTAACTACCCTTGCCTAAAAAAAATATTTTTTTCAAAATTGTTTCCGACCCCACCGAGATGCACATCAAAAGAAAGATCTATTTAAGCTCTATTCACACCTGCAAACCAAACGCTTCTGGATGCTTTCGCTTCCGAGATATTTGTGGTAACGTTAAATTACAGAATTTCTACCCAGTCCATACAAAAATATCTTTCCTTCTCAATATTTTCACAACCAGACCTTCAAGTAAGTTGCGACCTGAACTGCTCAAAAGAGAACGAACGTACCTTTACATCGATGTACAAAATTTGCAACTATTGTTTCCTTTGTTTTTTCGAAAAAAAATCGTGGGCTAACCCCTTGCCTAAAAAAAATATTTTTTTCAAAATTGTTTCCGACCCCACCGAGATGCACATCAAAAGAAAGATCTATTTAAGCTCTATTCACACCTGCAAACCAAACGCTTCTGGATGCTTTCGCTTCCGAGATATTTGTGGTAACGTTAAATTACAGAATTTCTACCCAGTCCATACAAAAATATCTTTCCTTCTCAATATTTTCACAACCAGACATTGAAGTAAGTTGCGACTTGTACTGCGCAAAAGAAAACGAATGTACTTTTCCATCGATGTACAAAATTTGCAACTATTGTTTCCTTTGATTTTTCGAAAAAAATCGTGGGCTAACCCCTTGCCTAAAAAAAATATTTTTTTCAAAATTGTTTCCGACCCCATCGAGATGCACATTAAAAGAAAGGTCTATTTAAACTCTATACACACCTGTAAACCAAAACCTTCTGAATGCTATCGCTTCCCAGATATTTGTGGTAACGTTAAATTACAGAATTTCTACCCAGTCCATACAAAAATATCTTTCCTTCTCAATATTTTCACAACCAGACATTGAAGTAAGTTGCGACTTGTACTGCGCAAAAGAAAACGAATGTACTTTTCCATCGATGTACAAAATTTGCAACTATTGTTTCCTTTGATTTTTCGAAAAAAATCGTGGGCTAACCCCTTGCCTAAAAAAAATATTTTTTTCAAAATTGTTTCCGACCCCATCGAGATGCACATTAAAAGAAAGGTCTATTTAAACTCTATACACACCTGTAAACCAAAACCTTCTGAATGCTATCGCTTCCCAGATATTTGTGGTAACGTTAAATTACAGAATTTCTACCCAGTCCATACAAAAATATCTTTCCTTCTCAATATTTTCACAACCAGACCTTCAAGTAAGTTGCGACCTGAACTGCTCAAAAGAGAACGAACGTACCTTTACATCGATGTACAAAATTTGACACTTTTGTTTCCATTGTTTTTTCGAAAAAAATCGTGGGCTACCTAAAAAAATATTTTTTTTCAAAATTGTTTCCGACCCCACCGAGATGCACATCATCTATTCACACCTGGAAACCAAAACCTTCTGAATGCTATCGCTTCCGAGATATTTGTGGTAACTTTAATTTACAGAATTTCTACCCAGTCCATACAAAAATATCTTTCCTTCTCAATATTTTCACAACCAGACCTTGAAGTAAGTTGCGACCTGAACTGCTCAAAAGAGATCGAACGTACCTTTACATCGATGTACAAAATTTGCAACTTTTGTTTCCATTGTTTTTTCGAAAAAAATCGTGGGCTAACCCCTTGCCTAAAAAAAATATTTTTTTTCAAAATTGTTTCCGACCCCACCGAGATGCACATCATCTATTCACACCTGGAAACCAAAACCTTCTGAATGCTATCGCTTCCGAGATATTTGTGGTAACTTTAATTTACAGAATTTCTACCCAGTCCATACAAAAAAATATCTTTCCTTCTCAATATTTTCACAACCAGACCTTGAAGTAAGTTGCGACCTGAACTGCTCAAAAGAGATCGAACGTACCTTTACATCGATGTACAAAATTTGCAACTTTTGTTTCCATTGTTTTTTCGAAAAAAATCGTGGGCTAACCCCTTGCCTAAAAAAAATATTTTTTTTCAAAATTGTTTCCGACCCCACCGAGATGCACATCATCTATTCACACCTGGAAACCAAAACCTTCTGAATGCTATCGCTTCCGAGATATTTGTGGTAACTTTAATTTACAGAATTTCTACCCAGTCCATACAAAAAAATATCTTTCCTTCTCAATATTTTCACAACCAGACCTTGAAGTAAGTTGCGACCTGAACTGCTCAAAAGAGAACGAACGTACCTTTACATCGATGTACAAAATTTGCAACTTTTGTTTCCATTGTTTTTTCGAAAAAAATCGTGGGCTAACCCCTTGCCTAAAAAAAAATATTTTTTTTCAAAATTGTTTCCGACCCCACCGAGATGCACATCATCTATTCACACCTGCAAACCAAAACCTTCTGAATGCTATCGCTTCCGAGATATTTGTGGTAACGTTAAATTACAGAATTTCTACCCAGTCCATACAAAAATATCTTTCCTTCTCAATATTTTCACAACCAGACCTTGAAGTAAGTTGCGACCTGAACTGCTCAAAAGAGAACGAACGTACCTTTACATCGATGTACAAAATGCGCCACTTTTGTTTCCTTTGTTTTTTTCGAAAAAAATCGTGGGCTACCTAAAAAAATATTTTTTTTCAAAATTGTTTCCGACCCCACCGAGATGCACATCATCTATTCACACCTGGAAACCAAAACCTTCTGAATGCTATCGCTTCCGAGATATTTGTGGTAACTTTAATTTACAGAATTTCTACCCAGTCCATACAAAAATATCTTTCCTTCTCAATATTTTCACAACCAGACATTGAAGTAAGTTGCGACTTGTACTGCGCAAAAGAAAACGAATGTACTTTTCCATCGATGTACAAAATGCGCCACTTTTGTTTCCTTTGTTTTTTTCGAAAAAAATCGTGGGCTAACCCCTTGCCTAAAAATATATTTTTTTTCAAAATTGTTTCCGACCCCACCGAGATGCACATCAAAAGAAAGGTCTATTTAAGCTCTATTCACACCTGCAAACCAAACGCTTCTGGATGCTTTCGCTTCCGAGATATTTGTGGTAACGTTAAATTACAGAATTTCTACCCTGTCCATACAAAAATATCTTTCCTTCTCAATATTTTCACAACCAGACCTTGAAGTAAGTTGCGACCCGAACTGCTCAAAAGAGAACGAACGTACCTTTACATCGATGTACAAAATTTGCAACTTTTGTTTCCTTTGTTTTTTCGAAAAAAAATCGTGCCTAAAAAAAATATTTTTTTCAAAATTGTTTCCGACCCCACCGAGATGTACATCAAAAGAAAGATCTATTTAAGCTCTATTCACACCTGCAAACCAAACGCTTCTGGATGCTTTCGCTTCCGAGATATTTGTGGTAACGTTAAATTACAGAATTTCTACCCAGTCCATACAAAAATATCTTTCCTTCTCAATATTTTCACAACCAGACATTGAAGTAAGTTGCGACTTGTACTGCGCAAAAGAAAACGAATGTACTTTTCCATCGATGTACAAAATTTGCAACTATTGTTTCCTTTGATTTTTCGAAAAAAATCGTGGGCTAACCCTTGCCTAAAAAAAATATTTTTTTCAAAATTGTTTCCGACCCCATCGAGATGCACATTAAAAGAAAGGTCTATTTAAGCTCTATACACACCTGTAAACCAAAACCTTCTGAATGCTATCGCTTCCCAGATATTTGTGGTAACGTTAAATTACAGAATTTCTACCCAGTCCATACAAAAATATCTTTCCTTCTCAATATTTTTACAACCAGACCTTGAAGTAAGTTGCGACCTGAACTGCTCAAAAGAGAACGAACGTACCTTTACATCGATGTACAAAATTTGCAACTTTTGTTTCCATTGTTTTTTCGAAAAAAATCGTGGGCTAACCCCTTGCCTAAAAAAAAATATTTTTTTTCAAAATTGTTTCCGACCCCACCGAGATGCACATCATCTATTCACACCTGCAAACCAAAACCTTCTGAATGCTATCGCTTCCGAGATATTTGTGGTAACGTTAAATTACAGAATTTCTACCCAGTCCATACAAAAATATCTTTCCTTCTCAATATTTTCACAACCAGACCTTGAAGTAAGTTGCGACCTGAACTGCTCAAAAGAGAACGAACGTACCTTTACATCGATGTACAAAATTTGCAACTTTTGTTTCCTTTGTTTTTTCGAAAAAAATCGTGGGCTAACCCCTTGTCTAAAAAATATATTTTTTTCAAAATTGTTTCCGACCCCAACGAGATGCACATCAAAAGAAAGATCTATTTAAGCTCTATACACACCTGTAAACCAAAACCTTCTCAATGCTATCGCTTCCGAGATATTTGTGGTAACGTTAAATTACAGATCTAAACAGTCCATACAAAAATATCTTTCCTTCTCAATATTTTCACAACCAGACCTTGAAGTAAGTTGCGACCCGAACTGCTCAAAAGAGAACGAACGTACCTTTACATCGATGTACAAAATTTGCAACTTTTGTTTCCTTTGTTTTTTCGAAAAAAAATCGTGCCTAAAAAAAATATTTTTTTCAAAATTGTTTCCGACCCCACCGAGATGTACATCAAAAGAAAGATCTATTTAAGCTCTATTCACACCTGCAAACCAAACGCTTCTGGATGCTTTCGCTTCCGAGATATTTGTGGTAACGTTAAATTACAGAATTTCTACCCAGTCCATACAAAAATATCTTTCCTTCTCAATATTTTCACAACCAGACATTGAAGTAAGTTGCGACTTGTACTGCGCAAAAGAAAACGAATGTACTTTTCCATCGATGTACAAAATTTGCAACTATTGTTTCCTTTGATTTTTCGAAAAAAATCGTGGGCTAACCCTTGCCTAAAAAAAATATTTTTTTCAAAATTGTTTCCGACCCCATCGAGATGCACATTAAAAGAAAGGTCTATTTAAGCTCTATACACACCTGTAAACCAAAACCTTCTGAATGCTATCGCTTCCCAGATATTTGTGGTAACGTTAAATTACAGAATTTCTACCCAGTCCATACAAAAATATCTTTCCTTCTCAATATTTTCACAACCAGACCTTGAAGTAAGTTGCGACCTGAACTGCTCAAAAGAGAACGAACGTACCTTTACATCGATGTACAAAATTTGCAACTTTTGTTTCCTTTGTTTTTTCGAAAAAAAATCGTGGGCTAACCCCTTGCCTAAAAAAAATATTTTTTTCAAAATTGTTTCCGACCCCACCGAGATGCACATCAAAAGAAAGATCTATTTAAGCTCTATTCACACCTGCAAACCAAACGCTTCTGGATGCTTTCGCTTCCGAGATATTTGTGGTAACGTTAAATTACAGAATTTCTACCCAGTCCATACAAAAATATCTTTCCTTCTCAATATTTTTACAACCAGACCTTGAAGTAAGTTGCGACCTGAACTGCTCAAAAGAGAACGAACGTACCTTTACATCGATGTACAAAATTTGCAACTTTTGTTTCCATTGTTTTTTCGAAAAAAATCGTGGGCTAACCCCTTGCCTAAAAAAAAATATTTTTTTTCAAAATTGTTTCCGACCCCACCGAGATGCACATCATCTATTCACACCTGCAAACCAAAACCTTCTGAATGCTATCGCTTCCGAGATATTTGTGGTAACGTTAAATTACAGAATTTCTACCCAGTCCATACAAAAATATCTTTCCTTCTCAATATTTTCACAACCAGACCTTGAAGTAAGTTGCGACCTGAACTGCTCAAAAGAGAACGAACGTACCTTTACATCGATGTACAAAATTTGCAACTTTTGTTTCCTTTGTTTTTTCGAAAAAAATCGTGGGCTAACCCCTTGTCTAAAAAATATATTTTTTTCAAAATTGTTTCCGACCCCAACGAGATGCACATCAAAAGAAAGATCTATTTAAGCTCTATACACACCTGTAAACCAAAACCTTCTCAATGCTATCGCTTCCGAGATATTTGTGGTAACGTTAAATTACAGATCTAAACAGTCCATACAAAAATATCTTTCCTTCTCAATATTTTCACAACCAGACCTTGAAGTAAGTTGCGACCTGAACTGCTCAAAAGAGAACGAACGTACCTTTACATCGATGTACAAAATTTGCAACTTTTGTTTCCTTTGTTTTTTCGAAAAAAATCGTGGGCTAACCCCTTGCCTAAAAAATATATTTTTTTCAAAATTGTTTCCGACCCCACCGAGATGCACATCAAAAGAAAGGTCTATTTAAGCTCTATTCACATCTGCAAACCAAACGCTTCTGGATGCTTTCGCTTCCGAGATATTTGTGGTAACGTTAAATTACAGAATTTCTACCCAGTCCATACAAAAATATCTTTCCTTCTCAATATTTTCACAACCAGACCTTGAAGTAAGTTGCGACCTGAACTGCTCAAAAGAGAACGAACGTACCTTTACATCGATGTACAAAATTTGCCACTTTTGTTTCCATTGTTTTTTCGAAAAAAATCGTGGGCTACCTAAAAAAATATTTTTTTTCAAAATTGTTTCCGACCCCACCGAGATGCACATCAAAAGAAAGGTCTATTTAAGCTCTATTCACATCTGCAAACCAAACGCTTCTGGATGCTTTCGCTTCCGAGATATTTGTGGTAACGTTAAATTACAGAATTTCTACCCAGTCCATACAAAAATATCTTTCCTTCTCAATATTTTCACAACCAGACCTTGAAGTAAGTTGCGACTTGAACTGCTCAAAAGAGAACGAACGTACCTTTACATCGATGTACAAAATTTGCCACTTTTGTTTCCATTGTTTTTTCGAAAAAAATCGTGGGCTAACCCCTTGCCTAAAAAAAAATATTTTTTTTCAAAATTGTTTCCGACCCCACCGAGATGCACATCATCTATTCACACCTGCAAACCAAAACCTTCTGAATGCTATCGCTTCCGAGATATTTGTGGTAACGTTAAATTACAGAATTTCTACCCAGTCCATACAAAAATATCTTTCCTTCTCAATATTTTCACAACCAGACCTTGAAGTAAGTTGCGACCTGAACTGCTCAAAAGAGCACGAACGTACCTTTACATCGATGTACAAAATTTGCCACTTTTGTTTCCTTTGTTTTTTTCGAAAAAAATCGTGGGCTAACCCCTTGCCTAAAAAAAATATTTTTTTCAAAATTGTTTCCGACCCCATCGAGATGCACATTAAAAGAAAGGTCTATTTAAGCTCTATACACACCTGTAAACCAAAACCTTCTGAATGCTATCGCTTCCCAGATATTTGTGGTAACGTTAAATTACAGAATTTCTACCCAGTCCATACAAAAATATCTTTCCTTCTCAATATTTTCACAACCAGACCTTGAAGTAAGTTGCGACCTGAACTGCTCAAAAGAGAACGAACGTACCTTTACATCGATGTACAAAATTTGCAACTTTTGTTTCCTTTGTTTTTTCGAAAAAAAATCGTGGGCTCCCTTGCCTAAAAAAAATATTTTTTTCAAAATTGTTTCCGACCCCACCGAGATGCACATCAAAAGAAAGATCTATTTAAGCTCTATTCACACCTGCAAACCAAACGCTTCTGGATGCTTTCGCTTCCGAGATATTTGTGGTAACGTTAAATTACAGAATTTCTACCCAGTCCATACAAAAATATCTTTCCTTCTCAATATTTTTACAACCAGACCTTGAAGTAAGTTGCGACCTGAACTGCTCAAAAGAGAACGAACGTACCTTTACATCGATGTACAAAATTTGCAACTATTGTTTCCTTTGTTTTTTCGAAAAAAAAAATCGTGGGCTAACCCCTTGCCTAAAAAAAATATTTTTTTCAAAATTGTTTCCGACCCCACCGAGATGCACATCAAAAGAAAGATCTATTTAAGCTCTATTCACACCTGCAAACCAAACGCTTCTGGATGCTTTCGCTTCCGAGATATTTGTGGTAACGTTAAATTACAGAATTTCTACCCAGTCCATACAAAAATATCTTTCCTTCTCAATATTTTCACAACCAGACCTTGAAGTAAGTTGCGACTTGAACTGCTCAAAAGAGAACGAACGTACCTTTACATCGATGTACAAAATTTGCCACTTTTGTTTCCTTTGTTTTTTTCGAAAAAAATCGTGGGCTAACCCCTTGCCTAAAAAAAATATTTTTTTCAAAATTGTTTCCGACCCCATCGACATGCACATTAAAAGAAAGGTCTATTTAAGCTCTATACACACCTGTAAACCAAAACCTTCTGAATGCTATCGCTTCCCAGATATTTGTGGTAACGTTAAATTACAGAATTTCTACCCAGTCCATACAAAAATATCTTTCCTTCTCAATATTTTCACAACCAGACCTTGAAGTAAATTTGCGACCTGAACTGCTCAAAAGAGAACGAACGTACCTTTACATCGATGTACAAAATTTGCAACTTTTGTTTCCTTTGTTTTTTCGAAAAAAAATCGTGGGCTAACCCCTTGCCTAAAAAAAATATTTTTTTCAAAATTGTTTCCGACCCCACCGAGATGCACATCAAAAGAAAGATCTATTTAAGCTCTATTCACACCTGCAAACCAAACGCTTCTGGATGCTTTCGCTTCCGAGATATTTGTGGTAACGTTAAATTACAGAATTTCTACCCAGTCCATACAAAAATATCTTTCCTTCTCAATATTTTCACAACCAGACATTGAAGTAAGTTGCGACTTGTACTGCGCAAAAGAAAACGAATGTACTTTTCCATCGATGTACAAAATTTGCAACTATTGTTTCCTTTGATTTTTCGAAAAAAATCGTGGGCTAACCCCTTGCCTAAAAAAAATATTTTTTTCAAAATTGTTTCCGACCCCATCGAGATGCACATTAAAAGAAAGGTCTATTTAAACTCTATACACACCTGTAAACCAAAACCTTCTGAATGCTATCGCTTCCCAGATATTTGTGGTAACGTTAAATTACAGAATTTCTACCCAGTCCATAAAAAAATATCTTTCCTTCTCAATATTTTCACAACCAGACCTTGAAGTAAGTTGCGACCTGAACTGCTCAAAAGAGAACGAACGTACCTTTACATCGATGTACAAAATTTGCAACTTTTGTTTCCTTTGTTTTTTCGAAAAAAAATCGTGGGCTCCCTTGCCTAAAAAAAATATTTTTTTCAAAATTGTTTCCGACCCCACCGAGATGCACATCAAAAGAAAGGTCTATTTAAGCTCTATTCACATCTGCAAACCAAACGCTTCTGGATGCTTTCGCTTCCGAGATATTTGTGGTAACGTTAAATTACAGAATTTCTACCCAGTCCATACAAAAATATCTTTCCTTCTCAATATTTTCACAACCAGACCTTGAAGTAAGTTGCGACCTGAACTGCTCAAAAGAGAACGAACGTACCTTTACATCGATGTACAAAATTTGCCACTTTTGTTTCCATTGTTTTTTCGAAAAAAATCGTGGGCTACCTAAAAAAATATTTTTTTTCAAAATTGTTTCCGACCCCACCGAGATGCACATCATCTATTCACACCTGGAAACCAAAACCTTCTGAATGCTATCGCTTCCGAGATATTTGTGGTAACTTTAATTTACAGAATTTCTACCCAGTCCATACAAAAATATCTTTCCTTCTCAATATTTTTACAACCAGACCTTGAAGTAAGTTGCGACCTGAACTGCTCAAAAGAGAACGAACGTACCTTTACATCGATGTACAAAATTTGCAACTATTGTTTCCTTTGTTTTTTCGAAAAAAAATCGTGGGCTAACCCCTTGCCTAAAAAAAATATTTTTTTCAAAATTGTTTCCGACCCCACCGAGATGCACATCAAAAGAAAGATCTATTTAAGCTCTATTCACACCTGCAAACCAAACGCTTCTGGATGCTTTCGCTTCCGAGATATTTGTGGTAACGTTAAATTACAGAATTTCTACCCAGTCCATACAAAAATATCTTTCCTTCTCAATATTTTCACAACCAGACCTTGAAGTAAGTTGCGACCTGAACTGCTCAAAAGAGCACGAACGTACCTTTACATCGATGTACAAAATTTGCAACTTTTGTTTCCTTTGTTTTTTCGAAAAAAAATCGTGGGCTCCCTTGCCTAAAAAAAATATTTTTTTCAAAATTGTTTCCGACCCCACCGAGATGCACATCAAAAGAAAGATCTATTTAAGCTCTATTCACACCTGCAAACCAAACGCTTCTGGATGCTTTCGCTTCCGAGATATTTGTGGTAACGTTAAATTACAGAATTTCTACCCAGTCCATACAAAAATATCTTTCCTTCTCAATATTTTTACAACCAGACCTTGAAGTAAGTTGCGACCTGAACTGCTCAAAAGAGAACGAACGTACCTTTACATCGATGTACAAAATTTGCAACTATTGTTTCCTTTGTTTTTTCGAAAAAAAAATCGTGGGCTAACCCCTTGCCTAAAAAAAATATTTTTTTCAAAATTGTTTCCGACCCCACCGAGATGCACATCAAAAGAAAGATCTATTTAAGCTCTATTCACACCTGCAAACCAAACGCTTCTGGATGCTTTCGCTTCCGAGATATTTGTGGTAACGTTAAATTACAGAATTTCTACCCAGTCCATACAAAAATATCTTTCCTTCTCAATATTTTCACAACCAGACCTTGAAGTAAGTTGCGACTTGAACTGCTCAAAAGAGAACGAACGTACCTTTACATCGATGTACAAAATTTGCCACTTTTGTTTCCTTTGTTTTTTTCGAAAAAAATCGTGGGCTAACCCCTTGCCTAAAAAAAATATTTTTTTCAAAATTGTTTCCGACCCCATCGAGATGCACATTAAAAGAAAGGTCTATTTAAGCTCTATACACACCTGTAAACCAAAACCTTCTGAATGCTATCGCTTCCCAGATATTTGTGGTAACGTTAAATTACAGAATTTCTACCCAGTCCATACAAAAATATCTTTCCTTCTCAATATTTTCACAACCAGACCTTGAAGTAAATTTGCGACCTGAACTGCTCAAAAGAGAACGAACGTACCTTTACATCGATGTACAAAATTTGCAACTTTTGTTTCCTTTGTTTTTTCGAAAAAAAATCGTGGGCTAACCCCTTGCCTAAAAAAAATATTTTTTTCAAAATTGTTTCCGACCCCACCGAGATGCACATCAAAAGAAAGATCTATTTAAGCTCTATTCACACCTGCAAACCAAACGCTTCTGGATGCTTTCGCTTCCGAGATATTTGTGGTAACGTTAAATTACAGAATTTCTACCCAGTCCATACAAAAATATCTTTCCTTCTCAATATTTTCACAACCAGACATTGAAGTAAGTTGCGACTTGTACTGCGCAAAAGAAAACGAATGTACTTTTCCATCGATGTACAAAATTTGCAACTATTGTTTCCTTTGATTTTTCGAAAAAAATCGTGGGCTAACCCCTTGCCTAAAAAAAATATTTTTTTCAAAATTGTTTCCGACCCCACCGAGATGCACATCAAAAGAAAGATCTATTTAAGCTCTATTCACACCTGCAAACCAAACGCTTCTGGATGCTTTCGCTTCCGAGATATTTGTGGTAACGTTAAATTACAGAATTTCTACCCAGTCCATACAAAAATATCTTTCCTTCTCAATATTTTCACAACCAGACCTTGAAGTAAGTTGCGACTTGAACTGCTCAAAAGAGAACGAACGTACCTTTACATCGATGTACAAAATTTGCCACTTTTGTTTCCTTTGTTTTTTTCGAAAAAAATCGTGGGCTAACCCCTTGCCTAAAAAAAATATTTTTTTCAAAATTGTTTCCGACCCCATCGAGATGCACATTAAAAGAAAGGTCTATTTAAGCTCTATACACACCTGTAAACCAAAACCTTCTGAATGCTATCGCTTCCCAGATATTTGTGGTAACGTTAAATTACAGAATTTCTACCCAGTCCATAAAAAAATATCTTTCCTTCTCAATATTTTCACAACCAGACCTTGAAGTAAGTTGCGACCTGAACTGCTCAAAAGAGAACGAACGTACCTTTACATCGATGTACAAAATTTGCAACTTTTGTTTCCTTTGTTTTTTCGAAAAAAAAATCGTGGGCTAACCCCTTGCCTAAAAAAAATATTTTTTTCAAAATTGTTTCCGACCCCACCGAGATGCACATCAAAAGAAAGATCTATTTAAGCTCTATTCACACCTGCAAACCAAACGCTTCTGGATGCTTTCGCTTCCGAGATATTTGTGGTAACGTTAAATTACAGAATTTCTACCCAGTCCATACAAAAATATCTTTCCTTCTCAATATTTTTACAACCAGACCTTGAAGTAAGTTGCGACCTGAACTGCTCAAAAGAGAACGAACGTACCTTTACATCGATGTACAAAATTTGCAACTTTTGTTTCCATTGTTTTTTCGAAAAAAATCGTGGGCTAACCCCTTGCCTAAAAAAAAATATTTTTTTTCAAAATTGTTTCCGACCCCACCGAGATGCACATCATCTATTCACACCTGCAAACCAAAACCTTCTGAATGCTATCGCATCCGAGATATTTGTTGTAACGTTAAATTACAGAATTTCTACCCAGTCCATACAAAAATATCTTTCCTTCTCAATATTTTCACAACCAGACCTTGAAGTAAGTTGCGACCTGAACTGCTCAAAAGAGAACGAACGTACCTTTACATCGATGTACAAAATTTGCAACTTTTGTTTCCTTTGTTTTTTCGAAAAAAATCGTGGGCTAACCCCTTGTCTAAAAAATATATTTTTTTCAAAATTGTTTCCGACCCCACCGAGATGCACATCAAAAGAAAAATCTATTTAAGCTCTATACACACCTGTAAACCAAAACCTTCTCAATGCTATCGCTTCCGAGATATTTGTGGTAACGTTAAATTACAGATCTAAACAGTCCATACAAAAATATCTTTCCTTCTCAATATTTTCACAACCAGACCTTGAAGTAAGTTGCGACCTGAACTGCTCAAAAGAGAACGAACGTACCTTTACATCGATGTACAAAATTTGCAACTTTTGTTTCCTTTGTTTTTTCGAAAAAAATCGTGGGCTAACCCCTTGCCTAAAAAATATATTTTTTTCAAAATTGTTTCCGACCCCACCGAGATGCACATCAAAAGAAAGGTCTATTTAAGCTCTATTCACATCTGCAAACCAAACGCTTCTGGATGCTTTCGCTTCCGAGATATTTGTGGTAACGTTAAATTACAGAATTTCTACCCAGTCCATACAAAAATATCTTTCCTTCTCAATATTTTTACAACCAGACCTTGAAGTAAGTTGCCACCTGAACTGCTCAAAAGAGAACGAACGTACCTTTACATCGATGTACAAAATTTGCCACTTTTGTTTCCATTGTTTTTTCGAAAAAAATCGTGGGCTAACCCCTTGCCTAAAAAAAATATTTTTTCAAAATTGTTTCCGACCCCACCGAGATGCACATCATCTATTCACACCTGTAAACCAAAACCTTCTGAATGCTATCGCTTCCGAGATATTTGTGGTAACGTTAAATTACAGAATTTCTACCCAGTCCATACAAAAATATCTTTCCTTCTCAATATTTTCACAACCAGACCTTGAAGTAAGTTGCGACTTGAACTGCTCAAAAGAGAACGAACGTACCTTTACATCGATGTACAAAATTTGCCACTTTTGTTTCCTTTGTTTTTTTCGAAAAAAATCGTGGGCTAACCCCTTGCCTAAAAAAAATATTTTTTTCAAAATTGTTTCCGACCCCATCGAGATGCACATTAAAAGAAAGGTCTATTTAAGCTCTATACACACCTGTAAACCAAAACCTTCTGAATGCTATCGCTTCCCAGATATTTGTGGTAACGTTAAATTACAGAATTTCTACCCAGTCCATACAAAAATATCTTTCCTTCTCAATATTTTCACAACCAGACCTTGAAGTAAGTTGCGACCTGAACTGCTCAAAAGAGAACGAACGTACCTTTACATCGATGTACAAAATTTGCAACTTTTGTTTCCATTGTTTTTTCGAAAAAAATCGTGGGCTAACCCCTTGCCTAAAAAAAAATATTTTTTTTCAAAATTGTTTCCGACCCCACCGAGATGCACATCATCTATTCACACCTGCAAACCAAAACCTTCTGAATGCTATCGCATCCGAGATATTTGTTGTAACGTTAAATTACAGAATTTCTACCCAGTCCATACAAAAATATCTTTCCTTCTCAATATTTTCACAACCAGACCTTGAAGTAAGTTGCGACTTGAACTGCTCAAAAGGGAACGAACGTACCTTTACATCGATGTACAAAATTTGCCACTTTTGTTTCCTTTGTTTTTTTCGAAAAAAATCGTGGGCTAACCCCTTGCCTAAAAAAAATATTTTTTTCAAAATTGTTTCCGACCCCATCGAGATGCACATTAAAAGAAAGGTCTATTTAAGCTCTATACACACCTGTAAACCAAAACCTTCTGAATGCTATCGCTTCCCAGATATTTGTGGTAACGTTAAATTACAGAATTTCTACCCAGTCCATACAAAAATATCTTTCCTTCTCAATATTTTCACAACCAGACCTTGAAGTAAGTTGCGACCTGAACTGCTCAAAAGAGAACGAACGTACCTTTACATCGATGTACAAAATTTGCAACTTTTGTTTCCTTTGTTTTTTCGAAAAAAAATCGTGGGCTAACCCCTTGCCTAAAAAAAATATTTGTTTCAAAATTGTTTCCGACCCCACCGAGATGCACATCAAAAGAAAGATCTATTTAAGCTCTATTCACACCTGCAAACCAAACGCTTCTGGATGCTTTCGCTTCCGAGATATTTGTGGTAACGTTAAATTACAGAATTTCTACCCAGTCCATACAAAAATATCTTTCCTTCTCAATATTTTCACAACCAGACATTGAAGTAAGTTGCGACTTGTACTGCGCAAAAGAAAACGAATGTACTTTTCCATCGATGTACAAAATTTGCAACTATTGTTTCCTTTGATTTTTCAAAAAAAATCGTGGGCTAACCCCTTGCCTAAAAAAAATATTTTTTTCAAAATTGTTTCCGACCCCATCGAGATGCACATTAAAAGAAAGGTCTATTTAAGCTCTATACACACCTGTAAACCAAAACCTTCTGAATGCTATCGCTTCCCAGATATTTGTGGTAACGTTAAATTATAGAATTTCTACCCAGTCCATACAAAAATATCTTTCCTTCTCAATATTTTCACAACCAGACCTTGAAATAAGTTGCGACCTGAATTGCTCAAAAGAGAACGAACGTACCTTTACATCGATGTACAAAATTTGCAACTTTTGTTTCCTTTGTTTTTTCGAAAAAAAATCGTGGGCCCCTTGCCTAAAAAAAATATTTTTTTCAAAATTGTTTCCGACCCCACCGAGATGCACATCAAAAGAAAGATCTATTTAAGCTCTATTCACACCTGCAAACCAAACGCTTCTGGATGCTTTCGCTTCCGAGATATTTGTGGTAACGTTAAATTACAGAATTTCTACCCAGTCCATACAAAAATATCTTTCCTTCTCAATATTTTTACAACCAGACCTTGAAGTAAGTTGCGACCTGAACTGCTCAAAAGAGAACGAACGTACCTTTACATCGATGTACAAAATTTGCAACTTTTGTTTCCATTGTTTTTTCGAAAAAAATCGTGGGCTAACCCCTTGCCTAAAAAAAAATATTTTTTTCAAAATTGTTTCCGACCCCACCGAGATGCACATCATCTATTCACACCTGCAAACCAAAACCTTCTGAATGCTATCGCTTCCGAGATATTTGTGGTAACGTTAAATTACAGAATTTCTACCCAGTCCATACAAAAATATCTTTCCTTCTCAATATTTTCACAACCAGACCTTGAAGTAAGTTGCGACCTGAACTGCTCAAAAGAGAACGAACGTACCTTTACATCGATGTACAAAATTTGCAACTTTTGTTTCCTTTGTTTTTTCGAAAAAAAATCGTGGGCTAACCCCTTGCCTAAAAAAAATATTTTTTTCAAAATTGTTTCCGACCCCACCGAGATGCACATCAAAAGAAAGGTCTATTTAAGCTCTATTCACACCTGCAAACCAAACGCTTCTGGATGCTTTCGCTTCCGAGATATTTGTGGTAACGTTAAATTACAGAATTTCTACCCAGTCCATACAAAAATATCTTTCCTTCTCAATATTTTCACAACCAGACCTTGAAGTAAGTTGCGACTTGAACTGCTCAAAAGAGAACGAACGTACCTTTACATCGATGTACAAAATTTGCCACTTTTGTTTCCATTGTTTTTTCGAAAAAAAATCGTGGGCTACCTAAAAAAATATTTTTTTTCAAAATTGTTTCCGACCCCACCGAGATGCACATCATCTATTCACACCTGGAAACCAAAACCTTCTGAATGCTATCGCTTCCGAGATATTTGTGGTAACTTTAATTTACAGAATTTCTACCCAGTCCATACAAAAATATCTTTCCTTCTCAATATTTTCACAACCAGACCTTGAAGTAAGTTGCGACCTGAACTGCTCAAAAGAGAACGAACGTACCTTTACATCGATGTACAAAATTTGCAACTTTTGTTTCCTTTGTTTTTTCGAAAAAAAATCGTGGGCTAACCCCTTGCCTAAAAAAAATATTTTTTTCAAAATTGTTTCCGACCCCACCGAGATGCACATCAAAAGAAAGGTCTATTTAAGCTCTATTCACATCTGCAAACCAAACGCTTCTGGATGCTTTCGCTTCCGAGATATTTGTGGTAACGTTAAATTACAGAATTTCTACCCAGTCCATACAAAAATATCTTTCCTTCTCAATATTTTCACAACCAGACCTTGAAGTAAGTTGCGACCTGAACTGCTCAAAAGAGAACGAACGTACCTTTACATCGATGTACAAAATTTGCAACTTTTGTTTCCTTTGTTTTTTCGAAAAAAAATCGTGGGCTAACCCCTTGCCTAAAAAAAATATTTTTTTCAAAATTGTTTCCGACCCCACCGAGATGCACATCAAAAGAAAGATCTATTTAAGCTCTATTCACACCTGCAAACCAAACGCTTCTGGATGCTTTCGCTTCCGAGATATTTGTGGTAACGTTTAATTACAGAATTTCTACCCAGTCCATACAAAAATATCTTTCCTTCTCAATATTTTTACAACCAGACCTTGAAGTAAGTTGCCACCTGAACTGCTCAAAAGAGAACGAACGTACCTTTACATCGATGTACAAAATTTGCCACTTTTGTTTCCATTGTTTTCTCGAAAAAAATCGTGGGCTAACCCCTTGCCTAAAAAAAATATTTTTTCAAAATTGTTTCCGACCCCACCGAGATGCACATCATCTATTCACACCTGTAAACCAAAACCTTCTGAATGCTATCGCTTCCGAGATATTTGTGGTAACGTTAAATTACAGAATTTCTACCCAGTCCATACAAAAATATCTTTCCTTCTCAATATTTTCACAACCAGACCTTGAAGTAAGTTGCGACCTGAACTGCTCAAAAGAGAACGAACGTACCTTTACATCGATGTACAAAATTTGCAACTTTTGTTTCCTTTGTTTTTTCGAAAAAAAATCGTGGGCTAACCCCTTGCCTAAAAAAAATATTTTTTTCAAAATTGTTTCCGACCCCACCGAGATGCACATCAAAAGAAAGATCTATTTAAGCTCTATTCACACCTGCAAACCAAACGCTTCTGGATGCTTTCGCTTCCGAGATATTTGTGGTAACGTTAAATTACAGAATTTCTACCCAGTCCATACAAAAATATCTTTCCTTCTCAATATTTTTACAACCAGACCTTGAAGTAAGTTGCGACCTGAACTGCTCAAAAGAGAACGAACGTACCTTTACATCGATGTACAAAATTTGCAACTTTTGTTTCCATTGTTTTTTCGAAAAAAATCGTGGGCTAACCCCTTGCCTAAAAAAAAATATTTTTTTTCAAAATTGTTTCCGACCCCACCGAGATGCACATCATCTATTCACACCTGCAAACCAAAACCTTCTGAATGCTATCGCTTCCGAGATATTTGTGGTAACGTTAAATTACAGAATTTCTACCCAGTCCATACAAAAATATCTTTCCTTCTCAATATTTTCACAACCAGACCTTGAAGTAAGTTGCGACCTGAACTGCTCAAAAGAGAACGAACGTACCTTTACATCGATGTACAAAATTTGCAACTTTTGTTTCCTTTGTTTTTTCGAAAAAAAATCGTGGGCTAACCCCTTGCCTAAAAAAAATATTTTTTTCAAAATTGTTTCCGACCCCACCGAGATGCACATCAAAAGAAAGGTCTATTTAAGCTCTATTCACACCTGCAAACCAAACGCTTCTGGATGCTTTCGCTTCCGAGATATTTGTGGTAACGTTAAATTACAGAATTTCTACCCAGTCCATACAAAAATATCTTTCCTTCTCAATATTTTCACAACCAGACCTTGAAGTAAGTTGCGACTTGAACTGCTCAAAAGAGAACGAACGTACCTTTACATCGATGTACAAAATTTGCCACTTTTGTTTCCATTGTTTTTTCGAAAAAAATCGTGGGCTACCTAAAAAAATATTTTTTTTCAAAATTGTTTCCGACCCCACCGAGATGCACATCATCTATTCACACCTGGAAACCAAAACCTTCTGAATGCTATCGCTTCCGAGATATTTGTGGTAACTTTAATTTACAGAATTTCTACCCAGTCCATAAAAAAATATCTTTCCTTCTCAATATTTTCACAACCAGACCTTGAAGTAAGTTGCGACCTGAACTGCTCAAAAGAGAACGAACGTACCTTTACATCGATGTACAAAATTTGCAACTTTTGTTTCCTTTGTTTTTTCGAAAAAAAATCGTGGGCTAACCCCTTGCCTAAAAAAAATATTTTTTTCAAAATTGTTTCCGACCCCACCGAGATGCACATCAAAAGAAAGATCTATTTAAGCTCTATTCACACCTGCAAACCAAACGCTTCTGGATGCTTTCGCTTCCGAGATATTTGTGGTAACGTTAAATTACAGAATTTCTACCCAGTCCATACAAAAATATCTTTCCTTCTCAATATTTTTACAACCAGACCTTGAAGTAAGTTGCGACCTGAACTGCTCAAAAGAGAACGAACGTACCTTTACATCGATGTACAAAATTTGCAACTTTTGTTTCCATTGTTTTTTCGAAAAAAATCGTGGGCTAACCCCTTGCCTAAAAAAAAATATTTTTTTTCAAAATTGTTTCCGACCCCACCGAGATGCACATCATCTATTCACACCTGCAAACCAAAACCTTCTGAATGCTATCGCTTCCGAGATATTTGTGGTAACGTTAAATTACAGAATTTCTACCCAGTCCATACAAAAATATCTTTCCTTCTCAATATTTTCACAACCAGACCTTGAAGTAAGTTGCGACCTGAACTGCTCAAAAGAGCACGAACGTACCTTTACATCGATGTACAAAATTTGCAACTTTTATTTCCTTTGTTTTTTCGAAAAAAAATCGTGGGCTAACCCCTTGCCTAAAAAAAATATTTTTTTCAAAATTGTTTCCGACCCCACCGAGATGCACATCAAAAGAAAGGTCTATTTAAGCTCTATTCACACCTGCAAACCAAACGCTTCTGGATGCTTTCGCTTCCGAGATATTTGTGGTAACGTTAAATTACAGAATTTCTACCCAGTCCATACAAAAATATCTTTCCTTCTCAATATTTTCACAACCAGACCTTGAAGTAAGTTGCGACCTGAACTGCTCAAAAGAGCACGAACGTACCTTTACATCGATGTACAAAATTTGCAACTTTTATTTCCTTTTTTTTTCGAAAAAAAAATCGTGGGCTAAACCCCTTGCCTAAAAAAAATATTTTTTTCAAAATTGTTTCCGACCCCACCGAGATGCACATCAAAAGAAAGGTCTATTTAAGCTCTATTCACACCTGCAAACCAAACGCTTCTGGATGCTTTCGCTTCCGAGATATTTGTGGTAACGTTAAATTACAGAATTTCTACCCAGTCCATACAAAAATATCTTTCCTTCTCAATATTTTCACAACCAGACATTGAAGTAAGTTGCGACTTGTACTGCGCAAAAGAAAACGAATGTACTTTTCCATCGATGTACCAAATTTGCAACTATTGTTTCCTTTGATTTTTCAAAAAAAATCGTGGGCTAACCCCTTGCCTAAAAAAAATATTTTTTTCAAAATTGTTTCCGACCCCATCGAGATGCACATTAAAAGAAAGGTCTATTTAAGCTCTATACACACCTGTAAACCAAAACCTTCTGAATGCTATCGCTTCCCAGATATTTGTGGTAACGTTAAATTATAGAATTTCTACCCAGTCTATACAAAAATATCTTTCCTTCTCAATATTTTCACAACCAGACCTTGAAGTAAGTTGCGACCTGAACTGCTCAAAAGAGAACGAACGTACCTTTACATCGATGTACAAAATTTGCAACTTTTGTTTCCTTTGTTTTTTCGAAAAAAAATCGTGGGCTAGAACGAACGTACCTTTACATCGATGTACAAAATTTGCAACTTTTGTTTCCATTGTTTTTTCGAAAAAAATCGTGGGCTAACCCCTTGCCTAAAAAAAAATATTTTTTTTCAAAATTGTTTCCGACCCCACCGAGATGCACATCATCTATTCACACCTGCAAACCAAAACCTTCTGAATGCTATCGCTTCCGAGATATTTGTGGTAACGTTAAATTACAGAATTTCTACCCAGTCCATACAAAAATATCTTTCCTTCTCAATATTTTCACAACCAGACCTTGAAGTAAGTTGCGACTTGAACTGCTCAAAAGAGAACGAACGTACCTTTACATCGATGTACAAAATTTGCCACTTTTGTTTCCATTGTTTTTTCGAAAAAAATCGTGGGCTACCTAAAAAAATATTTTTTTTCAAAATTGTTTCCGACCCCACCGAGATGCACATCATCTATTCACACCTGCAAACCAAAACCTTCTGAATGCTATCGCTTCCGAGATATTTGTGGTAACGTTAAATTACAGAATTTCTACCCAGTCCATACAAAAATATCTTTCCTTCTCAATATTTTCACAACCAGACCTTGAAGTAAGTTGCGACTTGAACTGCTCAAAAGAGAACGAACGTACCTTTACATCGATGTACAAAATTTGCCACTTTTGTTTCCATTGTTTTTTCGAAAAAAATCGTGGGCTACCTAAAAAAATATTTTTTTTCAAAATTGTTTCCGACCCCACCGAGATGCACATCATCTATTCACACCTGCAAACCAAAACCTTCTGAATGCTATCGCTTCCGAGATATTTGTGGTAACTTTAATTTACAGAATTTCTACCCAGTCCATAAAAAAATATCTTTCCTTCTCAATATTTTCACAACCAGACCTTGAAGTAAGTTGCGACCTGAACTGCTCAAAAGAGAACGAACGTACCTTTACATCGATGTACAAAATTTGCAACTTTTGTTTCCTTTGTTTTTTCGAAAAAAAATCGTGGGCTAACCCCTTGCCTAAAAAAAATATTTTTTTCAAAATTGTTTCCGACCCCACCGAGATGCACATCAAAAGAAAGATCTATTTAAGCTCTATTCACACCTGCAAACCAAACGCTTCTGGATGCTTTCGCTTCCGAGATATTTGTGGTAACGTTAAATTACAGAATTTCTACCCAGTCCATACAAAAATATCTTTCCTTCTCAATATTTTTACAACCAGACCTTGAAGTAAGTTGCGACCTGAACTGCTCAAAAGAGAACGAACGTACCTTTACATCGATGTACAAAATTTGCAACTTTTGTTTCCATTGTTTTTTCGAAAAAAATCGTGGGCTAACCCCTTGCCAAAAAAAAAATATTTTTTTTCAAAATTGTTTCCGACCCCACCGAGATGCACATCATCTATTCACACCTGCAAACCAAAACCTTCTGAATGCTATCGCTTCCGAGATATTTGTGGTAACGTTAAATTACAGAATTTCTACCCAGTCCATACAAAAATATCTTTCCTTCTCAATATTTTCACAACCAGACCTTGAAGTAAGTTGCGACCTGAACTGCTCAAAAGAGAACGAACGTACCTTTACATCGATGTACAAAATTTGCAACTTTTGTTTCCTTTGTTTTTTCGAAAAAAAATCGTGGGCTCCCTTGCCTAAAAAAAATATTTTTTTCAAAATTGTTTCCGACCCCACCGAGATGCACATCAAAAGAAAGATCTATTTAAGCTCTATTCACACCTGCAAACCAAACGCTTCTGGATGCTTTCGCTTCCGAGATATTTGTGGTAACGTTAAATTACAGAATTTCTACCCAGTCCATACAAAAATATCTTTCCTTCTCAATATTTTTACAACCAGACCTTGAAGTAAGTTGCGACCTGAACTGCTCAAAAGAGAACGAACGTACCTTTACATCGATGTACAAAATTTGCCACTTTTGTTTCCATTGTTTTTTCGAAAAAAATCGTGGGCTACCTAAAAAAATATTTTTTTTCAAAATTGTTTCCGACCCCACCGAGATGCACATCATCTATTCACACCTGCAAACCAAAACCTTCTGAATGCTATCGCTTCCGAGATATTTGTGGTAACTTTAATTTACAGAATTTCTACCCAGTCCATACAAAAATATCTTTCCTTCTCAATATTTTCACAACCAGACCTTGAAGTAAGTTGCGACCTGAACTGCTCAAAAGAGAACGAACGTACCTTTACATCGATGTACAAAATTTGCCACTTTTGTTTCCATTGTTTTTTCGAAAAAAATCGTGGGCTACCTAAAAAAATATTTTTTTTCAAAATTGTTTCCGACCCCACCGAGATGCACATCATCTATTCACACCTGCAAACCAAAACCTTCTGAATGCTATCGCTTCCGAGATATTTGTGGTAACTTTAATTTACAGAATTTCTACCCAGTCCATACAAAAATATCTTTCCTTCTCAATATTTTCACAACCAGACCTTGAAGTAAGTTGCGACCTGAACTGCTCAAAAGAGAACGAACGTACCTTTACATCGATGTACAAAATTTGCAACTTTTGTTTCCATTGTTTTTTCGAAAAAAATCGTGGGCTAACCCCTTGCCTAAAAAAAATATTTTTTTTCAAAATTGTTTCCGACCCCACCGAGATGCACATCATCTATTCACACCTGCAAACCAAAACCTTCTGAATGCTATCGCTTCCGAGATATTTGTGGTAACTTTAATTTACAGAATTTCTACCCAGTCCATACAAAAATATCTTTCCTTCTCAATATTTTCACAACCAGACCTTGAAGTAAGTTGCGACCTGAACTGCTCAAAAGAGAACGAACGTACCTTTACATCGATGTACAAAATTTGCAACTTTTGTTTCCTTTGTTTTTTCGAAAAAAATCGTGGGCTAACCCCTTGCCTAAAAAAAATATTTTTTTCAAAATTGTTTCCGACCCCACCGAGATGCACATCAAAAGAAAGATCTATTTAAGCTCTATACACACCTGTAAACCAAAACCTTCTCAATGCTATCGCTTCCGAGATATTTGTGGTAACGTTAAATTACAGATCTAAACAGTCCATACAAAAATATCTTTCCTTCTCAATATTTTCACAACCAGACCTTGAAGTAAGTTGCGACCTGAACTGCTCAAAAGAGAACGAACGTACCTTTACATCGATGTACAAAATTTGCAACTTTTGTTTCCTTTGTTTTTTCGAAAAAAAATCGTGGGCTCCCTTGCCTAAAAAAAATATTTTTTTCAAAATTGTTTCCGACCCCACCGAGATGCACATCAAAAGAAAGATCTATTTAAGCTCTATTCACACCTGCAAACCAAACGCTTCTGGATGCTTTCGCTTCCGAGATATTTGTGGTAACGTTAAATTACAGAATTTCTACCCAGTCCATACAAAAATATCTTTCCTTCTCAATATTTTTACAACCAGACCTTGAAGTAAGTTGCGACCTGAACTGCTCAAAAGAGAACGAACGTACCTTTACATCGATGTACAAAATTTGCCACTTTTGTTTCCATTGTTTTTTCGAAAAAAATCGTGGGCTACCTAAAAAAATATTTTTTTTCAAAATTGTTTCCGACCCCACCGAGATGCACATCATCTATTCACACCTGCAAACCAAAACCTTCTGAATGCTATCGCTTCCGAGATATTTGTGGTAACTTTAATTTACAGAATTTCTACCCAGTCCATACAAAAATATCTTTCCTTCTCAATATTTTCACAACCAGACCTTGAAGTAAGTTGCGACCTGAACTGCTCATAAGAGAACGAATGTACTTTTCCATCGATGTACAAAATTTGCAACTATTGTTTCCTTTGATTTTTCGAAAAAAATCGTGGGCTAACCCCTTGCCTAAAAAAAATATTTTTTTCAAAATTGTTTCCGACCCCATCGAGATGCACATTAAAAGAAAGGTCTATTTAAGCTCTATACACACCTGTAAACCAAAACCTTCTGAATGCTATCGCTTCCCAGATATTTGTGGTAACGTTAAATTACAGAATTTCTACCCAGTCCATACAAAAATATCTTTCCTTCTCAATATTTTCACAACCAGACCTTGAAGTAAGTTGCGACCTGAACTGCTCAAAAGAGAACGAACGTACCTTTACATCGATGTACAAAATTTGCAACTTTTGTTTCCTTTGTTTTTTCGAAAAAAAATCGTGGGCTCCCTTGCCTAAAAAAAATATTTTTTTCAAAATTGTTTCCGACCCCACCGAGATGCACATCAAAAGAAAGATCTATTTAAGCTCTATTCACACCTGCAAACCAAACGCTTCTGGATGCTTTCGCTTCCGAGATATTTGTGGTAACGTTAAATTACAGAATTTCTACCCAGTCCATACAAAAATATCTTTCCTTCTCAATATTTTTACAACCAGACCTTGAAGTAAGTTGCGACCTGAACTGCTCAAAAGAGAACGAACGTACCTTTACATCGATGTACAAAATTTGCCACTTTTGTTTCCATTGTTTTTTCGAAAAAAATCGTGGGCTACCTAAAAAAATATTTTTTTTCAAAATTGTTTCCGACCCCACCGAGATGCACATCATCTATTCACACCTGCAAACCAAAACCTTCTGAATGCTATCGCTTCCGAGATATTTGTGGTAACTTTAATTTACAGAATTTCTACCCAGTCCATACAAAAATATCTTTCCTTCTCAATATTTTCACAACCAGACCTTGAAGTAAGTTGCGACCTGAACTGCTCAAAAGAGAACGAACGTACCTTTACATCGATGTACAAAATTTGCAACTTTTGTTTCCATTGTTTTTTCGAAAAAAATCGTGGGCTAACCCCTTGCCTAAAAAAAATATTTTTTTTCAAAATTGTTTCCGACCCCACCGAGATGCACATCATCTATTCACACCTGCAAACCAAAACCTTCTGAATGCTATCGCTTCCGAGATATTTGTGGTAACTTTAATTTACAGAATTTCTACCCAGTCCATACAAAAATATCTTTCCTTCTCAATATTTTCACAACCAGACCTTGAAGTAAGTTGCGACCTGAACTGCTCAAAAGAGAACGAACGTACCTTTACATCGATGTACAAAATTTGCAACTTTTGTTTCCTTTGTTTTTTCGAAAAAAATCGTGGGCTAACCCCTTGCCTAAAAAAAATATTTTTTTCAAAATTGTTTCCGACCCCACCGAGATGCACATCAAAAGAAAGATCTATTTAAGCTCTATACACACCTGTAAACCAAAACCTTCTCAATGCTATCGCTTCCGAGATATTTGTGGTAACGTTAAATTACAGATCTAAACAGTCCATACAAAAATATCTTTCCTTCTCAATATTTTCACAACCAGACCTTGAAGTAAGTTGCGACCTGAACTGCTCAAAAGAGAACGAACGTACCTTTACATCGATGTACAAAATTTGCAACTTTTGTTTCCTTTGTTTTTTCGAAAAAAAATCGTGGGCTCCCTTGCCTAAAAAAAATATTTTTTTCAAAATTGTTTCCGACCCCACCGAGATGCACATCAAAAGAAAGATCTATTTAAGCTCTATACACACCTGTAAACCAAAACCTTCTCAATGCTATCGCTTCCGAGATATTTGTGGTAACGTTAAATTACAGATCTAAACAGTCCATACAAAAATATCTTTCCTTCTCAATATTTTCACAACCAGACCTTGAAGTAAGTTGCGACCTGAACTGCTCAAAAGAGAACGAACGTACCTTTACATCGATGTACAAAATTTGCAACTTTTGTTTCCTTTGTTTTTTCGAAAAAAAATCGTGGGCTAACTACCCTTGCCTAAAAAAAATATTTTTTTCAAAATTGTTTCCGACCCCACCGAGATGCACATCAAAAGAAAGGTCTATTTAAGCTCTATTCACACCTGCAAACCAAACGCTTCTGGATGCTTTCGCTTCCGAGATATTTGTGGTAACGTTAAATTACAGAATTTCTACCCAGTCCATACAAAAATATCTTTCCTTCTCAATATTTTCACAACCAGACATTGAAGTAAGTTGCGACCTGAACTGCTCAAAAGAAAACGAACGTACTTTTCCATCGATGTACAAAATGCGCCCCTTTTGTTTCCTTTGTTTTTTTTCGAAAAAAATCGGGGGCTTTTTTCAAAATTGTTTCCGACCCCACCGAGATGCACATCAAAAGAAAGGTCTATTTAAGCTCTATTCACAACTACAAACCAAAACCTTCTGGATGCTTTCGCTTCCGAGATATTTGTGGTAACGTTAAATTACAGAATTTCGACCCAGCCCGTACAAAAATATCTGTTTATGGCGATATTTTTTTCAATAACCAGGCTCTCAAAGAAGAGTTTTGACCCAGATATTTATTAATTTTCCATTTGTTGTTAAAACTCTTTGTCCATTAAGAGAAAAAAATAGTTCGTTGCTGTTTTATTAAATTGAACAAATTTCCAATTACAACCTCATTAATAACACATAAATGCAAATCTTAATCTCAGTTTGATTTATCAAATCTATGTCTGACACAAACTCTTAACACACCTTACAGTAAAAGCGACCTTACACCCACTTCTCTTTGAAATCTATTAAATACCTAGGTTGCTATTAAGTGTGTTGTTTTAATGTGCAATAAGGGAGCAGCTAGTTTTTTAAAGATATTATCAAAATTGGGGATCTGTACCTGTTTCCTCATATTGTCCATGTTCGAGTACCTATATGAGATTGTCATATAGCAAAATTAAAAGTTGAAGTAAGGCCTGCTGTAATTTCATCTAAAAAAAAGAAATTACATATAAAGAATTACGAATATACCTCTTCCTGGTTGGTATATTGGGTGGGCCGGTATTGCCATAACATGAAATCAAAATATGTATCTACCCTACGTGTATTTCGAGGATTAAGTAAAATGTTTGTCTAGTATTAAAGCTGTATATTTAAAACTTTACAGAAGCATTAAAAAGTATTTTAACACCTCACACGACATAGCTTCTTAACGTCTGGTGAACTAACTAAAAAAGACGTTTCAGCAATGCGTATTTCGCGTCCAAGTGACTTAGAAAGTTTTAAACTAATGATTTCAATCTGTCATTTTAAGAGACAAAGTCTTGACTGATTGACTTTGCCACAAAAGAAATTATACTAAATGGGACAACGCTCATCATTGAAAATTGTAGTCCATGAAATGATATCTTTTTTCTACATAGACTGTAAGTTAACTCTTAAGGCAGCCCGCATCCACAGTCCACACGTCTGTGAATGAGACAAACAAAAATAATATGCTTGGGTACATGTTTGCTTTTGGGGATTATGTCATCTCATTTTGAAATGTCAGAAACTGTGTCCCAAAACGGAGATGGATGGAGGAGAACCATAATGCAGTAGCTTTTTTCTGTGTTGGTTTTGCATTATGTGATGGTTACATTTTTGTAGATACCACGTGGATAATATGTCATCTGACAGCGACAGGTAAATTTACTTTGACAAAAGATGCAAATATCGCAAAAAAATTAATTGTTTCGTGTTTTCCTATTATAAAATGAAGAACACAACAACAAAGTATTTATAAGATTGCAGAGTAGATTTAAGTATTTGGTGCTATTTTAATTTATCGGTCGAATCTAAATGTCATCACAATTCACATCATCAAATTTAGGAAAAATTAATATACTATGTAGGTAATGTAATTATTATTGTCCTTCATAGCCATCTACGATTCTCGCCTCTTATATATGAGTTTTCCATTTGGATGATGTCATAAATATGCGGTGGTATTGACTTTGGATGCGATGATGGAAAATCATTTTAAGTTGAGGAAATTCTAGTTCTAAATAGCATTGCTGATGGTCCATATGGACTATGAGGGTATATTTGAAATTGATTGTGTGTGACCTCGACAATATGGCATGGCAAAAGCAGATGCCATTCGTAGCTTGTCGTCGTTAATGATTGGCAATCAAGTATGAATATCTAGAGCATATGTATTGATGATATTTCGAGGTGGATTATTATTTGGCATGATTATTTAATTTTGATTTTATTTTGTATGTATTAATTTGAAAACTTTTGTTCGAAAAATATATGTTTTTCATATGAATTGAGAAAAAAGAGGCTGATAACTTCCATTTAGAACTTGGAACTACTATTTTATTTTGTAATAACTGAAATTGCCATTTAAGGAAGTTAAGAACAAAAGTACCTATACCTATGCTATTATTATCTTTTGAGATATTAGAGACGTTAAACAAATTCAGTAGTAAAAGGTCTTCAAATAAGAAGTTTTATTTTAAATAGCTCACTAAAGCCTTTGATATTCGGCAAGTAAAAATTACGCCATTATTAAGTCCGAGCAAAACGAGCATGCTATGAATATCTTGTAAAAATAAATGTTTTGAGAGCTCAGAATTATTTTGCAAGCACACTTGAACACTAACTTCAGATCTGCTCAGTTATTTTATTTTGAGCTGATAACACGTTTATAGGTAAAAAAATATGCCTGTGTGTGCGGTAGTTTGTACGTTCGTAAGTTCTCCATGTCTTAAGAATTATAGCGACGAAATTTATTTTAAATAAATTTTATATTTTAGATAAAAAGATCAAACCTCAAAAAAAAAGACAAAATTATTTTTCACATCGAATATTTTGCGAACAAAAAATGATGTTCTACCACCAAAATACTTGTAGGTAGGTATCAAACAAAACCATTTTTCACATCTAGTAAATTTTTTTGAAAAATACTACTAATAGTTAAAAATTAATGTTTGGCTAGAATATCTTGGCAACATTAAAAGCCGTTATCTTCAAAGTAATTTTATCTAATAAAGAAATATTGCATTTAATGTAAATTTTTTAAAAACTTAGTTGACAGTTTTTTTTCAGAAAAATTAAAAATCTGCCAAACTACGACAAAAAATTGTTGACAAATTATTTTGAACTAAAATAAATGAATTGAAAATGTTTTGACTTCAAACGTATTTTATTTCATACAAAACTTTTTTATAAACATGAAGTAATTTTCTTCGAAAAATCCAATATAAGTTATTTTTGTAAAGGAATAAAAATTTAAAAAAAATGCTAATAAAAATTGGTAAAAATTGGTTTCCTACTAAAATATCAGAAAACAAACATAAATATTGAAATCAAACAACTAAAAACTATTAAAAATTGGATTTCTATTTAAGTATTAAGCAATGAAAGAATTTGACTTCAAACAATCTTACACAAAATATTGTACAAATGTAAAATTTTGTACATCTTTTAGAAATATAGACAAACGGGCAAAAATAAGAAGCTATGACTGTAACCTGTGGGTCACATCCCTCTTTTTTGTAACTAGTCAAAGTGTCAATTAAATGATTTCGAGAAGTAAGTACCTACGCTATAAATTCATGAAATTTAAGTATAGAACGCAATTTGGGAAACTGTTTCTTTTGAATCTGTCATTTTTTGATATTTAACTTCTTTTATTAAAAATGGAACTATTCACTCCAACAACTAATTGCTCGTAAGAAACTAGGATCTATAGCAACTTATAACTCTCAACGATTCCTGTGTGCGAGTAATGACAGTGGTGGAGGGGACCTACAGTTTTTGTGCCGAATCCGAATTGCTAATTTGTGAAAGCACTTTTCTTGTCAAGAATTTCTTTTGGAGGACTTGCCAATTTCTCGCAAGAGGCAGGAATTGAACTAAAGACCTCTGGCATGACATTCCTACGCTAGTACACGATATTTTATTTATTTTGTGCATGCAATTTTCTGATATGATTTTTTTGCACTTAATTGAATACTTTACTTTGTATAGTGAAATAAATACTCATTAATATCTCTTAAAAATAATCGTTTTCTTCAATATCATGTTAAAACTTCTTATTGGAAAACGCTCTATTTTTGTAGTTTCACATTCCTCGAAATAGATAAGTCAATTGGATTTCGTAGTACAACAAATTTACTTGTCTAGATTCGAAAAACAACTTTTACCAATTTTTAGTAGTATTTGTCAAAAGTTTTATTTTTTGTTAAATAAGTATAAATCAATTTTTTCTAACAATCAAATCAAATTAAAGAAAACAAAGATTTGCATTTAAATATTTTAGTATTCATATTCAAATTTTGTTTTGAGATAACGAGCAACATAACACTTTTAAGTCAATACCTTTGTGTTTGGTCAAAATATTTTAATCGAAATGTTGGGTGAACAATTGGTTCACATAAATAATAGATTTTTTTTGTTATTTCTAATTTTGTATTAAACAATTATAAATTCTAAAAATTCTACCAAATGTTTTAAAAAATTATAAATTCTAAAAATTCTAACAAATATCAAAAACAAACATTTTGATGGTGTACAATTTTTGTACATATAAGATAATTATGGTTCTTAAAATCTTCTAGCTTAAAATACTTCTTTCGGAGTTTTGGATTTATAAAGAAACTGCCTTTTCGTTTTCAATTCAAATAAATTTTATATAATTTTGTAATAAGTAGATATAATATAATGTAATTCAAGTTAATATCATTAATTGTTCCCGAAATATTAATTTAAAAATAAAATATACGGATAATACTAAATTATCAAAAATCAATATTTATTTCATTAACTTAATTTTGTAAATGCAAAGTTTTATAAAAATACTAGCAAACCCGGCGAACTCCGTTTCGCCACCAGATGGCTTCGTTTTTTGTAACATTTCGTTTGGGGATTAAAATATGAAGAAAAATTATTTTTTTTTTGTTTTATAATTGAAAAGGAAAAATTTTATTTCATTTCACAACAGTAATGAATTCATTTCGATTACAAAAATGAAGTATAATTTAGTTGAACTTCTCTAAGTAAAAAATGAAAGTGAATCCAAAGTAAATACTGAATCGAAGCGTTATACCGTTATACTTGTCCGTAAATTATCCGTTTCACTGAAGTGCGCTTTGGTAAACCACATTTTTTGTTTTTTGGTCTGACGTTAACACAAACAAAGCGGATGGTTTTCCAACTCGTGAACACGCAACGTATAGCTGCCCATGTGAAAAACAATGGTTTTCTAACTTTATCCCTCAAACACTAAGCGATTGGCCTTGCGACTTGTTAATTGTCATTGCGAACGCAAGGCGAAACGGTAATTGCAATCGTTTGAAGTCAAACGCAAGATCAGTCGGAATCCTTGGTATTCGAAGAATACATACATTTTCACCCGCGTAGTTTCCGTTAATAATGGTTGCCTCAATCAAATTCGGCATAAGTCTTTTCACCGCAAGTAGAGTACCGTTGCAAAGTCGCGGTAGATTCAAATTACGCAATATCATAATAACTGAACCAACTTTGAGTTGCAAGTTAGGTATGTGGTGGAACTCCGTTAGATAATTTACTACATCATCGGGATTTTTTATGGAATCAACGGATTTGTATGTCACCAAATCGCAAGCGAGTTTTGATTGAATGGTGAAATTCAGTGCGTGTACATCATTATTCTTTGCGGCGAGAATTGCTCGTTGACTAAACCAGGCATAATTCTAATAATTCTCACTAATGTTTGGGAAAATATTTTCAATAAGAGCTAATGAGAGTCTACAAATCGGCAAAAGTCGTTGGTAAGAGTAATTAATCCAGTTGCCGCATCACCTGGCACTTTTCCATTTCCAACAGCTAACAACTGTTTGGAAAATTGTGCAGCGTTTTGATCATTTTGAAGGTGAACTCTCATATTAGTGGTTAGCGATAATGTTTTAACGTTATTCCACAAAAGTGATGCCTTCAGACAAGCATTCAATCCATCTGCAGGCGTTCCACGGGGAATTACTGGCAAGGTCTGCCTGAAATCGCCTGCCAACAATATCATCAAGCCGCCAAAGTTGTTGTTACTTCGTCGAAAATCCTTCAGTGTGAAGGTAAGTGCTTCAAGTGATTTCTTATGTGCCATTGTGCACTCATCCCAAACAATGAGCTTGCATTGCATCAACAATTTTCCCATTGCACTGGATCGGGAAATATTGCATGTTGGAGTATCAATTGTGTTTAAATTGAGTGGCAACTTAAGCGCAGAATGTGCAGTACGACCGCCATCTAGAAGTGTTGCTGCAATTCCAGATGATGCTAACGCTAAATTTATGTCACATCTTGAGCGAATAGTGGAGAAAATCAATGAAATGACAAATGTTTTCCCTGTTTCGTCCAGGAAGAATAGACCACCAGTATTATTGTCCACCGCTTGCATTAATGTTTCGTATACTTGTTTTTGCTGTTCATTCAGCAACGGCACATTATTTCCAACGAATTCCTGCAATGTATCAAAATTGTATTGCAGCTCTCGATTTAATTCTTGGTTTAATGCATCGTGCATAGATCGATTTGGGGCAATCATTCCTACTTCAATCAGTAGCTTGTTTGCAATAGTCAAGCATTGATCCTCAATCAGAATCATTCCTTCATTGTAGATTTCATACGTTATTTGAAGTAGATATCTCTGACGTTTCTAGAGATATGGTTGACTAAAAAAGGTTCCCAAAAGTAAGCTTTGGTTTAGAATATACGACCCTTGAAACGTCAAAAAATTTAAAAATTTTCAATTCCACAAATCGGAACTTTTACAAAAGCTTTATATTGGAAGCTAAACGGTGTTCACCGCTTTTCTGTTCAAATTTTTCCTCAATTTTGTCTGCTATAAACCTTACGGAGCGCGAGACCTTTCCAACGAATGCAAAACCGTGGAAATCGGTTCGTGCGATTCTGGAGTTATAGCGTCAGGAAGCAAAATCCGACTTATTTTTATATAGTAGATTTATTATATCTCTTATTTGATTCAAGAGCCACACCTCAATTAATTTTTGCTTTTTTTAATTGAAAATATTCAGTTTGTTAATTTGTACAAATGAAATACAAAAAAAAATTCAACACTAAATTAAATTTGTAGGAAATCATTGAATTAAAAAGTGGAGGGATTTTATATATTAATAACATAGGACATAGTACGGACCATCAGAAATTACAAACAAATTGACATGACTCAAATAAAAATAAAAATATTTTTTTTATCACGTATAGAATCAACTTTAGGAAGAGCACACATTAATCAAAATTACTGTGTCTCTTGTATCACGGATAATTCCAAACATGGGATGACATTTTTTTTTGTAAATTGAAGTCAATTCAATTTTCAGTAGTTTTATTTGTCTGTTTCCTCTTTTGACTTTAATCGTCATTTCCGATGCACATATTTGAGGCAAAAACGAGGGATTACTCATATAGTCATGTGACTGACGCCGGCCGCCATCACCGATGCCATTTAAAGGATACAAATTTATGTGGCCACTGAAACAAATATTTAATCTTTAACAATCGAAATGCAACGCATATAAAATGAATATAAAAAGTTAAAAACGTAGAAGTCAATCAAAATTAGATATTTGCACTTTGAATAAATTCTGACAAAGCTGAACTTTTTTAAACATTCTTAACACTCGTTTTAATAGTATTCTAAATTTGGATGTGACAAACAAAATTAAAGGGGGTGGTGAGTAGAGATGAAGGGCAGTTTTATTTAAATTACTCGAAAACTTAAGGTTCTTTTAAAAAAATGTGTAAGCCATGTAATTCTACAAGAAGAAAAAGATTATGACTATTTATTTCATACATTTTCGAACTTTATGTCAAGTACAGAGACTCTTTCTTTCGACGCAATACACGAATGCGGAATGTTTGCCCTGCTCAATAAAGTTGTCTTAAAGTTGTTTCTGGTAGGTACCTAAAGACAATACAATGAAATTTGAAGAGTTAAGTTTTTCTTCAAAATAAAACATTTCAAATATGTATCCGATGAATGATACAGGGTTCATTTTAAAGGATACAATACAGGTTATAAATATTATCTAACCATTATCTTAAAAATACGTCTAAAGTAACATATAATACCAATCGGAGAATGTGCGTCACTTCAAATGGTCTATCGGCTTCAATCCTTGATCTGTATTGGGTCTAAGCCCAGATCTTTACGAAAACTACGCCTTAATACGTCTGAGCAATGTCCAATTCTTGAAAACATCGTAGAATTAAATGATGTGGATAGTTTGTAAGGAAACCTGAACGGTATTGATATTTTGACAACGAATATGTAGACTCAAATTCTTGCACTCAACTTGTTATTGCTGGTCTTCTAGGACTACAATTTCGACCGAAAATCGTATTTAACGCTCTTCAAGTTGCAGTCACTGAATCCGAAATTCTGTAGAAATGTTGTTTATATTTTACAGAACGTCTTGTGCGAGTACTTTATCATGATGAAAATGTTGAGTCTACTGAAAAAAATTGATAATTAAAGTTCGAAGATTTTCTGAAAGGGTGCGTTCACAAATTATATTTCAAGTTGTATAGTCCTTATTCAAAAATCCGTTATTTTCTTTTATTCAAAATGATAAAAATATAAACCTTAACAAAATTACATAAAATGTGTCTTTTATAATTACTTACGGGTTTAGATTTCACATATTTATAATAATTAATATCGTTTGCGTCCACCGGTTTATAAATCGTGGGCGAAAAATAAGTTATTTTCTAAAAATTTAACATAGTGAACAGTAATTACCTTTTTGCAAGTTTTATTGTTTTCGCATGACTTTGTTGGCTGGTTTCACAGTTTGAAATTCCATCACTCTAATTTTTCAAGACCTGTTAATAGTTAAGGAATGATTTAAGAAAAAAATATACTAGCATGGCTCTGTTAAGCCTACTATTGACCGAAACGTTGTTCTTGTTCTCATTTTCGGAGAAAAATTGTTAAATGATACCACCACTTAACAGTCCTAACCAAACACAACCTGTGGATGTATTGGATTTTCGACAATATGGTGCGAGTTTTCCAAGCTCCAGATGCTGCAGGTTTGTGAACCTAATCTATACAAAATACAAGCTACTCTAAGAAACAAACCAAGAGGCGAAAAAGAAACTGCTATCAATTGCTGAGTGAATTGGAACTTGTAAGTGAATAGCCCAAAATATTTGTGTAATATTCTACTCAGGCTAGTACATAAAATGTTGAGATGTTAAAATCGATGGAAAGTTGATCTTTATCTACTTGAATTGAGTTTTGCAATCTCGGCTACAGTAGCCACATTATAATGTAAGACGATGACGGGGACCATTAGGTATTGTCCTCTAACTTACCAATCTCTCGATTTTACTTGAGTACAGCAGAGCAGGTGTTTTGGATGGTTCGTTCTTACCGTAAAACGCATTGTTTGGTCTAAACAACACTCTCTTGGGTAATGATTTTTCACTATTACAAGCGTAAAGCTTCTAAATGAAATATAATTCAAGCCGATGTTTTCTGGATTATCAGCAACACAATTCCATTCGAAATTGCACCTGACTTCGACGTCATTAAATTTTTCCAGTTTTCTTTAAGATAATATGGTGTTAATAAGACCTCAAATGAAAACTTTAATAACACATTTTAAGCAATAAATTATATTCAAAATCTATTCGAATACACAATTTTAAATCGTTTATTTATTTAGATGACCAATACAGCTGTTTCAACTAGCTTTAAAATTCACATGAATAAAATAGTTTCCGATAACACAAGACCTTATCAGTTAGTCATAAATTAAATATTTTTCTGGGTCACATGTGGAGATTGTGTATAGAAAAAAAAACCGACCAGCTGTCTACATATATATCAGCTTCAGTTCCATGAAGAAAATAGAAACAAATAAATATGAAATATCTCAAGTACCACAGACCGAACGTATACCTACCTAATACTCGAAGCAGGGGGAAGAAACCTATGTTAGCACAAACTCATATATGTATGTACCTTCAGCTAGAGCTACATACCATAATATTCAATTCACCCTCCCTAGGGGTAAAGTGTTACTCCTTATGGAATAACAATTCAAATCAATGGACTTTGCGTGCAAATTCGAAGATTGAAACGGGGTCAAAAGCCGACATCAACAAATCATAACTAAAGGATTGCGAAGTCGTCGTCGTCCGTCGTAGCAAATTGTGAATAATTCTCTCAACAAAACTGATTGCGAATCAAGTCGCCAGATAGTCTTGCACATTACCGTCATCGTCGACGGTCGTCATAATAAGATGAAGCATTTGTTGGGTTCCTTCCTCGACACTCTTGTAGTTATAATATAGCTCTCACCAGCAGCAATCCCAGCTGTATATCTTTATCTTCCTACGAGAAAACTTTGCCTTTGGATGGATGAAGAACTAGCATCAGCCCACGCCACGCCGCGCCGTGGATTGTATATGGAATATATCATCATCCAGCTTCAGCTGACTAGCTAGCTAGAAATATCGAGAGAGAGATATACCGCTTCAGGGTTAAGTGTGCCCGCTGTCAAGTGGTGGAGGTGTACCTACGCTCGCTCACCAGAAGATTAAGTGCAGTCGAATGAAGTTTAGACGTGATGTGTGCAGATGCAGGGGTTTTTAGCTTTCGGCTTAAACCGATGCTAATTCCCTATCTATGCAGCTAAGCTACATATGCTACATTTAGGTGCATGCTATGTCTCCCCTTTCCTTTCCCATCCAGAGAGGTTTGGTATTAGGTTTCGTGGAATTGCTATTAAATTAACAATCTGGGAGTGTTTTGTCACTCTTGACCCCAGCTTTTCCTTACAATCGCATCATTCTACGACATATAGAGGCTTCATATTTAGTTAGGTAAGTTTTCTCTGGGTTGATGATGTATGAATGTAGATACTTTTGCATTTAAGAGCAGAGGGAGAAAATTTCAAGCTTCTTCGAGCGGAAAATTAAAAACAAACATTTGTCGGGAAGACGAAATGGCGACGCCAAAAGATCGGCTACAAAGACTACAACGTCAACGACAACGAACGACGACGACGCATTTGTGGCGTTGTTCCAACTTTTAAGATAACGCAATTCAACATCACATAATATTATACAGTTGCTTGCCATGAGTGCAAGTTGAAAAAGTATCTATAAAATGAATGTAGGTGTGGAAAAGTGGCAATCCGGCAAATTACTTCAATTTGACCTGACTCAATAGACATATACTCGTACTATGGATGATGATGACTTATGTATAAAACATACATGTTGTATTGACAAGTTGTGGATACAAGGTAATTAGTTTGATGAGGATGTAAGCTGATTTGAAATGGTTTGTTCAGAAGATTGGTAAATGTTAGGTATCCAAACATTATATAATGCTTTAGTACCAGTTATTTTCTTAGAATTATTATTTTTCTTACAATTGTTTTCAGGCAACGAGTGGGGAAATTTATATGTGGTACATTTTCCTATATTGTATTTATGTAACCACCAAACAAGCCTTACCTAGATTTCTATCAAACATTCATTGATCTTTGACCTGAAAGGTTTGTAGGTTAGTTTTTTCTTAAGGTTTTGCTTACACTTTGATAAAAGGTTCGTTTGTAGAAAAAAGAAAACAAACTATATCCAATTGTGTGAGCAAATAACAAAAACCTTAAAAAAAGAAGTGAACCAGAATATTTACCTTGACGAACACTTGACGATGACTTAATTTGCTTCAAACGACGAACAAATCTTGACTTATTATCTTAAGGAAAATTAGGAAGTTTATCCGTGTCACCTTTACCCATACCTAATATGTCTTAAATTACATACATCGATCTTTGACCAGAAAGTTTTTGGGTTTATTTCTTATTGATCAAATTTTGATAAAATGTTTGTTTTTATTAAAAAAAAAAAAAACTCAAACGATAGCCAATTGTGTGAGTGGTAAGGAAAAGCTTTAGTTTCTTAAAGAAAATTGAAATAGAAGTGGACCAAAATATCTACCTTGAGGAACCCATAGCTATAACCTTACTTCCTTTAAACGGTTTAAAAAAACTTGACTTACTCTTTTTAAGATAACACTCTACGTGAAAGAAATAACTGCAAAGTTTTTGGGTTAGTTTAAATTTTGATAAAATGCTTGTTTCTTGAAAAAACGAAAACAAACGATATCCACTTAAGTGAGCAAATTTACTTGCTATGCCTTACACACTTTTCAAACAAAATAACTGGAACGTAAGCATTGATAAATTGAGGTTGGGTCAAAAAATGATTTAACCGGCAAGAAGCATTGAGTTTATTTGTCTTTAGAAAATTTTAAAATATGCTTAACAAAACCATCCTTATCTTAAACACTGTTTTATCTCGAGTATTTTTGTATGTACCAAATGTTTTATTAAACAAAAACTAAGTCCACAAATAAAAAAATCACGGAATGCTTTTCAATCAGTTCTTTACTTTTTGCTGTTTAGCCTCAACAAAATGTATGCGTCTTTTGTTTCAGACAATTCCATAAAAACCATTTTCTAACTTCAGAATTCCACTCAATTTATATTTTTATTCTTCTAAGTGAAATAACTCTGATATTTAAGAGCATCTACTATTGTTAATTCATTAAAATAAATGGGCCAAAATATCAGCTTTGAAGGACCCTTAACATTGTCTTAGTAATCTTTGAGCAGTGAGGAAAAACTTTGAGATTTTACTTTATTTTGTAGGTTTTTAGGGAAACTTCTAAATAAAATATTACAAAAATATCTACCGTGAGTAGGGTGACCAGATATAGAGTCAAGGAAAAGAGGACACTTACCAAAATCTCAAAAAAAAAAAAAACAGAAGTTACATTTTTTTTATAATTTATTTGAATAAAACAAAATATTTAATTCTAACAAAAAAGTAACAGTTAAAAAAAAATCATAATATTATGGCTTATTTTGCATGAAAATAATAAAAGTATCGATATAAACATATAAGAATATTATTCAGGTTTTATTAGCACAGTATTTTCATGGAAATACAAATAGTTAAGAAAAAACATTTCATAATGTTTTTTTTTCTTACGATTTTTAACTTCAATTTTGGTTGTATTTGTCATTAGATCTTATTTTATTTAAAGTTTCGGGATTTTGCAAAATATAATTAAAAAACTCAGTACATGACATATTTTTAAAATTATGTTTACAAAATAGAATTGCTTTGACGTTTTCTATTTTTAATCTATTGCGTTCCTCAGTCCATTGACTGTTTATTAATGAAAATATGCGCTCAACATTAGCATTATGAGCAGGAATCGCGAATACAAACTGGGCTATCATCAAAAGTTCACTATATAATTTAAGATTGCACATTTTTTCAAAATAATTTACCCATTTCTCGTGAATAGGTGCGTTTATAAAATTTATATTTTTTATTTCTTGTTACAAAAACGTTTTTAAATTGCAAAATTGGTCAAACAATTTATTTTCATTTATGTTAACGCCTTTCTCTAACAAATAGAGCAAAGAATTTTAGATATCGTTCCATTCCGGAACTTTGTTAAAATTCATCCAAATAAAGCAATTAAATTCATCCAGAGAATCACACCAGCTCTGAAGATATTTTAAGCACCTAGCATAAACCTCAATTAAATTTTGTTCAATGTTCAAAACTTCATTTCTATGTCCACCATTAGCGACAATTTTTTTAAAAATTTCTTTAACTTTTAATGGAATAAATTTCTCAGATATTCTTTCCTTTAATACTTTTTGGACAGTGTGAATTTTCTCTAATGTTTCTAGTATTGAATTCTTCTCTCTTTCTAATGCTCCTATCTGTTCGTTATAAAAATACATAAGCGAGTGAAAAAAATACAGATATGCTTCATTGATATCGTTTTCAAAAAAAATTTTAAGAACTAATGGTGGACTATCCATAGAAAGAAAATAAGTTTTCAATCCCTCGAACATTTGCAAAATTCTTTCAACGGCAGGGAAAAGCGATAACCAACGTGTTTTAGAATGGCTCAGAAGCTTTTTATATTCAATTTGCACAGACTCGCAAAAGCTTTTAAGTTTTTCCGATCGAACTGTATAAATGGAAAAATGATTATATATTTTCATGACTACGCTATCTACATCTAAAGATAACCCATCAATCAAATTCGATAAACCATTCATTTTTAACTTATAAAACACATTATTCTTGCCAGCGCGTTTGCAGCCACCAAAATTTGTGTTACAATTATCTCCAGACATTGCAATGCACTTTGATGATATATTTAATTTCTTTAAAGTTGATAACAAATAGTTGGATATGGTATCTGATGTTTCATCCTTCATTGCTTGGATGTCAACAACTTTTATATTAACGCCTGATAAGTAGGTTTGATTAAGTTCAACTTATACTAATGTTTATCTAAAATATTACCTGAATCAATCTTAAAATATTGCAATAATATAGGAAATATTTTTTGAACTCCATGGTTGCTGGCATCGGTAGAAATTGACAAATATTTTGTGTCTTTAATGTCGTCAAGGACACAATTCAGTGATAAGGGTGCTAAGACATTGATGACAATTGCTTGTCTTTGTGCGCGCGCTGGAAATATGTTGAGCGATTTTCGAATCCGGCAAAATACTCTTTAGGAATTTGTGGCTGCAGTCAACAGATCGGAATCCAAAGTGGTGAACTACAGTATGATAAGCTAAGGCACCCTCAGCTGCAGATACTTGGTCGTCAAATTTGGAATTTCTTGAAATAAGAAAGTCCTTAACTTTTTTGCAAGAACTCGCAGATTTAATGTTTTTTTTATGTTTTTCGGTAAGTAAATGTTGATCAAGATCTCTCTTTCCCTTGTTTGCTACCGAAAACGACGAATTACAAGTAGCGCAAAATACAATATGTTGATCGTTTGTATCTAACTGTTCAAACATAGGATATTTCTTTTGGAGATCATTGTTAAAGATGCATTTACGCTTTGGCATTTTATTTAAATTATCACAAAAACTTTCACCTTCCAAAACACAAAAAGATTTGTATTAACACAAAAAAGATACAGTTATATTTCTTGCTGAGCTGTCAGATGACAGAGTGCGTTCGATTATCAAAAAGTAAAAAACAACAGATGGCGCTCTAAATGGGTTCTGGAATGGGTGAGTTCAAGTCAACATTTTGTGATGAAAATTCTTTTAAAGCCGTCTTTACACGTTCATTATTTTTTAATATAAATCGAAAAACTGAGAGAAAACCGAAAAAGAGGACAAATCGCTTTTTTAAAAAAAAGTCACCGGACAAAAGTTTCTTAGGTCAAAAAGAGGACATGTCCTCCATAAAGAGGACGCCTGGTCAGCCTAACCGTGAGGGACTTCAAATTCTGAAATTGTACAACGTTTTCTTCGACGAAATGAATAAAAAGAAGTGGACCAAAATATCTGCCTTAAGGTTCCCTCAAAGATTATTGAAATCCTACAGCGTTTTCCTTTTCCAAATCATAAAAAGACATGTACATATGTATATTGGATCAAAAAATCTTTATTGATGTTCTCTTAATTTAATTTGAGGAAAAATTGAAGAAAAACTCTGAAATTTGACGGCGTTCCTTTAAGGAGAAATTTAAGAAATCTACCCTGAAACAAAAGTTTTTAAATTTGACCTCTTTTTTGTTAAGAATTTCTAAAAAAGTAGTGGACTACATTATCTACCTTGAGGAACTCCTATTTTTAAATTAATTTACTTTGAACAGTAAAGAAAAGCTCTGAAACTAAAACAAATTAAACACAGGTAATAAAATATCTATACCTTGAGACTTTGCTTAATGATGATTATAAAAATTTCATAGCGTTTTTCTTAAGAAGAATTTTAAAAGAAAGTGAACCAAAATGCTTGCCTTGAAAAACCCCTCTCCTTTTAATCGTAAAAACAAAATTAAGGGAAGTTCTGAAAAGAATTGGTATAAAATTTAAACCTTGAGGGGTACTTAACAATCACATAAATTTAAAACAAAATATGAAACCTTAACGTGTTCTTGAAGCGTAACTATTATAAGAAATGGACTGAAACATCTACTTCAGGGAAAACCTAAATCACTTTTTATTTTATTATGGTACTAGATTTTACCCGCGACTTCGTCCGCATTAGATAGTCCAAAGCCGAAACAGGATTATCAGATGTAGAAGACAGACCCAGTGAATTATTTGTTGTACCTACATGGCTCCCGTTTGGCGATGAAAGGTTGAGCATACCAAAGTTTAGGTTGAAAATTATTATAGCCACAGTTTGCGTCTAACGTTGAGGAATTGAGACACGTGGCGCGCGAAGCCAGCGTTAATATACGTGTATGATAATTTTAACATGTTCGACAACTTATTTCATAAGAGTTGGGAATGCGTTGTTTTCCCGTAATATCAATTTTAACCAAATATTATTCAAATCTTTCGTAATTTATTAGTGAAAGCGATCAGATTCCCGGAAAGTAATTCTTCCCATGGGAACGCGTTGTTTTCCCTAGTTCAAAAGTAATTCATATCCTTTCTTAAGTCTCAAACTGTCTCCTTACCAAATTTCATTTAAATCTGTTCAGTAGTTTAGGCGTAAAATTTCTGAATTTCCCCATGAGAATGCGTCATTTTACCGGGGTAAAAAGTAGCCTATGTCCTTTCTCGGGTATCAAAATATCTCCATACCAAATTTCATGCAAATTGGTTCAGTAGTTTAGGCGTGATTGAGTAACAGACAGACAGAGTTACTTTCGCATTTATAATATTAAGTATAGATTAATATAGATATAATAAAAAGTAGATACAAATAATACCAATTCAGAACTTTAGAATTCATTTCAAAAGCCTTAGCGTTCAGATGATATCCTACATTAATGCTAAAAATGAAAAACCAAAAGAAATAAATTAGTTGAAAGAAAAGTTCAGCAAAACTTATTTGTCCTTTCTAAACTTGCGAATGTTCACAAATTCTGTCGGAATACTTGCAGCATGTCAATTGACTTGGGCTGAGACGTCTTGTTGACATCACTTCACTGGACTAGCTAGCTATCTATTTAAGAGTGTATAACATATCATTTGAAAGCAATCTCTTGCAACATTGTATGTGATTTTTGGTTTCCTCGAACTTAAAGTGTCCATGTACGAGACCACTATCTCTGAGTTTAGGAGACATTGTAAACTTCTTCCGACAGCTATCTGATGGTAGCAATCTTGATAAGACATCAGATACAAAAAAAAAACTCCAACTACGCCAGATCGTGTGCCATCCCGAAAATGGTCAGCACGATATAAAAGGTAGGATCGAATATACTTTTATTTTGATCCACTCCTTAATCATCACTTGTGAAGTTGGAAGCTAAGTAGTTTTGGGCAAAAAATAAAAATAAAAAAACAAATCATCTCTTTGAGCCACACCAAAACGATGATTGCAATAATTTAGGCCATCACATTGGTCCCCTAAGAGTCCGACGAACATTTAGCTTAGAGTCTAAAAATAAGACAACAACCGAAAAGAAAAAGAAAAAAATAACACCTCTGGGAACATAAGACTCAGGAAATCTCGTATATAGCAACAGAGTAAGTATAGTATTTTGAGAAGAATGGAAAGATCCAAAACAAAAGCTGTCTCTGGGTCTGGCTCCAACTAAGACTTCGACTCCGGCTCTATTCAATTCTTTGCTGATTTCGAATCGAATAAGAGGATTTCAACTGGTTAAGTGGGAAACCATGATGTGATGTGGTGCCTGAGGGGCAAGCGTTGATAATTAATTCAGTGTGGAACACCAGTAGCTACAATTTGATTTGGTTTAATGTTGTGTGTAGCTTAATTCCAAAACCGGTTCCATCATGACGAACAAGATGACGATCGAGATGATGAGGATGAGACTACGCGACGTAGTTGGGTGAAGGCGCTGAGGACGTGGACGCGACTACCACGACGAACGATGATGTTTATGCTGGCTGGTGGCTGGCTGCCGTTGCGCTATCATGATCATCTGCAGAGTTCCAACATAGGGATTTGGCTTCAAAATTGAATCCAATTTTAAGGCAAGCTCAGGGCCTCTATATATAGCACCGTTTGTGTATAATGTTTACATATTCGAATCTGCACATCAAGTCCATCCTCTCACCACGGTACAAACAAACCTATATCTCTTGAATTATGGTCAATGCTGATCTCGGATAGAAACTTTGATTTCTTTCATGTATAATATAGGGTATACGCAGTTTGTTCCACAAAATATCAATTTAAATTTTTCACAATTTTTGTATAGTTTTTCTTCAATTCCAAAGACTCAGGTTCCATCTGCAAATAAAAAAGAAATAGTAATAATAAAGAAGTAATTTAACATAAACAGGTGTCAGAAGTTTTAGGCTTAATGATAACTTTACATGTTTTAACTACTTTATAGACAAAACTGATGATGACTTGAACTTTTTAATACAAAAATTTTAACTTTCGGCTAGATTAGTTTCGAACGCTAAACTAAAATGCTTCAATTAAGCTTCTAATCAAGTCTTATCGATTTTGGACAAAGCTGCTTCTTCTTTCGTTAGGATATTGTTAGCAGGCATATCTTCACGAAACTTTTAAAGAAAGGTCTCGTTTTGAATAGCCCGCTATATCAGTAGCTGTCACTTTTGAAGCTCACATCTTTTGACATTTAACGAGTAAAACTATGCCATAACTAAAAATGGAACGATACACGCTTCATCAAGACATTGAACTTCTTTAGTTACTATACAACATTGATGAAAATATTGCAAAAATAGTTTGCAAAACTAAAAATGTGAAGCACCTTCTTTGCCAGCAGTATTGAAAGAGGTAAACAATTTTAACTTTTGGGATGTAAAGACACCGTTTGCTCTGCTCTAAAACAACAGAGAATATTGCTGCTGTAGTACGCAGTGTTGACGTAAACAAATGCTTATAGATTCCTCGTCAATTTTTGGAAGTAACGGCATTACACAGTTCCTTAAATAAAAACTTATGTCTTTAGACTTTTGAAGTTCCGTTAAGACAAGAAGTCAAGCTGTTTAATCACCATCACCTCACCAGCTAAGCTAGGTCTTGTTCTTGAAGTACTTTTAAATTAATTTTGATTGAACAATTTTGAAGTTTTTTTTACAAAATATTAACTTAGAAAAATACTACTAAAAGTTTATAAAAATCTATTGTCAACTCAAATAACTTGGCAATAATTAAGATTTAATAACATTTTAATAAAAAAAATCGAAACAGCCAATTTACAGTTTTTTTGAGGAAAAATCTACAAGAAATTGGTAAAAACTGATGTTTAACTAAAAATCTCGAGAACAAGAAAAGATATTGAAATCAAACATATTCTATATACAAAATATTATTGTTGGCGTTAAGTTCACATTTTTTTTTTAAATAAAACCGACAACTTTGTTTACAAATTACGAAAGCCTCCGTAAACTGCTTAGAAATGGTTTTCGATTCAAGTGTTTTGAGAACAAAGATAGATAATGACTTAAAACTTGTTGTATCTTACATAAAATGTTGTAAATAATATTTTGTAAAACTTTAAGAAATATCGACAGACAGGTACGAATGGGAAATCAGTAGTGGAGATCACATCCCTGCCTCTTTTTTTCGGAATTGGTAGATATTGTTGTGGACGAAGTTTATAGCAATACCATTTTTGCAAGAAAAAGTTTCCTGAACGTGTTATTTCTCGAAGAGATCATTCCAAATGGACACTGTTACCTTGTCATTAAACACTATTTTTTGGGAACGATTTAAAACTTTTCATTGTTAATAGCACAGTCTACAATAAATAAAAATATAGATATCAAATTATTCTTGAAAAACACAGATTTTTTGAATATCAAAATGTAACATGTTATTGGTAAACTCTCTAAAGTATCAATTTCGACCGAAAATTTAAATCGCAACTTTTTTCTGCATTATCTTAAAGCTGACCACTTGAAATAACGGGTTATCCATTTTGCGGTTTTAAAAGTATAGGGCTGGAATTCGACATCCCTTAAACTAAGCTGTTAAACCATTTTGTTTTTAATTGAAAGTCTGATGTAATTTATGAAAATGTCGTAGAGAATCCTCAAGTAATTGAAGAGAGGCCATTAATTCCACAAAACACACAGTTTGGTGCGCTCCGGAGGTGTGATTGGACATTGCTTCTTCGAAAACGACGATGGAACGACTGTCACCGTCAATTCGGAGCGTAATGGTCATATGATAACCGACTTTTGTTTGCCTGCTATTGAAGAATACGACTTGGAGAATTAATGGTTTCAACAAGACGGTGCCACATGACAAACAACTCGAGTGAATATGGCTTTATTGCAAGAGACATTCAATGGCCGCCTAATTTCTCGTCGTGGCGATATCAACTAGCACCAAGATCATGAGATTTGACACGTCTGGACTTTGTTTTGTGGGGCTACGAGAAAGACCGTGTGTATGCAGATAAACCTTTAACTCTTGAGATCTTAAAAAGTAAACTTCGTCAAATTTGAGTTTGAGTTTGATCCCACACAAAATTATACACCAATTAACGAATACCCTATAGGGTAAATATACTAAGTTTGATGTCCAATGATCTGTAGTTCCTTCGTTTGTCTTTCGTTATTCGGATCAAGAAGAAGTTGCTATGGATGCCGTTTGTTTGTTGGATATAACTTAGTTGTAGGCCTCAGGTCTCTAGTCCGCCGTTTGGTGGATCTGCACTATTCCTCTTCGTATTGGTAGACAGACGATAGTTCGGCAGACATAAATTTGTTCACCTTAATTGACCTTTTTTCTCTTTCGCGGATCCTATGCTGTGTATCCTATACCATACCAACTCCCTTGTCTCGTGTCCTGTTTTGTATGGAACAACACAACAACAGCACAAGTTGACAGTGATCACTTGTACAAGCAGGTCGTACAGTAAGGTTGCATGTCAGAAAATTGTGGCGTTGGAGGTTCGACGTGAGGCCGGCTGTAGTGACGGCCGGCGACGGTAACGGTTGGTCCAGGCTTCCAAAGTCTTAACCAACTTCACCTTCCTTTGCTTGGCTCGTTTAGCAGCAGTAGCAACTTTGCAGCGCAGCAAGTGCAATACAATTGTGCTGATTTAATTGCGAAACGACCAAAAGATATGTACAAGATATCTACGACTTCAAAAGACAGGACTATGGACGGACAAGGAGGACACATTCAATGCGAAAGCGGGAAAAAGTCATTGCACCATCATCAATACAACAAACCAAGATGTTGAAGAATCGATAATCGAGTCAGTCGAGGATGTTTTAGCATGGTGCGAGACTCTTGGAGATATGTACCTACGCTGGCTGCGCTGCGCTGTGCTCTTCGGAAGGTGAATTCAATTTGTATTAAGCTTAGTAGAGTCATTAATCAATGCTTCTAGAGTGAATATAAATATGTATGTATGTATGTAGCTTCCCCAACCAACTTAACAAGATCTACCTACCTAGGTATGTAGATTAATTGCTGCCAGAGGATGTCATCGGCTTCAATGAAGACTCGCAACTTCCACCCCAGCCCTCCCATCGTACCAATTTTAACTGGAAATCCTAAACGCATGGATAAATTAGATGGCGAGTAATTGTGGACATTAATCCAGGCCCAGGCAAAACGGTATTAATTGAATGCAATTCCTCCTTCTATACTCGTATAAGTATAATGTACATATACCTAAATTGCATACCTAATGTCGAATAACAGAGGTGTACAAGAGCCCGGTTAAAGAGTGTACAAGAGGGTGGTTTAAGGTTTACCTATCAACCTAACCTCTTCTTTGGTATGTGTAGACGTTGAGTAGACATGTACTTGCACCCAGTATACCTACCTCCTTTTCATGTCCAAGAACCAAATGAAGTTGCAAAATCGATTAATGACATTCAATTAATTTTGATAGTGAATCGATTGCTTGACTAGATGAAGGAATTAAAGAAAAGGGCGATAGCAAAAAATATAGATATAGATACATGTAGGGTTCAATTAGGCAATTGATTAAGTTAAAACCACTCGTCCATACGTATGTGATGTTATATAGGAAGTTCCTCTTTTAAAGGCTATAGGAAAGTGTTTCCTTATTTAACAAATTTGGAGCAAAGGTTTTATCGACTTAAAGTATTTTAATCCAGTTTAATGACTTGAGAATTAAGAACTTGAATTTTTATACGACTTAAGTTCGTAGAGCCATGCAATTTTTTTTTTAAATTTTAATTGTTCTTTTTTTTCTTGGAGTATAATAGGTTCCCCATTGACATTTTAATTACTGTGCAAGTTTCATAGATAGAGGTATAATTTTTCGTAAGGACAAGATGACTGACGACGATAAGAAGAAGTTCTTTAATTAACTTCGTTAACTACTGAAACTGTTATAGATTTTAATGATGTTCAACTCTCGAAGAATATTTTAATTATGATTTTCTCAATTGAATAATTCTTGAACCAGTATTCGAAATTTTATTTATAATTCGGACATAGAAAGAACATTTTCTTCTTGTTTTATAAAATTATGACTTTAATTAATGACCAATTCAATAATTTATTTTATTCGAAGGTATTTACATTGACTTTTTTGAGTCGACTCAAAAATAGGATAGAATTGTAAAGATGCACAAATTGTTTCAAAACTTGAAATTTTTCGACTAAGAATAAGCTACTTTTCAAACATAGTCCAGTAATTCTTAACTTCCCATAGGAAGTCATTGTAATCAGTCCGACTTGTCAAATTGAAAATGTTGACATTTGTCGACGTTTCAAGGTCCCTAGAATTTTAATAAAAGATTTTTAGAGAGATGTCTGTGCTTGCATGTGTACGTACGCTTGTATGTACGTCCGTATGTCCATACGTACGTACTTTCGGGAAGCTTTTTTCGTCGTCCATAGCTCAAAAACAAGTAGAGATTTAAGCAATATTCACATGAGCACGACCAACGACCAACGAATAAACGAATATTCGTCGATTTTGACATTTCTTTCACATGAGAGTTTTTAATTCGTCGCGAATGAAGTTTGACATTCACCACCGAAACCAAAACAAGAACAATTTTTTTAGGTTAAGTACGCGCGATTTTTTTATTCGTTGCGAGTGTGGATAATGTGGAACGCGAATAAAGTTTGACAGTTCGTATCAACTATAATTTTTTTCGCGACGAATAAATTTGTTTTCTTAAATTTATTAATATATGATATTGAAAAGTAAAAGTATGCATCATAAATCAAATAGAAACTATATTGCTATCGTTTTGTTAAGAATTTGTGGGGAAATATGTCTTTAAACGTATATAAATTCACATTTTGTAATTCATTCGTCGTTCGTTGGTCGCGCTCATGTGAATGATGCCTTAGACTTCAAAAAAGAGGCTGGGGTGCGACCCACACTGATAACTTCCCATCCCGTCTGTCGATTTTTCTTGCTTAAAAGTTTGTCTATATGTATCAATTTTTACCAAATTTGCGTACTATTTTTTGTAGATTTTATTTTTTTATGAAAAAACGGATTGATTGATTTTTGTATCGAATGATATATGTATGAATATCGAAAACAATATTTTCTGTTAAATAAAATAAGTTTTAAGCCAATATTTGTAATTTTTGAAGAGCTATTTGCGTCGAAAGTAAATTTTTAGGTACCAAGTGGGTGGTTTTTTTACATGGCAGTTTAAAAAAAATTGGGTGGCGTCTTACGATAGCAATTTAAAAAAAAAAACTTAAAATTTCGGTTTACCCAAAATATCTTACGAACCAATAATGCAAGCGACTTGAATTAAATTTTATATTGTACTAGCTGGTTTACCCGGCTTCACCCGGGAGGTATTGAACTATTTTATATAAAAAAAAATTAGGATGAAAAAACTACTATTTTCTTATGTTGAACCTTTTTTATTTATTAATTTATATATTATCTCTGTACATATTTCTATTAAGGTTATAATACTTAATTGTAAACAATATTTTTTGTTCTTTGGTGAGGCGCGTACACATATAGATTTTTTGCCGAGCTGACACGGGAGCAAGCAACATAAAATTGTCCGTGGGTAAGAAAGGGATTTGTGATGTCAAGGCCTGCAACCTTCAGTGTCTGTCCCTGTGCCTTATTGATAGACATATCAAAACAAAGCTTTATAGGAAATTGTACTATTTTAAATTTGAACGGGTATTCGTTAGTAATCATCGGTATCCTGGGAATGAAAACGACTTGACCTTGGGCTGAATCGGAAAGAATTTTAGCTTCAATCACGTTCCTCTGCATAGTTACTATCCGTAATCTAGTACCATTGCATAATTTCAGTGCATTTAAATTCCTCATAAGTATTATTGGAGCCCCAATTTTCAAGTCCAGTTTATGTGGAGGAAGTCCTGATGTATTCAAAGAATTCAAAAGTCCAATTGGAATATCAATAGCATTATCTTAATCAGTCATATTATCAAAAGAAAGATAAGTTTGTTGATGGGCCTACAACATTGAAAGAATTTTATTATTTATGCTTGTAACATAATCGTTTTTAGGTGCTAAATTGCTCGTTCGCGTAACCAATCATTCATTTCTCTGAAATTTGGGCGACTTACGGATAAACATTAGCTATTAATTCGCCTTGTCCAGTCACGCTAGTTCCAAATGTTGGTTCTATTAGTACTTCACCATCATTATTTAAAATATTTCCATTTCCTACATCCAAAAGAGTTCTTGAAAATTGTGCTGCATTATTATCAACACCCAAATGTACGCGCATATTTGTGGTCAATCTTAAAAGTTTGACAAACAGAAACGACGATTCTAGGCCAGCATTTATTTCATCACTTTTTGTACCTCTTGGCACAACTGGCAATATTTGCCGAAAATCACCAGCGAATAGTATCACAACACCTCCCATCGGACGTTCATCAGCTCTAAGATCTCTAAATGTACGATCCAGAGCTTCATATGCCCACCTTTATTTACCATAGTCGATTCGCCCCACACAATAAACGTCGTTTCTTTAAGCACTTTAGCTAGTGAGCTTTGTTTCGAGATACTACAAAATAGATTCTTTTGTATGTATAGATAATTAACACAACTATAAGACTAACATTATCGGACTTTACTTATGCCTAAAACCTGCTCCGTGATATCCTCTTTCATTTTAAAAAAACTGCATGACAATTGGATAAGAAGTTTTGAAGCCAAATCGTAACAAAGATTTCCTCTTTTGCTTGATTTCAGTTTTATATAGATACATACATATATAGATAGATATTGTAACTTGATTCTAAACTTATACAATTTGAAGAAAAAAAAAATAATTATAGATAAATTATAAATTAACTGACTAAATAACTGTCACCTCGAATATTTTACGAACAAAAAATTATTTTATCTTGAAAATATATGTATGCAACGAAGAATAAAGTTTTTGACATTTGTTAACATTTTGATAAAATTCGAATGGACAGTTTTTTTTACAAACAAAAATAAAAACCTAAAAGAAAACCACTAAGATTTATTAAAAATTGTTTTTTATTTTAGAAATTTAAGACAATAGAATTTTCAACATTCAGTAAGATTGTGGGAAAGATTGATTTGACAGGTTTTTTTTACAAAAAAATAAAAATCAAAACAAAACATTACTAAAAATTGACTTTCGACTACAATATCTTTTTAAAAATCTAATTTCATATTGTAAGAAATATTGTTTTCAACATTCAGTAAAATTTTGGGAAAGATGGAATTGACAGTTTTTAACAAAAATAAAAACGCATAAAAACGTTACTAAAACTCTCAAAAAATTGAAATATCTTTTCAAAAATACTGGCTTCAAACTAATTTCATCTTATAGAAAATATTGTCTTCGACATTCATTTAGTATTCTCCATTAACATTAAAATCAACAAAATATAGTATATACGCATAATTTGGTAAAAATTGATATTCGATTCTCGACATCTCGTGAATAAACCAAGGTATTGATTTAAAAATGATTTAATTAAGTGTTAAACTTTGTTGTTAATGTAAGATATTGTTCTTAGAAAAATTTAATCTGTATTTGTTTACATAAGATATCAACATTTTTAAGAATTGCTACTAAAATTGATTTTCGACTAAAAATCTCGTTAACGTAAACAGATTTTGAAATCAAAGAATTTTATCATATTCAAAATAATTTTGGTAATTTTTAGTTAATCTTTTAGAAAAATTCAACTGAAAAATTAAAACAATACACGAAAACCTACAAAAACAACAAAAAAAAACTGATAAGGAATGGTTTTCGACTCAAGTATTAGGAGAAATTATGTCTTAAGAACACTTTTATTTTTTAACTCTATGGTTCCAAACATTTGTTCCCCAAAAATGTATCTGCTAACAATTCTGTAATATTTGTACAGTTGCTATAATTTTTAGTCACACTTTCATGAATCATCTTTGATTTTACGTCCTTGCACAAGTGTGTCTTTTCATTAAAGGTCAGGTTCTTCATTTACATATTACGAATCTAAAAACAGTGTTTCACATCATATTTCAAATTCGAAACAAAACTCTTTGTTCAATAAGAAATGTTATACTTTACGTAAATAGGTACGAGTAGGTACTCTGGTTCCTTAATCTCAAGAGCTTGTTTGTTTTGTCTTGTATGAATATATAAATAAATTATCGCAAATTATTCGTATTGTCATTGCATATAGGTAATTAAATACCCTCTTCTATAATGTACAACTATTAATTTGATAAAGAATGCTCTTCCAATTCTTATCAAAACTTTGAAGCAAACATTGCAATTTGATTTCTCAGTCAAGGTCAATTTTAATTTTTAAAGTTTTTTGCACGTGTCTACAATTTCAGATGATTCAAAAAGAAACACTAATTATAAAAAACATGACATCACCTTAAACAGTTGGAAAGCTCATACGAGCAGTCAGAGTTGAGATTATACCAGCTGTTAAAATCACAACAACAAATTATGGTATTTTCTGTGTTCAGCACAGACTTCTAGACTCCTTTAGAATATCTCACGTCAATTATAATTATTTTTTATTTTTTCTAAATAATATTATGTGCAACACGGTGATTGGGTGATTGCATAAAATGTCTGGTAAACACTTTTCAAATGTCTACACCCAAGTATAACTACGGCCTTACTTTATCAGCATTTGAAGATAAGAAATATCAATTTCGGTTGAGTCATGTTTCAAGTTATTTTGTTTATATGATTGCAAACTGATGGACATTCTCATTTTGACGTTTGACGTTGATAGCTTATGGTTATGTTGTTAGAGGAAGAAATCAGAAACGACCTTGAAGTTTACGGATTCAAATTTTACTATGATCTCAGCATTTAAGCTTGGATGTGATGAAATTCATAAAACATACAAACGTAAAGCTGATTTAAGGGGATATTTAATTTCATCATTACCAAATATGGACACCTGGACAGGTGTCCAGCTGTCTCCCTATGTGGACAATGTTTTCAACCAGGTATGCGAGTATCTATAACTGACAGTTCAATGAGAGTTTTTATTTCTTATTGATGAGTTATTTTATTTATTTCAATTATTTGCTTACGAGTTAAGGAATGACTGCGTTAACTGTCATTAAACGTATATATTTTGTCTTGAAGCATTTAAAAACTTAAACATAGTATACATATGCATATGGAGTCCCGGACCGAATATTTGATTTTGAAAATGTATATGAAATTAAAGTTCAATTTGAAATATTTAGTTGAAATCAGTTGAACAACAACAACACTGTAAGCGACTTTTTATTTTCAGTAAAAAAAAAAAAACATTTCATGGGAAGATCTATAAAGCTCCTAAGCTATTAAAGTGTCTTTCAAATAGAAAAATTTTCTTTGGTAAAATATTGAACAACCCGAACAAAGTTACGTTTCAAGTTAACTGTGACATTCAAAGCAGCTCTTGTCCATCTGTTAAATTCAGCTGTGTAAAGTCAGAATCGCGAACTCAAAATTTCTCAACCCATTTGTTTGTCTATCCAATAAAATCGTTTATCAATCCCCAGGAAAAAAGGTATTAAGCTTTTATTTTTATATGGGAACATCAGCAAAATTAAAAAAGTCGCCTACCGTCCACAATTAATGACTTATGATCGGACCAAGTGGATTCGTCAGCAATTTAACATGGGGGTGTTCCTATAAAAAAAGCTTAAAAACTTCTAACCCTAGAAATGATTGTATTGGATGAAAAAACGTGGACACACAATTGGAACCTACCCGGTTAACAAATTATGAGTTCGGTGATTTGATTTCACATAGCTGTGAAATTCCGAGAAATCTATGGCCAGGCAGGTGCAGTGGAATTGGGTCAAGTAAAGTAAGACCAACTTTAAAAATTGACCTTATTGCACTTTAAACAAGTGAAAGAAGGCAAATTTTTAGCAGTTGGTCATATTGCACTTTGACAAAGTGAAAGCCAAACTATTTTGAGAAATAACGCCAACTTTTTTACTTTCATTCCTGACAATATTACTCGCACACAGGAATGGTTTAGAGTTGTAAATCACTAGATTCTGGTTCTCTACGGACTGTAGCCCCACTAATACATGTAAGGGGGCATGCTGCGCCCCCTGTAACCCCCCTCCCCCGCTTGGGCACAATATAGGATTTGGGTTAGGTGCGAGGTTGAGTGCATGCACTTTTTGTTTGAAAGGGAAATAAAACCAATTTGATTTTATTTAACTTTGTTTAAGGGTAATAAGACCAACATTTGGAAATTCTTGAAATGTGGCCTTATTTCACTTGGCTTTCTTTCATCGCACTGGCCAGGCATAAAAAAGCTAGGCAGGCTTCAATTTGTCTGTAGGGAGGAGATATATAGTTATAGTGCCCATTGTGAACACCTAAGCCTTGGGTAGAAACAGAAAAAGAAAATTTCGAAAAATTGTTTCGCAGATCTTTGATTCCCTTTACCACTTAATCCAAGAATATTCACTTAAAAAAAAACTTAATGCTGAATTTTTTAGTGCACCTGAGAATCTTTCAAATGAGCTCTATATCATAAATATCGGACAATAATATAGCCAAGTGTGCAAATTCGAGACGTTTTTACTGTCCCGCACTTTTTTAAAAATATTTTTTTTATTTTTATATGCTATGAAGAAGGCAAACACCATGTGGAACAACATCACCACGTGTCAGGTCACAAAAAACATCTGGCCAATACTAGATTTAAAACGTTCAAGGTGCTTGCTATCTCTAAGCAGATCGCATACAAGCTTGATAATAGGTGTCACAACCGAAAAACTGTCTAATAGAAAAGCACTCCACGCGACTAGGCCTATTCTCAAATGACTTTTGCAGAAGCTGTATGGACGAGGAAGAGGAGGAAACAATTCTTCATCTTCTCTGTACATGCCCTGCTCTGGCTCGAAAACGCAAGAATTACCTATGAGAATTCTTCTTGAACGATCTAAATCATATCAGCATAATCAGCCTCTCACGTTTCGTAAGGGTCTCAAACTGGTTCCATTGAGCTTAGGAGGAAGCCTCAAGATTCATGTGGTATCATAATGGGCCATTAAACTGGCCTAAGTGTATCCGTTTCCATATTGGACAGCCACTTTAACCTAACCTAACCTAAATATGATAGATATAAAATTCCAGGTCTTCCCATTTCCATTTTGACAAAAAAAAAATAAGTTGGGGCTGCTTTAACTTAAGAAATAATCGACTTATTTTCCAATAGCAATATCCTTTGGATTTTTAAAACAAAACATTTTTTCCAGATCGTGGTGACCCAGGTCAGCACTCTGAAAAAAAAAATCTGTTGACTTAATATTTTCAATAGTTTTACTTCAAATCTTTTAATTTTACGAATGAAAGTGTCATAATTTTGTTTGTGTAGAATTAAATGACCTGCAATGTGAACCTATGTATACATATTTTTCAAAAAACTTGATTTCAAACATTAAACACCCCTATTTTTTTAAAGAGTTTTCAGAACGTATAAATGAAGTTCTCTTCAGCTTTTTTGAAACACTTACATAAGTACAGTGAGAATTTCTTTTAGACGATTCAAAGTGGCACTTTTAACGTAAGACCTTCATCAACTCCTCCCTACCAATAGCAACCTTACAATCAATTTCCTGGTTAACTAAATGGATCCACACAAAGCTGAAAGAGTTATTTTTTTCTAATATTGATACAAACCCTACATTTTTCGTAAAGATTGGACTTTTAAATCAAAAATTTTGTTCGTTTTGAGCAAAATTGATTTGGTTTGAATAATTTTCATTCCAATTTTCAAAATCAATTAAATGTCAAAAGTTTAAACCGACAATTATTATTGAAAGGTGTTTTTGTTTAGATCATTAGCAGCCATTGACAGAAGTGACATACCTAACAATATTGTAATGTCTGAAATTTGTCTACGTTTTTTAAATTTGGATTTACATTTAAAGAAAAGCGTCGTAAGTGTCATGATGAAACAAGGGTCTAACCTTAATATTCCACGTCTTCTTTGATCGCTCATTATTTCTTTCATCAATGACATGTACGTCAGTTGTCAGATCTTTTTTACGACTTACAGAACAATTTGAACACTTTTCTATTTACCTTTCATGTCCGCAGTCCACATGCAATGCCACACTTAAAAAACACATACAATTTGTTCTTAACACTCATGATTCTACCGATAGAGATTCTGTTTTTATTGTCTTGACCTCATTGCAACAAATCGATTCTTCTGATGCAAAAACAAACTTTAAACGAACAAATTAGTTGCAAGGCACTGCACAATATAAGAACTTTTCGATCGCACTCTCATTAGAGTGTTGAAATTCCAAAATCACAACAAAAAAAATAGACATACCCATAAAACCAACAAACCAAAACGAACTTGAAAAGCCTTAATTGCTTCTAAGCACTTTTCCACCTTGCGTCGCCGCTGCCGCTTGCCTCCGAGTTGGCAGTCATTTACAGGGATTATTTCTAGCTGCAAAATTCCCTAAAGAGTGATGATGATGATGGTGGTGTGGTGGTAGAAAATTTGTATCCAAATCGACGATTGACAAAGCACGACACAACCAACAAAACGACTACGAGGACGCCGAGCTACAACGACCGCGGCTACGACGACGTCGCGACGGTAACTAAGAGGCTATAAAACGATCGAATTCGATCTTCAAAAACAAACTCGTGAGAATTCCAGTGGGGATGGGATGGATTAGCCATCAAAGTATCAGCCAACGAGGAGCGACTAAGCGAGTGCAAAATAGCAAACGAATAGATAGAACTTTACAACAACAAACAAAACTGTTTAAATGGCAAATTACAGTCAATGAAATGGTCAATAAATTTCCCTCCGATATCATCATTTTGTCCAAGTCGTGATGGGACACCAAATGGAACCGTTTTTTTTTTTTTTTTTTTTTTTTTCTTGCGCGTTCCTCTCCTCGATGTGGACATGTCGAAGTCGATGTCGAATTCCCCCCTAAAACAAAAAATAAGAAACAAGGCATCAGACAAGTTGTTTCTATTCATGAAACTTTCTCTTCAAAATTTACAAAATTTATTTTATAACAACTTTGAACTCGACAGGAACTCACACATACCCCACCTTTCCACCTTCTAAACCTACTTAACTTATGCATACAATGCATTGTACATATGTAGTATAGGAGGTACCGTTAGAAGCAACCCTTTTTGCGAAAATATAATATAATATACAGCCCCATAACTTGTTTATGAGCTTTACAACGGTGAACGGTCCTTCCGAGCCCGAGCCCGACCCCGAGCCTCGAACTGGATCGGAATCGGATCAGCCGCCTTCGTCCCGCACCAAGTCAGCAATCCAGCATAAATGATAAATTGAGTTTATGCACCACAAGAGACGAAGACGACATTTTCCAGGCCAAACCTGGAAAAAGGTTTCAAACATTTATTCAGACTCGCAAAGCAACAACAAAAACAAGGACAACAAGAACTACATATATAGTTAAAGGTAAGAGGCAACGGTAAAACGGTCGGTGGTACAGAAGAATGGCAATGACGTGCTCCAGGCAAATGTATTATTCATTTCAAGGAATAATCCTGAATGTGTTTCCTTTGCAGACACGATTGAGTAGGTAAGGTATACAAGAGAGCGAGCGAGAAAGAGAGGAATGGGTGTGATGGTTTAGAAGAATAGAATAGAAAAGCAAAGGCAAGCATTGGGTCTGAGTCTGGTATGGGAAGTCTGGGGCTATGGTCTGGGGTTTGGAGTTTGGGGTCTGGGAAATGTAAGTGAGTTCTTTCACCGTTGCCATTGTTGAATCTCAAAACGGCTGTGTTGGGACTCGGAATTAATTTGCATACTCGTATACACAAGCGAAATGTCGAAGAAGTGCCTGCCGCTGAATAAGTTGGCGAGTTCAAAGACTTACTTATGACAGCCCGGCGCGCTTTTTCGGAGGTGGAATTCTAATGGCATCGGAACCAAAACGAAAACGAAATATTATGAAAAGGTGCGGGGTGTTGTATTATATATGTACTTTGTACTCGTTGGTATAAGGATTATAAGGATTCCCCCGTCAAGTTTCTCTAGGGCATTGCTATTTTGCTACACTTACTTCGTCATCTTAAGTTCATTAGTCGGTGTAGTCGACACCGCCATACAGCACCGCACAAACAGAAACCGAGACCAATTGTACGAAATTAATTTTTAGGAATTTCCCTCCCGGTAAGGACACTTTGCTGTTGCCTATTCCTATACTCGTGTTATTATGATGAAGCATTAAGTGAGGGGGATGGATGGGGGAAGTTTTTAAAAGGTTCCTGCCATTGTTTGTGAAAATTTGATCCGCCACAGAAGCGCAGCGCAACGCGACGAAACGCGGCGAGACGCGGCTGTTTCGTTTGTGTTAAGGTATGATGAGGAATTTCCATTCTCATTTAGAGTCTTCTTTCTTCGGTCTTCGTTCTTCGAGCCAGTTCAACGACTCAAGGTGGCAACTGGTAATGGCGGACGGGTGTAATATAGTTGGCATGGTGGTGTCGTTTGTTGTGATTCCGAAATGGGCCAGACGTGTCGATTTGCGGGTTCAATTTTCTATAAAAAGAAACAAGATATCCTTTTATTTGCCTTTGAAATTATGACAGAGAACGAATCTAGGGTATGGGGTGAAGACTGCGAAGTTGAGCGTGGTGGAATGGAATATACCATCAGGCAGGAATAAGACTTGGGTTTATTCGAATTTGGTTAGTGGATTATGTTTGACTCGTTTGGTCTTGATGGAAATGTAGCAGGCTAAGTCTAAGGTAAGGAGTATAAGCAGACAAATATATACGAATGTACATAATGGTGAGATAGAAAAGTAAATGAGAAAAGAGGACTTACATAGGTTGTTTGGAACTTCTAAACAAATAGTATTCCTGCATACTGCTTTCCTTTTTATAGTTATGTACGATTTAAATGTGACGGTATCTCTTTTGGTTGACACGTTCTCTCTGTTTTTGCTCGTGATGATGGAATGTTTTGATTCAAAGAAGAGATATTTTATTTATTAGATACTTTAGAAGGGGGTGAGGGTCTAGTGGATGGAATGCTTGAAATATTTATTAGTTCGCTTGATAGCATTTCTAGGTGGTTCCTTAAGCTGGTTACCTAATTGGTGGTTATCTATTTACATTTGTTTCATTATCTTAGGAAAAAATGAAGTAAAGTTAATAAATATTTATGAAAACAAGTTTTAGAGAAACATCTTAACGTAGATTTTTTGGTTTAACTAAGAAGTCGTTTTTAAGTTAGACAAATTTTCGCATATAAAGCATGATAGATCCTCTGTTTACCTTTTGAGTAATGAGTAATTAACCATGGCTTAAAGCCTTCAGTGATTTGTTGTTGTCAGTGAAACATATGCATGCAGCGAGTTTCGCTTAGTTTGGGTAATATTTACACCGAAAATAGAAGATGAAAAATCAGCAGATAAGCGGCTCTAACTGTACCCGAATTTTGATTTCTTTAAATTTCTTCGTGATAACTGATAACCCTATCATAGGGTTTTGTAAATTTTTGTCTCGTTAAAATGGAGACGAGGCGACTATCTGAAAGCAATCTACATATAGACGTGATCGAGCAAATACAGATATTTTGGACTGAAACTTGACGAGACTCTCCGGTCTCGTCGTTTTTGGCACTGAGCATAAGTAGATTCTAGTTTAAATTGAATGTTAGATACATATATGGCTCGGTGCGTAAGACTGCCATGCCAGAAGTTTTGGGTTCAATCCCTGCCTGTGCTATCCAAAAGTTTTTTTTCACGGGTCCTGAATCTAGCGAGGAATTGACAAATACTCACTGCAAAGTACTTTCTCAAATAAGCCATTCGAATTCGCCATACATATCGTAGGGCCCCTCCACCCTTGAAATAACTCGCATGCAGGAATGGTTAAGAGTTGTAAGTAACTAGACCCTACGAAGTAACTTATTTATTTACATATATGCCATGCAATTTGTTATTTGTTTTCCAACAAGAGGTTTCATTTCACAACGGTATACCACTAAGAATGACAAACATTATGAGACAAATATGCGCCAAGCCTACCGATTCGAACATTGGCGGTTTTGTGTCCTCGGCTACATCAAGACAAATTTCTTAAAGGTATTGAATTGATTGGATTGAGGACCATTCTCATACAGACCTTATTATCTTTTACGTCGCTCAACGAAAAGAAGATTAAGTGTAATATCACAAGATCTCGATGTTAATCTATTCGAAAAAAAACAAGGTCAGAAAAGTTTTCTTGCAAAACTACAAATTCTGAGCCTGGCAAAGCAAAATGTTCACCATATCTGCAGTGAAATTTTACAATTTTAATGCGTTATTGAATTATTGATGTGTGTTTTGTGTATTTTTAGTAATGTTAACGCCCTAATAATGTGGTGTTGGAAATGAAACCCCTTATAAGAAAACTTTATTTCCTTTTGTCTTAGAACTTGATGCAAGGAAATGTCAATTTCACTTCTTTTCAGCACAAGTTAAACCAAATTTGGATCAATATTTGCTGGTTTGTCAGCCTAGACAGGAATTTGACGTATTCCCACACAAAATTGTCCAAAGGTTTAAAATCACACTTAAAGTTTTTTTTTTGTTTTGTTTTACACTTCAGAATTTTCAGAAAGTAGTAAACTTATAGCAAGCGTCACACTACGATCAGAGGCTCATCATAAGTGCATGTGTTAGTTGTTAGTAAAAAAATAATACATTTATAGCCTAACTAACAAACGCACAAAATACAAAACATAATTAACATTTAACATAAACTATTACAGAACAAAAAATAAAATAAAAACGATTACGATAGTGGAGCACTGGTTCTAAACAATGATTTTAATCCCGCCTTATTTATATTTAAATTTATCGATGAACAGTTTAAGTTATGTATATAAAATGCTCATTCGACTAAAAGCTTTATTCTTCCCATAGTTAGTTCTATGGAAGTCAATATGTATAAAATCAAATGAACGCAGGTGATGAGTTCCGCGTCTGTATAATTCAAATGTACACAAGATAGCAAATAAGGTGCTTCAATTTGACCATTAATGAGTTGATGAAAAAATACTAAGTCATTATTAACACGCCTTTGATGGAGAGATTGCATTTGAAGAAGCAGAATACGATATTCATAAAGAGGCAGATCATAAGTATCTTCCCAAGGAAGACTATTTAGGGCAAAGCGAATGAAATTATGTTGAATTGATTCAATACGTTTTCCATTAATTTCGTAATAGGGAGTCCATACCTGCGAAGCATATTCAAGATGAGGAGGAACATGGCAATTATACAAAGAAAGAGTAACAAAGGGATCATTAAACTCCTTTGCCCAGCGTTTTATAAAACCAAGCGTAAAACTTGCTTTATTAACAATCAAATTAATGTGATGTGTAAACTCTAAGTTGGAACAAAAATAAACACCTAAATCTTTAAATGTGGAGACGCGACAGAGTTTTTGCTGTGATATACAATAATCAAATACTCTACCGATTCGTTTTTTAGTAAAAGTTATCGTCTGGCATTTTAAAGGGTTGAGGGTAAGGCTATTTTTGTCACACCAAAATGTGAAACTACCAATGTCGGTTCAGAATGACAATTTCTAAATTTTACCTCATAGGATCTGTTTTCAAGGTATTTTCAAGGTAAAAAAAATGGTGGAAAACCAAGAGCTTTAAGTTTAAATAAAATAATTCCGTGGCTAAGTTGGTCAAAAGCTTTAGAAAAGTCAGTGTATACACAGCCAACTCCAAGAGTTTAAATTTCACAAACAACATGTTCAAACAAATTAGGAATGCAAGAGAGCTTTGCAATGGCCTGTAGTGTGTTATATCCGCCTTGTTACCTTTCTTTAAAATTGGTGTTAGAAATGACTTCTTCTATATACTAGGAAATTTGCCTGTTTTTAGAGAAAGTTTGAATAAGAACGTAAGGGGTTCAACTAAAGCATTACCTACTACACTTTTTTAATACTATCGGGGGAATACCATCGGGACCGTCTGAGCAGTCATCATTCAACGCGGATAAAAGATCAAGGACCGTACTCTGTAGCACAGGTTTATGACTACAGCTATAGTTTGCGAAAAGGAGTGAAGATTATGAAAATATACTTCATCAACTTCTTCAGGGCTATTAACAAATGACTCACGGAAATTTGTTGCGAAAGCATTACAGATATCGACAGTTTTACCTAATGAAAGGTTCTTGTAAGTGAAGTTTGCAAAATTTTTTAGGATTCTCTTTCAAAGAGGTGCCCATATCGATATCAGTAACACTACTAGAATATAAAAAATTATAAAGACACTTAAATTCGTTAAAGAGTTCAACATAAAAAGAGAAGTTAATTGGAGACAGAGTTTTTAGATAAGTTTTGTATGCCTTATTTCTTTTATTACGCAGTAAACGCAATTCTTTCTTGTACCAAGGGTGGCTAAAGTTTATATTTGTTGATTTCTTTAAATGTACATTCTTTTCCAAAAATAATTAAGGAACTCATTCAAATTTGAAACTGCTTTGTCAATATTAGAAAATGCTAATCTATCAGCAATTCCAGAAATTGTTAAATCTTCACACAACAACTTTAAATCAGCTCTTATGAAATCAAAATTATATAAGCAATCAAAGGAATTACTGTGTTCAGTATAAGATAATTACTTAAGTCAAGAAAAATGTCCAAGGGGGTGATTTTATCAATATTAGTAATTCCTGATCTAGATTCTAGAGCAAGAGTACTAATAGCGTCAGAAGAAAAGACTAAATCGAGAATTCGCTTTTTGAGTTTTTAATACAGCTTGTTTGCTGTAAGTCAGTAAGAAAAACTTTATCGAGAAGAGATAGTTCCAATTGTGAAGAAGAAGGAGAGGCTTCAAGGCAGGATTCGTCTTCGGATGGAATCCAGTCAATGTGTGGTAAATTAAAATCACCTAGAAGTAAAATATTGGTGTCAGAGCTGGACAAATTTATAAGAAAGTCTAATGCCAAGGAGAGATCGTTATAAACAGACTCCAAACTTTTTGGAGGAATGTAAACGTTTCAAATGAATATGATCTTAGTCTATATTATTATCCTTACACAAACCAGTTCAATTGATATTTCAAATGGAAAAGATACAGAAGAAGAGAAATGTGTATTTTTTACCGCTATGAGAACACCTCCACCTAAATCCTTTGCATTACCAACATAAAACTTCAGTAAACTTCGAACTCTCGACTGAAAAATTCAGTGTCGGAAAAGCTTGAATTAAGCCAAGTTTCAGTCAAAACGAATACGTCGTTTGGAAATGATTGGGAGCTAAGAAAAATGTCAGCAGTCTTACTACGAAGTCCCCTTACGTTGTGGTAGAAGAGGGCAAGCCTGTTGAGTTTTTTTGACTTAAAAAAATGTTTTTCTATGTCCTCATTTTACCTTATTAGTAAGCCATAATAAAAATTAAGAAATGAGGACATGTTTCATAATTTTTGTTTTTAGCAATATCTCAGGAACCATGTACGAAATAGACATTTTTATACTTAAATGTATGTTTTTTTAAGACCTAATGTCCATGGCAATAAAGTGGAGTGGAAATAAAGTATAGAACCAAGACTTCATCAAACCAAACTAAAAAATAACCAGGTTAAAAAAAATTCCGACAGTGACGAATTTGTAATGAAAATCTCATTTATATCTCCTTAGAGACTTTTCCCAATTTAACAATTGTTAGAAAATAAGTAAAATCACAGAATAACATTCTATGTAATGAAAACAAAAAAAAATCGTAGATCAAATGTAGAATTTTGAACTTTTCTTATCAAAGCAATAAATACTTACCAGAACTCTACCCACATTGAAGTTAAATAAATTTTATATTAAATTTGGTTCAAAGTCAGGAATCTATATAACTTTGGTTTTATTGAGTCAATGCATCTTTTCTTGGACTTTGAAATCATAAGATATGCTGAAATACTTATACCTACCAAACCAATCACACATAGACAAAACAAAAGAATGTTTATAAATTGTTATCTCTTTACCAATTAAGTGTTTATGTACATATATAAGTCTATATAATATGTACCTACCTATATACCTATACCATTGCTAATCCAGGCCAAGACTAATTTTAATGTGCATCTATAAAAATCTGTACGCAGAGAATTGTTTATAGTAGTTGAAGGTATGATGTTTTCATATGCTTAATAAATTTTTGTTTATATTTTTATAAAGAGAAGCTGTTTCGGTTAACCACACACAGTTCATTAACACATTGTTGACATCTCAATTAAAAATTATAAAAATCAACACATTGCCACACCACAATATGATGACTGACAATCGGTGTCAAAGTGACAGTCAGTGTGACAATGACAATATTCGAAGTACTATGCCAGGCCATAATATGCACTGAAGCGAAGGTCAAAACGTTTATAGGTTTCATGCTCTTACTGTCCGGTCCGGTATGGTCCAGTCTGTGTTTGAGTCTCTAAGTTTAATGTTGTCGTCATCTAAAGCTAAACAACTGTAGTATGGCTGATCGCGCCATCATAAAGCAATAAAGTAAATAAATAATTAAATACAACAAATACAAAAAATCCAAGAAATATTTTATAAATCGTATTTGATCCGGTCAACGCTGTCAACCGCACCATTACTGCTTTTGTCATCATCATAATAATCGTCATAATGCATTGCCATAGGCGTCAGCGCCATTTCAACAGACTTAACGTTAATGTCAAGCGCCAAGCCAGCTCCAGCAATTTTAACGTTGCGTTCGTTTCTCTCCATAACCACAACTCGCTAATTAATTCTAACGAGTAGCGTTTAAATGCGATTATACGATATATGATTGTGCGCTGCGCTGCGCTGGCGCTGGTTATAGACCCAGTGCTAATTGCGTGTTGAAATTAAAAATTTGTATACCTATATAAGAAAGAAACTTTTAAGCTGACAACAGAATGAGTGAAATTATAGTCAAAGAAGATGACTTCCATTTGCCCCTCTCTCCCCTCATACAGAGCAAGCGATGACGCTAACGTTCTAAGGTTTATAATTTTCTATTACAATTGTATGTATGTAAAAAATGATTCTTAATTTACTCACGTCACATCTCTCCCTGTGTCTTGACATGTCAGCTAGCGATTGTTGCCCCGATTGTGTCTCCATTCTCATTCAAGCTCTGAGCCTTAGTTCATGTTCATGACAAGTTGTGAGTCATATACCTACATATGTATGTACAACAAAAAAAAACTCAAGTTGGTAAAGTGGCTGCGAACGTGTGCGTCATGCAAAGGGATTAACTTCCGATTCCGACAGACAGATGCACGTTAGGGAATGTGGTGGGCTGTGCAGTGCGGTCGTTCGTCCTACACTCACCGATGGAAAATCGCAACAATTTATTGTTACTCATCCAACAGGCTTACCTACTTTATGGCGCCTATATAATGAAAAATGTTTCAAGATTGTATCCATATGCGTGCGTTTTATGATTATGAAACAGAACCCTTTGCAACAGATTTCGGATTTAAGGAATTTTTTTAGAATAAAAATCAGAAGTGTAAACTAAGATGATCATTTTGGATAAATAATTCAGAAAGTTTCCAGTTTTTCTTGTTTTTTTTTTCCATTTGTTTTCATTGGTATATTTTGAATAGGACTGGTCACAAGACGAGAATCGGTGAGACTTTTGTTAGTATCATCCCATTTAAAAATCGTAAAAATCGATAACGCCAATCTCGTCACGGTTACTCTTCGCTCATATTAGCTAAGTTTGCAGCCCACCGGAGTCTACCGAACTTATTTTTTGTGACGATTGCATACAGTTCATGATTGAAGCGTCTCCGGAAACGTCCTTCCTTACATAAGGGGCCAATAATTTGTCTCAAGACCTTCCTTTCGAAAGCGTCTAACAGGTCGGAGTGCCTTTTACTAAGTCCCGGAATTGTATCGCCTGCTCCATTATTGAAGGAATCGGTTATCCCAATCATGTCGATGTCGTCTACGAAAGCTGCCATACTGGACCAGGTGACGATGGTTCCTCTTATTGGATTGCCAGAATCATATTGATTTCTCCAACGCCAAAATAAAGCGGAGTCAAGCCAAATGATCCCTTTTTTGCACTCCATTTATGATGTGGATTGCTCTGGATAGCAATCCAGCTATTGTGATGCTTCTTTTCCTTAGGCTGAGGTTAGCTCGCCAGACACCAGGGTCGTCTCGAGAAAGCACGAAACTCGAGTATAGAGAGTTGACCAAACTACTCTTTTCCAAATAAAAAGAATTAGATTTTCCTTTTTCAGATTCTATTTTTTCTAATCCAATAAAGCGGCTTAAGACTAAACAATAGGTTATAGATAATAATACCTATTATATACGAACTTAATCCTACGGTCAAGAGCCCATCGACACCGGAAGGGTGAAGGGGGATTACTTAATAATACGGCAAGTGCCCATCGACACCGGAAGGGGAATAACACAATAATTCGGCAAGTGCCCGTCGACACCAAAAGGGTGAAGGGGAATAACACAATAATTCAGCAAGTGCCCATCGACACCGGAAGGGTGAAGGGGAATAACACAATAATTCGGCAAGTGCCCGTCGACACCGGTAGGGTGAAGGGAAATAACACAATAGTTTGTTGTACTACACAGCACGCTATGGAGCAACGGCCCATCGACTCTTAATAGAGAAGGGGAATATCGGGGGAAACTTGCGCTTCTGAATATAAAGCCCAAAACCTTTAATAAACTTCGGCGAGCAAGCTTCCTCTTTCTTCGGATTTCTTGGGTCCATAAGCCAATTCTCCTGCAGGAACCAAATGTGAACTCTATGTACACTTGTCCCCCGATACTAGGCTTAAATGGGCGTCGTCGAAGATTGTATGCTTTTGCTTGAATTTGGCTCGCTTTCTGTAGGTTGACGCGTACCATTTCGTACAGCGCTTGCATACGCTCCATTCTTACGGTCAGGTTTTCATTTTTGTCTCCGAAGGGAGGAATCGGTTGGAAACTTGACGGTGTTTTTATTTCTCGACCATAATTTAGCATAGCAGGGGAGTATCCCGTTGAATCATGACGGCTACTGTTGATTGCCATGGTCAATTCGGGCAAATGTTCATCCCAGGTCCGTTGGTTTCCCTCGACGTATGGGGCGATCATAGTCTTAAGTACACGATTTACTCTTTCTGTTGGGTTTTCCTGCGGTGTATACGGTGCGGTCAGTAGATGCTTTATGTTAAAATCGTTGAGGAACTCCTTGAATTGGTTGCTGGTGAACTGCGTTCCATTATCTGACAGGAATGTTTTCGGTACGCCAAAGCGAGTGATGACACGTTCTCGTACGGCTTGGATTAAAAGCGGAGTAGTAGCAGATCTCATAGGCACTGCTTCGACCCATTTGGAGAACATATCCACCATAACCAACATCGTTGTGTTGCCCTTCATGGAGCGGGGCAGAGGTCCAACAAAATCGGCGCACACCACCTCCCAAGGTTCGGCAGTTGGGCTGGTGTACATGAAGCCACTGGGTTTTTGTTGTAGGGCCTTGTATTGGTTACAGCTCTGACAGCTGCGTACATATTTTCGTACGTCACGGAACATTCCTGGCCAGTAGTATAGTCTGGCCAATCGTGAAGTAGTTTTTGCTACTCCCAGATGTCCGGATGTGACTGCATCATGGTTCTCGTACAGGATTTTTGGTCGGTCTGCTTCGGCGACACAGAGTTTCCACTCATCATCTCGTAGATTATGATACATGATTCGTCCTGTCAATTTATTTGATGATGTGAAAGGTGACCTTAAAGTCTTAAACTGTCGATAAGTTGGAATATTAAATTCAATTCATTTTTCATCGCCTGCTTGAGGGTAAAAATTTGATCGGTTGTTTATTTGCCTGGAATTAAACCTCGATGACATTGTCCGATGATAGTTTTAAAATAATTAGGTTTTCCGTTCCTGTATTTTAAAAGAAAGTATTTTATAGGCAGTATTCAAAAACGTGATACCTTTACAGTTTCTGCACGTTGTGACATCTCCTTTCTTATCAATTTGACAGATAACGATTTGCCAGTCTTTTGGCATTTATTCATGTTCCGAAGCTTGCAATATAGTTTCGAAAATTTCTAGATATAAACATGGCCCACCATCGTGTTGAAATAACTCGGCTGATATGCCAGAGTTTGTTGTTTTGTTTGACATTTTTTGACAGCCTTCTCGAACTCTTTTATGCTTAGTGGCGGTTGCATATGAGCTTCTTCTTGAAGTGATGGAGCCTTCACTTCTTCAGTGAACAAATCATTTAAGTAAAGTTAAGCAAATCATAAAAGTAAACTTCTCATCGCTCCAGTATGACTACAGGATCGGCCAGATTACCCTTTCAGAAGGATTGGTAGAACTCCGACCTGTTGCGGACTTTGCTTTCGGTTTTTTTTTTCGAGTTCATCGATCAAATTCTTTTCCCATTCTGATTAATTCCGTCTGTGAAGCCGTTTTATCCATTCATAAGGCAATTCTGAAATCGTTACCATAGTTGTCGTCGAGAACTAGTTTTTTTATGGAACAGATTATCAGCCTGTTATCAACCTGAGGAAATAGCATAACCATATTAGCCAAACCTTTAGGGATTTTATTCTAGCGAACGCAACGCCAAGAACAGGCTATGATCATTCTTCCACCAGTCTTAAAAAGTTACAATACGACCACGTTTTCAAATGCCCCTTATTTGACGAATAACACAATAACTTTGAATGGGTAGTTACAAAAATGCACATAAGTTCTTTTGTACATAAATGATGTGAAATTATAATAAGATTATTAGATTAGATTATTTATTTATTTCACAATGTGACATCAGGAAATGATTAAAATAACAACATTATATTACAATTTGATAGCATGGCTTAATAAGCCGTCAGCCAGATTTCTCTTGATTTACAAACATATTAAAAACATTATACAAAAAAAGAAAAAGAAAGAAATTAAAACAAGAGTATGTAAAAAAAATAAAAAAAAAAACAACTTAATAACAATAAATGTACGTATAGCAAGTTAGGAATTTAAATTAAATTAAAATTCTTCGTTTATAATTTTTGTTCTATAAGCAAGCGATATTTTAATGTAGTTTGCGAATTTGTTCCAGTCGTTGCCATTGAGGATTTCGAAGACTTCGGTGAGATCAAGATAGTTCTTGTGCCATATCAGTCGACGAGCTTCTACCAACATAGGACATTTCGCAAGGAAGTGAACTATATTTTCTCTTTCCTGGGTATTGCACATCGAACAGATGATAGGTAGGTCATCTCTATGCGGGATGAAATTAAGCGGAAGTAGTTCTCCTCTTGCTCGGAATATCAAAGATATTTTTTCTACGCTAAGTTCGTCTTTTAAAAAATTTGATGTGCCTAAATTGTATTCCAATCTCGAGTAAATTTCTCTATGAAGCGAACCTTTCGCATTTTCAATGTTTTCGTTCCTCACTTTTATGTGTAGATTTTCAAGCAAAGTATCCAGAAAATTTTTCCAGCTGCCAAGGTTATCCATGCTTAAAGATAACGGTAATGAGCATTCCATTGCTAGATTTCTCCATTCTTGGAACCAGGATGAATTGGAGGTAATAACAGACACTGCAACTCTTCGTGCTACCTTGTCTGTGTGGTCAAACATAAGCTTAAGGATATATTTGAAGTTGAGTTCAAGAGCTGATAAGTATAAGGGAGAAAGGCCTGCTTCCACAAGAAGCATGTAGTTTGGCGTCGATTCAGGGATACGGAATTGTCGTTTCAGGAAGAATCTCAAAAGTATCACTTTTCTTCCACCCCCAAGATTGGGCTGCATAAAGCATTATCGCTTTTGATGTAGCAGTAAAAACTCTATATTTAGCGCTGAATGGGACATCCTTGCTGCAATATACTTTTTGCCAGACAGTTCCAATGGCGTTTTTTGATGCCAATAATTTCTTTTCAAGATGCATCTCCAAATTCATATTGTTTGTCACAGTGAATCCCAAATACTGGTATTCCTTAACTGATTCTATTTGTGTAGGTCCGTATCTCCATCTTTCGTTCCCCGCTAGCCGTCCACCCCCTCTCCTAACGACCATTGTCTTAGACTTTCTAAGGTTGACCGTCAAACTCCACTGTTTGCAGTAATCATGCAACTTATTAATCATCAGCTGGAGCGATTCAGGAGATTCCGCCAATAACACCAAATCGTCTGCATACATTAGCATTTTGATTTGTAAACCATCAATGTTAATTCCACACGGCAAGATTCTCAGAAGATCCTCGATATACAAGCAGAAGATTAACGGACTTAGATTGCATCCTTGCTTCAATCCTACAGAAGTTTGGAACCAGCCCGATAGATCCTTGCCATCCCAAATCGCGTTTAATGTTAAATTGTAGAGACTTTCAATGACTTTTCCAAATTTAAGCGACAGTCCATCTCTGTACAGCTTATACATTAGGGCTTTTCTATTTATTGTATCGAATGCTGATTGAAAGTCCACAAAGAAAGCGTATAATTTCTTGCGTTTTCGCAGGTACATAACATTTTTAGAGCGGAGTTCAAAAAAGAAATAGCGCGATAGTTCGATGGATCCATTCTATCCCCTTTTTTGAAAATTGGGAAAATTATTGATTTCTTGAAAACTTCGGGAGCTTCTTCGGACTCGAAAATTTTGTTGTAAGCTATCCGTAGATGAGAAAGGAATTCGTCTGAGGCATATTTGAGAAATTCGTTTGGAATTCGGTCACTTCCTGCAGCTTTGTTATCCTTTGCTTTGCTAAGTACTAACTTAAGCTCTGATAGCGAGATTTCTCTATCTAGAATTTCGTTTTCAAACGATGGTTTAGCGTAAAGGATATCCTGAGACTGGAGGTGGATGTTGAAGACTTTCTTCTCAAAATGTTTTCGAAGAGTTGAACAGGACAGAATTGGGATTTCATTAAATTGGTGCATTCCCTTGATATTTTTAATCGTTTTCCAAAAATCCGACGAGCTTCTACAGACGAGAAGATTTTGAACTTGTTGTCTCTCATAGTGTTGTTTTTTCCGTTTACAGATATCTTTGTACCGACGATTAAATTCTAGATAGCTTTTTTTTAGGCAAGGAGTGCAATATTTATGAAATAACTTAAGAAGATCAAAAGATTTCTTTCTTGCTGACTCACACTCTAAGTCGAACCATGGTGCACATTGCTTCTTGCAATCCGTTTTTGTTTTGCGAATAATCGCTGAGGACACAATTATTTGCTGAAGAGTTTCAATTGTGGTGTTAGAAGCAGTAAGATGATGAGCTTCAATATTTCGATTGAGGTTTCTCCTATTATAATAATAAAATCTTAAAGTAATCTCTCTGTTCGATTTTGATTGAACAATAACGCTTTAAGATATTTTTCAAACAAAGATTATAATTCGAAACAACTTTAAATGCTGTGGCCTAACTGAAAATTTCTTCTGTTAAACAAATGCTTTTGAATAAGAAATTATCTCAAACCTAGATTTATACCCAAGATGAGCACTTGCTAAAATTGAATTCGATATACTCGTATGAGCTGAAATCTGAAAAGTTGATTGCTTCAAGTTAAGTTCGTTCTCTTAAGGTGTTGCGTTTCTCTTTCCTCCATAATAATTTTGTTCCTTTTCATGGTTAGCCTTCTAAAACACCATGAACTTTGCAAGACATCCAAAAAAAATACCACCCTCAAGACGTTTTGCTCCCAATGAGGCTTCAGGTAAGTATTATGATATAATACCATCTTTGATATGGCCACATTGAACCCATCTATATCTATGTGCTTACCTACGTAAATGTCTATAAAAACACAACAGAAGATCAGATTTTGTAAGAGGGGCCATAAAACCCATCAAGTAGTGCAAATGTACCTTTATAAACCTATAATAATAAAAATAACCAAACTTTTTCACAAGCCAGTGCTCTCTTTTACAAAAAGATAAAATATAATATGTAATAACATAACATAACTCATAGATATCTACACCTAAACATACAAAAACAAGCACAAACACACAAATTATTACCATCACCATCCGCCAACCAGGGTTGCCATGTTCTCAATCAGCTGGTGCTGGATAGCCCAATTTATACATATTTCTATAAACGTAGCCCAAATAATAGCCCAATTTTAATAAAAATCTTGTAGCTTCAATAAGAATAAATTTTTATTTTACAAAAAAAGAAATATAATTTAATAATTTTATAAAAAAATTTCTGTATATGTGTGCAAAGAAATATACCGCCCAAATTTTGATTTGAGTTTTTTTTAGCTCAATTATAATTTAACTGTCATACTTAATTCTTTGTCGGTAATGTAGCCCAATCTGGCAATCCTACAGCCATCGCCATGTGCTCATCGAAATTCTCTTACGCAGCAGCACACACAATGTTATTAACCTCTCTCTCGAAAAAAATTAAAATTTCAAAACGAAATGTGTTAAGGTTAAGGAACTTTGTCTGAGCACTGAACATTTGAGCAAAGCTGAGCTGAGCTGGGAAGCGCCGATGTTCCATCACCCCTAACAAAATGTCAAATTCATCGGCTCAACAACCCCAGACAGGGTGTCTGTATAGATGGGTATGTTGCTGCAAAGACCAAAGAGAGAGAGAGCGCTTCGTTTCGCGTACATATAGACAGAACGAAAAGTGTTCTTTTGTGAGGCCATTTACACTTTTATTGCTAAGACCATCGACGAAGAAGAAAAGGACGAGGACGACGAGGACTATGATGACTATGAAGGAGAAGAGAAGACTGGCTATAATTTCAATACCATCCCCAGTCGAACACCGCCAGCAGCTGCACCGCACCGCACCGCCACAACAGCCCACCATCCCACTATAAAGTTTGGGTGCGTTTCTAGGTTGGATTCGGGTGAAGGACGAAGAGTCCTTTTTAGACTTAACCACCATGATACGTGGGTGTTTGTGTTTTTGTATGTGTTGTTGGCTGATGGGTGGTTGATTTTAAGTCTTTGGCTAAAAAGGTGACCAGAAACTGCACGGATGGCCGCTCGGTCGTAAATTTCGTAATGACATTGGAATTTTTTATTACTCGCTCCTTTTACAGGTCACACACGTTCTTACGTCGTCGTCGTAGTCGTTGGCAGATTTTTATATTCCGCTCCAAGTGGCACTGACCTAAGACTCGACGAGACAAACTACGCTGTACGCTGGGATTTATAAAAATATACTAATGTTTTGGGGCGTTGGCGTTGCCGTTGTTGTTGGTTGGTTGGATGGTTGGTAGTGTGGTTGTGGTTGTAGTCTTTGGTTTGTTGGTAGAAAATAGAGGGATCTGTAACTGATTATGCCGCTGTTGCCTGACGTTCAACGTTCAACGGTCGACGACAAATGATTAAATGTTTTCGTCAATTAAACTTTATTCCAAAAGGAGTGCCTGACGATGAACTGTGCTCGAGCTTGAGCTGTGAGCAGCAGCGCAGCAGTCGCATCATCATCATCATCAGAGAGACGGAAATGGAGATGGAAATGGGGAATTTGTTCTGCTGCAGCGTGGATAATGATGATGATGAGAATGTGTGCTGCTTGTTGTCCGTTCATGCGAACCGAAACTGATGAATGTCTATAAGAGGGGAATTGACGGAAGGACGGTTGCATTGCAGGCTCCAAATCCAACACGCGGCCATCATGTCGGTCGGTGTCCGTGTTGTGTTGTTTTGTGTCCGTTGCGTCGTCGGTCGGTCCAATTGCAAGCCATCATTAAAACGATGGCGTTGATGATTTTGTACTAAAGTGACGGACAAACAAAAACAAAAAAAAAAAAAAAACAATTCAATGGAGTTCATTTGACGTTTGTTAGCATTCTTTTAATGGCTATATAACTGTTGATGATGATGTTGATGTTGTTGACTGTTGATGATGTTTACTGTATCGCACATCACTGTGTATGTTATTTTTAAAGTCTTTAAACTTTTCTGTGCGTTCTTGTTTATTGCTCTTTTGTGAGGGTCATGATCAGTCAGCCTCAGCAATAAACACGCGAAAACTTTTATTGGGGATTTAATGATAGTTGGTGGTGTTTATTTACTAGATAAAAGTATTTCTGACTTTTCAATGTATTAAAAAGTATTTCAATGTATTGAAAAGTCTCGTAGAAATGGTGTGGATAACCTATTAATGAAGGAAGCTTTGAAGATTTTTTTGATGCATATTAGGGGAAAATATTAATCTTCTTTTTTTTTGTAATAATACAAATAAAAAGGCAATGGCTTCGATTGAACTCATTCAAGCATAGTTCAAACTAAAAATTGTTGATAAGTATTTTCCTAGATACTAACTATTTTGTTTTTCAACAAATATTGAAATACAACTATAGGTACATATTATAATATTAAGGCTTTAGATGTTTGCAAAGCAAATAAAAAATGAACTTTTGCTTAGAAGTATGTTAGTAAAAAAAAGGTTAGTATAAATTATAATTGATAAATATATTATAGGTAATATATTAGTAATTTGTTAGTAAGAATTAACAAATAGTTAAATAAATAAATATAAAAAAATAAATAATAAATAAATTAAAATAAATAAATAAATAAATTAGTTTATAAATAAATTAATAAATAAATAAATAAAATAAAATAAAAAAAGAGGCCGGGATGCGACCCACACTGATAACTTCCCATCCCGTCTATCGATTTGTCTTGCTTAAAAGTTTGTCTAAATGTATCAATTCTTGCCAAATTTGCGTTCTATTTTTTGTAGATTTTATTTTTTTTATGAAAAAAACGGACTATTGGATTTTTATAAAAAAATTACTGAATATAAAAAACAATATTTTCTGTGAAATAAAATAAATTTGAAGCCAATATTTTTAATTTTTGAAAAGCTATTTGAGCCGAAAATCAATTTTTACCAACTTTTATTAATTTTTTTGTTTAGGTTTTTATTTTTTGTAAAAAAACTGTCAATTCGATTTTTCTCAAAATTTTTCCTAATGTTGAAAACAATATTTCTTATAAGTTAAAATTAGTTAGAAGCCATAATCTCAAATTTTTGAAAAGATATTTAAGTCGAAAATCAATTTTTACCAACTTCTGTTAAATTTTTTTTTCGGTTTTTAATTTTTTGTAAAAAAACTGTCAATTCTATTTTTTCAAAATTTTACTGAATGTTGAAAACAACATTTTTTGAAAGATAAAAGTAGTTTTAAGCAAATATCTCAAAGTCTTGAAAAGATATTTGAGTCAAAACTCAATTTTTACCAACTTTTTTTTTATTTTTTTTAGGTTATTATTTTTTGTAAAAAAACTGTCAATTCGATTTTTCTCAAAATTTTATCAGATGTCAAAAACATTATTCTTCATTGCACAAAATTGTTTTGGAAATGAAATCATATTTTAGTCGTAAAATTTTCGAAGTGACAATTTTTTTTTTTCAGTTTTTTTGATTTATAAAAAAAACGTTAATTGAATTTTTTTCCAAAAATATAATTGTTTTGTATCACGTTAAAATATATAATATAAAATTTAATTCAAGTCTCTAGCGTCATTGGTTCATGAGATATTTAGGGTTAACCAAAATGTTCACCTTTTTTTTTAAACTGCTATGGTAAAAAAACCACCCACGCAATTTTCTTGAGAGCCCTTTCTGCATCTTTCTGCCTTATTATCTGTATAACAAAATTTATTTGAAGTCGATATCTCTTCTGGTTCTTGAGCTATGGAAGACGAAAAAAACGTCGCGAACGTACGGACGTACGTACACACGCACGCACAGACATCTTTCTAAAAATCTTTTATTTCGACTCTAGGGACCTTAAAACGTCGAGAAATGTCAAAATTTTCAATTTGACAAATCGGACCCATTACAATAACTTCCTATGGGAAGTTAATAAAATAAAATAAATAAATAAATAAATAAATTAATTAATTAATAAATAAATAAATAAATGAATAAATACGTAAATCAATAAATAGATAAATATAGACAAACAATACATTAATAATGAACATATAGAAAATAAATTAACAATTTAACGAGTATTATTTAAACAAAGGTACGAATAATTCAAACTAACAAAAACATATCGGAAAGATGGTAATGATTTATAAGCGGATTTTCAGAGATTTTACAATTTAGCAAAAGAAGGTGTTAGTCGGTTTATTGATTCTTAGAGAAATCAATTCAACATTTGCTTTCTCATGTAAGTCTAAGGTGGAATTATATCTTCGAAGGTTAAGCATCATTTTTAGAAGCTTGGTTTGTGATATTTGTTGTTTTTTAAGATGACATTTTGCACATTTCCCCAAAACCTGGCATCCATGCAGGAGTATTGCTTGGAATACTACTTTTTGAATTATCATTTTATTGTCGTTGCTAAGACATGACTTTTTATTTATAAAAGGATATAAAATATTTATAGCAATGCTAACTTTTTGCAGAGTTCTGGCAATATGTTCTCTGAAAGTCAGTTTTTGGTCTAAGTAAATACCAAGATATTTCACATTTGGTTCCCATTCGACATTTACACCATTAACGGTAAGCTGATTGCTTGGTAGGTAACAAGATTTTCTTTTTCTGCTGAAAAAGATGGCTTGTAGTTTGTCAGAATTCAGTTTTATTTTCCATTTAGTGTAGTAATTAGTCATCAATTCTATCGCATTTTTCAAATTTGTCTCAATGGTAAGATTACATAAATTAATGCGATGAAAAGATGCCTGTATCATCCACAAATATGGCTACCTGACAACCTGGTAATCTAGGAATATCAGATAAGTATAAATATTATATAGTAAATGACTTAGTACTGATCCTTGCGGGACACCGCATAGTTGACTTGGTAACAGTTAGACGAACAGTTGTTGACGAAAACACTAAAGTAACGATTGGACAAAAAACTTTGGATAATATTTACAAGATACGAAGGAAATTTCCCATAGGAAGTTATTGTAATGGGTCCGATTTGTCGAATTGAAAATTTTGACATTTCTCGACGTTTCTAGGTCCCTAAAGTCGAAATAAAAGATTTGTAGAAAGATGTCTGTGCGTGCGTGTGTACGTACGTTCGTACGCCCGTACGTCCATACGTCCGTACGTCTGTCCGTTCGCGACGTTTTTTTCGTCGTCCATAGCTCAAGAACCAGAAGAGATATCGACTTCAAATACATTTTTTTAATAAGATAATAAGGCAGAAAGATGCAGAAAGGGCTCTCAAGAAAATTGCGTGGGTGTTTTTTTACTATAGCAGTTTTGAAAAAAGGTAAAATATTTGATTAAACCTAAATATCTCATGAACCAATGACGCTAGAAACTTGAATTAAATTTTATATTATATATTGTAACGTGATACAAAACAATTATATTTTTGAAAAAAAAATCCAATTAACGTTTTTTTATAAATCCAAAAAACTGAAAAAAAAAATTTGTCACCTCGAAAATTTTACGACTGAAATATGATTTCATCTCCAAAACAATTTTGTGCAACGAAGAATAATGTTTTTGACATCTGATAAAATATTGATATATTTTTTTTATAAAAAATAAAAACCTAAAAAAAACATTACTCAAAGTTGGTAAAAATTGAATTTCGGCTCAAATATCTTATCAAAAACTTGAGATTATGGCTTCAAACTTATTTTATCTTATAGGAAATATTGTTTTCAACATTCTGAAAAATGTTGAGAAAAATCGAATTGACAAGTTCTTTTTTAATAAAAATAAAAACCTAAAACAAAAATTAATAAAAGTTGGTGAAAATTGATTTTCCACTCAAATATCTTTTCAAAACATTGAGATATTGGATTTAAGCTACTTTTATCTTTCAAAAAATTGTTGTCAACATTCAGTAACATTTTGAAAAAAAATCTTATTGACAGTTTTTTTTTTACAAAAAATAAAAACCTAAACAAAATTTAACAAAAAGATTCAAATATCTTTTCAAAAATTTTAGATAATGGCTTCTAACTCATTTTAACTTATAAAACATATTGTTTTCAACATTAGGAAAAACTTTGAGAAAAATCGAATTAACAGTTTTTTTTACAAAAAATAAAAACCTAAAAAAAACCTAAAAATTGATTTTCGACTTACTAAATATCTATTCGAAAATTTTAGATTATGTCTTCCAACTAATTTCATCTTATAAAAAATATTGTTTTCAACATTCGATAAAATTTTGAGAAAAATCGAATTGACAGTTTTTTTTTACAAAAAATAAAAACCTAAAAAAGAAACAATGCTAAAACTTCGTAAAAATTTACTTTCGACATTTTAAAAATTAAAAATATTGGCTTCAAACTTATTTTATTTCACAGAAAATATTGTTTTCGATATTCAGTAATTTTTTTATAAAAATCAAACAGTCCGTTTTTTCATAAAAAAATAAAATCTACAAAAAATAGTACGCAAATTTGGTAAAAATTGATACATACAGACAAACTTTTAAGCAAGACAAATCGACAGACGGGATGGGAAGTTATCAGTGTGGGTCGCATCCCAGCCTCTTTTTTTTTTAAATATGCCTTTGGTTGAGAACTTACGATTATGGTACAACGTACCTATTTTACTCCGTGTGCCGCAACGCATAAAATCACCAATTTGTATGCATAAAATCACAAATCAACTGACAGATCTGCCAGCATTGTAAGTTTTGACAATTATCTGTACTTTAAATCAATACATTTGTTTGTCGAGACTGTAAGAAAAAGTTGTATTTGGACACAGAAAACTCTACTCTCATTTATTACAGTTTCAGTTAAATAAAATAAATAAGTAATATTTTCGAACCATATCCTTAATAATGACGTCATTGAATATATTTTTATTGTTAGGACTCATTCATATTTATTATCTTTTTGATTTTCTACTAATTTATGGAAAACACTGTAAAGATTGTGTTACGTTTTTCTTTAAGAAAATTTTTATAAAATAAAATTTGAACCGATAAACTATCTTAAGGCACTATTCAAACATTAATTATTTACTTCACAATGATGCACCACAATCATTCTGTTGTTGTAATATACAACCCTAATCATGTTCACAATTGAATCAATTTAGACATTTAATTTTATATGTTTGTATATATAAATAGGAAATGTTTTAAACTTTTTTTTTACACATGTACAAACTTTTGTATGTATATATATCAATAAAGGATCGTTTGACATCATTTTTAACATACATATTTATGTATGTAATGTATGTATGTATATATCCAGCTAAATCAATGTTTTTCCAAAATTTCTTTTAAGTTTAATTTTTGAAAAGGAAAACTAATGAAATTATTGATATCAATAGACTCACTCTATAGCTTAAAGTTTCAATACAAAAAACAATGCAGGGATAAAATGAATTAAAATTAAATTATTAAGATGCATATCAATACCATTACCCACTTCTGAGGTCTGTTGCCCTTTAAAACCAACTCTATTCATATACGACTTATTTAAACCTTTCTCTCTCTCTATAGGCAGGTAAAAAAAAAAGTTATTGGAAACCTCAATTACATGGTCTACTTTATAACCATATTATCCCATTATAAAAGGTCCAAATTATTGAGTATTTCCCAATCATTATCCCATTTCAATTCCAATAAAAGTATAATATATAATATGGATGTAGAGTATTATTCCCAATGCCATCTCATTATACACACCCAAATGAATTTAAATTGTTTCGAATCAGGTTTTTCACCGTTAAAAATCACTTTAATCAATTTTAATTGAAATCCCGCCTGTGGCTTACGCAACATACAATGTCTGAGTTCCGAAAAACACCAACACCAACAAAAAATATAAAAACGGATGAAAAAATTAAAGAAAAAATACAAAATGTGTGTGTACAGTACATACATATACAGTACAGTTATGGCCAAGACAATAGGAATGAAACATAATATTTGTTAATTATGTCCTTAACATTTGTATTATGCAACAAATTTTGAATATAAGCATTTAATTTAAGTTTAAATGTTATTGTGTTGATGTTTCCTAATTTGTTATTTTTAAAAATCCATAATTTTATAGTCCATTCGCAGATACCATAAACGAAAAATCAAACAAACAACAATAATGATTTAAAATTCAAAAACAATACATTTCGACAAAAAATGACAAATAATTTTATTTTTAACTTCCCATAAGAAGCTATTGTAATCGGTTCGATTTGTCGAATTGAAAACTTTGACATTTCTCGACGTTTCAAGGTTCTTAGAGTCGAAATAAAAGATTTTTAGAGAGATGTCTGTGCGTGCGTGTGTACGTACGGACGTAAGAACATTATTAAACGTTCGCAAAGTTTTTTCCATAGCTCAAGAACCATTAGGGATATCGACTTCAAATAAATATTGTTACACAGATAATAATGCAAAAAAGGATTCTCAAGAAAACTGAGTGGATCTTTTTTTTTACCATAGCAATTTAAACAAAAAGAAAGGTGAACATTTTGTTTTACCCAAAATATCTGACGAACCAATAACGCTATCGGCTTGATATAAATTTTATATTATATATTGTAACATAATACCAAACAAGTATATTTTTGGAAAAAAAAAATTCAATAAACGGTTTATAAATCAAAAAAACGGAAACAAAATATTTGTCACCTCGAGTATTTTACGAACAAGAAATGATTTTATCTCCAAAATAATTTTGTGCAATGAAGAATAACGTTTTTGACATCTAGTAAAATTTTAAGAAAAATCGAAGTTACAGTTTTTTTTATAAAAAAATAAAAACCTAAAAAAAAACATTAATAAAAGTTGGTAAAAATTGATTTTAGACTCAAATTCTTTTCAAAAATTTAAAAAATTGAGATATTCGCTTCAAATTAATTAAAGTTTATAAAAAATATTCGGTAAAATTTTCAGAAAAATCGAATTGTTTCTCTCGCTTAATTAACTTAACAAAACTATTTTATGAGGTTTTCTTTAAGTGTTTCTATTACTTTGACCATAGCTGTATGTCTGGTTGAGTATTTTGCGTATGTATAAACGACTTTATGCAAATGTGAATCGATTTCAGTGTGTGACTGATTCATCCGCAGCAACGGCATATATTTAAGTCCATAAACCTCAAAGCAATATCGTTAAACCACAATCAATATTATGATATATCGTTTATATCAGTGACTATGGTCGAAATGTGCGCATCAAACAAAACCACAATCCTTTCCTCCTCCGCATCATAACTATACGACCCAATGTAACCACAACCAAAAAAGAGAAGAGTTTGAGTCACCAAAACACGAAGGACATTTTATTTCTGTTGGACTTTAACTAACCTATACCTAAGCAAACGCAACACAATGCAACGTACGCCCAGAAAACATGCACGTGTTTGACTAATATTTGCTGTCATATTATGTACATACGAATTCCAACTAAACTAGGAAGGCAAAACTATATGTAAATCGTGATGTATAAGCGCGGACGGTTGTAAATTTGCCGGACTACAAGCGCGAACGCAAATTGGCCTGCTCGCCAAAAGTTGATTCAAATTTTCAAATGATGTGCGTGCGTTTCTGCAAAATGATGTTGTTCTGGGTTTCCAATGAATTTAACATTTTTGAGCGTGATGTGAAGTTTAGAGACATAGGCATAGCTATATGAATGGCCTAGGCTATAGCTTCCATTTAAAGTTGAGTTTAGATAAGCTTTTGTTTGCTTAGATTATAATATTTACTTTGATGCTTCACATGACTCAATGGAAAATCAAAAATCAATTCTAAATGTGATTACATATTCGTATAGGAATAAATGATTAAAATGTTTCTATTTTTTCCTTTATTTTAGTTACTGATTTTTTTGAGTGAAGTGGGTTGAAATTTATCATCATCAACATCATTGACGTTTCCTGGTTTATCTTGATTTGATTGCGTGCGAAAGTTAGGAAGTTCATTGAACTACTGTTGAACTGGACACCCATCAGAGAAAATAAATGCAAAATCACCTTCTAACTAATCAAAGATATGTAGTATTAAACGTTAACTCGTTTTCTTTGATAATATTATAAAATAAAATAAAAACAAGTATACGCCCCAAAACGCTTTTTATCTAATGATTATTAAATAATTATTGATGTTGAACTTTTAATCCTTAAAATCATATACACGTGTACGTCTTAGATTTAAGTGATATTTTGATTTCTTTTCACGTTTAATGAAATTAAGACCAAAAAGAGGCTGGGATGCGACCCACACTGATAACTTCCCATCCCGTCTGTCGAATTGTTTGTAGGTTTTCGTGTTGGGTTAAAAAAGTTGTTAGTTGAATTATTCTTAAAAACTTTAAAATTACCAACAATATTTTTCATAGTTTAGGTTAGTTTACTTTAGTTTGAAAATCTAGTTTTATTAAATAGATTTTTAGTCGAAAACAAATTTTTACCAATTTAAGTAGCATTTCTTAAATTTTTACAGATTGGATGAATGAAATTAATTTGAGAGATATCAAGAACCGAACATCCATTTTTACCAAATTTGCGTACTATTTTTTGTAGATTTTATTTTTTTATGAAAAAACGGACTGTTGAAGTTTTATAAAAAAACTACTGAATATCGAAAACAATATTTTCTGTGAAATAAAAAGACTTTGAAGACAGTATTTATAATTTGGAAAAGCTATTTGAGTCGTAAGTAAATTGTTACCAAGTTTTAGGTTTTTTCTTACAGGCTTTTATTATTTTGTAAAAAACCTGTCAATTAGATTTCTCTCAAAATTTTACTGAATCATGATAACAATATTTTTTAAAAGGTAAAAGTAGTTTAAAGCCAATATCTCAAAGTTTTGAAAAGATATTTGAGTCGAAAATCAATTTTTACCAACTTTTATTAATTTTTTTGTTTAGGTTTTTTTTTTTTGTAAAAAAACTGTCAATTCGATTTTTCTCAACATTTTTCAGAATGTTGAAAACAATATTTCCTATAAGATAAAATAAGTTTGAAGCCATAATCTCAAGTTTTTGAAAAGATATTTGAGTCGAAATTCAATTTTTACCAACTTTGAGTAGGTAATGTTTTTCTTAGGTTTTTATTTTTTATAAGAAAACTGTCAATTCAATTTTTGTCAAAATTTTACCAGATGTTGAAAACGTTATTATTCTTTGCAAAAAATTGTTTTGGTCATAAAATCATATTTTAGTCGTAAAATTTTCGAGGTGACAAAATTTTTTTTTTCAGTTTTTTTGATTTGTAAAAAAAACCGTTAATTGGATTTTTTTTTTTCAAAAAATATACTTGTTTGGTATCACCTTACAATATTATTATATACAATTTATTTCAAGTCTCTAGCGTTTTTGGTTTGTAAGATATTTAGGGTTAACCAATATTTTCACCTTTTTTTAAACTGCTATTATAAAAAAACCACCCACGCAATTTTCTTGAGAGCCCTTTCTGCATCTTTCTGCCTTATTATCTGGACAACGAAAAAAACGTCGCGAACGTACAGGCGTACGGACGTATGGACGTACGGACGTACGAACGTACATACACACTCACGCACAGACATCTTTCTACAAATCTTTTATTTCGACTATAGAGACCTTGAAACGTCGAGAAATGTCAAAATTTTCAATTTGACAAATCGGACCCATTACAATAACTTCCTATGGGAAGTTAAAAATATAATGAAGTTTGCTTATATAGCATTAAGAGTCTTTAAAATTATCTTATTTTGAAGGGTGTTTGTTTTGAAGGATTCATTTCATAAAAATATCATCTCCATAAAAATATTGTGCCAAAGAATTAAGAGTCAAAGGTAATTTTTAAAGAGAAAATATTTCCGTGTTATTATTCAGTGTGAGTTCAATGTCATTATCTTAAGTATTGACATAGGGATGTGGTCAAAACACTATAGGGATTATAATACTATATGTAAAAATACAGTTGTATGCATTGCATATGCCAAAAAAATACCATTTCTTGAAATAAACAAAGTGCGACCTGTCAATGTATTGTACGACAAATCCTAAGCTTCGTGTAATTGTTCCCTTTTTTTATGGAATCCCTTACCCAGCTTGTAAATCATAAACCTTGATATGTTTATGGATACTATTAACATCCCGTTGGAAGTTATTGTAATAAATACGTTCGATATACCACTTTTCGTCTTCCATATCTCAAGAAGTAGCATAGATATAGACTTAAGAAACTCTAGTTTTACAGATATAATATCAAGATCTGCAGAAAAAAATAATTAGTTAGCGAAAGACTCTGTTGAGAACTAGGGCCTAGTGACTTGAAACTCTTATTGTCAGGGATGAAGGGAACCTACAGTTTTAAGTCGAATCTGAACGGATTATTTGAGAAAGCACTTTTCATGACAAGAATTACTCTTGGAGGATTTGTCAATTCCTCGCAAGAAGCAGTAACCGTGAAAAAGACTTTCGATTTCAGACTTTAGACAGGAAGGATTGAACCCAAAAAATCTAACATAGCATTCCTACGCACTAACCATCACGTCAAGAGTACTACAAGATATGTAGAAAAAACTTTTTAAAGTATGAGTTACATAAGTTTGTTTAAAAAAGAAAAAATAATTTTGCTAGAGAAGAACAAAAATATTTAATTCGTCACAGCTGGCTCGATCATAGTCTAATTTTAAATGATTTGTTTCCAACATTTGTGTCCTTATATTGACAATAACGTGGCTTATGTTTTTCTGAAAGTGGTCAATCGTTTCGTTCTTATTGACGTGCGTGACTAGTGACTTCACATATCCGCAGAAAAAAACGGCGCTAAATTGCACGATCTTCACGGGTCCGTAACGCCAAACTATGCGGCTACCAAACGTTCCTCCAACAAATCAATTGCGGCACGTGCTGTGTGACGCTAGGACATTGAAACGATAGCGATAGATAGTAATCATGGTTCTATTGCTGTCATCATTAACTATAACGTTCTGTCCAGAATCTTTTTTTAAGAAGTACGGACCAATTATTCTGCGATCCCATAAAGAACATCTAATAATCAGTTTTTCAAGATTTTCGTCACTCTAAATATGGCAGTTTTATTTTTTGACGTATCCATTCAATAAAATTCACTGGTGCAAATTGGGATCAACGGTAATATTGCACCGGGGCCAAGTTGCACAATTTGGAATACCAAACTTAAAATAAGCCCCTCGTTAGCTGATAAAATGGCCCCCAGTTAAAATAGTGTTACAAACTTAAAGTTCTCTATCTCTAAAAATACTAGTTGCAATTTATTAATAATAACTTAATACTACGAAAAATTACGTTTTTGGTATGTACTACGAGCTTTATAAAAAATTCAATTAAATTTTTTCTCATAGTAAAAAAACCTACACATATATTACAAAAACATTACGAAAAATAAAAATTTAGCAAAGAAAGATATTGACTTCAAGCTTATTTTATTTAACATAAAATATTGTTGTTAACATTGGGTAAAATTTAACAAATATAAAATTCAAAAAAAAAATTCCCTAAAGACTTCAACCATATTTTATTTGCAGTGTAGAAATAAAGGTGACAAACCGATTGTTTTAAAATATTAAGTTTATTTTTAAAGTAGGCTTAATCAGCAAATTATATTTTATTTTAATTAGAAGACTATTTCTTTTCAGGTGTTGTTAACAAATATATCAATGTTATAAAAATTAATTAATTAATCGATAAAGTAGTACCCGTAGCGTGATGGTTAGTGCGTTGGACTGTCATGCAAGGGGTCTTGGGTTCAATCCCTGCCTGTGCCACCTAACTTTTTTCACGGGTACTGCCTCTTGCGAGGAATTGACAAATCCTCCAAGAGTAATTCTTGTCATGAAAAGTGCTTTCTCAAATTAGCCGTTCGGATCCGGCATATAAACTGTAGGTCCCTTCCATCTCTGACAACATTACTCGCACACAGGGATGGTTGAGAGTTGTAAGTCACTAGGCCCTGGTTCTTCATGGACTGTTGCGCCACCTAATTTATTTTATTTATAATCGATAAAAAAATGTTATCTTTAAATCAATTATTATTTTTTATCAATTTAATGCATTTTAGAAATTAAAATCAATGAGTGTAAGAACAAAAACAATCACTTTAAAATTTTGAGCTTACGTACAAAAATACTACATTGTATTCTGCAGATAAAATATTGGTCTGATTTGTCGGATAGAAAATGTTGATATTTCTCGACTTTTTAAGGCCCCTGAAATCTTAATCAAAGATTTTTCGAGAGATTCCAAGAACCGTTAGGGATCTCGACTTAAAATAACTTCATTTTAAATAAAGGGTTTTTCAATTGGCGTGGGTAGATTTTAGCGCCCCATGACGGCCATTTTGTTTTGGTGACATCTGTTAAATCTTTTGTTTATTATTCAGTTCTTTATGCCAAATCATCATGGCAAGTTACGCGATTGAACAGCACGTTCAAATGATAAAACTTGATTATCAAAATGAATGCTCGTTAACGCAAACGTTGCGCCCATTTTACGGTAGACGTGGTGGCCCTTCGCAGTCGACTCTTCAACGTTTGGTGCCCAAATTTGAGACGACCGGTTCTGTAAACAATCAACCAACACCCGTACGTTCAAGGAACGCAAAATTGGCGATCGGAGAACATGGCTGTGGTCCGTGAAAGTGTACAGCAGAACCCGAGGCAGTCTATTCCTCGCCATGCACAAGAACTCGGCCTTTCGCAGTCTTCAACTTGGCGAATTTGGCGTCGGGACTTGCGTCTACACCTGTTCAACATCCAACTGACCCAGGAGCTCAAAGTTCATGACCAGACCATAGACAACGCCGCCCGTTTGTTCGCTGACTGAGCTTCGAATCGTTTGGAAGAGGACCCCAATTTTGGCCGAAAAATCATCTTTAGTGTTAACAAGCGAAATTGCCGTATATGGGACGACACCAACCCACACGAGGTTCACCAAGTGGTAACTGGTCCGTACTTTTTTGAAAACGACGTTAGTGAGGCGGTCACCGTCAAGGAAAAAAATATTTGTCTGTCGCCGTAAATAACCCTCTAAAATTATTGTATGCATCGAAGAATATCATTTTAGCTTTGTATATATATACAAAGATTTTAGTCATTTGGCTAAATTCTTAAGAAATTCAAAATGGCAGTTTTCTTAAAAAAGTACGAGTATTAAAACCTTTAAAAATACTGCCAAAAGTTTTTCAAAAATTTTAATACAAATCAAGACGACTTTATTTATAAAAGAAAATAAAAATCTACAGAAAATACCACACAAAATTGGTAAAAATCGATTTTCTAGTCAAATTTCTCGAGAATATATGAAGTCATTGACTTCAAACTTATTTCATTCTATACAAAATATTTTACCACAAGCCTTATTTACTTAGTAATACAAACCTTTAAAGAATGCTAATAAAATTGGTATTCGACTAAAATATCTAAAATTGTTGTTAACTTTTAGTTAATTTTTAGAAAAATCCATTTGAAATATCCGAAATAAACACATTACACTTACCAAGTGATTTTTTTTATATTGTACGCGCTCTAAAAGTGTTATGAATACCCTTATAATGATTAAACACAGTGCGAGCAATTAAGAAAGGAGGATATGATTGGAAAGGAGAAACAGATGCACATTGGTTTTGAATGTCTGCACATTGTAATGAGTAAGAAATATTGAGCCTGGTAAAGCATTCCACATTCGTGTAGTGCGGCTAAAGAAAGAATATCTGTACTTAACAGTACGTCCGAAATTTGGCTCAAGGGTAAACTGATAGGCATTCCCAGCAGTACGGGTATTACGCTTGAATTGTTTAAGGGGAGGAATGCAACTGGCTATTTCAATAGAGCTCTGTTTATAAAAATAACGATAAAACAAGGTTAGGCATGAGACCTTGCGGCGGTGTTCAAGAAAAGCAAATGTCTCGATAAGAGAACGATCTCAAATCATGTTTAGAGCTCTTTTTTCAATTCTATCCAGAAGACTCAAGTACGTTATTGGAGCACCAGCCGAAATATGAGAGTTATACCCAAGTTTTGGACGAATAATAGCTTTGTAAATTAGAGCCAGATTAGAAGGGGTAAAAATTTCTTGCATCGTCGGAGAAAACCTAAACACTTAGCAGAATTTTTGGCGATGTCAAATATGTGATCACTCTACAACAAGTGGTTTGTAATGCACATACCTAGAACTGATAGTTGTTCAGTCTCCTCTATGCAAGTACCACTCATGGAAAGTGGCATTGGGGGAGGGTTACGCTTTTGCGAGAGTAGACAGCATTGAATTTTCGAAGCATTAAATTCTACACGATTTTTGATTCCCCATTGAACAATGCTATTAAGATCAGAATTTAATGAGCTTATCATACGCTGCCGTTGGTAGTCTACATCCAAAGAACAAGGATGAGAATCTAAAAACGAATATGAAAAGCTGAGGGTACTGTCGTCAGCGAAACAATTTAGTGGGTTAGAAATTTCAGACAAAAGATCATTTATAAAAATAAGAAAGAGCGTCGGAGACAAAACGGAACCCTGGGTAACACCAGCGTTTATTTTGTAAATATCAGATTGGAACCAGTCCAATATTACTTGAATTGAACGGTCCGAAAGGTAATTTCTAACCCAACAGAGAAGAGATTCATCGATACTAAAAGCACGCATTTTCGATAAGAGAGCTTGATGCCAAAGTCTATCAAATGCCTTTGAAATATCGAGTGCAATAATTTTACTTTCTCCAAAACGATGTAAAGATTTGTTCCACTGTTCGGTGCTATAAACCATGAGATCACGAGTGGGCCTTATGCAACGAAAGCCATACTGCCGGTCATAATGAAGCTTCCGTTCTTCAAGATATTTCTTAAGCTGAAAATTGATCAGCGTTTCCATGACCTTGAGAAGAAGGGACGTAAGTGCAATTGGACGATAGAGGCGGAGGAAGATTCGTTTTTTTTAGGGACAGGCTGGACAAATGCAGTTTTCCATCCACTCGGGAAGAGACCAGTAGAATAGGACAAATGGAAAAGCTTACGCAGTTGTTTTGCCAGCGTTTAAGAACAATAGCGGGGATACTATCCGGGCCAGCGGATTTGTGAATGTCAAGATCTTTTAGTACTCTAGCAACTGTGCAACGAGTGCGAAAGAAGATTTGTCCCATAGAAACGTTTACGCTTTCAAGTATAGTAGTAGTCATGTCACTCATTGGCAGCATCGAATTAACAGCAAACTGTGCTGCAAGCAAAGTGGCTTTATCAATCGAGCTTACAAAAGGAGTGTCAATAGCAACGAGCGTAGGAAATGTAACGGATTCGGTTTGATCAAGAGGATTTTCAAAAAATATATACACTATTTTAAATTCGCCGCGATTTGTTTTAACAATTCAAAAAAATTACTTTTGGAAATTTGGAATTATCAAAAATTAAGCATTATACACATTTTCTTAATCTGATGTACACATTTAACGCGGGTCAATATTTGAAGCTACACCTAAGAACTTTGAAGGTGGTGATTAATTTTGTTTTGTTCAACTATTAAAACAAGCTATGATTCATCATTTTTACCATCGCTTTAGTGCAAGTTGTCAAATGGTATATTTTTCTGGGCTAGATAATGGCAACTTATTTATATCATTTGAAAATTCAATGATGCCTTTTAGATAAATAGAAACGTAGTTTATTTAACTCTTATAGCAATCAATTTCTAAGCCAACATTAAGAGAATCGACAGATTTTGTTAAATAAAGTCAATTTTGGCAAGCATCTCATTAAAAACAGAAATAAATATTATGTTATTATATTACGGACCACACTGTTTTTTTTTATGATGGGAACTCGTGGCCATTTCAAAAAATCAATACATAATCCACCTCCGTTATCAACTGGGTTTGCTCCAACAATAGTTTCGCACCCATAAATAATTATATCTATAAATATATAGTCATTAAAACCCCATTAGTCTGGATGGAAGAGATCTAGCTATTTTGTTTATTTTTCAAAAATCCCTTAGGTTAAAGAAAACATATAAAATACGAACACCCTTAATCGCATCCATTTATTTCAAAATTTTCTAACGACCTTCTAAGTTCAAGTCGTCTTTCCACATGGCATACATACATACATAAATACATAGGCAGGTATACGAGTAATAACCTTTCGAAAAATAAACCATTCACCTCATTTCACTTCGAAGTTCAAATCCCAAATTCGTACCCTGAACCTGAACATACACAACATAATATAACATAATATCTTTGAACCCGGCTCGTTTCGAGGCCAATAGCCTAAGATACAGATTTCATCCCGGGACATTATAATATTAGCTAAGTTCAGTTCAGCTCAGCTCAGCTCAACAACCCCCAAAAATTGAATTCATTCAACTTATAATACACGACATGCGTTTAGACAGAAATGAACTCATTCAACGACCCCAAAAAAAATTATTACAGATGACATAAGGGGTGAGTAAGTCGAATTTAGCGGTGGTCGGTCGGTTGGAGCGGTGCGGTTCGGTGCGGTGGTAAGGTTGGCAGGCCGATGACACAGCACAAAAAATAAAACACAGCTCTGTAACATCACAGTCAGTTATGGAGCAACTCGCAACTGCCAATGCTGCAGGCACACAACACACAAAACAGATCCTCCCCCTGCGTACAAGATAGATACCTATCATATCCATACAAAATTCCTATCACGGAGTCTTTAAAAACGCACACGCATCTCTGGGCTCTAAAGGCTGTAAATATTGTACTGAGTTGAGTATGGTAGTTTTGCTGTATAGCTTGTAGAACATCGCGTCTCTCTTCCGAATTTGAGAACCGAGAACCGAGAAGAGAAGGTCGTTCACTGGAATTGCTAGAAATCCCCAAACACCTCTTGTCACCCGTCACCTTCATCGGCATTGCTTTAGAAGAACCTATAGCTATACATGTATAAGCTGTGTCGGTCGTCTCTTCGATAGATGACAGGCAAAAACACAGAAAAAAGCTCTCAAACAACACAAACAGGAAAGTCATCGTAAAGCTTCATCTCTTTTTCTAGAACGAACAGGGCTCGAGACCGAGAGAGGTTGGTTGGGGTTTTTGAAGTACTGTTCTGGGACTTTATCCAATGGATATACCAACAGTGAAGAGTAGGGCGCCATCGGCAGGCAAGCAAGCAGGCAGGCAGGCAGGCAGGCAGTGAGGCTTCCCTGCGATCCCTGCAAGTACCCTCTTGCTCGCTCGACTCCGCTGCTGGTTGTTGGTTATTTGGATGGCTGGTTGGCGTAATTCGTGCTCAACTTGTATAAACACAATGAGTCTGGTGGACTGGAACTGGATTCTCGATGTTCCTGCCCTGCTGCCCCCATGACTCCCGCACACAGCCATCGCCACCAACCCAGCACAGCCAACTTACTGACTGTCACTGGGAGTGGTGCGAGTACGTGGGTATGTTTTTGATTCGTCTGGATCGTTTACCTCTTGGAGCTTGGGGCTTGGGGCTCGGTGCCGGGCTCTTTTAATGCTTAATTTTTATTCTCTTGTTGTTGTTTTGTTCTTTTTTTGGGGGATTTCGTTTATTTGTATCTTCTTTTTTTGGAACGTTGTCGTAGGTCAGTAAATTCATTGCGAGTTCAAGAACGGACATTCGCAGAGCGTTGAGTCGAGTGTGTGTAAGATACTCGCTTGTGTTGTATATATACTTAAATATAATATTGTTCGGATGGTTTTGTGGTGTTTCTGTTTTGCAGAGAAGAATAGATGGATGGTGGAGGTGACTGTAACTCTGACTGGTGATTCCATCGCAGATCGGACGCACGCAGGAAGGGCTAGAGTCAATGACTTCAGTTGGTCGTACGTTTATTTTGTCGGTAGGTACATATATAGTTATGTCGTGTCTCATCATTTCGCATGAATTTTTATTTGAAGAAAACTCTTAAAGTGTTGTCAAGGGGAGGGAGGATGTTGAGGACAGAAACAGAAAGATACACCTCGAGTTGTTTAAGATACTTGGATACATTATCGATGTCTGTGAGCTTAGACAACCAAAACTATGATGATGATGAAGATGAACGAAACGTAAAAAACACGACCAGACGTGTCTTTTTTTGGAGTTCGGTCTTTGGTCTTCAGTCTTCTCCAAAGCAGGTTTACGCGTCTGGCTTTTTAATATTATTTTATATACCAAAATTGTGTGTGCGCTTATCTTCTTTTTTTTTTAGAATACCTAAATATCTGGAAGTTACAACGTTTCATGACTATTTGGGTGCAGAAAAGTGGTTTCCTTTCGATTTTTTGTTGCTATTGTTGGTCTTTTTCAAGTATACGTGTAGGTTGGTAGTTTTTGAGAGAATTCTGTGAATAGCACCTTTTAGAAAAGTAAGCTTCTGCTTTAAGTCGCTTACGATATACGATACGACAATACGGACGATAATAATGACAGCGATTAAGATTTTTGATAGTTAAGTTATGTTCTCTTTTCTGTTCCTTATGCTTTATATGTACGGTTACCATCCGAATTATAATGAACTGTTCATTATTTGAAGAAAATGTTCATTATTTGAAGAAAATGTTCATTATGCATTATTGTGTGTCGAAAAACATACAAATGTTCATTATTTTAGAAATTGCTCATTATTTGTTCATTATTTTATGATTTTTTCTTTGAGGAAAGCCTAAGCATGAAAACTATTAAATGTTTAATGAAAACGTACCCTACATCATAATTTGTTGTCTTTCTTTTCCGGAACACTTCCTAATTTCACAATAACAAAAATCAGATCATATTATACAACATACAGGGGAAGTTAAGCTAATACGCTTACACTTGCGCTCAGGATGAATTTCACCACTGCAAATTAATTTTACCATTGAGTTTTACTGACCATGACTAGTGTACAAAATTATGTTTCTTCAGACTAAATATTTGAATAGAAGGAGAACCAAATGAGTACTGGAGATAGGTGGGTTGAAATTTTCAAGTTTTTCAATGAAAAAATGATACAACAGACAATATGAAAACATTTCAAAAATCGTAGAGTTTTGTTTGTGCCTTCCTGGGTCTAATACCCCAATAGAGAGAGTTTTCTCAATTTTAAACAATATATGGATAAACGAAAATAAACAATATGAAAATTGAAACAATGAATGCTGAATTTAATTGCATCGAATTTAAGAATTATTAAAAAGGAAAGCCAAAATTAATTAAAAAAAAATTATTCTACCGAAAAGTACTTATTTTAACAATATTAATACATTGTAATTCAATGTCAAAGTTGTTTTATTAGCCAATATGATATAATAGAGTTTAAGGTTCATTTGACGGAATAAGGAATGGTCAAGTCTAACAAGCTGACATTCTAGTACGAATAGTACAATAAAATAACAAGTTTAAGGTTTTGTTTATTTTTTTTTTTGTAAATAAGTTAGAGACTGAAAAATCTGTGTTATTTGTATGTTTGTTTTGTTTATTATCGATAAAAGTTCCTTTTTTGTTTAGTTTATAAATACATATACCTAATTATACTATATTTATTAATTAATTTATACTATATTATATTTATTTACTATTACTCAACTAAATACTAAAAAATCTTGAAAACTGGTCAACATTTTTCATTTTTTGGGTACTGTTCATTATTTTGTCTCGGAAAAAATGGTCACCGTATTTATATGGGATATTGACTGGATTTGTATGTTGGTGGCATGATGGGCATTGTAAATGGCTTGAAATGGTTCTTGTAGATTTCAAGGAGTGGGTGCGGTTATTGGTTAGTAGGTAGGTATACTAAAATACTCGGATAGTGTTGTGTTGTCGTGTCCTTTGTCCTTGGCCATTGAATTTGAGCGAGCGTGTTGTACAACGCAAAAAGGCCAATTATGATGATGACTTTTGTTGATGTGGAGGCAATTACTGTTTCGAAATTGGAATTCCGTCAACATCGAATGAGAATTAAAAAAAAAAAAGAAAAAAATTACAAAAAATGCACAAGACAGGTTGTGTTTGAGAACAGAACTATAAATACCTATTATAGGTTCTTGAAGAAGTGGATTAAGGGCACTTAAAGTTATAATTTTAAGATTGAATACTGAGACTTGTATAAGTTGTGATGGAAATTGTAGGAACTCAAAGTAGGTATGTTATATTTGTAATTGTTTCTGGTTGCCTTTAGTTTCTTAAGTGGCTATCGCCAGTTAAATTGATATTTCTTTTTTTTTTTAAACAAGATTTACTTCAAAACTTGATTTAAAGGGTTTTCGAGTTTAAAGTTTTTCAAAAATTTGATTTAAACGTTAATTAAATGAATGCAAATATTTTTTTAATAATCAGCTATTCTGTTTATATTTTATTCTTCTGCCTTGTCAAACTGACAGAACTACAAATTTAAAAAAAAAAAACTTTAAACCCGAAAGTTCAATAATATCGGCGTAAATAAAGGTAGAAAAGTAAGAACTTATTTATTGCAGAAATAATGCACAATATTATTGATGAACTGGAATTTTTTGGAATTAAAAAAGATGATCAAAAAAGAAGCAATGTTTAATTTTAAATTCTTTTTTTACTAAATAATTCCTAATTGAATCAAGTTGACGTAGACGCACGTTTGGTAACGTTAAAAATGTTGACGTACGAAGAGACGTAAATTGTCATGCATTTGACGAACGTCGCGTCGTTGCAGAAAGTTGATGCACTCTTAGGAACACAGGTAGAAACACTTTGACAGAGAAATAAAGGGTGTCCCAACATTAACGCAAGATTTGAATTAAATAGAAAACGCCGTTTTTAGTCTTTTGATAGTTATATTTTTATTGACTCGTAAAGTACATAGGATAGGGTTATGTATGGAATAACACATCGGACAAATGGCCTCCACGGCTTTGCATGCACATGCGCACTCTTTTGTTGAAATTTTCCATGACCATTCTGCATAAATGTGGCTGAATTTCGTTGATGCAGCGTTGAATCTCCTCCTTTAATGCACGGGTGGTTGTGGGCTTGTTGACATAGACTTGTGATTTCAAATAACCCCATAAAAAGAAGTCTAATGGTGTTAAATCACACGATCTAGGAGGCCAATTTTGATCACCGAAACGAGAGAGTACACGACCTGGAAATGTCTCATGCAGTAATTGAATTGTTTCACGGGCTGTATGACATGTGGCACCGTCTTGTTGAAACCACATATTGGACACATCAATATCATCCAATTTTGGCAGAAAGAACTGTGTAATCATGTCGCGATATCGAGTACATTGACCTACTGACTGACCTAAGGAAACATAGCTCTTAGAAACAGGTTTATTCAAAACACACAGCGAAAAGCACGCAATCTAGAATTTATGAATACCTTTCACCACAGTTCAAGCATATCAGAACGTGGGATAGGGTTAGAAACTAGATAATGGTGGTTTAAAATAATTGCAAAGAGTGGCCGGATAAATCAATCCACATTCGTGTTGTGCTGCTAAGAAAAGTATTTCTCTATGTATAAGGGTAAACTAATGAGCATTTTTTAAATGCCGGGTATTAAGATGAAATTGTGTAAGGGAAATATTGTCTGTAAAAATAGTCATATAATAAATACTGGCATAAAATAATCCTCAAGTAAAAAAAAATGTTTTTGCTAGACAACGGCTCCTGATATTTTTAAATCTATCTTTTGAATTTTGTCAAATAGTTTTAATTCGGTTATTAGGGAGCTCATCCAAATGAGATATTTATACTTAAGTTTATAATTTATAAGGAGATTGAAAAAAAAAAAACTTCTTGAATTGGCTCAGATTATCTAAACACTGAGCTGCGTTCTTGGCAACGTCTCAAATATGAAACCACTACACTGCTCCATGCAAGTGCCAGCCATTGAGTGGCATTAGAGGAGAGCAAAGCTTAAGCAACATTCAATTTTCAAAACGTTTAATTCCATACGGTTGGATGATGCTGTCAAGATCAGGATTCAATATGCTTATCTTACGATTTCTATAAAATTCAAAACTGAATATGATTACCTGGCTTTTTCTGCTGTCACTTTCGAAGATGTAATTTCGGGTAAAAATAACCCAATAACTAAATGTGGACTGATATACGCTTTGAAAATGCATTGCAATTTTTTAAATTAAAATTAAAAATGGTGAAAACTTTGAAATATTAGTTTGCAAAACTAAATCACTTTTGGGTCACCTTTGGTGTGGGGCAATAGTGAAACGGGTAAACAAATTTTAAGAATCGAAACCGTGTGTCGCCCAAGACCAAGAAAAACTAAGAATATTGCTACTGTAGACAAGGTTTGCCAGCTTCTCATCAATCCTTAAACACTTATAGGTCTATAAAGGGTTTTAAAGTGATCACTAGCAGTGTATCCCTGAAATTCATCAAAATGATCCGGATTTTTATCGGAACATAGTTCTCAGAAACGGTTTTCTTCCTTTTTTAAACTGAGGTTTTTATACTCTTTTGTTTGATAATAAAAATGTATGTTTCTAAACGTACTTAAGAAACCACCGCGAGCAAGAAACATGACCATTGACAAAAACCATAATTAAATTTTAATTAGTGTAAGCTATAGAAGCACAACCAAATGGGGTTTTCCCCAAAATTATGGATGATCCCTTCAAAGTCTTAATAAACAAAACGCGTCCATTTACCTTGATTAAATGTATATTTTAAGCATTTACTGTCGTATTTTATACGTATTTTGTATAACATTTAAAAAGGGGCAGCTTTTCAAAGTACATGTACTTAAGTCACCAAGCTTAAAAGTAAATTATAAGCAAGCAACTGAAAATGATACAAAATACAAAAACAAAAATAAAAGAAAGTAGCAGAAATAACCATGATAACGTTTTACAAAAAAAAAAAGTACGACGCAGTTGAAAATATGTAGGTACTGTATACATTCGAAGATTCTTTGATGTTTTTAAAATGATGAACATGAGAACAAACCCTAAGCTAAGCACTAAGCGCGACGAGGGTGGATCACCTAGATTTGAATTCACTTCGAAGTTGGTGAAATATAAATACACGAGGGAGAATGAATATGAATATCCTTCTGGTATTATATCTTAGGGTTCTTCCTTTTTTTTTTCAACTTTGTCTCATGTCAAAGAGACCTATTCGCTGGAAATAAAATAAAACTTCGTGAGTTTCCCTTATAAATAGATATCTACAGCTTTTTTTTCTAATTCCCCGAAAGAAATACATTTTTCCCTGTTTGTCCCCATTTTATATATTTTTGCACAATGGCAACCGTTTTTAATTATTTGGCATGGAAATGAAACAATTTTTCTTTTTTCTGGCTCTTCTTAAAAGGCTGATATAGTATAGATATTGTATATATGTATCTTCTTTGGGGGGAATGACACATATCAGCTATAGTTTCTTTTTTTTTTTCTTCTTATAACTTGATACGTGCTTAGGGTGATATCTATGCATTGCATAGCATAAGTCGTTGTTTCATTAGGGTTTAGGGGTAGCTAAAGAATGCACACAAGGATGTCGTAGAGATACAATTCACGCTTAAATTGCGGAAAATCATATATATATATAAATTGTATGTAGTTAGAAGGAAGGAATATAAGGGGGGTATGGGACAATAGCAGCAACTTTTGTAAAGGATTTTGCTTATATGATGACCTAAAAAAATTAAATGCGAAATGCCCCCTTTTTACAAACTTGGGGTCTTTGTCATTCCTGTGATTGTTAAGTTCTCCCCTATTTATACAAAAAAACAACAAATACAACAACGAAAACATACCAAGAACAGGTAATATTGAGTACATTATGAAACCTTACAAACTTATAAAGATACACTTGCTTTTTGAGTTCATATGATGTACAATATACATACAAGTATTAAGGAGAAAGGGTTCAATTAAAAAAAAAAGCATTGGGGTAATATTTTTCATTTAACTCAGCAGAAAAGATGTCTTAAAGCTAAGAAAAATGGTGGATACTATAAAAGCTGTGTTTTGCCTAAAAGTGAATAGCCAGAACTGCGAGTAGATGTGCAAATTTGTAACAAGCTAAAATTTTGCAGAGTATGAGTTTGTAACTATCCTTTTTTTTAATAAATACATAAGTTTCTGAATTTATAATTTGTCACCTAGTTTTTCTGACTGGCCTTGCCGAACCTCTTTTGTCTAAACTTTGCCATAAAATGTAACGGGTGTTTTTTTTTTTAGAAATTTAGGTTAGTTACACTAACCTGAAGAACTCTTCCATTTTAATTTATTTGGAAAATCAAGGTTAATTTTTTCATAAACTCATTTTTTTTATCGATAAGCTCACAACAAATAGGAGTTTGTTGACCTTAATTCAAATCCGACTTCGAAATTATTCTATAACGGAAGGTTATAGATAGATAATCCTTTTTTGAATTCGAAAAAAAAAACTAAAGTAGGTATATAAATCTTTTTGACGCTATTTAAATTCTTGAAGTAACTTTTTTAAAAAATTCGTAATGGTTTTCCAATCAATAATTTAGTTGAAATATTTAAAGTATTTCAAAAAATTTCGAATAGTCTACATAAGTTCTTGGATTTCAGCTGTCTTACAAATTTTACCATTCGAGCTAAAACCGTTTTCAAAAAGTAAAAGGCAAAACGGTTTGAAAATAAGTTTTGATCTTCTAACGGATCCTTTGTCTAAATAATTTTATTATATACATTTTTTGAAGTACTATATAAGGAAATATAAAAATAATGTTGAAAACGGCTATTTCGAAATTTGAACTCGAAATTAGCACTAAAAACTAACTCTAAAACTATTTTTTTAAACTATAAAGGTATTGATTTAAAATGATAACTAATGAACTGGCAATTTTCATAATCTAACTAAGATACTAAAATGATTTATATTTTGAAAAATTATCATACAATTTATTTTTAAGGGATAAGTTGTGCTTTAACTAAGACTTAAAAAAAACGTTTTTGGTTATTTTAAGCATTTTAAGATTTAATATTTCATATATAAAAAACGATATTTTGTCGACCAGCTTAATTGGTCCGTACTTCATTAAAAACGATGCTGACCAAAAACAGTACAGTCAAAACTTTTCTTTATAGGTTACTGACTTTTTCGTTCATCAATTAAAAAACTACAACATATGAAAGAGCTGCTGTGGTTTCAAGAAGAAGGCGCAATATGTCACATAGACCGTTCCTCAATTGACTTATTGAAGGAAACGTTTGATAATAGCTTATTTCACGTTACGGATCCGTCAATTGTCCTTCGAGGCCATGCGATTAAACGACGCTTGATATTTTCTATGATAATATGTGAAGCCGCTAATCTTCGCTGATAAGCTTGAAATGATTAATTGAAAAGATTGGAGGACAATATTTTCCTCGTTATTTTTGACATAGGGAAATACTGTTAGAGGAAGCCATTGAAAATTAGTCATAGATTACACTACGTACGTCTGTGCCAGCCGTGGCGGTCATATGTCAGAAATAATATTTTAATTATAAGGCTAGAAGACTATCTTTCAAATAAAATAAATTTTATGTGAATTTAAAAAATGCATCTTTATTTTATTCAACTTCAAAGTTATACTCCTCTAAAAAAAAACACCCTGATACACTGATAGATTGTTTCCCTCAAAATACGAACAGAAACTTAGTATCGTTTCACGCTTGAAAAATATTAAAATCCTATTTCAATGTAGCCCAAATAGTAAGAACTTTGAATAGACACTTTGGCCAAAATCAAGTATACACAATGCAAGTTTGTGAAAACAAAGTTAGTGAGATGACCTCCGTACAGTACACAGAGATGAGAACTTGACTGTTGTAGCCGAGAATGTGAGACTCAATTCAACACCCCAAAATTTCACGCCCTATAGCATTAGAAGAATTCTGCACAAAGATCTCGGATTATTCACTAATTTTTTAAGCATTGAAGGCAAACGACCATGGACTTCGAAGTTTGGGTCTTAGATCAACTTGAACTATACAACGATACTATACTAGATGAATTTTCATCCCGGTCTGCCTCGAAGAAGCTGCAATTGGAATCAAATATTATGCCAACAATCCACAAATGATTCAAGCACCTAAGGCCATTATCATCCAAGCAATCCGTGAGTTACATTCCGAAATCATCATTAAAGCCTTAGAAAATAAGAGTGACAGAATGCACTACAAAATTAATCAAAATGTTAACTCTTGCTAAAGCCATAACGTATGAAAAAAATTTATTTCAATTCATTAAAACTCATTTGTATGAAGAAACTTGTATTTGGCCCACCCTTTATCTGCCTTCTTAGATGATTTTCGCCACTCGAAATATTACATAGACCACAAAAGTGCTCTAGTTTCCCACATATCAATAACTTATTATCTCTTTAAAAAATTTAAATACAAATTTCATTATCAAGTAAAATGTTGAAGGATTAGTTTTTCTTACTGAAACATTCGAACACTATTTGTGTCTATATTTTTCAATTCAAACAAAATTTTGACACTAAAAAAATAAAATCAACACCAGAATAGGCACAGAGCAATATAATAACAATGGGTTTTTGATAGAAGGTTAGAACACCTTATGGTTTTTATTTTGTTGATTTATTGAAATTGATTAAACAATAAAACAACCAAAAAATTAAGATAATCTAGAAGTAAAAAACAAAAACAAACAAATAAATAAACATTACCGAAATATAACTGTTATTTAGATACAAATATATGCTCCAGTGGCGCAATTGGTTAGCGCACGGTACTTATAGACAGTATTTGATGTGAGCAATGCCGGGGTTGTGAGTTCGAGCCTCACCTGGAGCAGTATTTTTTTTAATATCCTTTATTTATGGAAAGACTAGCCATAAAGGATGTATCATAGACAAGTCTAGTCAAAAAATGGCATTAAGTTTCAGTACAGCACCCTTAAGTTTATTTATATAAACCTCTGAGATAAACTATAACGAGTTAACAAAATATTTGTTTTTCAAAACTCCTTTTTATAAGTCACCCTTAAATAACTTAAAACGTATTAGTACTTAACTTATCAACAATTATGGACAAATTAGGTAAGTGCATCCAAAGCTAGACAGTAAGTTTTCCAAATAATGCAGTATTTTGTGAATGCAAACTTTAAAAAGCATTTATAAAATTTACAAATCATTTGAACGTACGAAGATTGCAATCATTTGAACGTACGAAGATTGCAATCATTTGAGACTTAAATCAATTGATTGCAATCATTTAAGACTATACGCATTCATTTCTTTACACTTTAATGAACCTCACCTAGGCGTATACAATTTACTCAAGAAGACCTGCAAATAGAAATATTAGGAGTTTTTTGAAATTATCAGAAATCAAAATGCCATTTTTCTATGGAAAATTTTAAATACGGCGAAAAAAACAAAAATGAAAGCGTTCAGCAGATTTGATCTTCAATTCGATTAACTTTTTTCAACTAAGATATTTTTTCAGTAAAAATATAAAATTAAGCTGAAAAAAAATGTCGCAGGAAGTTTTTTAAAGTTAATTGGTAAACAAATACAAAATTGGTGACATACAAAGTGTGACAGATAAACAGGTACTTTTCTTAAGCGGGTGTTAATGTATCAATTTTATAAAAATAATACAAATTTCCCTCTAATCACTGATTAGATTAGATACAAAATTTTAAGTCTAAGGAAAAAAAAGTCTACATATTTAAATACTAGCGGCCCGTCCCGGCTTCGCACGGGTAGACACAGATATTTATGTTATAAGCATGCTAATTAAAACAACCATGAATCACTAAATTAGAAAAAAATTGTATACTTATCTTAAAGCCTCCCTGTACACTATGTTGGCTGTGGTATTTGTAGGTGGCAACAAAACGTATTGATTTTCAGGAGATCCTACTCGAGAAAGTGCCACATACAATTGCCCGTGGCAAAGCACTCTTTCCTTAAGTCGATACCAACAATAGAAAAAGTTTGTCCTGGGATTTATTTATTGTTAGGGCAAATGATATTTTTAAAGCGAACTGTAACCTTTTAAAAGATATGGGCAAATCAGTTGGTATCATCGGGATCCCCGGAACATGTGGGAGCTGACCGGCCGCGGGACCCGTAATGATAGTTGCTACAATCACATTATCTCTTAATTCTTTGATCAATAGTCTTGTACCATTACACATATTGCGAGGGCTTAAATTTCTTAAAAGTATAACAGGCATACCTATTTTTAATTTTATATTCTATAATATTGTCGAACATTTGTTTGTCCTATCATTAATACTCTTCGCAGCGTATGCGATGAAAGACATTTTATGGCAATTTTTTTTTACACCTTCGGTTGGTTTTAATAGGAATTTCTTAAGATTTTCATAGAAATATAGTACCAAATATAGCCTATGTTACTACTCAGTGATAATGTAGCTTTCTAATGAAAAAAGAATTATTAAAATCAGTCCAGTACTTTTTGAGTTTATTCGTTACATTAAAAAATACAAATCTTTCCTCTTTATAATATTAGTGTAGATATGAATTGAATAAGTATCGCCTTTTAAATTTAATATTTATTAAATTTTGTACAAAATTTGAATAACAAATTAGGAAAAGTTTTTTATTTCCTCATTTTTAAAGTAAACCTCATAAAACAACAATAATAACTTCTATTTCTTCTTCTTCTATAGCTTATCTCTTATAACTTCTATACGCTTATCTCGATCAACTTCCAAAAAAGTGGTGAAATTGTACAAAGAGTCATCCATAACCTACATAATTTATTCAGACACGAATGATCATGTCCAAGGTACGTCATGTTGTATGTAGGAGACATTTATTGAAATAAGTGATTTCAATAATGACTCAGTCAACAAATCATCAAAGATTGGATATTAAAAAAATATGTGTTTTTTTTATGGCCATCTATTTCTTTTTGAAATTATCATAAAAGAATGACTCAACGATGAGATTGCAAGAAAAAAGTGAAAGATTCTTAAACATGTTGCTAAAGTTATTCTTTATCCATATATAGGGTTCTTCATTAAGAGGATTCATTTTGATATTTTAAAAGCAAGTATTTATAAAAATATAATCAATGAATGTTTATTTCATCGCAAATTGACGGAATAAATAATATTTTTACAATGGAAAACGATATCATCCTTTTAGTGAAATTTCCCATGAGCAATTTGCATAATTCCGGCTATATACCCTTGGTACTTACTTAATTAAGGTGGCGCAACAGTTCGAAAAGCATCTGGGCCTCAACCAAGATGAGTCTTGCCAGCTAGGTACCAATATCTAGTTATATCCAGTTTCGCACGACAAGTTGGTTGAGGTCTTCTTCTACCTGCGTGCGCCAAATGAATCGTGGCCTTCCTCTGCTGGGCAGCTTCTGGATAACTTCACGAATTCCAAAATGTATGCCTTGAATTAGATAAAAAGGTCTAAATCACAAGATCTCGGTGGCAAATTGTCATCACGATCAGGAAACTTTTGCTGCCAAAATTGCGATTGTTGTTTGTTAAAATAAAAGTTTACATAAACATATTGCACTTCCGGTAATAAACTTATTTTTAATCATAGCTCGGTAGTGTAATCCTTTCACTGTAATAGTTTCATCAACATCTGTGCTTACATAAGTAAACCGCACCAAACAGTAACTCATATGGGATGAAGAGGCATTTAAATTATTATTCTCAGATTTTCCAATTCCCAAATTTGACAATTCTGTTCCCTTAAAAAATGTTTGAGGTGAAAATGGTCTTCATCATTCAAGGTTATTTTTGGATACAAATCCGGATCACATTGGTGCATACCGAGGATGCTGGTGATTGAGAGGTTTTAAATTCTTGTGTAAATCTTAAAAGCCCTACACAGTTGTTCAAAATAATTAGGGATTACCTTAACAACCGTTATACAAAAAACAGTGAAACCAAAAAGGAAATAGAATCATGGTTAGGGGTTCATTTGTTTAGTTTAGTTTTTGACCGATCTTCTAAATTCATGAATTCATGATAATCGTGACCAAGAAAACATATTGTAATATTTTAAAAGAGGTAACTCTTCCGTATTCTAAGATAACGATTCCAAGCAATCTTCAAAATTGTTTAGTAATTTGCCTTCACGATCATCAAATCCCTGTGGTATTTTAGCAATCTCATTCCTCTGATCTCAACTCAATCGAGAATTCGTGAACGCATCTAAGTAACTCTTTAGCCACCATGGCTTTCAATAATAAGAACCAACTTGAACGCATTCGATAGCTATTCTATTAATAATAATCAAATTGAAGTATGTAATTAAATGCCAAACAATTGCCATACCGCTTAATATAAAGGCTGAAATGCAAAAATTAAAAAACCCATTTACTACCATTTTGGATGAAATTCAATTTTTTTTTGTTCGTTGACATATTTTTAACAAGTAGGAGTGCAGTTTATTGTAAACACACTAAAACGGTAGTCTTTTTTATTACTCCGAGTCAGGTGCGATTGCGATATTCTTGGTTTTTTAGAGGTTGGCCCGTATTTTGCAATAGAAAAAGTATTCGTTTTATCAATTTTCTTATTATTTTTTTGGAAATAGTGCAAAAATGTATAATACAATCATATAAAGGTGAAAAATCAAGTGTTCATTTATTTTTACGCTAGGTAAGTACGCGTAAAGTTAGGTGTACCCGCTTGGGTACAATGGGAAAAAGTGACAACTTTTTTTATGGAATGGAATTCAAAGCATTCTCAACATCATCATTTTATGGAAGGAGATTGGATAATTTTCAAAATGCAATCGAAGAAAATGATCGGAACGCTGTGTTTGACATTGCATTTATACGAGTACCACCAGATGCAGATTTCAATACAGACGAGGACGAAATAGACACAGAAAATTTGGATAAAGATCACATATCCAATGATGTTCTTGGTAACATTGAACTTCTATTAGGAATGAGGATTTTGATAGCGAGGGCGAAGTTCCTTTATCAGTGATAAGAGCCTTAATGTCTGGGCAATCTCATAGCAAACCACGTTGGCCTAAAAAAAGGTACTGATTTGTCGATGAACCGTTCTAATAACTTTGTGATAAACAAAATAAATATGAAATGTGCTTTGGCCAACAAATCTCCAGTCGAAATATGGGTGGCGTTGACATACATGATCAGTGTATCAATGTGCATAAAATCAAAATTCGAGGCAAAAAGTAGTGGTGGCCGCTTTTTACGTCAATGCTTAGCTCTTCTTTGGTAAAAACTTGGAAATTATATAAAGTCGCAGATGACTCTGAAAATGACTTGCTAACTCTCCAACCGTCGAGATCAAAACGCTCTTTGTCTACGAGTGTTGCTTTAATTGAAGGTCACCATTTTCCAAAAAAAAAAAAAAAAAAAAAAAGAGTTTTTCTTGCGAGGAATTGACAAATTCTCCAAGAGTAATTCTTGTCATGAAAAAGTGCATTCTAAAATTAGCCGTTCGGATTCGGCATATAAATTGTAGGTCCCCTCCATCCCTGACAACATTACTCGCACACAGGAATGGTTGAGAGTTGTAAGTCACTAGGCCCTGGTTCTCTACGGACTGTTGGGTTTTCGAGTTCTGCGACATAGTTCTGTGTTTCGAAAAATAATGCTTTAAGAAAATTAAATTTCATACACATAAGTAGCAACCATATGTTCCCATTGTACCTGCTTGGGTACACCTTCAAAACCACACTTCCTAATTTTTTAAAAGAATACAACAAATATTTTTGTATCCTTTGAAACTATTTAATAAAGTTATAATATCAATATTTTGAAATTTTAGTTTTAATTCTCTTTGGTAATAAATGGGTTAAGGGGGTCATTTTGGATATCGGAAAAACTCCAAAGGAAGTTATTGTAATCGGTACGATTTGTCGAATTAAAAATGTTGACGTTTCTCGACGTTTCAAGGTCCCTAGAGTCAAAATAAAAGATTTTTAGAGAGATATCTGTGCGTTCGTTTCTGTACGTCTGTACGTCAGTACGTCCGTACGTTCGCGACGTTTTTTTCGTCGTCCATAGCTCAAGAACCAGTAGAGATATCGACTTTAAATAAATTTTGTTATACAGATAATAATGCAAAAAGATGCAGAAACGGCTCTCAAGAAAATTGAGTGGGTGGTTTTTTTACCATAGCAATTTAAAAAAAGGTGAACATTTCGGTTAACCCTAAATATCTCACGAATAACGCTAGAGACTTGAATTAAATTTTATATTATATATTGTAACGTGATACCAAACAAATATATATTTGGAAAAAATTCCAATCAACGGTTTTTTTTTTTTAAATCAAAAAAAACTGAAAAAAATATGTCACCTCGAAAATTTTACGAACAAACAATTATTTTATCTCCAAAACAATTTTGTTCAACGAAGAATAACGTTAACATCTGGTAAAATTTTGAGAAAAATCGAATTGACAGTTTTTTTTACAAAAAATAAAAACCTAAAAAAAAATTAATAAAAGTTGGTAAAAGTTGATTTTCGATTCAAATATCTTTTCAAAACTTCGAGATATTGGCTTTAAACTAATTTTATATTTTGAAAAATATTGTTGTCAACATTCGGTAAAATTTTGAGAAAAATCGAATTTACAGTTTTTTTTACAAAAAATAAAAACCTAAAAAAATAAATAAAAGTTGGTAAAAATTGATTTTCGAATCAAATATCTTTTCAAAAATTAAAAATATTGGCTTCAAACTAATTTTGTCTCACAGAAAATATTGTTTTCGACATTCAGTAAATTTGTATACAAATCAAATGTTCGGTTTTTTCATAAAAAAAATAAAATCTACAAAAAATAGTACGTAAATGCTACTAAAATTGGTAAAAATTGGTTTTCAGCTAAATATTGAAATCAAACTATTTCATCATATGCAAAATATTGTTAGTAATTTTTAATTTTTTTTTTTAAATAATTCAACTGACAACTTTTTCAACAAAACACAAAAACCAACAAACCTTTCAAGCAAGACAAATCAGCAGACGGGATGAGAAGTTATCAGTGTTGTTCGGATCCCAGCCTCTTTTTAAATTTTCAAACGCCAAATATGGCAGCTTCAAAAGTAACAGTTTTGTTTAACGATAATTTGAATGTAAATATTATTTTACTTTGTGTGTAATCTAACTTGTCAACAAAATTTTATTTTTTTATCTTCTTCAAAAATGTCCATTTAACATCACACAAATGCTTGAAATACACAAGTCAAAATTTTTAAATAAATTTATTGACAAATGTCAAACATTTTCTTGCTATATTATAAGCATTTTAGTCTCTCAAATAAAATGAAAGACTAAAAAAGGCTATCGAACTTTAAGTCATCACATTAGACTTAAAAAAAAAGATTTTAAAAACAATATTAACAAAATTTCATTATTATTTCTTTTATTCTATGAGCCAAAAAATCTCAAAACAATACGTAATTGTAATTTCAAATGTTCATTGACTTTTTTCTTAATGTCATGCAGTAAGTCTCAAACACAAAGTAGCACCATATACATTTTTATGCCCATATTTACTTCTGTTCACTTAAAAAATCCATTAATATTTTTAAAAATTAAATTTCTATTGAAATTTTGTTTGGCTCTCATAAAAATAAAACCATCAATTTGGGTTAAAAATTTCAAAACAAATAACAAATCAATTAATTTGTTATTTTCTTTGTTATCGTATTCTTCTTTTCACTCTCATAATCTCTCTGAAAAATCAATTGACTACCTACCCGGTATATATTCCCTCCCTATCATCGAAATTCACCGACCGACATCAAAAAATCAATTGATATTAAAATTTTGGCAAACATTATCGAAATCGATTTGCCAAAAAGAAATATAAATCAAAAAATTGATTAGAGGCGCAAATAAAACCAAAAATAGACAAAAATAATAACAAAACGAAATGAAAAATAAAATAAAATATTATCATAATAGAATTTCCGATATTCGCCATAGTCATATCGTAAATTAAGCACGATCTCACCTTGCGGGCGGCCACGGACCTGGCCTTGAAAATATATTTTGGGGGTCAATGGAACACACGAGTGCAATGCGCACCACTTTGCTCTCTGTATGCTACACCCCTCGTGACAATGTTTTTCTAATATAGATGGAAGCGGGGGGGGGATGAACGCCAGCTTGACATACTCGTATCTATAAAAATAAAATGGAAATAGATTGTGGCTGGCTAGAAAGCAAAGCAAAGCCATCGCTTTTAGTTCTAAACTAAACCGCGTGGCGTTCTAAAATTAGACCTCGTATCCGCTAAATATTTTGACAGTGTGTTAGAAGTCTTATGATGATATTTGTGGAATTGGCATCATACGAATAGACGAAATGACAGCTGACGATGGGGAATGTTTTTCTTTTTTTTTTCTTTTATTATTTCCTATTTGACAGGGCAAGTGAGTGGAGTGCTTTAGCCTTGCGAGTCTATGGTGGTTGGAAATATTTTTAGAAAAATGATTGATATGATTTATTACAGTTTTGTGGTAGACGATGACTACGATGTGAATGGTGGTGTGGTCGTATGGTTTATTGGCGGCTGGTTTTGGTTCTGGTGTTTTCTGCGGATCGCGGAATGAGATTTTCATATGGAATTTATTACTGCGAGAAATGTAAAAATGACGATGACTTTGGCACGAAATGTGCGTGTCAAATTGAAACTTATTTACGTAGGGTAAATTAAGAGCGTGGATGGAATCTAAACGAACGTGACGGAATTAAGAAGAAGTATCTCTTGTCAGTTTTGATTAATAAGTCATTTAAATAATTTTTAAATAAAAATTTTTTTTATCGAGGCAGTATAATAGAGTGTATATGAATTACACATAATATACATAATAGCGTTAAAGGGTTGTATATTTAGGAACATGCTGCATGGAATAATTGTTCTGAAATTTTGAAAAAGAAACTTATCATCTTGTTATAAAATGTGCACCCTAATGAATGCGATTGTCAGTAACATAGTTATCAAAGAGCTGCTTTAAAAGTATATTAGCCTCGATGTGAAAACCGTCTGCTGTTATTTTTTATTGAACCATAAAAGGATTGGAATATTATTACCGTTGAAGTAAATGACTATTATTTTATTGGCGGACAGAAAGATATAGCCTCAAATAATTTGTCTCTTACTTTTTTGTATGTGTTCTTCTCTATGGCGTGTACGTAACATTTTTTTGATTAAACATAATAACTGATATGTTGATGCTTCAACAGTAAAACTTTTTGTATACACTAGGTATTACTTTTCCTTCAATATGTTGCACACACTAAAGAGGTAATTACCACCCTAAACATAGGATAGTAGGGAAATATTTAAGAGGATATAACGGTGCAGTTTTGAATGTCTAAATGTAAGGGTAAAATTAGTTAAGGTAAAGCATTCCATATTCTTGACGTGTGATTAAAAAAGAATCTCTATACTCTTAAGTACGTCAGAAGTAGCTCAAGGGTAAACCGATGTGCATTTCTGAAAGTACAATATGTCTTTTTTATTTTTTTATTTTTAAATAAAGCTCAGCAAATTCAAAAGAATTTTGAACTTTTTGAATTTTTCTGCTGACAAATTGTGTGGTGTTTTAACAATTCTTTCTGCGATATAATCACTGCATCTGAACTGCATGAACGCCATCATCTCGGTCGGAATTTGTACCACTTTTTGTTCTCATAGCGGTAAAAAATACATATTTCTCTTCTTCTGTATCTTTTCCATTTGAAATACCAATTGAACTGGTTTGTGTAGGGATAATGGTATAGACTAAGATCATATTCATTTGAAACGTTTACATTCCTCCAAAAAGTTTGGAGTCTGTTTATAACGATCTCTCCTTGGCAGTAGACTTTCTTATAAATTTGTCTAGCTCTGACACCAATATTTTACTTCTAGGTGATTTTAATTTACCACACATTGACTGGATTCCATCCGAAGACGAATCCTGCCTTGAAGCCTCTCCTTCTTCTTCGCAATTGGAACTATCTCTTCTCGATAAAGTTTTTCTTACTGACTTACAGCAAACAAGCTGTATTAAAAACTCAAGAAATCGAATTCTCGACTTAGTCTTTTCTTCTGACGCTATTAGTACACTTGTTCTAGAATCTAGATCAGGAATTACTAATATTGATAAAATCACCCCCCCTTGGACATTTTTCTTGACTTAAGTAATCATCTTATACTGAACACAGTAATTCCTTTGATTGCTTATATAATTTTGATTTCATAGGAGCTGATTTAAAGTTGTTGTGTGAAGATTTAACAATTTCTGGAATTGCTGATAGATTAGCATTTTCTAATATTGACGAAGCAGTTTCAAATTTGAATGAGTTCCTTAATTATTTTTTGGAAAAGAATGTACCTTTAAAGAAATCAACAAATACAAACTTTAGCCACACTTGGTACAAGAAAGAATTGCGTTTACTGCGTAACAAAAGAAATGAGGCATGGAAAACTTATCTCAAAACTCTGTCTCCAACCAACTTCTTTTTCTATGTTGAACTCTTTAACCAATTTAAATCTCTTTCTAATTTTGTATATGCTAGCTATGTTACTGATATGGGCACCTCTTTGAAAGAGAATCCTGAAAAAATTTGGAAACTTGTAATCTTAAAGAAAAAATCCGATGGCTTTCCAGTTAACTTCGCTTACAAGAACCTTTCGTTAAATAAAACTGTTGATATCTGTAACGCTTTCGCGACAAATTTCCGTGAGTCATTTTTTAATTGCCCTCAATAAGTTGATGAAGTATATTTTCATAATCTTCACTCCTTTTCACAAACTAGCTGTAGTCACAACCCTGTGCTACCAAGTAAGCTCCTTGATCTTTTATCCGCGTTGAATGATGACTGCTCAGCCGGTACCGATGGTATTCCCCCGATAGTATTAAAAAAGTGTAGTAGGTAATGCTTTAGCTGAACCCCTTACGTTCTTATTCAAACTTTCTCTTAAAACAGGCAAATTTTCCCAGTATATGGAAGAATTCATTTTTAACACTAATTTTCGAGAAAGGTACCAAGGCGGATATAACAAACTACAAGCCCATTGCAAAGCTCTCTTGTATTCCTAAATTGTTTGAACAAGCTGTTTGTGAAATTGTAGCATTTTTAAGTAAAAATCTCATTGGCGAACAGCAACATGGTTTTGTGAAAAAAAAGATCAACCGTTACAAATCTGCTCACATTCTCAAACATAAGTTCAAACTCTTTAGAACAAGTTAGAACAAGGTTATAGAGTTGACTGTGTATTGTTTACACTGACTTTTTTAAAGCGTTTGACCAATTTAGCCAAGGAATTATTTTATTTAATCTTAAAGCTCTTGGTTTTCCACTATTTTTTTTAGCCTCATACCTTGAAAACAGATCATATGAGGTTAAATTTAAAAATTGTCTTTCTGGACCTTTTATTGCTCAATCTGATGGTGTTTCCCAGGGAAGCCATCTTGGCCCTTTTCTGTTCAACCTGTCTATTAACGACGCACGTATCGTCATGTCTACGCTCAAGTGAAGTTTTTATTTTTGCTGATGACATGAAGAATTTTAAAATAATAAAGTCCACCCATGATCGTGTTTTTTTACAAGCCGACATTGAAAGATCCACATTTTGTTGTAGGAAAAATCCTTATGATCTGCCTCCCTATAAACATCGTATTCAGATTCTTCAAATGCAATCTCTCCATTAAAGGCGTGTTAATAATGACTTAATATTATCTTCATCAACTCATTATTGGTGAAATTGAAGCACCTTATTTGCTATCTTGTGTACATTTGAATTACAGAGGCGGAACTCATCACCTGCGTTCATTTGATTTTATACATATTGACTTCCATAGAACTAACTATTTGAAGAATAAAGCTTTAAGTCGAATGAGCATTTTATATAACTTAAACTGTTCATCGATAAATCTAAATCTAAATAAGGCGGGATTAGAATCATTGTTTAGAAGCAATGCTCCACTATCGTAATCGTTTTTATTTTATTTTTTGTTCTGTAATAGTTTATGTTACATGTTAATTATGTTTTGTATTTTGTGCGTGTGTTAGGCTTTAATTGTATTATTTTCTTACTAACAACTAGCACATGAACTTATGATGAGCCTCTGTAGTGTGACGCTTGCTATAAGCTTACTACTTTCTGAAAATTCTGAAGTGTAAAAAACATACCCTTTCCTATTTCGTCAATAGTGCTTAGAATGTTACTTTTTGAGTTATTTTATGGAAGATCAAAAATCGCGATGTCATTGAAAATTCGCAATATGTTTTGACAAAGCAAATAATTCTCTTTTTGATCAGGCTACAATCTACAAAACTTATATGGATTTTCAAAGAAGGACTTCACATTTTTTTTTTAAATAAACCGCACACCTTTTGAAATAATTTAAAAACTTTATAATAGGCCAAAAGCACAATCAAAATATTTATCAATGCAACTTGACTTCTCTTATATGGCCAATTCGTTGGGCCCAATTTTCGATGACTCGAACACAAATTTCAGACAAAACTTCCACTATTTCGAGTTCAATCCTGGCTCTGACTTCTTCATAAAGTCATCGGCTTGTTGTAATAAACCAATTACTTAACGTATCCCCAAAGAAAACATTCTATACGCATTAAATCTCAGGAACGAGGCAGCCAATCAACTGGCCCATTTCTCGAGATAACAAACTTATCAAACGTACTCTTTAAAGATCGATTGTAAGGTATTATGTATGGCATGTGACACCACAAGTTCATATTTTCCAATTAGGGCCACAAATAATCTGTATTCTCGGTGCGATAATGCTAGCCATTCACAGTAACGGAATGATTATTATTTTCGTCGAAAAAACAAATACTGGCCCATAACGCCGCGCCGCCGCCCGCCGCCGGCATGCAAACCGAACCAAACAGTAATTTTTTGTGAATTTAGTGGTGGTTTATAAAGAAAATTGTGGATTTTCATCTCATCAATTGACGAACCCATTGAGCCAAAAATGAGCTTCGTCTCTGAAGACGATTCGCCGAAAGTTATAATCTTTGCGAATCTTTTCCAGATCCCAACTAGACTAACGTACGTCGCGTCGCTTCAAATGATTCATCGGATTCAATTTTTGAGTCAGCTTAAACTTGTATGGGTATGAACCAAGATCTTAATGCAAATAACGCCAATAATGTGGTTTGAGCGATTTCCAATTCTTGAAAACGCCGCCGTGGAATTGACTGATTTAAATAACTTTGCAACATCAACGAGTATGTAGACTCAAATTTTTGCATTAAATTTGATATTTCCTGTCTACTAGGGCGAACACAAAATTGGAGTTAACACTCTTAAAGTTTTGGTCACCGACTTCGAATTTGCAGACGTATGTAGCTCTTTCGTATTCTTAATATGATAAAAATGTTGAGTTTACTTAATAAATAGAGAAGGGCAGTGATTAGTGAAACGGTGTGTTTAAAAATTAAATTAAAAATTGTCAAGTTTCTATTCAAAAACCCATACCAACACCAACACTTCAATTTAGCTCCCATCTCATTCCAACAATGACAGTTAAGCTAGACATGAGCCTCATTGTTGACGATTATTTGACAACAAGTGCGTGAATTTTGGAAACAAGCATTTAGAAATTGCTAACCATTGTTGTAGTGTGAGTCCCAGCATGGTGATTTTCCAAAATCTACCAGATGGAAAACTCTAACACACTTCATTGATATGACAGTTATCCCTATCAAAAGTTTAAAACCTATTTTTGTTTTTATGAATGCTAACGTCAATGCTACAATGTCAAACCACTGTAAATCACCTTAAATCAAATAAGACTTGTGTGTGATCCAGTTAAGCTTCTTTCTTTATAAATAAAAACAATTTTTAAATGAATATTCTGAATATTTTAACAAATGACTACCCATAAAAACTACAATATAAATAAATCTACTGTTAAAAAATTTAATTTATTTTTATGTTTTTTCCAAGTGCCACCGGATTTTTGCTATAAAAACTTTTATTTTATATTTTTATTTGTTTGTTTAAATATCAAAGTTAAAAGTCATCAATAACTTAATTAGGTAAACAAATTTTGCTTTTCTGATTTATATGGATAACTGAACAAAAGAAAACACTGACTGATTAGAACGTAGTTCTATTTCGGTGAAACCCAAATTTGTGTGTACCTACTATAAATAAATTTCGGGTGCATCTGCCTCGCTCAAGGTTTTATCAATTTAACACTTGATATTGATAAGAATTAGAACAAAATGTAAAAAAAAACAACCACACCCTTTATCAAAATTATTTTGTATCTATTCTAATTAAATTTTCCTTCCATTTTTTTTTTTGATAAAAATCCCGAACTGATAAAACTGAATTAAAGATACAAATTTTTTTTTCAACATTGATGTCGATTTTTTTATTATATTTTATAAATTTTTAATCGGTTAACAATTTATTAATCAAAACATTTCTTACGTCTGAAATATTATAAATGGTCACTCTGGCGTATACGTACTTTTTTTGGGTCAAAATTGAAGCAAAATCATTTCTCCAAATCCATTACAAGTTACTGAAAAAATTCTTCTTGGTTTGCAACAGTGTGGTGTGTTTATAACAATTGTGAAACTAATCCGTTGATTAACAACGGATGATCGGTTGATTAGCAACTGATTTTGAGTTTGGGGTTTATTTTTGAACATTCTCTTTTTTTGAAAACTCAAGGTTTTTTTTAAAAAAGTATTAAAATATCTATTTTTCACCTCGTCAAAAAAAAAATGACAACACTGTCGGTTCTTAGTATGATGAAAGTTCAATGAACTGAATGACCAACAAAAATTCACCACACCAAAGTCGTCATTCAATCTAATCGCTGCGTTATTGCAACGCTGATTTTATGTGAGTGGAATTATAAATAATTGATTTCGGAGAATCGTCAATTTAATCACCAACTGAAATAAGGAAATGACAGATCCATCCGTTGAGTTGTAACGTCTCTTGTCATCCCTCATAATCCACATTATTTAAACCTCATTTATCATGACAGCTTTATTCAGAATAATATCTTATCTCTCCTCATTCTTTTTTTAAAAATAAAAAACAAAAAACAAATTCCCCAAAAAACCAAACAACGAAAAAATGTGTAAACACACAAAATAGCAAATAAATTTAAGAACTACACTATTTTTTGTTTTTGTTTTTGTTATTTTTGTTTATGGTTCTGTGTCTCTGTTTTCGGTTAAGGTAGGTCATTCAATTCGCCAACCTCTGCTGAATGCTTCAAGGTCAATGTGAAGGCAATTGCTGCCGTCGATGAGCGGAGCAACGACGTCGACGGAATCATCATTTGTTTTGTATAGCCCTCTGTTTTAAGAGAGCAAACGAGACGGAATGAATTATCTCCTTCGCACAACTTGGCGTCGTTATCGTCACTGCGCTGGTTGAGCTGGGTTGGGTGTTGTTTAGTGTATGTGTTTTTATTTGTTTAACAATACACTTATGTGTTTCTACTATTTTTTGTTTTTATTTTGTACAAGTGTATTTGGCAGACGTTAATTTTGTTAACTGATTTGTGGTAAATAATGAGAAAAAAATACTTTTAAGAACATGATGACATTATAGAACTTTTGATGATAACGGTAAGGGTATTTCAGTTTTGCTTTAAAGGTATTTTGAAGAACATTTTTGGTTGTGGCCTGAGGGTGAAAGTTGAATGAGATTGAAGCCCGTTGAAAGGAGCTGTAAGAGAATGTCAAAAAATTGTCAAATGTTTACCTAATGTATTTTTGCTCTCATGAAATGACGTCAAATCTAATTTTGAAAATATATTTGTATTTAGTATACCAGAGGAGCTACTTAATATTGGATAATAAAGATTTTTTCTTGAATTATCGTAATGAAATGTAAGATTCTTGAACAATGTGTAACGAAATTGATTATTAATATGCATGACGTTTACAATGGGAACCCAAAATATATATTATACGAGTATCTTACTAATTACTTTTAATGTGTTACATCAATTAGAATACATGAATACTCTGTTATCATTATGAATTTATTATTCAATTCAATCGATAGGCTATATGGAAATTACTATTTATCAACCCAATTTAAAGTTATTGTATACAGATTTTTTGAATTGAAACATTTCTACATTTGTCTATACCTGCTCCAAAATTTCTAGAATCTATCAATTTCATCCGACAATTTTAGAAAGAATGTAGAAACGTTCGTGAATTCTTAGATACTAACGTACATATTATTAAGTCTCTCAAAACAGTTTCTAAAAAAGTTTCAAATTTTAAGTTTATCAGAAATTTGAATTAAATGTTAATAAAATTTTTGCAAAACTTAAGACTCAATGCCGCTTTAAATAAAGTTTTTTCGTAAAAATATAGAAACTAAAAAATACGGGTTGGGTTCGATATCCCGGTTTTTATATTCCCGTTTATTAAAATCTCGATTTTAAAATCCCGTCTTTTATAATCCTGCTTTTTATAATCCCGCTTTTTGTAATCCCGTTTCTTATAATCCCGTTTTTTATTATTACTATTTTTAAATCAAAACTAGTTGTTTAATTTTAAAAAATCGCGCGATTTGATTGCAAAATCGAAATTATAAAACATTAAAACAAATTTAAAAAATGAGATATTTTTCTTGATTCATTTTATTGTAGCCTTTAACAAATATAACATATCGAAAAATAAAAATATAAAGTAAAATAGTATTCTTTTAAAACAACACAATAAACTCAAATTAAAAATTAACTGAGCCAATAGTCTCCGCAGCTAGGCTCGTTAAACTAAGTATTACATGGTAATTATTACATGGTAATACTTAGTTTAACGAGCCTAGCTGCGGAGACTATTGGCTCAGTTAATTTTTAATTTGAATTTATTGTGTTGTTTTAAAAGAATACTATTTACTTTACTAATTACCTGTTAATAAATAATAATAATAATAATAATAATAATAATAATAATAATAATAATAATAATAATAATAATAATAATAATAATAATAATAATAATAATAATAATAATAATAATAATAATAATAATAATAATAATAATAATAATAATAATAATAATAATAATAATAATAATAATAATAATAATAATAATAATAATAATAATAATAATAATAATAATAATAATAATAATAATAATAATAATAATAATAATAATAATAATAATAATAATAATAATAATAATAATAATAATAATAATAATAATAATAATAATAATAATAATAATAATAATAATAATAATAATAATAATAATAATAATAATAATAATAATAATAATAATAATAATAATAATAATAATAATAATAATAATAATAATAATAATAATAATAATAATAATAATAATAATAATAATAATAATAATAATAATAATAATAATAATAATAATAATAATAATAATAATAATAATAATAATAATAATAATAATAATAATAATAATAATAATAATAATAATAATAATAATAATAATAATAATAATAATAATAATAATAATAATAATAATAATAATAATAATAATAATAATAATAATAATAATAATAATAATAATAATAATAATAATAATAATAATAATAATAATAATAATAATAATAATAATAATAATAATAATAATAATAATAATAATAATAAAAAAATTGTCGGTATTGTCGGGATTTGACGTGATTTTAAAAAGCGGGATTGTAATTGATCGGAATTTTGAATAAGCGGGATTTTAAAAGACGGGATTTCAAAAAATCGGTATTTTAGAAGACGGGATTTTAAAACTTTTTTTTCGGGATTTTTTAAAAACGGGATTTTAAAAAGCGGGATTCCGATACGCTCCCAAAAAAAACAATAACTCGAGAGTAATTTACAAATAGAATAATAATAAGGCAGAACTATTGTCTTTATTTCAATGCTCTCCTGATACTAATATTCATGAACAAAATACAAAATTTCGTCAATTTACGAATGTATATTACGTTGATATATAAAAATATTCATGAACACAACATACGAATTATAAGCTTCAGAATGTACATATTTGTAAACATCCGTTAAAAATTCATTATGTCAATGACAAAAAAAAAATATAAGCTAAAGAAAGATGTTGCATTGATAAGAGGAAAGCCATAACAAAAATTGAGTCAAGGTTACACTACTTCTAATTTAAAAACTTTATAATAATACCATATCTAGATCTACATTAACTAAACTATTCTTTGAACAGAAGTTTCAAATAAGAGGTTTAATTTTAATATTTTTAAAAAATCTTACAAAATATTAATAACAAAAAAAAGTTTAAAATCGATATCATTCTTTGTAGGAAAGATACTTGAATTCTTATCAGTTTTTAGTTGTTTTTTAGATTTTAGTTTTTTTTTGTAAAAATTAGCTAAAAGTTGATAATAATATTCTGCATATGATAAAATAAGTTTAATTTCAATACCTTGGACCTATTTCACTTTACAGTTTGCACAAAAAAAAGCAGAACGACATTTCAATCGTTAAGACTTTATTTAAAAGTAAAAAACAAAATTGTTTCACCAATTTAAAATACAACTTTGCAATAGATTCGTATTTTGTAAAGTTGCAGAGTAAATCTTAGATTGTTTACTATTAACATTAAATTTGCATTAAAAAAAAAACACATTAACAGTTTAATGTGTTTTTTAATTTAAAAAGTTTATTGTTTAGTGAAGCAAAAAGAACAAATACTTGACAAAATAACAAAACTTTTCATTTTTCAGAAAAGACTTTGCACTTTGCAAATTTGAGTTTGGTGTAACCTTTTTTGCAAAGAGGAAAACTTTTCAATTCAATAATTCCCTCTTTGCAAATTTGAGTTTTATAAAACGTAATTTGCAAAGTAAAAGTACAAAGTGAATATTGAAAAGTGTTTGGTAAAAAAGGCAACTGCTTTTGTTCCCGATGTATTCGAGTCATTTGAGTTTTTACCAATTTTGTGTGGTTTCTTTTAGGTTTTCATTTGGCGGAAAAACAAAATGTCACTTCAATTTTTCTAGAATGTTACCAGATGTCAAAAACGTTTTTAATACATACAATTATTATAGGTAATACCATTTGTTTGTTTTGCAAAATATTCGAGGTGACACTAGAGTTATTGGGTCGAGATATTTGGAGCAAAACAAATTGTTCACTTTTATTTTTTATGCGTTTGTAAATAAAGCAGAAGCTCGATATTTTTAAAGTCGTTTCTACATCTTTCGATGTTATTAGCTGTAAAAGAAAATTAATTTACAGTCGATACCTCTTCTTGTGCTTTGAAGTCAATATCTTTCTATTTTTCTTCTAATACTTGAGTCGGAAACCATTTTTTATCAGCTTTTTGTTGGTTTTCGTACTTTTTTAAAAAAGTTGTCAGTTCAATTTTTCTGAAAAATTTACTAAAAATTACCAAAAATATTTTGCGTATAATGAAATAGTTTGATTTTTGTTAATGATTTAGCCGAAAACCAATTTTTCCAATTTTAGTAGCATTTTTTGAAAATGTTTATTTCTTCCATAAACAAATGCAGATTAGATTTTTCTAAGAACTATATCTTACTTTAAAATCAAAATTTAACACAGTATGAAATCATTTTATTGACAATACGTTCATTTATTCTCGATATATGAGAATCGAATATTTTGTTTTTAAATGAAATTAATTTGAAGCCAATATCTTTAATTTTAAAAAGATATTTAAGTTGAAAATCAATTTTTAATAAGTTTTAGAAATTAGTTTTTTAGATTTTTATTTTTTGTAAAAAAATGTCAGTCCGATTTTTTTCTAAATTTAACTTAAGATGTCAAAAACATTATTTTTCGTATACAATTATTTGGGAGATGCTCGTAAAATCATTTTTTGTTCGTTAAATATTCGAGGTGAAAATTATTTTCTTGCAGTTTTTTTGATTTATAGAAAAAAAAGTTCATCAATTTTTTCAAAATTATATCAGTTTGGTATTAGGTCACAATATACAATATTAAATTTAACTCAAGTCATAAGCATTATTGGTTCTAAAGATATTATGCGTTTGCAAACATTTTTCTTTGTTTTTCTGTTCTGCTAAGCTTATAATAGGCAAGAAAAATTAAGCCTAACTATACAAAGCTTAAGTCACATACACAATTTTTAACTTTGTAACAAAATTTGGTATTGGGAGTACCCGCACGGGTAATGAAGTAAATACACATTTCATTGTAAAGATATTACCATATGGAAAACGATATTAGAAAAATGGCCACCACGGCTACGTTTACAAAATCATATCTTTTTCATAAATTCATTTACTTTGCGGCAAAGTTTTAACTTGTAAAATGTGAAAAAATATCATCTTCAAAATTGATAGCATTTAAATAAAGCCTTTCCAAAATGAAACTTCCAATTGGAAAGTCCTTAATTTCTTCACTATACCATTTTTTATTTTGTTTGAATACTCGATTTATTCAAAAACTAAAATAAACAATTTTGAAAAATACGTAAGTATAATCATGCATACATAGGGCGTGATAGTAAAATGTCTCGTGGTACAGAAGACGATAACCTATATTTCTCATATTGTTCTATTATGGATTCTTGTGAAATATTTAATAATATTATTTTTCTAAACAAATGCAAAAGCTTCTCTTTCGTACTTAAATAAATAGATTCAAATAAAAATATAAATGTTTCGCATCAGAATCAAAAGCAATGCAGAAAATAAAAAAAAACAAATTTACTTCATCACGCCAAATTGATTAGAAATGTCACGTTTTACTCGCTGACAAGATTATTATTATTATGAATCATTGAACCCGAATTAAAATTGCCAGTATTTGCTAATTCAGCTGTGCCTACAGCAACGGCGCCATTGTTTCTACAGTGGGGCCAAATTCTAAAATTTGTTTTCATTTTCACCAGAAACAAAAATTAATTCAGACTTTAATTTTATAAAAAATGCAGCTTAGGGTCTTCAAAATCAATTTTAAGCTGAAAAACATTCAAAATGATAGTTTAGAGAATTCTCTTAACAACGGTTCGATCTTTTGAAAGCACTACAGAACACCCTTTCTGACCCCTTGAAAGAGTTCTATCTCAAAGATTACATTATTTCTGATGTAGATATTGAAAATGTGCATTGGAAAGCAAAAAGTTTCTGTATTCCTTTATTTTTGACCCCACTGTGCTCCAACTCTGTGCCACCATCTCTCTATGGCATGGCAAGTTGTTTATTTAGCATCAATTTAATTTTTATTTTTTATTTATTAAAATTTTAATTGAATGCTGTTCTTATGAAATACATTAGGTATATTTGAATTGTATATTTGGTGTGGAATTCAAAAACAAATTAAACAATTCACAAATCATTGCCCCCTGTGTGATGATGTAGCCAGGTGACGAGGGATGATCAGATGATTATCATTCCACCATGCAGTGGCTTCAGAGTTCAGCCTTAAGAATACAGCTCTCCAGCCAGCACCACCACAATCCACAACCAACAAGATTCTGATTCTCTCGCTCATTGATAAATATTTGCGCTATAGCACCCTTACTTTTGGTTGTGTTGTTTTTTTAACTGGCAGCAGCAGCCGTGAATCCATGATTCTATTTTAATTTGATTGCCACCATCTTTAAGAGTGCCAAGTTGGTGTGTTGGTTGCGTCGTCGTCGTCGCGTCGCGTCGTTGGATTTGGCTGGTTTGGTTCTGCATCGCAGTCTCAGTGATGCGCTGCATATTTATGTGAAATTTCCAGAATTCATAGCTCGCTCCATATCTTCTTTTTTATGTTTTGAATTTCTGAAAGTTTAAGTCTTAGGTGGTTTTATTTGTGGTGGTGTTAAAAACACAAAACCCGGATGATCTTGTATCTCTATAGTACCTCCATATATGTACTGTACATATGTATATGTATGTTCCTCGACGGAAGGCATCCATTTAGAAATAAAAATAAAGCGAAATCCCATGAAACAGCTGTGTGCGTTTTGCTGACATTGAGAAGGTATTTTGACCCCTGATGCCAATGGCAAACATTTTTAAATAAGAATCTTTTTCCAATTTTTAAAAATAAAAAAACAACCATTTTCTTGCATTCATTTGGATGCATGTATATATGTACAAACATATAGCAAAAGATACATATGTACATATAGACATGTGTGAATTTTAAACAGGCTGCGTAAATATAGACTCAAGACCTGGAAGGAAATTCAGAAACAGAAACAGCAACAGCATCAGTAAAAAGGAATTTGGGTTGAACTTATGGATGGATGTTTCTTTGGTGTTTTTTTTAGCTCAATGGCGATAAATGGAATGTAAATATTTTGACCATAAATGTTTTTTAATGTTTAATTTCTTAATATCAACATTATTATTATTTTTTGGGTGGGTTTTATCTTTTTGATTTGGATTTTTGTGGAAGAAGAATTCAGAACGTAAATTGAGCAAGGGAAGTTATTGTAAATAAAGAAATAAATGGATGTAAATATTTATTATTTAATTATTAATATTTTCAGAATATTGGTTAATAATACTAACTACATTGGTATACATTCTAAATGTTAGGATATTCCGCATTAAACACAAAGAAATTATAAATCTGATAGTGATAACATTTTGTATTCAAATTTCTGCAGGTTTTTGAGCAAAAGTTGATTGATTCTATCTTTGAAATTCCTATTTTTTCATAAAGGGTTTTTCAATTGGCGTAGGTAGATTTTAGCGCCCCATGACGGCCATTTTGTTTTGGTAACATCTGTCAAATCTATTGTTTATTATTTAGTTGTTTATGCTACATCATCATGGTAAGTTACACGATTGAACAATACGTTCAAATGATAAAACTTTACTATCCAAATGAGTGTTCGTTTACGGTAGACGTGGTAGCTCTTCACAGTTGACTCTTCAATGTTTGGCGGCCAAATTTGAGAAAACCGGTTTAGTAAACAATCAGCCAACACCCGTACGTTCAAGGAACATCGCCGCGGGTCAGTGAAAGTGTACAGCAGAACCCGAGACAGTCTATTCCTCGCCGTGCACAAGAACTCGGCCTTTCGCAAACTTCAACTTGGTGAATTTGAAGTCGGGACTTGAGCCTACACCAGTACAAGATCCAACTGACTTAGGAGCTCAAAGTTCTTGACCATAGACAATGCGGCCGTTTGTTTGCTGACAGGGCTTGAATCGTTTGGAAGAGGACCCCAATTTTGGCCGAAAAATCATCTTTAGTGACGAGGCGCATTTTTGGATGAATGGCTGTGTTAACAAGCAAAATTGCCATTTATAGGACCACAGGTGATAACGGATCCTCAAAAAGTTACCGTTTGGTGTGGATTTTTGGCCGGCGGCGTAATTGGCCCGTACTTTTTTGAAAATGACGTTAGTGAGGCGGCCAAAATTGAACCATATGGACCTAGACGACATGTGGTTCCGGTAAGACGGCGCTAGGCTACGTGTCACACAGCAAACGCCACGATTGACATTTTGCATGAACGATTAGAGGGTAAGGTTATCTCTCGCAGGGGTGATGTGAATTGGCCATCAAATAAATAAATAAATTATTTGGCGCAACAGTCCGTAAACAAAAAGGGCCTATTGACTTACAATTCTCAACCATTGCCGTGTGCGAGTAATTGCCGAATCCGAACGGCTAGATTGAGAAAGCACTTTTCATGACAAGAATTACTCTTGGAGAATTTGTCAATTCCTCGCAAGAGGCAGTACCCCTGAAAAAAACTTTAGGTGGCACAGGCAGGGATTGAACCCAAGACCTCTCGCATGACAGTCCAACGCACAAACCATCATGCCACGGGTACCACTTGCCCATCAAGGTCATGCGATTTCACCCCGATAGACTTTTTCCTGTGGGGTTTCTTGAAATCGCAGGTCTATGCAAACAAACCACAATCGACCGATGCCCTAAAGGTGAATATAACACACGCCATCGCTCAAATTCAGCCGGATATATGCGGAAGAGTCATTGAAAATTGGACCACTCGGATCCGTGCCACCTTAAGAAGCTGAGGCGGGCATTTGAATGATGTCATATTCTACACTTAATGGCATACATGCGCCTTTCAAATAAAAAAATAATTTTGTTAATACCTCACACACAGCTTGTTTTATTCCATTTCAACATCTACCCGCCCTTATTGAAAAACCCTTTATTTAAACAAAAAGTTAAGAAAGTGGTCGACCTCAAATATCGCACGAACCAATAATGATATTGACTTAAATTTTGTACACATTTAAACGTTATAAACAATTGTTACGGGTATAAACAACTACTGTAATATAAACTACCAAAAAAAACTACTTAAAAAAAAAATGTGATAACATTTTTTGAAAAATCCAATTGACAGTTTTTACTATATGCAAAATATAGTTGCTAACTTTAAGTTTGAAAAAATTGTTAACAAAAACAAACTAGAACCCATAAAATTTGTTACAAATGGTATTTGATGGAAGTATTTTGAGAACAAAGAAAGAACTTGACTTCAAACTTTTTTTATCTTACACAAAATTTTGTAGTCAATATTTTATTTGTTTTTAAGTTATATGTGTGGGTCGCATCCCTGCTTCTTTTTGCTTGCAGCTAAATAATGTTATTTAACATTTCTCCTACTTTCATTTTTGTACACCGAAAGTTGTGTTTTTTTTTAAATAAAACCAATTTGAAAGAAATATTTAATTTTAAACTTTTTTAACATCACAGTTTTTAAATTACCAAAAATTGGAAACAAATTATTTTTCAAAAAGAAAATCTTGAGATTAAGAACGATGATTAAGACGTCATGCCATGTCCTTACTTAGATTTGAAGGAAAAATGTCAACAGCTTACAAAACGTGCAGCAGCGTAGATAACTTATAAAAGCTTAAAACATATATGAAATTTTAAAGACTATTAGCAAAGGGTGCATCGGCCTTGTAAACCTGATGGTAATAGTGATGGTGAAAGTCCTTTAAATAATATATAGTGAAAAACAAAAGAAAGGTAAATTCTAACAGCTTTTTTCTTTCTAAATCCAACACTGCCAAAGAGCTTTGCTTTTAAAAAGTAATGTTTTCTTGTCCCTATGGATTTTTCAATTAGTAGGTGTATTTTTAATTATATTCTCTTATTTATATTTATGAAGCTTATTTAAGATTAACTTGGCTTAAAAATAGAAGTGATTAAATTTTTTTTTAATATCTGTTAGTCATATGTTTATGAAAATGTGAGTATGTCACTGTCATTCCATTAATGTCCATTTTATAGTGCACTTATAATCATTTATACTAGAGAAAAGCATGTTAAGGATTAACAGAATGTGCGGCAGTCTGGGGCTTAGAAAATAAATGGGTTGATCCTTTATATGTAGCTGGAAACAAGTGACGTTAAAATAGATTATATACAAAAATATGTCATTGAACTAAGCTCTATTATATTGTTTACTTCCCATAGGAAGTTTTTGTAATGGGTCCGATTTGTCAAATTGAAAATTTAGACATTTCTCGACGTTTCAAGGTCTTTAGAGTCGAAACAAAAGATTTTTAGAGAGATGTCTGTGCGTGCGTGTGTACGTACGTTCGTACGTCCGTAAGTCTGAATACGTCCGTACGTTCGCGACGTTTTTTTCGTCGTCCATAGCTCAAGAACCAGTGGAGATATCGACTTTAAATAAATTTTTTTATACAGATAATAATGCAGAAAGGGCTCTCAAGAAAATTGCGTGGGTGGTTTTTTACCATAGCAATTTAAAAAAAACATTTTGGTTAACCAGTCTAGCTCGGTGACACAATTAGCGCTTCGTTGCGCCGTTTTGATACCATAAAATACTCGGTTGACCTATAAAGATAAAAGGGGGATTATAAAGAGAAAAATACGCCTCAAATCCACTTTGTTGCGTTTAGAAAGGAGATCAAATCTTTGATCTCCAGTTCTGAGAGCTCATTGAGGTCGTTGAAAAAGGACTTTTCCAATGTTTTGGCTCTCGTTTTGGCTAAGGCGGGACACTTGCATAAGAAGTGAAGAACAGTTTCTTTTTCTCGCTGGTCCTCACAATTACGACAGAAAGTATTGTGGGGGATGCCCAGCTTAGATGCGTGTTCTCCAACAGGCCAGTGTCCGGTGCATGTAGCAACGTCTTGCCTGGGTCTGCAAATGAGATTATTAGTACGGGATTTGTTGTAGATGGGCCATATCCTTCTAGATATGATATAGTTGGTTAGGCTGTTCCACCTGTGGTTTGATTCAGCGAGGAAAATAGACAAGATCTTGCCCTTCATAGCACCAAGAGGAATGTTGACTCTTTCCGCGAGTGAGCTATGAAGGGCTGATCCTTGCCTAGCCAGCTCGTCAGCTCGTTCATTGCCCTCAAAGCCTCTATGACCCGGAATCCAGATGAGAGTGACCCTGAGTCCAATGTTCATGCTCGCTAACTCACTTCGGCATTGTTGACCCAGTTTGGAGGATGAAGTGGACGAGCCAATCGCTTGAATAGCCGCCTGACTGTCCGAAAAAATAGCTGTATTGCGGTTTTGATTTGGATCTAGTTTTAGTAACTTGCATGCTTCCTTGATCGCGAGTAGTTCAGCCTGAAAAACACTAGCAAAGTCAGGAAGTCGCAAAGACCTGGAGACATTTAGAGACTCGGAAAAAATTCCTGCACCGACCCCTCACTCCATCTTCGAGCCGTCAGTGAAAATAGTTGTGTCGAAGCCTCTCGTCACTAAGTCATCATCCCATTCATTTCGAGATGGGATGATAATTTTAAAATCCGCACTGAGGTCCACAGTAGGGGTGCAGTAGTCGGTTTCTGTCGAAAAGATGTCCGCTGGGATGAGATTAGTGATATTACTATGACCAAAGGGCCTAGAATACCAACTATTCGATTCCCTAAGTCTCAACGCGCTGCAAGATACTAAGTATTTGATATGCAGGTCTATTGGTTAGAGGTAGAGAAAAACGTTTAGGGCGTCCGACGGACATGAGCGCAAAGCTCCCGTGGAGCCAACACTAGCTGTTCTCTGAACCTTTTTTAGTTTAGTTATATTGTAGGCTTTGCTAAGCGCGGGCCACCAAACAATCGAACCATAGGACAAGATTGGACGTACCACGGCTGTATACGTCCACAAAATGGTGCAGGGAATTAACTTCACGGGAACTACCTTCACATGGGAACTAACTTCACCACTAGTGGGAATTAATTTCACTTTTTTTTTGTGAAGTTATCTCCCACTGAAGGCGGGAGATAATTGTGTGAAGTAACTTCCCACCTACGATTGAAATATCTGAAAAAATATCAAGCGTTGAATTGGTGACGTGAAATAGTACCAAATGAAATAACACCAAATTTCAAATTGGGCCTTATTTCGTTGTTCAAAACGAAATAAAACCAATTTGGCTTTATTTCGATTTATAAAAAGAAATAAGGCCAAAAAAATAATGGAAACAACGCCGAATATTTTAAAATTCAAAAATGGTTGATTTATTGTCTAGAATAGCTACTTTTGCTAAAAAGTTTTTTTGAATTGATAGCACGGCGTACTAACAGCTAGGTATGTAAGGGGGGGCATGCTGCCCCCCTGCAACCCCCCTGCTTGGGATCACTATAGGATTTGGAGTGGGTGCGAGTTTGGGTATATGCAAAGAACTTTTGCATTTGAGCACTAAAATCAAAGAAATTCCCAACAAAAAAAAAGCAAGTATGGCTCACAGTTATGAAAGAATCACAACGCATTCGTGTTCTAAGGTAGCTTGAATCCTTCTATCACTGAGCATGGATACAATCCAACTTCTGATGTAGTCCTCTACACCCTGATCAACCAGTGATTCTTGAATAGATTCTGTTAAGACGTTGTTAAAAGCTCCTTCTATGTCTAAGAAGGTAGCGAGAGTATATTCTTTGAAATGTATGGTTTTTTCAACTGTACGCACTACCTCATGTAGGGCTGTCTCCGTAGACTTGCCCTTAAGATAAGCGTGTTGGGAACTCTCAAGAGGATTTACATCTAAAATGCCTCTGATATGGTAATCAAGAATGCGCTCCATTGTCTTAAGCACGAAGGAAGTAAGGCTTATTGGTCTAAAATCCTTCGCGGATTCATGTCCTCGTCTGCCGACCTTCGGGATAAAAACTACTCTAACATGTCTCCAAGACTCGGGAACATGATTTAGACAGAGACATCCTTTAAAGATCATCTCCAGCCAAGGAATCGCCAGAAATTGCGTTTTCTGAAGCATGATCGGCATTATGCCGTCCAGGCCTGGAGACTTGTACGGGGAAAATGTGTTGATTGCCCAAGCAATATTTTCCTTATTTATCAAGTTATCAAAGTGTTCTATATCCGCCGTCGACACGCCATTTGAATTAAGAGTTTGAGGGTTGATATTCTCACAACCCGGAAAATGCGCAGCCAACAGCAGTTCTAGGGATTCTGCAGGAGATGCTGCCCAGGAATCGCCAGATTTTTTAAGAAAGGAAGGACAACAATGGTCCTTCGATAGAATCTTACTAAGCCTGGCGGATTCTTTTATATTTTTTGGTTAACCCTAAATATCTCACGAACCAATAACGCTAAAGAGTTGAATTAAATTTTATATTATATATTGTAACGTGATTGTTGAAATGTATGTAACTTATGTGAAAATATTACTGTATACAAATAACAAATCAAGCATCTGTAGGAAAATATGAAAACTCATTTTGTAAATATCTAGAATATATTTTTCACTCGCAAATAAACTCTTCAATTGTTTTCTTTTTCCACATTTTTTCTCTTCGCCGAATTTCTGCTCAATAGTGATACCAAACAAGTATATTTTTGGAAAACAAATCTAATCAACGTTTTTTTTATAAATAAAAAAAAATGAAAAAAAAAATATTTGTCACCTCGAAAATTTTACGAACAAAAAATAATTTTATCTCCAAAACAATTTTCTGTTACGAAGAATAATGTTTTTAGCATCTGGTAAAAAAATCAAATTGGCCGTTTTTTTTATAAAAAATAAAAACCTAAAAAAAGAACATTGCTCAAAGTTGGTAAAAATTGAATTTCGACTCAAATATCTTTTCAAAAATTTGAGATTATGGCTTCCAACTAATTTAATCTTATAAGAAATATTGTTTTTAACATTCGGTAAAATTTTGAAAAAAATCGAATTAACAGTTTTTTCTTTTTAAAATAAAAACCTAAAAAAAATTAATAAAAGTTGGTACAAGTTGATTTTCGACTCAAATTACTTTTCAACACATTGAGACATTGGCTTTAAATTAATTTTATTTTTTAAAAGATATTGTTTTCAACATTCAGTAACATTTTGAGAAAAATCGAATTGACAGCTATTTTTCAAAAAATAAAAACCTAAAAAAAGCATTACTAAAAGTTCATAAAAATTGATTTTCGACTCAAATATCTTTTCAAAATTTGAGATATTGGCTTCAAAATATTGTTTTCAACATACGGTCAAATTTTGAGAAAAATCGAATTGACAGTTTTTTTTTACAAAAAAAAAACCTTAACAAAACATTACCAAAAGTTGGTAAAATCTACAAAAAATATTACCCAAATTTGGTAAAAATTCATGTTCGGTTCTCGATATCTCGTGAATAATAGAAAATTTTGACTTCAAATTATTTTCATTCATACAATTTGTGTAATTTTTAACAAAACAAGAAAACCTACCAACTTTTAAGCAAGACAAATCGACAGACGGGATGGGAAGTTATCAGTGTGGGTCGCATCCCAGCATCTTTTTTTTTTATATATGCATAGATATTCGGGTTAAAATGGTAATAACTAACTTACTAAGAACTTCCTATAACCGATTACAAAAAGCCCACTCACTTTTCAAAATGTATGTATATAAGATGGATATGTCTTACAGATTGTTCTAACTAGATTCATTCAGTCAGGACTCAGGAATCTTTTGGCAAGGTAAACTTTACAATTATTTTCAATCAAAACAATTTCCAACATTTATTTCAACTGCTTTGCAAAATATATAAAATAAAAATCATTTAAAGCAAAACAAGCACTTTTCTTATCATAGAATTTTTATTTAAAAAAAAATAAAATTCCTGATTTTTCTAAAATTTTATAAGATACAGGGGCCCTACTATGTAACTCGATTCTACAATGAAATTTCTCGAATTCGAAAAATTGGTACTATGTCTCTATTTGACTACTTTCGAACCAACGAGAATCGAATAGTTCTATTAGTGCCAACTATATTCTTATGAACTTTCGAATAAACGAGGAACTACGTAACTCGAAAATAGAATTCAAAACAAGGCAAAATCGAAAATAATCACTCTACATCAATTGTGTTTGCGAGCGAAGATTTTTTGTCAAAGTGTAAGTAAAATGTTGAATATGAGTTCCATCTACCACCCAAATTACACCGGGAATTTGTGATTTTTGCCAAAAATAGAGTTTGGACTTTCGTTTCTCTTCCTTATTCATTTCAAAATTTATCATCAGCGGGCACATGACTCTTTCGATTGAAGTCAAAACTTCGGCAAGTAGTTTTTACATGGTTTGCTGTGCAATTCCAGCGTTCTTGTCACCAACGATTTGGTTTTGGTAACCTCCTGTTGCCAAAAAATTCAATGCTGCTGATAACTTATTGATACTCGGAACAGCATTTTGTCTTCTGCGAGCAGTCATGTCGGATGATATGGTGTTAAGTAAGAACATAAATCCGTCTTTAGAAAGAAGATAGCTCTTAACAAAAATAAAACAAAAGTATACATATATTTTGCATTGAATACGTTCAAATATTCTACCGTATATATATGTATACATACTCGTATGTACAAACCTTTTCTCACTCAGCTCCATTATTTTGGAATTATCTCTTATTCTTCTGCGTTCAATTTCCTCGCACCGTTCTTCATTTCCTTGCAAATTGAACCAAATTCCAACGGTGTCCATTTTTGTAATAATTTGTTTTGTTTTTTTTTTTAACTTCCCATAGGAAGTTATTGTAATGGGTCCGATTTGTCAAATTGAAAATTTTGACATTTCTCGACGTTTCAAGGTCCCTAGAGTCGAAATAAAAGATTTTTAGAAAGATGTCTGTGCGTGCGTGTGTACGTACGTCCGTACGTCCGTATGTCCGTACGTTCGCGACGTTTTTTTCGTTGTCCATAGCTCAAGAACCAGAAGAGATATCGACTTCAAATAAATTTTGTTGTACAGATAATAAGGCAGAAAGATGCAGAAAGGGCTCTCAAGAAAATTGCGTGGGTGGTTTTTTTACCATAGCAGTTTAAAAAAAAGGTGAAAATTTTGGTTAACCCTAAATATCTTATGAACCAATGACGCTAGAGACTTGAATTAAATTTTATATAATATATTGTAACGTGATACCAAACAAGTATATTTTTTGAAAAAAATCCAGTTAACAGTTTTTTTTATAAATCAAAAAAACTGAAACAAAAAATTTGTCACCTCGAAAATTTTACGAATACAAAATGATTTTATCTCCAAAATAATTTTGTGCAACGAAGAATAATGTTTTTGACATCTACTAAATTTTTGAGAAAAATCGAATTGATAGTTTTTTTATAAAAAATAAAAACCTAAAAAAAACATTACTCAAAGTTGGTAAAAAATGAATTTCGACTCAAATATCTTTTCAAAACTTTAAAATATTGGCTTAAAACTACTTTTATCTTTCAAAAAATATTGTTGTCAACATTCAGTAAAATTTTGAAAAAAATCGAATTGATAGTTTTCTTACAAAAAATAAAAACCTCAACAAAAAAATTAATAAAAGTTGGTAAAAATTGATTTTCGACTCAAATATCTTTTCAAAAATTTTAAGATTATGGCTTCCAATGAATTTTAACTTATAAGAATAATTGTTTTCAACATTCGGAAAAATTTTGAGAAAAATAGAATTGATAGTTTTTTTTCCAAAAAATAAAAACCTAAACAAAAAAATTAATAAAAGTTGGTAAAAATTGATTTTCGACTCAAATATCTTTTTAAAAATTTGAGATATTGGGTTTTAACTACTTTTATCTTTTGAAAAATAATGTTGTCAACATGCAGTAAAATTTTGATAAAAATCTAATTGACAGTTTTTTTACAAAAAATAAAAACCTAACAAAAAAACAATACTAAAACTTGGTAAAAATTTACTTTCGACTCAAATAGCTTTTTAAAAATTAAAAATATTGTCTTCAAACTTTTTTTATTTCACATAAAATATTGTTTTCGATATTCAGTGGTTTTTTATAAAAATCCAACAGTCCATTTTTTCATAAAAAAATAAAATCTACAAGAAATAGTACGCAAATTTGGTTAAAATTGATGTTCGGTTCTTGAAATCTCTCAAATTAATTTAATTCATCTAATTAGTAAAAATTTAAGAAATGAAACTAAAATTGGTAAAAATTTGTTTTTCACTAAAAATCTATTTAACAAAACTAGATTTTCAAACTAAACTATTTCTTTATATGAAAAATATTGTTGGTAATTTTAAAATTTTTAAGAATAATTCAACTGACAACTTTTTTAACCCAACACGAAAACCTACAAACTTTGAAGCAAGACAAATCGACAGACGGGATGGGAAGTTTTCAGTGTGGGTCGCATCCCAGCCTCTTTTTTTGTTTTTAAAACTGTCAAACAATTCGATACTCGTTCGAAAGTACAATTTTTTTTGAAAACAAGTTGGTATAACCGTCATCCGATTCTACTTCTATCGGGTGATTTTTTTGAGGTTAGGATTTTCATGCATTAGTATTTGACAGATCACGCGGGATTTCAGACATGGTGTCAAAGAGAAAGATGCTCAGTATGCTTTGACATTTCATCATGAATAGACTTACTAACGAGCAACGCTTGAAAATCATTGAATTTTATTACCAAAATCAGTGTTCGGTTCGAAATGTGTTTCGCGCTTTACGCAAATTTTATGCGTTTTTTTTTTAAAAAAAGTTCTCAAGCTCTTAAAAAATCACCCATTATATTAAACAATGTCCTCTTTTCAATGGAGGACAATAAATACATAATTTTTAAGAGCTTGAGAACTCTTTTTAAAAAAAAAACGCATAAAATTTGCGTAAAGCGCGAAACACATTTCTAACCGAACACTGATTTTGGTAATAAAATTCAATGATTTGCAAGCGTTGCTCGTTAGTAAGTCTATTCATGACGAAATGTCAAAGCATACTGAGCATCTTTCTCTTTGACACCATGTCTGAAATCCCGCGTGATCTGTCAAATACTAATGCATGAAAATCCTAACCTCAAAAAATCACCCGATATAAACCATACGTAGTACGATTTTAAAGCAGAATCGGAAATAAGTTTCGAATAGAATCAAAAGTAGCATCGAGTTACATAGTAGGGCCCCAGGTTTTCACAAAAATGTATAGATTTTTCATAAACTTGTCATTGATTATAGTTTGTATTATTATTCGCCCATTAAAATAAATAAGCCTAGACAAATTTTAAGTACACATTTAATGGAGAAAAATAATTCCAAAATCAAAAAATTGCCTTTCGAAAGAATTTTTATCGATATCTTCAGATAGATTACGAGTAGATAAGACATCAACTTTATTCAAACAGAGTTTCAAATAATATAGGGTCCGCCATCTAACGTTTTCAACTAGTGCTCATTTCGTGAATGGTAACGCTTAGCTCATGTTTGATTTGACAGATAATTAGTTTTATCCTTCCGCTAAACGAATATAGTTGTGTATACGCTTGAACAACGCTGGGAAATATTGTCTGCGATCGACTTAGAGAAGATGCCGATTTTGCCAAAAAAAATTATCTTTTCAGATGAAGCTCATTTTGATCTTGGCGGGTATGTAAACTAGCAAAATTGTTGCATTTGGGGCACAGAAAACCTCCACGCATACATTGAAAAGCCAAATCACTGTTTGGTGCGGATTTTGGTCCAGAGGCATAATTAGGCCATTTTTCGAAAATGAGCAAGGAGTGGCCGTTACAGTCAATGGCCATCGTTATGGGGCCATGTTGAACGGATTTTTGAGGCAATATTTGGTTTCAACAGGAGGAGGTGAACCGAAAACGGGAATTTTATAAATTTTTTTTATGGAAGGTATAATAGGAAAGTATAAGACCCACACTGATAACTTTCCATTCGTGCCCGTCTGGCATAAATTTAGAAATCCTACAAAATATGAATGACAACATTTTACGTTAAATAATTGGTCCTAACATACTTGAGTTTTTTTTATCAGTTCTTCATCTTAGTAGTTTTTTAAGGTCTTAGTTTATTGTAAAATTTATTTTAGTCCGATTTTTGTATATTTTGACGAATTTTTAGTTGCATTTTTTTGAACTTCTTTATTTCTTATCAAAAACATGCCGATTGCATTTTTTTAAATTACCCATAGGGTTAGGTTAGGTTATAGTGGCTGTCCAAGATGGAAACGGACCACACTTAGGCCAGTTTAATGGCCCATTGTGATACCACATGAATCTTGAAGCTTCCTCCTAAGCTCAATGGAACCAGTTTGAGTCCCTTACAAAACGTGAGAGACTGATTATACTGATATGATTTAGATCGTTTAGATCGTTAAAGAAAAATTCTCCTAGGTAATTCTTGCGTTTTCAAGCCAGAGCAGGGCATGTGCAAAGAAGATGAAGAACTGTTTCTTCCTCTTCCTCGTCCATACAGCTTCTGCAAAAGTCATTTGAGAATACGCCTTATCTTGTGGCGTGCTTTCCTATTAGACAGTGTCCGGTTATGACACCTATTATCGAGCTTATAAGCGATCTGCTTAGAGAAAGCAATCACCTAGAACGTTTTAAATCCAGTGTTGGGCAGATGTTTTTTGTGACTTGACACGTGGTGATGTTGTTCCACCTGGTGCCTGCCCTCCTCACAGCGTCTTGCATTAGCAACAGTTTACAAGTAGCGATTGGTACGTGCCAAACGTGGTAGGATGGGCTGTACTGTACCATTCCTGGCGAGTTCATCTGCTATACAGTTACCTGGAATGTCTCTATGGCCCGGCACCCAGCAAAGGTGAATATGAAACTGTTGTGCCATCTCCATTAGAGATGATCGACAGTTATGGACTGTTATAGAGTTTGTAGAAACAAAGTCCATGAGATTTGATAGCGGCCTGGCTATCTGAGAAAATACGGATATCAGATGTTGATATCACGTTTTCTTTATCGCCAAAAGTTCCGCCTGGAACACGCTACAATGATTGGGAAGGCGGAATGAGAGACTTAATTTCAGTCGTACAGAGTACACACCTCCACCAACCCCTTCTTTTGTTTTTGACCCATCTGTATAAAAATTGATTGACTCATCCTCCAAGAATGTTCTATCCTCCCAGAAAGATCTTAGAGGTATAGAAATCTGGAAATTTTTGTCTGGAATCTGGAAATTTTTGTTAGTCCACTGCGACGAAGCTTTGAGGCGAATAGCAGAACTTGCAGCTATTTGTTTGCTAAAGATGTCAAGAGGTGTTAGGTAGAGTAAGGTGTCCAGTGCCGCAGATGGGGTCGTGCGAAGCGATCCACTTATACATAGGCAAGCTGAACGTTGGACTTTATTTAATTTATCCCGGTTTATACCTTTCTCTAAAGCAGTCCTGCCACACCGTACATAAAAATCGGTCTGATTACCGATGTGTATAGCCAATGCGTGATTCTGGGTTGTAAGCCCCATTTATTACCGATGGCTTTTTTAGCAAGAAAAGAGAGCTACAGTAGCTTTTCTGACTCTTTCCTGTACGTTGCGTTTCCAATTTAGTTTTTTATCTAAGACAAAACCCAGGTATTTAGCCTCGTCTGAGAATTTTAATTGGATTCCTTTAATATGGCGAGGGTTGACAAATGGAATTTTGTATCTTCTCGAAAATAAGACTAAATCGGTTTTGTGTGGGTTAACACCCAGTCCACACCGATCAGCCCAAAGTATTAGTCTGTCTAAGGCATTTTGTAAGAGTTCTTTTAACGTGTTAAGATGCTTTCCTGAAACTGCTATACCAACGTCGCTCGTCCGCATAGGCTATCATTCTGAAACCCTCTGCATCCAGACTAGTTAGGATTTCATTCACCACTAGGTTCCAGAGGAGAGGGGATAGAACACCACTTTGCGGTGTCCCTCTACTAACGAATCGTCTGCCAGAAGAGTTGCCTAGTTTTGAGTTAATTATTCTGCTACTCAGCATTAAATGAATTAACTCCCGAAGCGAACTCTCTACATTTTAGAGATGTTAGTGCAGATGTGATTGCAGAAATGTCCACGTTATTAAAGGCACCTTCGATGTCAAGGAAAGCAACCATAGTGAACTCTTTTTGATGGAGGGAATATTTGACGGTGCATACTAAGGTGTGTAACGCTGTTTCCACAGATTTACCTTTACAGTAAGCATGTTGAGACGAAGACAGAAGTCTTGTATCAATACTTGCCCTTAAATGGATATTAATCAATCTTTCCAAGGTCTTAAGAAGGAATGATGATAGAAAAAATAATTACCCATAATATACATTTTAATTTAAATCGTTAGCGTTATTGGTTCGAGAGACATTTTTGGTCAACCAAATTTTTCACTTTAGAGAAAAACAACCACAGACACAATTATTTTGAAAGTCCTTTCTGTATCTTTTGATGTATCTGAAAAACAAAATTCATCTCCACTGGTTTTCGAAATATGTACATATGGCCGTCTAAAAAAGGTATTCCGAACGTCCGTATAGGGACGCGCTCACGTACGTATACACACGCTCACACCGACATCTCTTTAAAAACCTTTGATTTAAATTCTAGTGAAGTTGAAACGTCGATAAATATCAAAAATTTGCATTCGACTAATCAAACTGATTATAATAACTTTCTTTTTGAAGTCAATAAAAAAGCATTTTGTGAGCAGAAACCAAACACGTTGAAGAGACCATCAAGATCCTTAGCAAATTTTGATAAAAGACATACAGTCTCGTCTCGGTCTCATCTTGCATGTCCTAGTCACAGTTTTAAGAGATAAGAGTCAATTATGTAAGCATTAAAAAGACACACTATCATGAGCCTTTTAGGACCCCGGTATGTCTTTAAACAAATCTGATTACACATTTGGAAACGTGACATGGTGACACAGTGACAGAGCAGGGAGTTAAAACAATGCATGCAACAGATTCTAATGATCGACAAAATTCAATTATCTTAAAGAGAAGAAAATAACTACTCAAAAAACGAAGTTTTCCTTCAAAGTGTTGAAATGTTTATTTTCCGATCAATAAATTGGTCATTTTAGCTGTAAAAAAATGTGACTAGTTCAAAACTCAAACGTCAAAACACGTCAACTGCACACACATCGAAAAGATCAAATGTATGAACAACAATACTTCCTTTAACAAAGGGAATCTTCGAGACGAAAAGTTAATCGAGGACGAACTAATTCAATTCTATCAAAGTTGATAGCGAATGAATTTTTTTTCAAGTCCAACTCTACCCTACCCTTATTTTGACACAAAGCCTTTCAAAATGTCACACAAAAACATCATTTTTGTTATTTTCTTTATAATAATTCTATAAACTGCCAATGACCTTCCATGAAAGTAAACTGACGAACGCCTTACACTTTGTTGCCTGCTGGTACGAATATTTATTTCTATATAGATATGTAGGTATATTGGTGTATATAAACACACTAAACTCCCACCAGGCGCGACGCGACGCGCGAGAGTGAAAAGCTGATGACACACGCTTATACGGGTGTCGTTGACGACTACGACAACGGCGAAGACGACGAAAACGACCAAAAAGACGACTACTACTTCGGCGTTCGTCCTTGGACTATGTCGTGGGGCAGGTCATGGTTGTGCTCCATGCACTCGGTTGAACTGGGTTGAACGCCACCACCAGGGGCTGACTGATTTGCTGTAATAATAGCGTATTAATAACAGTTTAAACACAAAAAGCGAAATTGGTCTGGCACTGGCTCTGTCTCTGGCTATGGCTATGGCAGTGACGGGGCTGATTGGTATAATATTGGGAATGGAATTGTAGACTGGTTGTGTAGCTTTGCTTGGTGGCTGGTTCCGTTTTTGTTGTTGTTTTTTTTGGTTTTATAATTCATTTGTCGGTGTTTAAACATACGGGGATCTGTGTTTTGTTTCCTGTTTTTCGAGAATGGGAAGGAGGTGCAGAGTAGGAGATGGGACGTTGAAGTTGAAGTTGATGCTTCATGATGATGATGATGATGATGATAATGACACTGACAGCATTCAGTCACGACTACGGAATGAACATTTTACTTTTATTATTGCTTTTTTTGTTGGTTATACTTTTTGTTTGTTTTTGAATAAACAAATTTTGAGTTATGAACTTTTGTTCTGTTGCTTGCTGCATGTGGCACACCCAATAGTCAGTCATTCTCACCATAGTGTAAACACAATATCTCGGTTTTAGTGAAAGTGCATACAAATGACGCCTTTGCAATATGTATATAAACAATTCACTGCAGTGGCCGGCATTGGCGCGGCGGTGGCGGTGGCGCTTAAATGCAAATAATAATTTTTGTCTTTGTTGCCCAACCAACAGGAAATTGATTTTAATTGTTATACATATAGAAGAGGGAGGAGTGAAGATGATAAATTAATCAGACTTTTCCATCAAGGAGACATAATTATTTTGTTTTTTATTTGAACACAAAAAGACGTCATAGGAAGTTTAAATTTTTATTTAAAATTTGGAGGTTAAGCAGTTAAGTTTTTAATGACAGTTTATTGCACTTTATGTAAAAGGGAACACTCAGTTTTCTTACTGTTTCAATTGAGTTGATTTATTGACTTAAAAATATTACGAGTATAAATACTCGACATAAATGTCTTCATTCTTTTGGCTTTTTCCTACGCGCCGCCGCCGCCCCAGTTACTTCAAAGTAATCAAATTTTGTTTTCAACCCGAATACGAAGCCGTGAGTGCAAACAAATTAATTTAATTCTTGGAAAATTCTGATACGCAAAATGTTGTTACTTCAAATACAGTGTCTAAGTTACTGATGAGAAGTTCCTTATATGATAAAATTTTATTATAAATAATTTGTTCTAACACGAAAAATATAACGAAAAATGAACGCAATGATTTTTCTTAACTGTAACTCATTAACAACAAATTAACTATAGAACAAATTAGGGTCTAATTATAACATCTATTTGCACTATTTGAAGTTATTTTTTTGTCTTTGTCAAGACTTACAACTTTCTATTTTCTTCATTTTCGTCGTAATTCTTAATCGAAAAGTTTAACTCATGATGTATTTTACCATATTCACGCAAACCTAAAATTCCTCTTATATAGAGTTTTTCAATAAGAGGTTTTATTTTGATATTAAAAACAAAGAGTATGTTTAAAGAGCAATCAATCGATGTTTATTTTACTTAAAAGAGTAAAATACGTTAACAATGAAAACCACATCAGCCAAATTTCTGGACATTTTTCGAATGTGGATTGGCATAAGCCTATATTTTATACGACTCCAAAGAAAAAATCCCAAAGGTCTTAAATCATGCAATTTCAGCGGGGAATTGTGATCAACTTTTCGAGAAATAGCTTCTGAAACTTTTCTTGCAATATTGCTACTGTGTCGTTGCAGTATGGTATAGAGCGTCATCTTGTTAAAAATTAACGTCATTTACATCAAAATCTTTAATCTTGTACCTTACAAATCATTTATCAGATCTCGGTAGAGCAATATACGGTAACAGTTGCACTTGCTTTATTTTTAAATGAGTAAGATCCAATCACTTGTTTACCAAAGCTAGCAGACCTAGTTCCTAAAGATCTAAGCTCTATAAACCTATTATCATTCCTTCTTTCGACTTAACAATGTCTGATTGATATTCACTTTTGAGCAAAAATGTATAGGTTTTTACTATCCAATGATGAATTTCTCTGCAATAAGGGGAAGTCTGTACCGCTTTCCATCCACTAATTCGCACTATCAAGGAGTTCACATAAGTTGCTATCCTAGATATAGAAGGAGCATTTCACAATGGCAATACATTTATAATAACATCTTATCTATCATAATTGAAGGTTATCTACCTCGATCAATAAGTTGATAACTCCTATGCTGATAAGCAGGATTATCAATAACTCAAAACTGGACAACTTTAATACACAAAGAACTTTTAGTAGAGGGACTCCGCAAGGCGTTGTCATTTTTTGTCTCCTCTAAAATTTAATAGTATACGAACTTTTAACAATTTTAGAAAGGTAGGGGGTGAAGAGTGATTACATATGCGGACAATGTTGCCGTAGCGATATCAGAAAAGCATATTTGGACTCTGAATAAACTTTTACAAAATGCTTTAACTCATAAGCGCCCGTATTTTTGTATGTTAAAATTTTTGTATAATATTTGGTCAGAGTGTTGTAGATAGGTTCTAGAACCTAAAAAAAAATTTTTAAAAATGTATGCTCATCCATTTTTTTGGAAATGCCCGATGCCATATGGTATCGGTGGCATTCCACTTATCTGCTATCTATAGATTTTCGCTGAAAACGGAAAATAAATATTTAACCAAAAAATCAAATTATGTTACAATAAATCAAATAAAGTTTATTTTCAAAAGAATTTAGATTTTTGAATGAAAAATTAAGAAGCATTCGACACATAAACCAACTTTGCACTTCTTACACATTGTTCTAGTTTGAGACTTGCAGTTTGGAGCAGCACATCTCTTCCTTTTTTTTGTCTAGTGTAGAAATAATCCAATGGTCGTAACGATCAAATCTAATATCATCCAAGACCCTGGCCGATGAAATAAACCTTCCAGAAGGTCCGGAATTTTTTCGTGACACAGCATACCTTGTCAGATACGTTTTGACGATAGCACGTCTGAAATTCAGTTGCGTTATTTTGTTTGTTTTTTTTTTTTTTTGAAAGAATCCAAGAATTTTGAATGACTGCATCGATCATCCAAGAAAAAATTCCGTACCACCATTTCTTAAATCTGATGTTGATGCGATATACATTTATATTTTGATTCATTTGATCTGTTCCTCCCATTCCTTCGTTGTAGCGGTGTATCATTGAAGGCATTTGAACCGTAACGTTTTTTTTTTCAATTCCGGAAAGTAACGTTTTACAGGGACTGTTGGATTCACTACAAGACCCGGCCGTAACAACACCATTGTCTCTCCAACGAACATACAAAATCTCATCGTTTTGTTCCATTGCACTGGCGATGGATGGTACCTCTTGGCTGCTTTTCAAACTCAGTTCTACTAGGAAGGGTAAGTTGTGAAGTTTTCTTATGCAAAACAAGCTGCTGTTTTTGTTTCGAGGAAAGCTTTGGTTTTTTTCTTATTTTTAGTGAGCTTAGAATTTACTTTTTTTTTCTGCAAAACTTTTCCCGGATGATGATTTGTATATTCTATTTTCTCGAAAAGTTCCAGTAGCAGAGAAATTGTGTGCTCTCAAATAACAATAAAGGATTGGCCCGCAAAACAAGTTGTCAAGAAAAATGTTAAAAGAAAGATCGCGGACACTGTTTGGCTTTTCCAAACAAAGATGCATGTATTGGATCAACCTTCTGTAATTTTCCTTGATAAATTTCAAAATTTACCAAGTACCCGTCGGGAGAATTTACACACCATCAGGCTTTGAATCCGAATCTGATTGGCTTGCCTCTGATGAATTGCTTCATTGGATGGATGCCTGCCAAAATACTTGATCATACTTTCGTCATAATCAATATCTTGACTCGGCACTAAATGTGTCATACACTTTTTTTTGACGGTGTTGATTAGTGTACGCAGCTTCCACACCTTGTCGGAAGAATCAAAATCCGCATCATTGTCAGCACAGTGTATATATTTCAAAATGGATAAAAATCTATTTCGGCGCATAGCGTTTCTGACCATTTCATTATACATGTCAGACTTCTGATCCCAATAATGCCGACAAAAAGGCAGAACATTATAGCCACATAGAATTAAAATTCCAACAAAACATTTGAGTTCTTCGATTGTTATGGGAGCAACATCAGTTACATTTTTTTGCCACATGTATTTTTGTGTTTCTTCTCGTAAATGCTCCCATACTTTTTCATCGGAAAACTCCTCGAAAACTTCAATTGGTGTTTTGTTTTTATAGGCTTCATAATCTGGGAGCGGGAATTCGGTGTATTCCGAGTTTTCAAAATCATCTTCTACCCACGAGGAAGTCAGTCCATTTTAACTCTGATCAGAGAGATTTTGCACCGTGTTGACGTTTATCGCTCATCCTGAAATTCTGTTTGGATAATTTCATCCGTGCCGCCAACTATTTGGTTACCAAAAAGGCTCAGGAGGTTCGATATAAATCACAACAGGAGCAAAGATTTATTTTAATAATACCTATAAATTCTCATACAAAACATGCAAAATAATAGCACATCCATATTGCTCCACTCATAAATGTGGTCTTCCCCACGGCACAAAAACCAATATACTCGATGTTTTTATCTTGTGTTAGATGAAATAATATATTAAGATTTAATAAAATAATGAACAAAAATACCGTAGATGCAAGTTTTGGTTACTTACGCAAGCGATTTTCGCAGAGACTAGATCCACACATTGTTCCATTTTTAAAATTACGAGTAACTTACACTTCACTGAATCACTTTCGAACTATTAATGTTGAAAATAACACTTCTTACATACTCGTCTGATAAGAAAATAACGGAATTAGATCAACCGGATCAAAAGAAATTGGAAAAAATAACGGATATATTTCCGTTTCTTTTGTGATGCCATTTGGCATCGCAGGACTTACTCAGATATAAGTGTCCCCAAAAAACTGTCAACAAAATACTTGGGCCTTATTTAAGATAAGAAATTAAGCGGGAAAACAATCGTCAAGAGAGATTCAATAACAAACTAACTATACATCTAGTTTATTTAACCGACCTTTACATATGGATTAACAGTATAGTGGTATGCGCTGGAAACAGCAACGAACTGTGACAAACTCAGCAAAGTTCAAACAACTGAGCACTGAGCTCAACTCCGTCCGCTGCACTTGATATTCTGTTCCATCTTATACCGTTAGGTATCTTTAGCAAATAATTGATCTCTAACACAACCATTTATTCCGTACAGTGGATCAATAATGATATAAGATAGAAGAGTTACCGACAAACACGGGCTTTCGTCAACACTCAATTTATCTTTAGCGACGCCCACAGTATCAATTTTTCACATTACTATCTTGTCCCACAAGATCAAATTTTTAGACCAGTTTTATAAATTCCGGCTGAGAATTTGTTTCACGCAGACCTAAAAGTACTTAATTTTGTAAACAAAAAAAAACCTACAAATTTTCACTGTTTTCGAAGTAAATTTTAAAAACATCAATGCGTTGTTGAAACGTCGCTCGTCGTATCGTCCTATTTCAAGTAATAGTTTTTACTATTTAATGGTCTCAAGCTATGTGTAGATAGTCTCAGTTTTTATCAGAACAGTTTTTTATTTCTTCAATTTAAATTTCCCACAAAAGTACGGCTGTTTAAATCCTTTTCTTCCACGTTGACGAAATATTTAAAAATAAATTCAATTCACCAAAAATCCAAACGGAAAGAGCAAACAAAACCGAAGCATTAATCTTCGATTACCAGTGTTATATTTTTCTTGGGATGAGTTTTTTTTTCCGGTATGAGATATCCTCCCTGAGGTATGATCTGAGATAGTTTGCGTTTACACCGCCTACAAAACCATTCCGCACGGTTCATCCCCTGGCTTAGCGGATCCTTTAAGCGTTCATAACGTAAGATCAAATATGTAATACCGTTAAACTAACCATTCAAAATAAACGTTTTGTAAATTTGATTTCTTTGTTCAAATACACAAACCATTTCTTTTGATGTACATATATGTAAAGGGTGATTTTTTAGCTATTATCTTTTTGGCAACACTGGTTTAAACAGCTGACGCACGTTTCGTGTTTTGTTTCACTGTATCAAACATCTTCAGTTTTGTCTATAATTTAACCATGAATCGTCTTACAATCGAATAACGCTTGCAAATTATTGAATTTCAATATCAAAATGCGTGCGCTGTTAAGAAAGCACATCGCGCGCTTCTTCCATTTTATAGTCAGTTTAATCGACCCACTGAAGCGGCTATTCGGGATATTGTGACTAAATTTCGCACCAAATTTACATTGTTAGACATTAAACCACCAACACGCTCGCAGTTGTATCGGCCAGTGTTAATGATGACGATCAATTATCGATTCGTCGCCGTTCGCAGCCTCTGTTACTCAAAAATGTGGAAAATTTTGCTGAAGGATTTAGGTGTGATGCCTTTCAAAATACAGCTGGTGCAAAGAATTGAAGCCGAACGACCTACTGCAACGTAAAATTTTTAGTGAATGGGCTCTTGGAAAGTTGGCCGAAGATCCACTTTTTTACCGAAAAATTGTGTTCAGCGACAAAGCTAATTTTTGGGTCAATGGGTACGTAAATAAACAGGATTGTCGATTTTGGATTGAATATCAGCCAGAAGCATTGCTAGAGCTATCAATGCATCCACAAAAAGTCACAGTTTGATGCGGTTTATGGGCTGGTGGCATCATTGGACTGTACTTCTTCAAAGATGATGCGAATCGTTACGTAACTGTGAATGGTGAGCGCTACTTTGAGATGATGTCCAACTTTTTTTTGCCCAAAATGCAAGAGCTTCACTTGCATGATATGTGGTTTCAACAATACGGTGCTACATGCCACACAGCACGCGCAACAATGGACTTATTGAGAGGCGAGTTCGGTAAACATTTTATTTCACGTTCGGGACCGGTCAATTGGCCACCTAGATCGTGCGATTTAACGCCTTTAGAATATTTTTTGTAGAGCTATGTTAAAGCTCATATCTATACAGACAAGCCCGCTTCAATTGACGCATTGGAAGACAACATTGAAGCATTTAATCGTGAGATACCGGCTGAAATGTTGGAAAGAGTATGCCAAAATTGGACCATTTGAGGCGCAGTCAAGGTCAACATTTGCATGAAATAATCTTCAAGCATTAAATTATATAGACCGTACTATCGATTCAAATAAAAATTTCATGCATTTTTCTGAATTTTATGTATTTTTTTTTTTTTTTTTTTTTTGAAAAAAAACTTCCCTATAGCTTTTAAAAAATCACCCTTTATTATCTTCAACTATATTTCATACCTTTATTATAATAAAAATCTAAGTGTTTCATAGAATTATTAGTTTATAACAAAAGTCTACGCATGCTGCGGTATTGAAATGTCGTCGCCCCAAAATGTACCTCCTGACCAAAAACACTCCATTACCAAGACCGGAATCTTTCGTACGTTTCACTCTCCAAAACCCGTTTGTTTACATTGTTGTATTTGTAATTTTGACAATTAGTCCATGAATAGATGTGAGCACAAACAAAAAAAAACGATGCCGTGGGCTAGCGGCACTTTGCAAAGCAAAAACAAAATGGAGGGGTTAATATATTTTTTTCAGGTTTTTCTTTTTACTTTTTTCGATGAAAAAGTCAATTTTAAGCTTTAATTTTGCAGGCATTTTGTGCATAGTGAACCAATGTACCTTTTTGTCTTGAAAAAAAGCATTTTCAACATCAGTTTATTATAACTAATTCACTAATTTACAGTAATCACTACGAAATTCTTTAAATTTCATAATAAACCTCGGATTTTTGTATCAAAGATGCGTTCGAAGAACCATGAAGTTAAGGGTGCGAGTGCAATTTTTGTATTGAATTCTAATAAATTTTCGTTAGCGAACGGCCCAAATATTTTGTTTGCAAGTAATTAAAATCTGTATCAATTTAATTAATCCAAGTATATTTATAGTTTGTTTTTAATGATTTAAGCTTGCAACTATTTTTCAATTTCATTATGATTAATAAATATTAAATTTTAAAAAAAAGTTATATATTATCCATAACATTCCTGATTGATGGAAGCATACATGTATTTGCTATCAAAAGAAACTATGCATCAAAGGAACACCAATGTTTTAAAAAAGTAATCAGAACGATTATAGCGAACCTGTGAATAAATGCAGAGCAAATAAAAAACAAATTTTGACATATATCACAAAATGAAAACGTCTTAAAATCGTTCTGAATTCATGCACAACTAATTCAATAGAACATGTAATCGTCATGAATGTTTATTGTTGACGAACAGAAGTTTTTTTAGTGAATTTCCACAGTTTAACGCAAAATATAATTTTCATTCATTCCTTAAAAATGTTTAGTTACCAAAGTTCAAGTTTACTTATTATTGTTTGAAGGGTATATTTAGTAAAAATGCTGCTAATAATGAAAACAAATTAATGAGTTTTACGTATGTATATGATTTTGTTTTTCTTAATATAATAAATACTACCGTAGATTACATTTTATAAATGCAGAACATAGAAGAAAATATACATAAACAATAGTTTTCAGATATAAAGCAGAGGTTAGCGTAGAAAAATATTTTTGAGAAAGCCAATAATATTTTAGGTATGTTCATTAAAGAAATTTCCGTTTCGGCTAACCTTCATCAACTTTTTAGAAAAAAAATTAGCATTAATAGCAGCCAATTATTTTTATTTCATAGCATATTTAATTGTTCACATTGTAAAATGTCTAGAAATTTTCATATGCTATACAAAATTCGTTATTTTATACGTAAGCATAGAAGATAACATTATTTAGTCAAGAAGTATGGATTTTGTCGCGTTTACCGGTTTTTTTCTATCGGGTGTTCGGTTTCCCCATACTGGAATAAAAAAAGTTACTTAAATCTATTTATTGCACTCATTTAGTTGGTATTGTTTGTAACCATATTGCCTATTTCTATTCCTTAAAGATGCTTTACACAAACCAACTTATTTTTAAAGCATGGTTCCCTCAAATTCTTATTCCAAAATCTAACTACAAACAAAATTCTAACTCTAACATAACATAGTCCCTCAAAAAGAAATTTTCAGGAATATTTCTGCAACAAACAAAACTAAAATTTGGTCTTGCAATTATCGAACTGCTTAAATGATGAAAATACTAATCTAATTGAGGAATCTGAACTAGCTAAAGTTGGCAATGGAACTTCACAAGTAGGTATGCTTCTCGTAGCATTGTCTGTACAAAAAAATACGGAGGCACCCGCCTATTGTTTCCACCTGAACTTCTATCGTCGCCAAAAAAATGCTCTAAGCAAACTACAGCTGAAAAAATTGTCTGTTTTGTTGTTTTACAAAGTAATGAGTTACACTTTTGTCCATTTGCAATAATTATACTTAACCATACCAACCAACCAAAATAAATAATAATAAACTAATAAATCATTAAATAATATGTATTTGGTCAATTTTATTTTATTTAATAAACATTTACAACATTTATTTGGATTGAAATTAAAAAGCCATACATATCTTCACATTTAAGACCATGTCAGCACTTCAGATTATGTTGGTTAGGATTGTTTAGTTTTTGAACGAGGCCATGAAACATTCAAAATGAAGCATTTAGATGGGGCTGATAGACTAAATGTGAGAATGTGTTTGGTTTTTTCCATCATTTCACGCACACTTTCTCACATTTAGTCCGACATAGCTTGTAGGCAAACCGAAACGTCAGTCTGAGATTCCGGTCTTGGTAATGGAGTGTTTTTGCTCCTGACTAAAAAAGCCAACTTTAACAAATGCTCAAATGAGTACCAAAAATCCTCTATTGATAAATTTCATGTTGGCCAGCATACTGTTTCTCAAATCCTTATAGGTACGAGTGATGGATAAGAATAAGGACGAACTTGTTAAGGTTTATGAAAAATGAAGAACATTACCAAAAATATTAATTTGGCATCTCTGCAGAACTCGGTGGAGTGCCATAACCCCCGCGGCATTAACCCCCGCGGGGGTTAGTTCCCATTCAATTGGGAATTAACCCCCGCGGGGGTTAATTCCTTTTTCAAATGGCATTAACCCCCGCGGGGGTTAATTCCCTTTTTATGTGGGGGTTAATGCCCAATTATAACTGGAAATAAGCCCCACGTTAATAAAAAAACAACAAACATAAAGGAACAAAATTATTTCTTCATTTATTTTTCAAAATAAAACAAAAATTTAAAAAATAAAATAACAACTTCAACAATAAAAAAAATGTATCTTAATCATTTTGAATTGATAACACGGCGGCGTACTAACAGCTTGGTATGTAAGGGGGGGCATGCTGCCCCCCTGCAACCCCCCTGCTTGGGATCACTATGGGATTTGGGGTGGGTGCGAGTTTGGGTATATGCAAAAAACTCTTGCATTTGAGCACTTAAATCAAAGAAATTCACAACAAAAAAAAGCAAGTATGGCTCACAGTTATGAAAGAATCACAACGCATTCACGTTCTTTGCATATACCCAAACTCGCACTCACCCCAAATCCTATAGTGATCCCAAGCAAGGGGGTTGCAGGGGGGCAGCATGCCCCCCCTTACATACCAAGCTGTTAGTACGCCGCCTTCGTGCTATCAATTCAAAAAAACTTTTTAGCAAAAGTAGCTATTCTAGACAATAAATCAACCATTTTTGCGTGTTTTGTATGTAAAAAAGTGAACTTTAAATTTTTTTTATTAAAGTTTACGAATTTTAAAATATTCGGCGTTGTTTCCTTTATTTTTTGGCCTTATTTCTTTTTATAAATCGAAATAAAGCCAAATTGGTTTTATTTCGTTTTGAACAACGAAATAAGGCCAAATTTGAAATTTGGTGTTATTTAATTTGGTACTATTTCACGTCACTCGTATTTTTTGTTTATTTGTTATAGGAAGGTATGTCATAGCTTTCTCAATTCCATTTTGAAAACTCACCATTTCTAAAAAGAATAGATATGTACTTTATTTCTGTTTAAGTTAAAGGTTTAAGTACATTTAAAAATGCGTAAAACAAAATAAGAATTATTTTCCAAAAATATTTAAATACATTATTTTAAACTTCAACTCAAGGAACAAGATCGCAACTTTGTTGTGCATTTTATACCTATATAATTATTTATTTTTCCTTTATTTGTTTACTATTGTACAGCAAAGCTAAAACAAAAGAAAAAATGGGGGTTAAAGCCATTTCTGAATGGGAATTAATACCCGCGGGGGTTATTTCCTTTTTCTTGTGGGGATTAATGCCACTTGAAAAAGGAATTAACCCCCGCGGGTGTTAATTCCCATTCATTTGGGAATTAACCCCCGCGGGGGTTAATGCCGCGGGGGTTATGGCACTCCACCGTAAAAGGTGGAGTGCCATAACCCCCGCGGCATTAACCCCCGCGGGGGTTAGTTCCCATTCAATTGGGAATTAACCCCCGCGGGGGTTAATTCCTTTTTCAAATGGCATTAACCCCCGCGGGGGTTAATTCCCTTTTTATGTGGGGGTTAATGCCCAATTATAACTGGAAATAAGCCCCACGTTAATAAAAAAACAACAAACATAAAGGAACAAAATTATTTCTTCATTTATTTTTCAAAATAAAACAAAAATTTAAAAAATAAAATAACAACTTCAACAATAAAAAAAATGTATCTTAATCATTTTGAATTGATAACACGGCGGCGTACTAACAGCTTGGTATGTAAGGGGGGGCATGCTGCCCCCCTGCAACCCCCCTGCTTGGGATCACTATGGGATTTGGGGTGGGTGCGAGTTTGGGTATATGCAAAAAACTCTTGCATTTGAGCACTTAAATCAAAGAAATTCACAACAAAAAAAAGCAAGTATGGCTCACAGTTATGAAAGAATCACAACGCATTCACGTTCTTTGCATATACCCAAACTCGCACTCACCCCAAATCCTATAGTGATCCCAAGCAAGGGGGTTGCAGGGGGGCAGCATGCCCCCCCTTACATACCAAGCTGTTAGTACGCCGCCTTCGTGCTATCAATTCAAAAAAACTTTTTAGCAAAAGTAGCTATTCTAGACAATAAATCAACCATTTTTGCGTGTTTTGTATGTAAAAAAGTGAACTTTAAATTTTTTTTATTAAAGTTTACGAATTTTAAAATATTCGGCGTTGTTTCCTTTATTTTTTGGCCTTATTTCTTTTTATAAATCGAAATAAAGCCAAATTGGTTTTATTTCGTTTTGAACAACGAAATAAGGCCAAATTTGAAATTTGGTGTTATTTAATTTGGTACTATTTCACGTCACTCGTATTTTTTGTTTATTTGTTATAGGAAGGTATGTCATAGCTTTCTCAATTCCATTTTGAAAACTCACCATTTCTAAAAAGAATAGATATGTACTTTATTTCTGTTTAAGTTAAAGGTTTAAGTACATTTAAAAATGCGTAAAACAAAATAAGAATTATTTTCCAAAAATATTTAAATACATTATTTTAAACTTCAACTCAAGGAACAAGATCGCAACTTTGTTGTGCATTTTATACCTATATAATTATTTATTTTTCCTTTATTTGTTTACTATTGTACAGCAAAGCTAAAACAAAAGAAAAAATGGGGGTTAAAGCCATTTCTGAATGGGAATTAATACCCGCGGGGGTTATTTCCTTTTTCTTGTGGGGATTAATGCCACTTGAAAAAGGAATTAACCCCCGCGGGTGTTAATTCCCATTCATTTGGGAATTAACCCCCGCGGGGGTTAATGCCGCGGGGGTTATGGCACTCCACCGTAAAACCCAATTGACCAAACCAACTTCAAAGTTCATAGAACCGTTCATGTGTTCAAATGTACTTTAAGTTTGTTGTATAGGTATCTCATATATCTACATATGAGCTTTGAACTAACACCCCGAGCGACGTACATATGAACTTCAAAATTAAAATCTAACCTCACTATCATGAGATGATTGTCTCTTCACTTAGAAGAACACTCTTAGTCATCATAGTCTAAGACAACGTGCGCCATCATCGTTTAATTTAATTCAAGCGTACTTTGCTCATACATATATACAAACATTACATATAACTAAACATGCATACATATGTTCATATGTATTTACTTGTCGTATAAAATCCTCTGTTGCAATTTTATTCCAAATACCTACACATATACATACATAAAAACGTATAAGAACACAATTCTGTGAAATTTAAGCTGGCTTATAATTTACTGCGTTGCACTTCACTTAACTCTGGCAAACTGGAGTCCTCTAATTCTAGACGTTCGTCGTTCGACCCAAGCTCCAACGCCACTCTGCCACTTCTTGCCCCCCCCCCATCACTCTCTTCTGTTCTTGGCACACTCTTCAAAATAAAAATAATAAAATTGTGCAAAAACAAACTTAAGCCTAACACAAGATGCGTCCTTCGTTCATGGATCATTAAAATTGCTGCTTAACTCAAATTAAGTGCAATTATTGCACGATTTTGTTTTTTCACTTTTTTCTCGTATTCTTCTTCTTTATTTTCAGTCTTCCTTCCTTTTTCTTTAAGTTTTTGTTTTTTGTTCATTTCCTTTTTTTTTAATGATGAGAAATAGCTAAAAAAAAAAAGAAAAACAACAACAACCGACTAAATACTAAATTAAGTGCAAGAATTTTTGTTGCTGCTTCAGCCGAATGGTGCGCTGCTAAAGGAAGGACGAGGAGGAAGCCAGCGGTTCTGCAGGAGGAAGATGAAGAAAACACAAAACTTTAAGACGACCGACGACCGACGACCGAACAACATGACTCTTCGACTAGTTGAACGCCATGGCTCTGGCTGGCGCGGTGCAGCGCGTCTGACGTCGCGACGTGGCGCGACAACGAGACCCGACCGAGACGACCATGACGACGCGACGGCGACGACGACGCACCGGCAGCAGCGGCTTGCATACACAGCTCAAGTACATCCTCATTAATTTCGCACTTGCAATGGCATTACAATGCTGTTATGTCCGTCCGTAATGGCGGAAGGTGGCCATAATGATGGAAAAGTTATGAGCTGCTTCGTGTTCAGCGCACAGCGAGCGCACAGGTGATGCTTCGACGTCGTCGTTGTTGGTTAGTTGGATAGCATCGGGCATATTCTAATGCCCTTTGTGTTGGATTAGGCAGAGAACAACATAAACAGACTTTAATTGCCCTATCAATTGTGTTGAATCTTCCGCAGCACTAAGTCCCAATCGTCGTCGGCGGCGGCGGCGGCAGCATCGCATCGCATCGTTTCAGTCTATCCCAACAAGCAACAGTCAACAATCAACATACGACTAAGCTTATTCCACGCCACCATCGAGACAATCCAAGACATTTCCGGATATCGTAGGTCGTGAAGAAGTACATCCTCTTGCCAATGCCTAGTTTGTTGCCCTAGGCAAGGCAAGCAAATATCAAGCTCCTCCGAAGGCAGGTATTATATTGTACTTTAGTCTGGTGCCGTTATGTTAATATTGTGTCACTTTCCTGCACTCCACTGCTGATAAGATAGCGCGCTAAAAAGCTATGGCAATACTCGTAATTTGCCATGAAGAAGAAGCCTAGCTCGCTTTTTATAGATATCCGTCCAAATCGACGTCGTCGCGTCGTTTTTATCAATTCTTCTTTAATTTGTTAATCTCTATGCAAAACATTTCATAAAATTCGCTTTGACAGATTTGAAACAAATTGACGTAACAAGTCTTCATCTTTTCGTGGGCCTAATCGAAGCTTTTCTAAGGTCAAGAATGCAATTTGCTGGCGTAGGTATTTCAATAACATTCATACACAACAATTCAGCGTTGTTGGAAACGAGACGACCGACCGACGAGGTAATCGTCGTCGTTGTCGCTCGTCATCGTGTCGACCTGATACTCAGCTGTATAGTACATGTTTTTCCCTCCGCGCGCCGCGTTGCAATCGCACTGCAACAGCAGCAGAAACTGCGACAATATGATGACAGTAAAAACATGTTCGGCTGTGCTTATTTGGACTTACGTGACATTGATAACGTTTATAACTTCGCAGACGATGTCATTGACATTTGATGTTGTAAGCGCAATTTAATTGATGTAAGAGGGTGCGCTAATAATGATATATGAAGGTGAACAACGCGGGAGTTTAGCGTCATAACGAAAAACGATTATAGGATTGTTGCACATTTTTTAAACGTTTATAAAAGGAGATAGAAGATTTTGCGACACATTTTGATAATATAATACTGAATTTCATTGAATGAAGCTGAATATTTGTATAATTTTTGGTTGGTTTGGAAGGTTTAATTTGATAAGAAGACTTTTGATAGAAAGGTTAATAAATTACATGCAGTTCCAATATTTTTACGTATACTTATCCGTGTTTTTGACAACTTTTTTTTTTTTTATTTCATTTTATAATTTGCGCATAAAATTTAATTTTAATTTCTTTCAAAAATTTAATTTCAACCGATAAGACAATTTAAGTCTGCTTTATAAGGTGGAATAAGGAAGATGAGATTGATTTAAGTTAATTTTGGAGGCTGCCAAACTTTAATAACATGCAGAGATGTAAAAAATTGTGAGAGGTTAAGAACATCCTTATTTAGGTATATCAGCAAATTTGATACTTTTGTTATATGTGTTTTAAAAATAGAGCAACGGGTGTTTTTGAGCGCTTTCTCTTGCTTTATACTAAGTATGGTTTGCCATTTCATACAAAATAGGTTAACTCCTTGACAACGTTTGAAAATCTTGCAAATTTATTAATATAATGGTTCGGCTCCCGCGACACATGAATTCTTTGAAGACAACTTTTGGTGGGCAAATTATCTCGCGTCGAGAACCTGTGGCGTGGCCTCCAAGATCTTGCGATTTAACACCGCTCTACTATTTTTGTGGGGTAATGTGAATATTCAGATGATTGGCATTACATCGGTCCACCATAGTTCCTCACAAACACAAGTACAAAAAGGTCAAATCACAGCTCCAAGACACTGATAAAATAAATGGTCCAATGCTAGCACCATGGGTGTCCGAACTTACCGAGGAGCTAACATCAATTCGGACCACTATCTCGTTGAAGCCACCAACAAGGAACCCCTGGTTTTAAGAGGAAATGCAACCAAACAACAGTCACGCAAAGCGGCGCTGCATAGAAGGACGAAAGCTGCTCATGAGATCTATGAGCAGAAGAGGCGAGAGGAACACCAACTTCTCAGAAGGAAAAAGAGAGAGCAAGAGAAGCGTGCGGTCGAAGATGTTGAGAGGTTCAAAAGCAGGAATGAAGTTCGAAAATTTTATGAGCAGGTGAAACGGAATTCACAAGTCCATAAATCTAGAACCGAAGGCTGCAAAGACGAAAGTGGAAACATCATAGTGGAATCGCAGTTAATGCTGAGGATATGGAAGGACCACTTCTGCAGACTGTATAACGGCGACGACGAACCGAATTCCGCTGTCAGGCAGGATGATCCATTCAACATAGACGACGAAAACCAACAATTCCGTCCTCCCGAATTTGACGAAGTAAAGATTGCCATATCTAAGCTGAAATCTAATAAAGCCGCTGGAGTAGATGGCTTGAATGCCGAGCTCTTCAAAGCAGCTGGAGATGAGTTTGTTAGGAGCATGCACCAACTTATCTGTAAGATATGGTCGGAAGAAAGCATGCCCGATGAATGGAACCTCAGTATTGTTTGCCCGATTCTGAAAAACTGAGACCTTCTAAACTGCACCAACTATATAGTTTACAGTTTACTTAACATCCATAGGTCATAGGACATACATAGGTCCTTAACAGTGTTATTTTAGACCAGGAAAGTCCACAGTCGATCAAAGATTCATATTACGGCAGATCCTGGAAAAAACCCAAGAACATCAAATCGATACCCACCATCTTTTCATCGATTTCAAGGCCGCATTATGACAGCATCTACAGGGACGAGCTGTATAGAGCCATGTCTAGTTTTGGCATCCCTGCCAAACTCGTCCGTTTGTGCAGGATGACCAGACCATGGAGAATTCACGCTGCTCCATAAAGGTTGGAAACAACTTAACAGAACCTTTCGATGTCAAAAAAGGTTTTAGACAAGGTGATGCGCTGTCATGTGATTTTTCAACATCGTACTTGAAAGAATAGTGCAAAGCTCACACGTCAACACTAGGGGGATTATCTTTCAAAAGTCTGTCCAATTACTAGCATATGCTGATGACATTGACATAATCGGAAGAACTCAGCGTGATGTCAATAGGGCTTTTGTGAGTATTGAGGCAGAGGCGACAAAAATGGGTTTGGCGGTTAATGAGGGCAAAACAAAGTACATGCTATCGTCAAGAAAGGACTTACAACACCGACTTCTCGGTCAAAATGTCACCATCGACAGACGTAACTTTGAGGTAGTCACGGACTTCGTCTACCTAGGCTTCGCTGTTAACGCAGCTAACAACACCAGCGCTGAGTTCAAACGAAGAATAACTCTTGGTAACCGCTGTTTCTTTGGGCTAAGAAAGCAATTGAGTAGCAGTCATCTCTCGAGGGACCAAAGTGTCGCTATATAAGACCCTCATCATCCCCGTCCTGCTATACGGTGCAGAAGCATGGACGATGACAAAAGCGGATGAAAGCACCTTGGGTCGTTTCGAGAGAAAAGTTCTTCTAGTGGTCTACGGTCCCGTATGCATAGAAGGGGAATGGAGGAGAAGATGCAACGACGAGCTGTACGGGCTGTACACGTAGAGCGCATGCTCCGGCCCGTAAAATCTTCGAATCCATACCCACAGGACAGCGCAGTAGAGAAAGACCGCAAATTAGGTGGCGCGCACAAGTGAAAAGTGACTTCACCCAACTTGGAGCGTGAAACTGGAGACATCGAGCTAGGGACCTAGCTAGATGGAAAGGTTTGTTGGGTGAGGCCCTAGTTCACACGGGACTGTAGCGCCACCTTAAGTAAGTAAGTAATGCTAACACCACTCCATGCAGTCCATACCAACCAAACTATCACTCTCTTTGAAGGCATTGCATTCTCTTCTCTAAAATATCGTGTTTTTTGGGCTACACAGCATTACATTTTTAAACAAGTTTTCAATATTTCTTAAAATGACTAATTTTGTTTTGCTGGCTATCTGTCAAAATTTCGAGTAGGAAACAGCTCTCAGTGTCAAAAAAAAACCTTTGATTTAAAAAGAAACCACTGGATGACCCACTCTGAAATGAGCATCTATTCTTGTAAGATAATTCTCTGGAGCACCGAGATTATAGATAAGAATAAATCCTTATATTTCGAAGCCTCAAATGCCAAACAATAAGAAGAATTGATCACGTTTTTAGGGCAAATTTTAAATTAAATTATGTCAAATAAAGCACAAATTACATTTATCATTATCATTATGACAGATGAAAATTGTATTGCTACTGTTGCCGAAAAGTAAATTCATTTGAAAAAATATAAGCTTGAGAATTTAAATTTCAATAAATAAAATAAATCAATTTCTTTTGCCCAATGAAAAACTAGAAAGGTGACATCGATGTTTTGACAGATTTAGAACAAAAATTAATTAATTTATTTAACTAAAATAAAACTTCATTAGAAATAATCTAACAAGAAATATAAAATCAATAATTTTATTTTAAGACAAAGCCTTTTATATCAATTTCATAAGCTGTCAATTTGACATTTCAAGAAAGGAGATTTTGGCTTGTTTGAAAACGTCAATTTTGTGTGTCATGTTAATTTTCTGTATTCACATTTTTGTTTGCATCAGTCAGCGTAAGGAACCGTGTTACGCTGTGCTTATTACGTTTAGATTTATAAGTGTCTTCACAAAATTTCACGTATAATTACCCAATGATATCAATTATGTAAATCTTTGAAAACAGGTCAATCAAGTCGTGAATCGTTTCTTCAATATTTCGATAGGCACTCATATTTTGATCTTTTTTAATAATTTATCTCTGAAGTGATTGAATTGTTAGAAGACTTACTGATATTTAAACTCCGAATTACTCTTGGGATTATTTGTCAAAATAACAATTAGATACTGCCTTAGGCCTTCAATATTCCAACCATTAGACAATTAGACGTAGACAAGAATCGATGAAAAGAGCAACTTAATTTTATCTGCTTTTTTAACTTATGAATATAAAAAGAAAACCTGTCTGTCTGCAGAGTTAAGAACACTTCAAAACAAAAACAATTATAATCGCTTACAATAAGTGTTATCGGATAAATGCCCCATGATGTACAACATGACGGGGTGTATAACAAATTGGCCGTCCAGCCCGGCCAGACACGGCCGTGCTGAATGAGGCCCGATTGATGTTAATAATGTTATTAATTCAAAAGTGAAACGCTTCAGTTCTAGGTATAAGTGGATAACTCAAAAGTTGTATAGAAACGAACAGACGGACGGACCATCATCATCGTTTGGCGAGGAATATTATCATCAGCAGGCTAGCTAGATATATAGCCTAGACAATATAGCAATGGGGTTCTGATGAGAGGAGACGAAGGCCGATACCAATACCGACACCACCACCGCCCGCCGCGCCGCGCCGACCAACATCAACAAGACAACAAGAAGTGAAGAGTGGTAGAAAATTCATACCCGCCCCGGGGTGTTGAGTGTTGAGAACTTAATTTAATTAACGTTTTGTTATACTTGAATATCTGGTGCCTCGCTATGTTATACACTCCGATGGTTCTACCCCGCCTTCATTTTTGTTATTAATGGCGGTGCCGGGTTTAAATAGGTTAAATAGGGACATGCAAGTCTCTGTGAAATTTGCACTCTTCTCTGTATTTTTTGCGATTGCATTTGGCATTTTATGTACGTACGTTCGTACGAGGCTCATCAACTACATACTATCGGTGGTATGATCTCGTTTTATTGGTTTCGGCTTCCGTTGATTCAAGTCGAAGTTAAGTTAGTTCGTTTCGTCCCATCCCACAAGCCCGCGTGTTATCAACCGAATACGAATACGAAAAGTTTCTTCGTCGGCGGCGTGTCGCCGCGCCGCCGTTGTCGTTGTCGTCGTAGCTCGTCATAAAAGTGCTGCTGCATTTTTATGGCGTTTATTAATTTGACAAATGCATGTGTACGCCGAATGAATGTTAAGTTGACACGGACGAACGAACGTATCGAGTGGACATTTTGCCAGACAGAGGAAAAGAGATAGAGATAATACATATATACGTAAAGCTTTATACCTATAGAGGTGTGTTCAGCTGACTTGTTGCCAGCATATGACAAAGCTGAAGGCACTAAAGAAGCCTTATATTAAAAACAAAACTCTGTTGGCATAGGAGACTCTTCCATACATATCTTCGAAGAATTGAGCTAATTAAATTCACACAACCCAACCGGCGTTTTCGATTATTATAATAAAATTCTAAAGACATTTGATGGTTGTTATGGCAGCCAGCACCATCAGGTATCAGGATATAATATAGTATGCGGCTATAAAGACTTATGGTCTTTGGCTGGGCTTAAGCTAGAATAAGAGATTAGAGAAAAAGATATGGAAAAGAAGGAATTTATGTTCATTTCCGTAATGGAAACATCTTAACAATTAGTATTGGTAGTTGCACGTATAGACTTATGTCATCATCATTATTGGGTGTGGTTCAGGTTTTATTTTGTTTTTGTTTGTATGGCTTAGTCGACATATTGTGCTAGTGTCAATTTACATTATATAATATATGCGAGTGAAGTTAGGAATATCAAATTCGAGGCAAGGTTTATTCACCGTTTAACATAGATTAGAAATCTTCCTGAAAGTGTGATTTCATTGTTATGTATAATTAAGGTCAGTTTTGGAATTTCCCCTTTTGTGACTCCTTTTTTTTAAATATTTTATTTTCAAAAATTTCGGTATTAGGAAATTATTGAAAGGAACAACAATTTTAATTTTTTTTTCAATTTAAAAAAAAAATGTAAGAACATTTAAAGAGGTTTGTATTTATTAAGAACGGATAATAATACGTCCAAAGCTATAGAGTAAATAATGTACTCAAACCACTTAGAAAATGACATGACAATTTTCATTTTCAGAATCAGATCAGATAACATTTTTAGATTGTTTGAGCAGTATCAAAATTTGAAAAAGAGAACTAAATTAGATCAGATCTTTATCTTACCATTGTATAGTCAAGCAATGCACCTTCAAGTTAAAATGGCTACCATTTCAAGAGATCTATAGATTAAAACTTTTTCCAGTAACAACTTTTGAACTTTGAGTTGTAAGCGGCCATATCGAAGAATGTACCTACATATCTAAAATTAGTTGTCAACTATTTAGAGGATGGGCCTCCTATTGATTTATTTATAAATACTTATTAGGATACTTTGAAACTGACAGCTGATTACTGATTGAATTTTTTCACAAGAAGTAAGTGTTATACCTCCACAAGACTTAATTTAAGCAACTTGCCTTCGATTTCAGCAACTTAGCACTAGCCTGAAGAGAATTCTGCACAAAGACCTCGGATTATTCGCTTAAAAGGTCTGAGTAACAACTTAAAACCGATACCCGCCATATTTTTATCGAATTTAAAGGCGCATATGACACCGGCTGTAGGAAAGAGCTTTACAGAGCAATGTCTAGTTTTGGCATCCACGTCATACTTGTTCGTTTGTGCAGAATGACGATGAAGAATACACGCTGCTCTATCTAGGTCGGAAAAGATCTAACCGATGCGTTTGATTTCAAAATAGGTTTCAGCAGACCCGTCGAGAGGGGGAAAGGGGGAAAACCCCCGGGCCCGGAGTTTTCTAGGGGCCCGTAAAATTGAAAGCAAAGAGGAGTGTTTTTTTTTCAATATAGGTATACTCTAAATTCATCATCAACATACCTATTCCCACTTATTTTTAGGGGCCCGAAAATTTTAAATCATTCATGCTTTCGCAATCGGGCCCCTGTTTGCATGTTATCTACCAATCTTTCAGTCACAAGCTTGCCGATCTGGGCCCCTGATTATTATTAGCGTACATTTTTGTTTATATTTAATGAAAAATTGGGCAACTCTGAACTATTGAAAGAAAGTTACAATAAATTATTTCGCTTTTCTTATTTAATTTAACGTAAATTTAAAATTTATTTTATTTTGAAAATGTTTAAAGTCAAAATAAGGGGCCCGGCAACTTAAAACAAAACACAAATATTTATTTCGGTTTCTGTTTTCATAAAGTTTCTTGTCTTCTATTTCTGTTTCTGCTGGGAACTAAATTTTTGATTCGGTTTCGGGGGACCGGAAAATCCCACGCAAACGTTTTTTAATTGTGGTTTCCGTAATATTAATTTATTAATATTTTAATAAATTGTTTACTGAAGATTTGAAGAATACCAAGTCACTGCAAAGTGTGTATATTAAACCAGCCATACAAAAATAGCAAGGAATTCTATATAGAATATTGGACACCATTTTCTTCCTTGGCGAAAGGGGACTAGGACTACGAGGCGATAGCAATCTAATTGGAGAGCCAAATAATGGACATGTTTTGGACATTTGGGAATTAATTAGTCATTATGACCCCTTACGTACGTCAGGAGCACTTGGAAAAAGTAAGAATTTTACAACAAGAGCACAAACGTTTCCAAGTCCACTACCTTTCCGTTGAGATTAAAAATGAGTTGATAAAATTTGTGCCCAACATGTGAATTCAGCTATTTTGAAGGAGAGAGAAAACGCCAAATACTTCGCTATAATTGTCGATGCAACACCCGATTCTAGTCATGTGGAACAAAACACATTTATTTTGCGATATCTGCGCTTGGAAGAAAATATGTTCTCCATCCAAGAAAGGTTTTTGGAATTTGTCGATTGCAACAAAAAAACTGGCACCGCAATAGCTGATTTGATCTGCGAAACATTGGCAAAGAATGGAATCCCTTTAGAAGACTGTTGTGCACAAGGCTATGACAATGGAAGCAATATGAAAGGACAGTATAATGGTGCACAAAGTCATATTTTAAAGAAAAATCCGAATGCCGTGTATTCACCACAGCCTTAACTTGTGTGGAGTCGATTCAGCGGAATGTTGTACTGCCGCAATCACATTTTTTGGTGTTGTTCAAAAGTGTTTTAACTTGTTTTGCAGCAGTGCTCAACGTTGGGAAATTTTGAAGAAAAATGTGCTCGGATCCCTTCACAAACTTTCCGATACAAGATGGTCAGCTAGAATTGAGGCAGTAAAACCATTTGCAAATCATCTGAAAAACCTTAGATCATCATTAGAAGCCTTAAGTGATATTAATTTAACTGCTGAAGCTCAAAGAGATGTATGTAAATGGCGTTTTAAAATATGCACAAATTTGAATGCGTCCTAATGTCTTCGATTTGGTGCAAGGTTCTTAGCGCTATAAATGAAAGAAGTTTCCTTCTTCGAGCCAGAAACAGTACTATTGACGTTGAAATACAAGATCTCGACAACTTGATCTTCGATTTAAAAATTATTCAAAACGGATGAGATCAATTTTTATCTGAATGCAAAGCAGTTGCTACTGGATTGAGGGATGTTCCAGAATCGTTCCCATCGAACCGAAAAAGGCAATTAAAGAGACATTTTGAAGAAAACTGAGTAGCTGGAAAACAAATTGAAACAGACGAAGAAATAAATTTCAAGAGAAACACCTTTTACGTCATAGTTGATTCAATTATATGTGGAATTTCTCGTCGGTTCGATACGATGAAAAATTTGAATGCTACATTTTCATTTTTATGACAGTTTTCAACAATGGACAAACGTGAGATTAAAAACTCCGCTACAAGATTCATCCAAAAGTATAACTTGCATGTGTCCCAAGAGTTGAAAGAAGAAATAATTCATCTCAAACACTATTATGAAGCCAATTTTAAAGCAGAACTTCCGCCATTGAGTTTGCTCAATGCTATTTATTACCAGACCTTGGAGACGATTTTCCCCAACATTTGTGTTGCTCTTCGTGTGTTTTCACACGAAGCACCTTTGCCAAGGAATTTGAATTTCGACGCAATTATAAGTTGTTTTGCTGCTCAGAAAGCTAGGAAACCTCGTTTGCCAAAAGAAAATATTTTATTGAATGCAAACTAACTCTAATAAAACATTGTAATAATATTTTAATATTAAGAAAAACAATCAAGAGTATTTAATGTAAAACTTTTAAAATACTTAGTTTTTTTTTTAAAGACAAATTTTAAATACTTTTACTTCGCTCTATTTTATTTTCATAGTAGGTAATAGATCTTCATACTATTTTTTTTTAATAGTTAATCGACCGTATTGGTAGTACCCGTAGCGTGGTGATTAGTGCGTTGGACTGTCATGCAAGGGGTCTTGGGTTCAATCCCTGCCTGTGCCACCTAACTTTTTTCACGGGTACTGCCTCTTGCGAGGAATTGACAAATCCTCCAAGAGTAATTCTTGTCATGAAAAGTGCTTTCTCAAATTAGCCGTTCGGATTCGGCATATAAACTGTAGGTCCCTTCCATCTCTGACAACATTACTCGCACACAGGGATGGTTGAGAGTTGTAAGTCACTAGGCCCTGGTCCTGCATGGACTGTTGCGCCACCTAATTTATTTATTTTTATTTTTTAATCGACCGTATTATCAGTTACTAACATGTCGTTGGCAATATCGAATTGAATTTATGATTCTGTTCGGATTCTGATCTAATCGCATGTAGAATTATTTTCTATCCATCCTCCATTTCAAATAAACTGGACGATACCCGTAAGATTGATTTGATGATTAACACTTTTTTCGGCTCACTTTGCAAACAAAAAATGATTATTTTCGTTGATTCCAACCAATTTCGCCATTCGTAATTGAAATTAGAACGTATCATATCAGTAGGCAGGAAATTTAAAAAAAATTGTAAATATGGGGGGCCCGAGATTTTTCCGTCCCGGGCCCGGAATTCCTCTCGACGGCCCTGGGTTTCAGACAAGGCACTGTCATGCGACTTTTTCAACATCGTTCTGGAAAGAATTGTGCAAAACTTAACCGTCAATACTAGAGGCAAAATCTTTCAAAGGCTCGTCCAATTATTCAGATACGCAGATAATATTGGCATAATGGGAAGATCAAACACATGATTTCAGTGCCGTATTTTTGGCATTGCGGCGGAAGCTGAGAAGATGGGTTCTATCGGTCAATGTGGGCAAGACCAAGTCTATGTCGTCATCAAGAAAAGACATTGAAAGACGACGTCTTGTACAAAATGACACAATGGACAGCTATAACTTTGATGTAATTAAGGACTTTGGCTTCCTATAGGCACCGCCATTAATTCAGACAACGACAGCAGCGCTCAAATCAAACGAAGAACAACTCTTGTAAGTCGTTGCTTTGTTTGATTTAGAAGGCAAATGAGTTGTAAAGTTATCTCTCGAGCATCTAAAGTTACCATCAATACGACGCTCATCATCCCGGTTCTCATTTGTAGCGCTGAGGCCTGGACCCTGTCAAAGAAAGATGAGAGCGTCTTCGAGTGAAAAATTCTTCGGGTGATGTTTGGTCCTGACTGCAACGATGGATAGTGGAGAAGAAGATACAACGACGAACTGTACGTTCTGTACAGCGTCACTGACCTAGTTAAAAGAATAAAAGTCCTACAACCTATATGAGGCATGTAGAGTGAATAAACATCAACGCTCAAGCCCGGAAAGTCTTTAAATCTAATCAAAAGGAATTGCGCTAGAGCAAGGCCGTGACTCAGTTGGCGCAGGCTGGTGGGTGAGGATCTCAAGCAACTTGGCGTGCAAAACTGGAGACAACTAGCTATGGACCAAGCTGACTGGAGAAACATATTGGTTAAAGACCAGATCCGTCCCGGACTGCAGCGCCACCTTAATTAAGTAAGTAAGGTCCGAATAACTCAGAATTGACTGATTCTGGACAAACAATCATTTTTTCTGCAAAGGCACATTTTCGTCATGTTTTGTGTTACTCTTTCACAAAATGTTGTTATTAATATTTTGTAAGACATTTAGTACCCCTGCCGTTATGGTAAGTGCGTTGGACTGTCATTCCAGAGGTCATCTATTTTTTTTTTCACGGGTACTGCCTCTTGAGAGGAATTGACAAATTCGCCAAGAGTATTTCTTGTCATAAAAAAAGTGCTCTCTCAAATTAGCCGTTTGAATTCGGCTTAAAATTGTAGGTCCCACGCATTCCTGGCAACATTACTCCCACACAGGAATGGTTGAGAGTTGTAAGTCACTAGGCTCTAGTTGTCAACGGACTGTTGCGCCACCTAATTTATTTTGTTTTAAAGACATTTAAATATATCGCCGGGTAAAAATAGGATATGTGGGTTGCATCCCAGCTTTTTTTTTAATAAAACTAAGGACATGGATTTCTGAAAACTCCTGATTCATTCAAAATTGTGCGCCTTGCCACTCAGCCTACCCAGATCGTGAGATCAGCTATGTTGGCAATATCAATAGGACACCGTAGAGCTGCAATTCGACTCCTTTTGACTATGGCTTGTGATAAAATATGAAAGACTGATGTTGTACCAACAATTCGGGAACGATTCAAATACTTAAGGTTATTAAAGGAATCCGTGATCTACTGAAACCATCAACAAGGTCTTATATTGTTGAAAGGGAGTATTGCTAAGATTGAGCAAATAAAGTTTTAATCCAATTTTGGATTCAGAATCAGGACTGAAAATTAGCTCGTAAACAAACATAAAGGAATTACATTTAAGATCTTAAAAAACTTGAGATAGACTTAAATGAAGATTCTTAAGTTATCTCATAACTAATGAGAATTAATGAAAATTAATTGAGATACTTAACTGATTTAAACTGTATCTGGAAGAAAAAGTCTTCTACTTTGTGAAAACATCGTACAATATTTGTTAAGAACTACGAAGCGTTTTAGCTTTAAAAACAGTTTGTATTTGTTTATGCATTGCCATAGAGGTACATTTAAAAAACGTGATCTAATAGAAAAATTATGAGATGGGATTCCGGATTCAGGACAACCAATTCCTTTGTAAAGCACTGCGTGTAAATCATAATTCAGAAAAAAAAACTTCAATTAGTTGACCAGTGTTATCAATTAAATGTATAGTCCACTTTAAGTAGGGATAAAATAGTAAAAATCAAGACTTTTCATAAAAAGGTTTTTTTAAATTTCTGATACTTAAAAGATTATAATTCCAAATTAAGCTTCTAAACAAATTTGCATACATTATTATTTTATAGAAAAAGTCTTTGTTGTCTCCCTTTAAAGAAGATATTAAAAATTAAGACCATTATTTTTAATATATCAGTGCTTCATGTTTATAGCGGAAACGGAAATTAGTTCCACCAGCGTGAATTTTTGCATAAATCACAAATCATTCTAGTGCGAGTTTGCTTGTAATGCAAATCCTTGAACAACCACCATTCGAAATAAATTCCTCCCGCATTATGCATTATTATGACTTGCTATAGCAGCTATGAGCTTTTTTTTATCTTGCAAAAATTGTTGTAATATAATTAAATTCTATTCTTTCAACCCTGAAGTTTTACTATAAGTATCCGTATCCATATCCATATATACCTACCAAGCTAATCAGTGACTCATTGTATTATGGTTTGTCGGTGCCGTGCCGGTGTAATACAGTCATCGGTGTTGTTGTTACTTTACCTACAAAAGTTATTAAAGTTCAATGTCGACCTTAGCTGATGGAGAATGAGCATTTGGAAGTAACCAATACTTTTTATCGGTACCGGCACTTTTGTACAACTGCAACAAACTGCCAGTGGATATACCTCTGTAGGATGTAATCAGAACGTAATATTCTTTCTGCATCAATACTGGCGGTAAGGTATAGAAGTTGTAAAGTAAGCAGTTAAAATGAGCGTTAAACTTCGTCTGTCGTATCGTTACTCGTAACCGTGACTACTGTAAAGGTCTAAGCTGGCCCATCAGGCAGAAACAACCAACTCCAAAGTATCGAGGTGATTACTACATTCGACGTTGCGGTAATTAAATTATTCCCGTATTATCAGTCTGGGTGCATATGTTTATTAATTAGTCCCGCTCATCCCGCTAATAGCGCAACTATTAACCAAAGCTTCCAATACTTTGGTTACATTCACTTATGTGCCTCATAGCTCCCCCACTCCTGTGGCAGGCCGTAAGGTGCTTCATCATCTGGTTTTGATTTTTTTGTTTTGTTTTTGGAATCACATGCGGGCAAATTTGTTTTTGGGTGGTGGATAGAGGTATATCAGGAAGGCAGCAGCGGTTTCGAGTAGTGTTATGGCTGGCGCTTGGAATTCGCATCCATTTGCGTGAATATATATGCACACTGCGTGTTATTATATGGCGCAGTGCAAGGCAATAAAACGGTTTGATAAATAAAATTAAAATGTAAATTTCGTCGATGGCACCGGGTTACCTTGGGAGCGGTCGAGTAGAACCGACAACCATCGAGCTATAAGCGACGACGACGTAAAGCGTAAAGCAAAAACCGGGCTGATGCGGTGGTGTTTCACTAAAGCGCAGGTAAAATGTTAACAGCATCGTGGTGACGACGGCGGCGGCGGCATAGCGGGTGGTATTGCGGGTCCAATTGCTTTATAGCTTTAGCTACGACCAGAGCAGAGAGTTTAATATGTACAAGTGTATAACCACCTTGTTGTTTCTTTTTTAAGCACAAAACACAAATATTGAAACACGAACAAGTTTTAAATTTATTTTTTATTATTTTATTTTGCACAAGTTGCGTGCACTTGCTTCCGGGATTGATTACAAGAATTGATTGCGATTATAATATTATATTATATATGCATTGTTATAGGGAGCTAGTGGGATAAAAAGCTTATGATTTCTTAAAACTTAAGGACGATATTTTATTTTTGGAATACTTTATCGAGAGTGTATAATAACTTTGTTAAATCGACGGTAAAGCAAAAAGGAAGAATATTTAGGAAAACGCAAAAGTCCTTACAATATCTTTAAAATTCAAATGGATCCGAAATAAAGTAGTGATTATAACGGAATTCTTAATATTCAACAAACACCTCGTCAAAATCGAAACATTTTAGTCTCGTCTCGGTATTAATCTTGGTCTCGTGTAACTAAGTCTAGTTTTGGCTTAGGATTTGCTTTTTTCTCGTCAGTTGTTTCATTTATAGTCACATCCCGCCTATGTCTACTTTTTTTATTTAAATAATTTAATTCGGCTGTCGCAAATACAAAATCTAATACCCACTTCCACTCCCGTCTGTCGATTTGTCTTGCTTAAAACGTTTGTAGGTTTTCGTGTTGTGTTAAAAAAGATGTCAGTTGAATTATTCTTTAAAATTTCGAAACTACAAACAATATTTTGCATATCCTGAAAAAGTTTTATTTCAAAATCTAGTTTTTTTAACAAGATTTTTAGTCAACACCCAATTTTTACCAATTTTAGTAGCATTTCTTAAATTTGTTTATTTCTTATATAAACAAATACAAATTGAATGAATGAAATTAATTTGTTCACGAGATATTGAGAATCAAACATCATTTTTTACCAAATTTGCGAACTATTTTTTTTTGATTTTACTTGTTTATGAAAAAACGGACTATTTGATTCTTATACAAAAAATTACTGAATGTCGAAAACAATATTTTCTGTGAGATAAAATAAGTTTGAATTTTTAATTTTTGAAAAGATATTTGAGTCGAAAATCAATTTTTACCAACTTTTATTAATTTTGTTGTAGGTTTTTATTTTTTGTAAAAAAACTATCAATTCGATTTTTGTCAGAATTTTACTAAATGTTGACAACAATATTTTTCAAAAGAAAAAATTAGTTTTAAGCCAATAACTAAAATTTTTGAAAAGATATTTGAGTCGAAAGTAAATTTTTAAAAACTTTTATAATTTTTTTTAGGTTTTTATTATTTGTAAAAAAAAGTGTCAATTCAATTTATCTCAAAATTGTTCCGAATATTGAAAACAATATTTTTTATAAGTTAGAATTAGTCGGAAGCCATAACCTCAAATGTTTAAAAAGATATTTAAGTCAAAACACAATTTTTACCAACTTTTGTTAATTTTTTTTTAGGTTTTTAATTTCTTGTAAGAAAACAGTCAATTCGATTTTTATCAAAATTTAACTCAATGTTGACAACAATATCTTTTAAAAGAAAAAAAATAGTTTAAAGCCAATATCTAAAGTTTTGAAAAGATATTTGAGACACAAGTAAATTTTTAAAAACCTTTATACATTATTTCTTAGGTTTTTATTTTTGGTAAAAAAACTGTCAATTCGATTTTTCTCAAAATTTTGCCAGATATTGAAAACGTTATTTTTTTGTTGCACAAAATTGTTTTAGAGATAAAATCATTTTTTGTTCGTAAAATCTTCGAGGCGACAAATATTTTTTTTTTCAGTTTTTTTGATTTATAAAAAAATCGTTAGTTGGAATTTTTTCCAAAAATTTGTTTGTTTGGTATCAATATTACAATATATAATATAAAATTTAATTCAAGTCTCTAGCGTTATTGGTTCGTGAGATATTTAGGGACTTACACACGCACGCACAGACATCTCTCTAAAAATCTTTTATTTCAACTCTAGGGACCTCGAAACGTCGAGAAATTTCAAAATTTTTTAATTCGACAAATCGGACCGATTACAATAACTTCCTATGGAAATTTAATAAACATCGTTGAATGATGCAAAAGGTCCCATCGTTTGTTATTATTACTGAAAATATTGAGGGAATTTAATTGTTTTATGAGGAAGACTCACGAATAACGAAGGGGCATTCAAATTCCAAATTTAAAATATCTTTGGATATTTTCTATTCGACATAATAAACTTTGTAATCACTGAAAAAGGCAGTTCTCAAATCTAAAAGTTAATAAAATTAATTACTTCATGTTTGAATAAATAATCAAGTGAATATAAAATCTTAAATTTGACATATTTTGAATGCATATTCCGTTAATGAGGTAAGTCGAAAGTTGTAGAATTATACCATTTTATTTCAAATGGTATCTGGATCAAATTCTTCCTTCAATGGAATTCGGTAGTGTTTGTTATCCTGAAATGGAATTTGACAACTGTGTATCACCCTTTTCTGAGCGAAATTGAATTTTTTCTTTCTTTTCGAAATCGTAACCATTCTTCAATAAAATCCAATAGTTAATGGCGTTTTTTATTCTTAATCCAAATATAAAACGTTTTAAATATCAACAGATCTAACCGATTCTAAAGCTTGTGCATTTTTAATTTTGTTTCATTTCACGAATCAAAAAAGTATTAACACAACACATTTTTCTTTTTATTTAATTTTCAGAAGAAAAATATAAGACCCGAAAAGACCGATTAAGCAAATTTGGGTAAGAAAAAATATAGTCTCGGTCTCGTCTCAGAAGCTTCAAAAGTAGTTTCGTCTAGTCTCTGTTCAATGAGACGAATCGGAAACTATAGTCTCTTTCCGTCCTTACCAGATCACAAATTTGACTTCGACAACTTCACGAATTGTATCATTAAGTTTTGAATCGATTGTGGATCATTGATTCTTTTACGTGGTAAAGAAGAAAAAGCCTAAAGGTGTTAAATCACAAGATTTCTGTGATCATCATTGCGTCTTCTTACCAACTATAGTCGTCCAAATCAATGCTTCCCATATTCTAGCCATAAGAAATCATTGACCTGACCATAGTTTTGTATGTAATCCATTCACCTTAACAGTTAATAACCCATTTTTCGAAACCCCGAAATTCAAAACAAACACTGACATCTTAAGGATGTAGAGGCTATTCAAAAATCATGTAAAATTTGACAATTTTGCTTATTAACGTAGCCTTCGGGGTTAAAATGGCTCCCATCACGAAGATGATTTTTTGATTTAAGGACCCAATCACCAAGATACCAGCTTTTGTTTACTTGACATTAAAAGCCTAGAGTCTTTCTGTAAATTACCACGGTTATTCCAAAGACCGAGGAGAAATCGACAAATATGGGTTTCCGTCATTTATATTCTCAGTTGTTCTTGAGCGACTAACTCACGTACATAAAACTTTAAATACTATTTTATATAGATAATTCTCATGCCAAAAGGTTGTTTTAAGATCATTTTGTGAAAAAAAAAAAATAAACTAAAGGGTGATTTTTTAAAAGCTATAGGAAAGTTTTTCAAAAAAAAAAAATGCATGAAGTCTTTATTTGAATCGATAATACGGTCCATATAATTTAATGTTTGAAGATTATTTCATGCAAATGTTGACCTTAATGTGCCTCAAATGGTCCATCCGCTTAGTCCGATTTTGGCATACCCTTTCCAACATTTCGGCCGGTATCTTACGAATAAATGCTTCAATGTTGTCTTCCAATGCGTCAATTGAATCGGGCTTGTCTGTATAGACATGAACTTTAATATAGCCCCACAACAAATAGTCTAAAGGCGTTAAATCGCACGATCTAGGTGGCCAATTGACCGGTCCCGAATGTGAAATAAAATGTTCACCGAACTCGCCTCTCAATAAGTCCAATGTTACGCGTGCTGTGTGACATGTGGCACCGTCTTTTTAAAACCACATGTCATGCAAGTCAAGCTCTTGCATTTTGGGCGAAAAGATATCATCTCGCGGTAGCATCACTCACCATTCACAGTTACGTTACGATTCGCATCATCTTTGAAGAAGTCGTACGTTCCAATGATGCCATCCAGCCCATAAACCGCACCAAACTGTGACTTTTTCTGGATGCATTGATAGCTCTTGCAATGCTTCTGGCTGATATTCACTCCAAAATCGACAATTCTGCTTATTTACGAACCCATTGAGCCAAAAATGAGCTGACCATAAAATGGAAGAAGCGTGCGATGAACTTTCTTAACAGAGCACGCATTTTGATAATAAAATTCAATAACTTGCAAGCGTTGTTCGTTTGTAAGACGTTTCATGGTTAAATTATAGACAAAACTGAAGATGTTTGACAGTGAAACAAAACACGAAACATGCGTCAGCTGTTTAAACCAGTGTTGCCAAAAAGATAATAGCTAAAAAATTACCCTTTACTTCTTGTAACACACTGGACAAACTACAAACAGAATATTTTTATTTCAAGGTACCACTCTGAAACTATATTTTCAAACATTAAACAATAAAACGAAATTCCTTACCCAAAAATATGGCTATTATATTTTTGACGAAATGTACCACACTCAACTATCTTGACACCGTTTACCTCTAAATCTATCGCCTTGGCGAAGAAAGTTGTGTAGAATTAGATGAGCTACAAAATGTATCTTCTAAAAACCTTTAGTTTTCGAGTAATTTGAGCCATTGAGCCTATTTAACCACCGTTCTACTATTTAGGGAGTTTTAAGGACTTATAAATGAAGCTCATCACCAAAATTCGGCTTTGACGGAATATTTTCGTAGTAAGGTACTTTTTTCCTTTAATTTTCCTAATTTAAAAATAAATTGGTAACAAAAAGCAATTTCCCGCAATTGCTTCTTTTTTATTTTTTGAAAACTTATTTCTGCTAAAATGCATTAAAAATATAAATAGGAACTAAACCAGGGGCGGATGTAGTTAAAAAAAAGTTTACTTATGAGATGAATTCTGTTGAAAAAAATTCCTTAGAACGTTTGTTCTAAAAAAAATGGTATACAGGGATGATAGAAACTATAAGAAGTTTTCAAAGCTAGTAACAAACATTTCAGTTGTAAAATACTGTGTTTTTGATAGAAGGACATCCATAATAATAAGACCTGCTACAGTTAGTGAGTAGTCGATAACTCTCTTTGCAGTATTGGCCCTTTTTATTTAGACTCTAGTTTTCAATTATCGTAATGATAACTACTGCCACTAGCTCCTTATTACAAGTTTAAGTCAATGGATATTTCTGTATTTTGTATATATAAATTTTTCGCGAAAAACGCAATTTCTGTTTTTTTTCTCGCCGCCGGCCGCGCCGCCGCGCCGCCGCCTCGTCTCGCCCACCAGTCGTCCGTAACGTTCGGTTGCCATTACCAACGGTAGTGCAATTCATTTGTTAATTAAATTGATTTGTCCTTCTGTGTGTAAGTGTGCAGAACATTTTAAAGTAAAACTAAATTATTATGAGAGAGTTTCTTTTTAGAACTTGAATTTGCATTTCTGTTTGATTAGAAGCTCATTGGACTTGAAAAAGTTTTTAGAAGGTTGTTTTACATATACTCGAGGACAAAACGCATTGATAAGAAGTTTTTCCTGTTCTTATAGTTTATTTATACATGAAATTTCTATTAAGCTTTAGCTATTTCCAGAAATTAATTACTATGCTTAACAACGCATACACGCGCACTCTCAAGGTTTTTACTATTTAAAGGCCAATGATGGAAGGACTTAGTGTGAGTATTTTTAAACATTCAGATTATAGTCAAAACTTGGTGGTGCAAATATCTCTTTTTTTGTTTTTTTTTTTTGTTTTATAATTAGCGAACACTAAAAGGGGTTTATATACCTTTAATATGCCAAAGACACAGTGTGAGCATTAGGAAAAGAGGGAAGGGTTGGATAGGAGGTGTCGGTGCACATTGATTTTGAATTCCTAAACATTGCAATTACAGGGAAAGATAGAGCGTGGCAAGGCGTTCCACATTCGCGTAGTACGGCTAAAAAATTAATCTCTGTACTTCATAGTACGTCCGAAGTTGGGCTCAAGGGTACACTGATGGGCATTCCTAGAAGCGGGGGTATTACAGTTAAATTGTTTAGGGGGAGGAATGCAACTGGCTATTGCACTAGGGCATAGTCCGTTAAAATAACGGTAAAAAAGGGTGAGACAAGAAACCTTGCGTCGATGTTCGAGTGACGTAATCGAGTTGATGATGTTAATGTCACCAATCATTTTAAAAGCTCTTCTTTGAATACTGTCCAAGAGGCTTAAATAAGTTACTGGAGCACCAGCCCAGAGATGGGAGTTATATTCAAGTTTCGGACGTATATAGGTTTTGTAGATTGTAGCCAGATCAGACGGAGAGAAAAATTTCTTGCAACGTCTTAAAAAACCTAGACATCTTGCGGCATTTTTGGCAACATCGCGTATTGCTCCACAAAAGGTGGTTGCTGATGCACTTTCCGAGGATGTCGAGATTTTCCGTTTCGTTGATGCAAGTGCCACTCATAGATAGTGGCAAAGAGGGTATTGGATTAGAAGTAGCAGACAGGAGATCAATTACTAAAATGAGGAATAGGGTCGGAGACAAAACGGAGCCCTGGGGCACACCATCATTAATTTTATGGGTTTCAGACTTAAATCCGTCCAAAACAACTTGTATTGAACAGTTCGAAAGAAAATTTCTTATCCAACAAAGAAGAGATTCGTCGATACCGAAAGCACGATAAGAGAGTAAGATGCCAGACCTTATCAAATGCCTTTGAAATATCAAGTGCAATAATCTTACTTTCTCAAAAACGATGTAAAGATTTTTTCCACTGTTCGGTGAGATAAACCATGAGATCACCAGTGCACCTGTTGCAACGAAAGCCGTATTGCCGGTCATTAAGAAGCTTTCGTTCCTCAATATATTTCTTAAGCTGATTATTATTATCTGCGTTTCCATGACCTTAGAAAGAAGGGACGTTAGTGCTATCGGTCGATAATTTATGGGAGAAGAAGATTCGCCTTTTTTTGGGATTGGCTGAACAAATGCAGTTTTCCAACTACTCGGAACGAGCCCAGAGGAATAGGATAGATGGAAAAGCTTACGCAGTGGTTTTGCTAGCGTGGAAGAACACCTCTTCAGATTTATGAATGTTGAGATCTTTAAGAACTCTTGCCACAGTTCGAGTACGAAAAAAGATTGGTCCCATAGAATCATTTACGCGTTCAAGAACTGGGGGAGTCATGACACTATCTGGTAAGGTGGAATTTTCGGCGAACTGCCTTGCAAATAAGTTTTAAAGATTCAAGGTTTTCTAACTTTCAATTAACATCTTCCAACAATAAGGATTTTAATGTTTCCTTAAATTTAGAACCAAAAGCTTTACGGGCAACCAATTAGATTCGTCATAGAAATTGCATCACAAATGCATTCTATACTTTATGTATTTCTAAGTAGAAAAAAGAACTTCTCAAGTAGTAGCTATCCGTATCTATAAACTCTCCCGCTCGTCTTCGCTTTAATTTTGATCTGGGTACGAAGAGATAGGTAGGTACTCCATTTACCATCAATTTCCCAAAGGATTCCGTGCGGAATTGCTTGCAATTCTGTGCAACTTACTCAACTTAATACTTCAATCACAGCTTGGGGATGGAATACGAGTATATACAATACACTCTATACACTTCTGCAGTCGTCGTCGTCTTCAACGACGTTGTCATTGTTGGAAGTAACTGTAAAAAAAAATTCTCATTTGCATTTATGCCACAACAAATTGTCATCGTGAAAAACTCATCGCATCGGATCGTATAGCTCCACTCTCCGAAGTATAGGTATCAAGCTAGATGTATGCAAATAGCTAGAACAGCAAGGATAAAAATATGGCAGGTAAGTCGAGGAAGGTACCTTACTCTTCCTCATACCTTAACCTGTAAAAATGCATTCACTTTTTTTTATTACAGAAAACGAACCAAACATATCCACACTCACGTTGGAATAAAATATTATGAGTAGTCTCACTTTATGAATTTTACAGGTTTAAGGATAATGTTGTATATCTATGAGTGTGTCATTTTGTATGAGTACAGAGGTCCTTGTTATTTCATCATTTCATACTATTTTCATGCAAGTAGGTAAGCGTCTATATATCTACTATAAGGGTCTGTATGCATTCTACTGCACTGCACTTCTATCTAGAAATGTGTTCTTATTCATATTTCTAATGTGGGAGCGGGAATCTCATTACGTTCTTATACGTTCGACTCCTTTGCCTTTCTGATGCTAAACGAACGAAAACGAAGCATTTGTGTCCTTTTTCATTTGCCGCCACTGCCACCGCCATAGTTACCGCCGCAGCCGCCCGCACATGCACACCAATTTGAATTTTTAAACTGTCTACTTTAGGAGACTCTTGTCCCAGTAGTCAGTCGTTTTTCTAGAAATCTAGACTAGGTACTTTTAGATATGATGCTCTGCAAAAAGCTGCAGCCAAAGAGTAACTTGATTGAAAGGATCTTTATGGAATGGTGGTTGGGTAGGTAAGTAGGGTATCATTGCGCAAAAGAAAACCAGCTGTAAAAGGAAAACTCAACTAATAACTTTAACGAAATTACTATAAGAGTTTATGTAGGTTTCATTTGGTTGAGCTTCAGAGCATGAGGATCTTTTGGTGTCCTTTTTTTAGCTTTTGTTTAGTTGGTGCATCTCAGCATCCAGACATCAGAGGTATGTGTAAGTGAACTTTTGTTGTTATGGGTAGTTTATATAAATTTCAGAATTATTGTAGTGCGACCAAAATTTAATTAAATTTTCTTTTTTTCATCTGATGTGGATGGAAATTGGAAGATCAAGCTTTAGCACTTTTTAGACTCAAGGAATCGTGATGGTAAGGTTATACATGTATGAGTATATTTATTTTTATAACAAACATGCAAGCATTTGAATTAAATGAATTCATATCAAAGTCAACAGAGTATAAGACTAAACAAAATTAATTTGTTGCATTTTTTGGTATCTTAAACGGTTTCGTCTGGAAGTGAATAGTAATTGGAAACATAACATAGGTTGAATACAACATTAAGTCCGACACATCATTGAATATATTATATGAAAATCCATACAGTATCTTGAATTTTCTCATAACCGATTTCGTATAGCTTTACGGTGAATGTCAGGACAATTAATTTTAAAGAAGACATTTCGTGTTAAATAATTTTGAAGAGTGGACCAAATGTAAGTTTCTTTTTATTTATAAATAAACTGTATGGCTTTATTAGTAAGACAAAAATTTACTATATTAGTAGTAGTTAGTACCCGTGGCGTGGTGGTAAGGAGACCTGTCATGTCATGTCAGAGGTCCTGGGTTTAAAACCCGCCTGAACTGCCTTGCGAGGAGTTGGCAATTCCTCCAAGAGTTTTTCTTGTCATGATAAACTATTAAATTCGGCTTACACACTTAAGGTCACCTACATTTTTGACATTACTCGCACATAAGAATGGTTGAAAGTTTCAAGTCACTAGGCCCTGTGCTCTACGAGTTGTTGTGCCGCCTAACTTTATTTTGCCTTGGCTAGATTCGCAGTTGAGCATTCTGGTATTCAAATTTTCTTAAAACCATATTTATTCCCCTTAAAAATAGTCTATAATTGTGTATTCGTTCCTTCAAGGCGGTTAACATCGTAACACGTTTTCGGAGTTTGGTACGTAAAAGATCAATTGTTTAAAAAAGATCTGAGTGGTATTGCGCCCCATTACGTTGAACCAGAAGCCTTCGAATCTTTGTCTTTAATTTTAATTTAAAAAAAAATCGGTACACGTGGCTCCGTAAGATGCCAGTTAAAGCTACCATGACTGAGAATTTTGTTTCGAAATTTATAAGTGATTTACAGAGTCAAGTTTGTTGTATTTTCTATCAAAATTAAGATAACTTAATGAGTCGTACATTTTTTTACGACATAAACATATTTTAATCAATATGCAGAACTTTTCTTTTAGTTCATTTTTAATGTTTCAATAATGAAATTGTTTTCCATGAACAGCTATCAGTTTCAATAACTTATGATTTCAAAAGAAACCATTAAATGACCCAGGCTTTAGAATTTCATAGCTTAGATTGATTTAAGATTTTTAGATTACAAATTTTTGTATAAAGATTACAAACAAAAACAAAAAGCATGGCTTTACTGCCGTCTGCCTAGTTGACAAATCATTAAAAAAAATAACATATCTCAATAACATATTTAAAAACTTTCATTTATAATTTTAATACTATATAGAGAAGAGCTAGCCTGCAGAATTGATATAATTTTTTAATTTCCATATTGTTAAGCAAGGGTATAACTTGATTTTGCGCCAGTATTTCGCTACCAAAAGTATTCTTTAAGAACTGGATATCTTCCAACAAAGTGTAAAACATCCTCCCTTTCCTTTAAATTGCACAATGAGCATATAATTGGTAAATCATCTCTATGAGGTATAAAATTCAGCTGCATAACTTCACCTCTCAATTTAACCATCATTGAAATTTCGATAAAGTTTGATTTAGTTGGCAGTAGAGAAGAGCTGCCTGTATAGATCATGTGGCGTCATTCAATTATTTCTCTCGTTGTTTTATGTCTACTGCAGAAATGAGCTGGTATAAAGAAGCTTTTAAATCATTCTGATTATTACACAAAAGGTTAAATTCCATTCCACATTCTCTTGTCAAATTTATCCAATCATCACACCAACTTGTTTTGGTTCCTATTACTTGAAGCGCTGCTATCTTCGGAAGCCTATTACTGCTCATCTTCATAACTCTCAAGATGTAATCGACTTGCATTTTTAGGGTTCGTATGAACATAGGTGATAATCCTGATTCCAACATAATAACATAGCTGGGTGTATTTGATGGCAGTCTAAAAATTCGCTTAATAAAGTATCGAAGAAGTTTCTCAACTGTTTCGTATTGTTTCGGTCGCCAAGTTTGTGCCGCGTAAAACATGACAGACTCAGATACCGCTTCAAATATCTTGAACTTGCTGCTATGTGCTATTCTTTTGTCAGAAAAACATCTTTTTCAAGTTGCACTAATTGCACCTTTAGCCTTAACTAGTTTCTCTCTTATATGAATTTGTTTTAGGGTAATTGCGGGATAGATGCCGCCGTTTTTAAAAAATCAATTTTTTATACTATGTTAACATAGTAAACAAAGTGAAATATATTTTTTATTTTTAACTAAACTTAACAATGTGTTTATATTCTACCATATTCTACCTAAAAAAATAATAATAATTTATTCTATTAACAAAAAATAAAAAAGTATTAAGTGCGCCAACTCTCCCTACATGTGTGGGAGAGTTGCCGCATATTAAATTCATTGAATTCATATTTGTACATTAGTGTGGAACATGTTGTTTTCGTTCCTCATCACGCCCACAGTCTGTGCACAAGATCTTACCAGGTTTCTTGTACCGGGTACAATTTTCATGGAGCCATTTCCGACATCTTTTGCACTGGACCCAATCTTCTTTTTTCTTTGTTGAAAAATAATTTTCCCAACATTCGGCACAGTTGTTTGGGTCATCAGCTGGCTGAATTAACTCATCATTCGTTTTTGGGCTTTTAGATTTTTTTTTTGCTTTTTTTGCCTTTGTAGGTTTGGAGATTTTTTTTGCAATTGAGGTAGGGGTAGTTAAGAACTCTGCAAACTGCCTTCGTCTTCAAAAATTTGGTGTTGGAATCTTTGGCAGTGGTGAAAGTTCTTGAAGAAGTTTGGTTGGCGAGGGGTTTTTGAAGCACGATGAAGTGTGGGTTTCATTTTCTGAATGGTTGCAGGAATGCGCAGTGTTAATAATTGTGGTTGAAATAGTTAATTCTGAGACTGTTGCAGTAATAGGAGCAGTTTCAGAAACCTGATTTATTGGTCGGTTATCTTGATTTGCAGACGATGATGGATGAAAAACTGTTAATTGTTGGGTTTGAAGTACAATGGATATATAGATAGATAGATAGATAAATTTTATTCATGAAAAAGAAATTTTTTTACAATGCATTGAGTAGTGAACATGAATAAATTAAGACATGACAAAGTTTGTCGTGTGTCTGTAGTATACGTTATTATGTGATATAATTCGTTTATAATTTTTACACATTAATTTGATTTTTAACTGATACATTTTGCCAAATATTTGTGATATTACAATTTTTAAAACAATTTTCGTGGACTTTGAGTTTAGTTAAAACGGAATGACTTTTAGTTTAGTTAAAACGGAATGACTTTTAGTTTAGTTAAAACAAAAATTAAAATTTTAATCAAAACTAAAAACATACATTATTGCATAGCTAATTAAAAACTTTCGGTGATTATCCTTGTTCTATAAGCATAGGCCTTACTATAATAGTTGAATAGAAGCTGCCAGTCGAAACCATTTAGATAACTCTTTACTTCCTCGATGAGTAGAACATTTTTACCAAAGTAGTGACGCCTTATTTCTTTAAGCACGGGACAAACTCCAATAAAATGAAGGATGTCTTCCCTCTCTTGCAGATTACATAAACTACAGTTCCCCGCCGTTCGATGTGGAGTAAAGTTTAATTTGATGAGTTCGCCTCTAATTTTGAAGATGGTCCCTATGTTGTAGCACGAGAAACAGCTTTTAAAGTAGTTATTTTCATTAAGATTGTAATTGATTAATGAATAATACTTTCGCTCTGTTGAACTGCGAGCTTTTTCGATAAAGGCATATCTTTCATTTTCATCAGTCAGCTGGATTATTTCATAAAAGATCTTTTTCCACTGGTTTGAGTTAGCTTCTGACAAGTTAATCGTTATTCCACAGTTTCCGGCAAGTTTAACCCAATTTTTGACTAAGAGAGTTTTCTTTTTTAGTGCATACTTAAGAATCTTCTTCGGAAGTCTTGATTCTTCCATATTTATCACCCTTAATAAATAATCTGCATGTAGTTTAAGAGCAGAAATAAACATTGTTGGCAACCCCGACTCCAGGTGATACATATATTTTGGCGTGTTTAATGGAAGGTAAAAGATTTTCCTTAGAAAGAACCGCAGCAGGCTTTCAGTTTCCTCGTGTCTTTCTATCCCCCAACATTGTGCACCATAAAACATAATAGATTTGGCTGTAGCATTAAATACACTATATTTGGAGCTGATAGTTATTAAATTGTTGCTGAAAATTTTTTTCCAATTCTGGCATATTGCTGATTTCGCCTTATCTACTTTATTTTTTAGGTGGTTTTCCATTTTTAAATTGAACGATAATTCCATTCCGAGATAGGTATATTTTTTTACTACTTCTAGCTTACGTTCGCCATATTTCCAAGTTTCACCGCTTGCAATTCTTCCGGACCCTTTTTGGAAAATCATAACCTTTGATTTTTCCACATTTACCTCCAGACCCCATATTAAGCAATACTGATAGAGCTTGTTTATCATCAGTTGCAATGAAGATGGTGATTCAGCAAGAATGACTATGTCATCCGCGTACATGATAACCTTTACCTTTGTTTTGTCAATACCAACCCCACATGTAAGCCACTCCACAAGGTCATCGAGAAAGAGTGCGAACAGTAAGGGGCTGAGGTTGCAGCCTTGTTTCACACCTCGGTTTGCAATCAGTCTTTCTGATCGGTCTTTACCATTGCCTATATTTGCTGTTGTTTGCTGATAAAGTTTTCTTAATGCACGTACGAATTTTGTAGATATTCCTAAATTGTACAGCTTGTAGAACATTGCATTTCGATTTATCATGTCAAAAGCAGCCCTAAAATCGACAAAGAAAGTATAGAGCTTTATATTATGGTCTATTTTCATTTGCGCCATTGAAGTTAAGATGAAAATGTTTTTACAATGGATATATTTGCGCGACATAATTAAGCTGTATTTTAGCTTCTAAACAACAAAAAACACAAAAATCAAAGTGCGGCATATTCTCCAAACAAAAATGCGACATCTATCCCTTTTGTAAGGGAGAGACGCCGCACGACACTACACAACAACAACAAAAATAAGAACAAACTAAAATCACACCAACCACTTCTCAAAACACTAACTAAAACAAAAAAAAAACTTACCTTTAAAAAAACAGGCAATCACTACTTTCGGCAACGAAATATTCCACCTGACTAAAAAATTTCCATAGTCAAAAGTGGAGCGAAAATCAAAATAAATAATAAAAACTCCCTCTACTTGTCCGATTTTTGCAGTTTTTTTTGCTGCGTTTTAGTTCGAATGTAAAACGAACAAATTTAAAAAAAAAAATTGCCAGGACTACTAAATGTATGACTGTATGTATGCGGCATCTCTCCCGACGCGGCATCTCTCCCGCAATTACCCTACAATAATATAGTTAAGCTTGAACCTGCTTTATGTATGTTTGCACCTAAGAATACTTTTCAATGATATTTAAATATCGTACCTTTCAATAGCTGCTTGATGCGACCTGTTTCTTGTTGACACTTTCAGGAAACAATTTTGACAAATTTCTATACGTCTATTCTGGTTCAGCGAAACAAAGTTCTGTGAATAAAAATTTAATAAAAATTCAGTTGACTTAGAATCTTTGCACAAAGCCTTATAATAATAGTATCTTGATAGAAATAGATTTTTAAATTGATTGGAAATCTGAACTTTAAAGCATATGAGCCATTTCCTTTTTTTTACACAACCTTACCGTCTTATTTCATTTATTCGTAAAACAATTACTTATATAAATCATAAATCTACATATATTCCAATTTTAATCATATCACTGCCAAAAAATGTATTGTCATAAAAGTATTTACGGCATCTTTTTTTAGAATGGCAGAAAGTGTAATAGCAATTACATATGTTAAATTGACTAAACTATTCTCAATAATAAAAATGTATTTAACATAATCTGATGTTTTCATCACAAGTAGGAAACAAACATCCCTTTTTGAAATTTATAAACGTGAAAACATTTGTGTCAGTGTTTACATTGGACTCTTTTGAGGTATTCATTGATCTTTATAAAACATTAGAAAAGCTTGTCATTTCTATAAATGATTGTTCTTTTGGATCTGTCAAACTTTGTATGCGACAATTATATTTTATAACAAGATTATCAAATTTATTTGAATAACTGTATTCAAAAGTTATTGGGACGTTTATAATAAGACTAGTTTAGATATAACTCCACAATCTGAAATCGTCTAATTTGTTGCACAAACCTTATCTGTCAAATACTGTTTCTTTCAAAACCAGAACTTTATACACGAAGACGGTTACAGAAATAGCTGATTTTATTACACAGTATTTTTGCAAATAACAAAAAATCGTTTTTACAAACTCTTAACTCAAGTGTAAAACTTACGTTGTAAACATGTAAAACTGTTCACCCTTAAATAGTGTACCATAGACAAAAAACAATTTTACCAGAAATTGTATAAAAATTTATATATGTAAGTAATTCATTTATTAAAAATTTTTAAAATAGATACATTATGCATTTGTTTTTTAATTTAAAAGCTTTGGCTTTGCCGTCAGCTCGACTAGCAACTTATTCATTGGTCTACTTTGTTTTAAATTTCAGTATTAATTATATATTGATTTTTACATACATATATACATATACTAGTTTAATCATATTCTCTCATAATCAGTTTTCTAAATCTGCAAATTTCCTTCAGATAGTTCACAAGATTTGTCCAATCTTGTCCATCCAATATTAGAATTGTCTCTTGTCGAGTGAGAGAGAATTTTTTAAAATATGAGAATCGCTTGTATTTGAAAATTGGACATACGCTTATATAATGGAAGCAGTCTTCTTTAGATTTATAATTGCAGAGTGTACAGAACTCCCATTGTATGGTCTACCGTTAAGTGTTGCGGACGCCTGGTGAACTGCTCCTTGACCTAGAATGCAAAAGGAAAAGATTAGTTAAGAAGAAAGAAAAACAAACAAAAACATACTTACCTGGTTGTGTGAAAATCCATGTGGGAAAGGCTAGATATATCCTGAAAAAGAAAACAATTATTATTAGGTTCATAAATAATAAAATGAAGTATAAAATAATAAACAAAACAAAAGTTATTTACATACCTACCATGTTGGTTGTTGAATTCTGAAATTGATTTGATTACAGTAGAATGACAGCGACAACTAGTTGTTAAGACTTTGTACTTTGTACGTTTACATGGGATTGAGTTCACTGGGGGGTTGAGTTGAGATAGACCATTTCGTGCAAACGTCAATTCTGGGCCTGGATGTAATTAGATCCTTAACCTTAAACACCATCTATCTGTCGAAAGTTACACAAGCCATTTCATTTCATTTTCGTGTTCGAATTCGAAGATAAAAAGGGATGAGTGTGGAAATGGTGATTTATGCTCACCAATACGGAGACATGTAAACGATATGAAGATTAAGAGATGTGAATCGGGTGATCTTGTTGTGCAGTTATGGTGATCGTACGATTAGTTTTGGGGTGGGATGTTTTGCCGAGAGGTGTCAAAGTTCTGTTCTGGTTTGTTCGTTTTATGGGAGAGATGGAGTTTTTTTTTGACGAGGCGGGACGATTGATGAAGGAAGTTTTTTTTTTGGGTGGTCCGAAATCGATAGAGAAGCAGTTCGGTTGCGATATATCTGCGAGTTTTTTTTTGAGAAACAAAATTAAAAAATAACTCGAATTAACTTGGAATATACCTTATTTATAGTGGAAACAAAAATAAACTAGAGTGGTGAAGATTACTTTTTAGAGGATTCAAAAAAAAAATTGATTAAGAAACAGGCGGGAGGAAATAGTGCTGCCATAGTTTTTTTTTGAAGAAAAAGAAAAATGTTTGAATAAACTGAAGTAAATCCAAATAAACGTTATTTACTTTAAATTAAAAATTAAAACTAAAACCAATGAAAAAAAATCAAAAGTGGTGATAAGTGCAAATTAAACACTATCCCAAAGATCGATTGAAGTGTTTTTTTTTTAATTTAGTTTTCAATACAAACGTGTGATATATGACTAACTTGGTGAAAGTAATTGAAGGTGGTCCATATTCGGCGGTCCCAGATTGTCCTAAAAGGACTGAGCCGCCGCGCCATAAAAACTAAATTATTTTTCCACGATTGAAAAGTGAAGTGAAGTTTTCTAGTCCAGCCCGTCCATAGGAGCACCCACTAAACAGAAGAAAAAGAAAAAGGAATAGAAAAGCTAAAAAAAAAGATAGAGCAGACAAAAAAATACCCAGCAGTATTCAGACGGATAAGTCTTTCTATGTGTTTGTGTTTGTGTTTGTGTTTATTTATTAAAATTATTTTTGGCGTTTAAGTTACATTATTAATTATTTATTAATTTATTAATAATTTTTTCTAAAAATTTCAAATCATTCTAACTTACAAAATTGAGTTTGTAAGCAATAAAAAACCGTTTTTTTTTGAAGGGTCAACGCGGGAAAAATAAGATTGTTGTTGATTTGTTTCAGGGTAGAACCAACCTTTAAAGAGCTCTCTAGGGGTAGGTGATCCCGATACGTTTTTTTTAGATGATTAACGGTAATACCGAAAAGGGTATTTAAAGGTTATTTTTTTGGTCGTGTTTGTTTTGTTGACTCTAAGGAATTGTTTTTTTGTTGCGTTTTGGTTTTTTTCTTATTTTTGTTCGTTTACTTTTTTGGTCTACACATTTTGTCAATTAGGTTTTGTTAATTTGATTTTGTTCATTTTTTTGTTTTTTTTTGGTTCATTCAAAAATGATTAATTATTGTAAAAATAAAACTTGACGCCCTGGATGAAAAAAAGAAAGCGTGGGTTTTTTTCTTATTTCGTTTCAAATGATTGAAACGATGGCTTGTTGAAGAATTTTTCAGGGGTGCCGATGGTAGCTGATTTTCAACGATGGTAAGGACCTAATTTTTACTGGAACGGTAAAGTATATTGGGAAAATCCAAACATGGCCAAGGATTTTCATGGTAGGGTGGGTAAAGGCCACGCTGCATCAACACCGGCAGTGCCCTTGGGGTGGTGAACGTCCGTCCGTTTTGTTTTTAGTAAACTGGCCTGATTTGTGTTTTTGGCTGCTGGTGACGTTTGCTTCCGGGAACAAGATCCCCCCCACATCCGACGAGCTGATGCTGAGCATAGCAAGCAGGCCACGTTCTCGGGAGTAGACACTCTTTCCCTTTTTCCTGGTGTTCCTCTTTCCTTTTCCAGATGTTCCTGCCACGGTAAGGTAGTTTCACTGCCTTATCGACTTGTCCTCATCCACGCTCCTCTCCCCTCCACTAACCAGCAACATAAGACATAAGACTTCGCATCTTGCTTTGAAAATAAGAGAAATATCTTTGTAGCTTAAAGAATCGTTGAAATAGTTATTGTTTTAATTAAATAGATTAAATTGTAACTGGCTATATAATATTCGACTTTCTGATTCAATAGCTGTTTTTACAAGTTGATTCCGAACCGAGTCTTCATTTAGCTGGATAATTTTATACATTTTTTCCTTTACATCAAGAATGTTACTTGTATCAATTTGCATATCTTCATCAGATGAAGTGGTAATTCTTTGCCATTTATTATACCACTAATCTTTGTTCCTTATTTCGTATAGAAGCATCATTTTGCTCAATCGCTCAATCGCGGGAAGCCTAAGACTTTAATAATATAATCTGCTTGTATTTTCAAAGTGCTAGTAAATAACTTGGGTAAGCCAGTTTCTAAGTAGATCGCATAATTCGGCGTGTTGATTGGTAAGTTGAAGATTTTTTGATGAAGCTCCTATGAAATTTTCTCGATTTCCTCATAGTTTTCCATTCCCCAAACTTGAGTTGCATTACATAAAGTGGACTTTACAACTAAATTAAAAATTTGGTATTTGGTAGACAAATAAATAAGATTGTTCGTGAAAATCTTTCTCCGAGTTAAGTTTATTAGACTTTGTGATGTTTTTGCTTTAATGTCAAGGTGCTTACTAAAATTCAGCCGTGGGTTGAGGTTCACACCAAGATATCTATATTCGTTTGTCACTTCCAAATATGATAATATGACCATGTCGTCAGTATATAGTAACACATTTATCCGGATTCCGGCCATTCTAATTCCTCCAGGAGTCCAGGTATGTTGTTAACAATGTCATTAATGAATAGTGAAAATAAAAGTGCACTAAGCGGACAACCTTGTTTGACACCACCAGAATCAGTACTAAACCATTCAGAATATTACGTTCCATTCCAGACGTCAGCTTTTGTGTTTGTATACATATTCTTAATGACATGTAAAAATCTGGTTGGAACACCTGTGTGTGAAAGTTTGTATACTAAAGCATTGCAATTTACCAAATCAAACGCTGCTTTGAAGTCGACAAACATCGAGTAAACCTTTTTATTTCTTGCCTCAAATGCTTTGACTATCGATGACAGACACAGAGTAAAGATTTGGTCAACAGTGGAATAATTTTTCCTAAATTCAGCCTGGAAGTCTGATAGTATATTTTTCTCTTCTACCCACTTTTCCAAACGGTCCAAAAGAACTCCGCAAAATATCTTAGCTATGATATTCATTAAAGATAAACATCTGTAGTTAGATACGTCATTTAGGGAACCTTTTTTATGTTTTGGGAAGATAACAGATTTTTTAAAAGAGGAAGGAACTTCCGCATTCGTAAGAATTTTGTTAAAAAGCACAACAAGTTGCAACTTAAAACTTTGCGATAAATTCTTAAAAAAATCGTAAGGTACTCTATCTTCACCTGGTGCCTTATTATTTTTAGCTTTTCGTAAAACTGCTTCTATCTCAAACAAAGATATCTCGGTGTCAAATATATCATCGGTGATGAGATGATCAGCATAAATATAGACTAAGTTAGAGTTTGCTTGAAAAAGGTTCGAGAAATTAGAGGAAAGATCAGCAGCGCATACACCTGTGCCAATTATACTCGCATGTTGTGTACCATTAATATCCTTCGCAAGTTTCCAAAATTCTTTTGTATTTTTTGTTTTGCCAAGTGATTGTGCTTGTTCATTTTCAAAACAAAAGTTTCTTTACATAGCATAGACGTTTATATTGAGAATTCGATTCCATGTACCATTTACGAAATACTTCATTGTCGGATCTCTTAAATGCTTTTAAAAGAACAAATGATTTTTGCCTTGCTCTCATACACTCTTGATCAAACCATTTTTGTTTGAACGCTTTCTTAACCTTATCGCTTGATTTGTTCGCAGCATTTCTTATGCATGTTATTATTTCATTTGATAGAGAATCTGAAGACTCGATGTAAGTTGGGATTCTTGAGAGACAGATGTCTAGTTTGTGTTGAAAAGTTTCAGCTTCGTCTTCTCTCCATCTAAGTCGGGGTATCAACTTTAGGTTTGTTTGATTAGAGTCGGGTTCTGCTTTCCATTCTAAAGTGATTGGCATATGATCAGAGAAATGTCTGTATGGAACCTCAAACTTATTTATGAGTTCAATCCAATCGTTATTCACCATACAGTAATCAATCACTGATTTGCCTGATCCTCCAATAAACGTATATTGACCATCTAGGTCACCCTCGGTACATCCATTCAAAAGAATTAAATCATACAATTGAAGCATATCGAATAGTGCAGTACCATTACTATTACATGTTAAGTCTTTGGATGTTCTAGTGTTAACGCTCAAATAATCATTATTGATGTTTCTCAGGGTAGTTATTTGATTGCTACTAGTTCTAGCATTGAAATCTCCAATTGATAGATTATTATTTAGTTGTTTTTTTTTCAAGATGATATTACTATCCTATTATGCAGAGGCACAGTGTGAGCACTAGGAAGAGGAGAGAGATTTTAAAGGAGATGTCGGTGCACATTGGTTTTGAATTCCTGAATATTGCAATGACTAGGAAAGAGAGAGTGTGGTAAGGCATTCCACATTCGCGTAGTACGGCTAAAAAACGAATCTCTATATTTGACAGTACGGCCGAAGTTGGGCTCGAGGGTATACTGATGAGCATTCCTAGAAGTGCGAGTATTACGGTTGAACTGTTTAAGGGGAGGAATGCACCTAGCTATTTCACTAGAGCATAAGCCGTTAAAATAACGGTAAAAAAGGGTCAGGCAAGAGACCTTACGACGATGTTCAAGCGAAGTAAATGAACTTATGATGATATTATCATCTATCAATTTAAATCATCTACGTTCCATACTATCCAAGAGGCTTAGGTAAGTTGCAGGAGCACCAGCCCAGAGATGGGAGTTATACTCAAGCTTTGGACGTATATATACGTAAGTCTTGTAGATAACAGCCAGATCAGAAGGGGTGAAATATTTCTTGCATCGCCTAACACCTTGCGGCATTTTTGGCGACATCGCGTATGTGATCGTTCCACAAGAGGTGGTTGGCGACACACATACCGAGAATATCGAGGTGTTCAGTCTCATTGATGCAAGTGCCATCCATGGATAATGGCAATGGGGGTATATCTCGCTTTAACGATACAATACAGCATTGCGTTTTCGATGCATTAAATTCCACGCGGTTTTTTAATCCCCATTGAACAATGCTGTTTAGGTCGGAATTTAATGAGCTTATCATATTTTGTCGTTGCAGTTCCACATCCGAAGAAGAGGGACGTGAGTCTGAAAACGAATATGAAAAGCTAAGAGTACTATCGTCAGCGAAACAATGTATTGGATTAGATGTTGCAGACAGGAGATCATTATTAAAAATGAGAAAGAGTGTTGGAGATAGAACAGAGCCCTGGGGCACACCAGAATTTATTTTATGGTTTTTAGACTTGAATCCATCCAACACTAATTGTATTGAACGATCCGAAAGGTCATTACTAATCCAATGAAGCAGGGATTCATGAAAACCGAAAGCACGCATTTTCGATAAGAGAGCCTGATGCCAAACCCTATCAAATGTTTTTAAAATATCAATTGCAATAATCTTACTTTCTCCAAAACGATGTTAAGATTTGCTCCACTGTTCGGTGAGATGAACCATGAGATCACCAATGGACCTATTGCTGCGAAAGCCGTATTGTCGGTCATTAAGAAGTTTTTGATCTTCGAGATATTTCTTGAGCTGATAATTAACCAGCGTTTCCATGACCTTGGAAAGAAGGGACGTAAATGCAATAGGTCGGTAATAAGAGGGTGAGGAAAATTCGCCTTTTTTGGGAATGGGCTGGACAAATGCAGTTTTCCATCCTCTCGGAACGTGACCTGAGGATTAGGACAGATGAAAAAGCTTACGCAGTGGTTTTGCCAGCGTTAAAAAGCACCTCTTCAGAACAATAGCGGGGATACCATCCGGACCAGCGGATTTATGTGTGTTTAGATCTCTAAGGACTCTTGCCATGGTACGAGTGCGAAAAAAGATTGGTCCCATAGAATCAATCTTTGGATGTTGTAGTGTTAACGCTCAAACAATCATTATTGATGTTTGTGTTTTTCAGGGTAGTTATTTGATTGCTATACTAGTTCTAGCATTGAAATCTTCAATTAATAGTATACCTACTCTTATTTGCAAGAATAGATAGATTATTATTTAGTTGTTATATGCTATATAACTTACATATATTGTTTAGCTTTTAATTAACCCCACAAACTGAATTTTGGTGTTTGTGCCAACTCAAACCTAAAATTTTAAAAACCATTTCAACTTTATAAATCGACTGAAAGAATTTAAAATTGATATATTCAAGGGTTCGTTCACACATTAATACTTTTTATTGTATCTACGTTTTCATTAAAATGTCATCCATCAATAAGACATTTAATAATTTAAAAAAATTTGTCTTCCTTGAACTCGAAAGTACATTAAAATTCTTACCCCAGATTTATTTCAAAGAAAAATATGTGCTTAAAGGATTTTAATTTCAATCATGTGACATTATTTTGTCACAATTCCCTACTGACACATGTCACTTATAACGAAAGTGTCAACTTTTAAGAAAATCATGTTTTTAGTGTACTTTTTTTCTGTCTTGGGACTTTTCAAACGGAGTTCATTGAACACAATAAAGGAATACATACATACATAAGTTCAATTTATTTTCCGGGTTTAAAGATCGAATTCGATCCGCCTTAATTTTTTTTTTGGATTTTTTTTTAATTTCGAGGATCAAAGACCTTTATTTCTCCACTTCATCAATCATTAAAAAACACGCCCCCTACTGACATTTTATATTTCTCATCTAATTAAACCGCAGCACAATTATTAGTCAGCAAAAATGAATCGCGTTTCCTTATAAACTTTCGCATTGCATGTCCGACCAGATGCAGCGTGTTTTGTTTGAGTGCGGTCCCGGTCTGCAAGATGTCCATTTCGCAGAAGTAATAAATTGTCATAATAATTTGTTGTCCTGTTAAAAATCAAATAAAACAAAACGAAAAAGAAACAAAATCCATTTTTGACAGATGGTGACACTTGAGAACGATACATCTCAAGCTATCTGAATGAAAGGCTTTAATTGTCACCTCATTCTTTGTTGCGGAACGAGCGGTTTTGTGGAATTAACTGAGAACTGCGAAAGGAGATGCTGATGCCAGTCGTGGTGGCATTGCAGTGCCAAAGTGTCACTAAATCATTTGAATTTTTATATTTTTTGAAGGACATGTCAGTAAATCACTTTTAAGCTCTTTGTCATCCCGTCCCGACTGACTATGAACAAATCCAACGTCGACGACGACAACGCGCGGAATGTCATTGTCTAGATCTCCACCTACGCATTATCTAGAAATAATGTTCTTTTGTTGTGCGAAATGTGAATTTACATTTTTGGAGTATTATAAAAGAAAAGCGGAAACAAAGTGCACATCTCCCGATCTGTCAAAGTGCAAATAAACTGCTTTTAATGTGTCACCATCATGTCTATCATTCTCCAAACTAACGGAGAATTAATTAGTGCCTATAAAGCCTGTGGTAGTCCATTTTAAGGCATTCGACATTTTTCGCACGCTGTGTTTTTTATTTTACTTTATTTTATGTGAATTATTTTGTTTCGTAGTAAACAATTCCATATTGAGAAGCAGCTGCTGCTGCAGTTTACTGTTTGCTGCTTCTGGAAAGATGCATGCGTAAATTATTTTCCCTCAAGGATTCGAATCTCGCGGTGCACTGGTTTCCTTATTTACGAGATCCCAAAGTCAAAATGTGGGAGAAATGTAGAAAACGCGATACGCTACCTCTACCGCTGTCGACCCCCATTCAATGTAACATTGAGCAGCAGCGTGACAGCTCAACAACAGCAGCAACAACAACAACAATAGGCGACACACAGCACGAAATTCTATTTGGCAAACAAGGAAATGTCACACTGATCTTGCGTTTTAGAGAATAGTATGTGTTTTTCGTTTGGTTTGGTTTTGAATATACGCGGGTTGTGTGTGCTATTTGCTGTTTTGTGTTTTGCTGGGATGACGTGACCTCACGATTTGCATTGTCACGCGCATTACCCGGACCGGGAGGAAGGTTAAACTAAAAGTGGATAAATGCATGCATACATATATACATAATGTATATGCAAGAGATTGGTTAAGGATGGCTGAAATGAAATGCATATAGCCTTGCAGTAACCAATGTGTTATTTTTTGGCTTAAAGCTTCGTGACAGCATGTTTGACGTTTTGTTCGAAGTCAAAATGTATGGATTTGTGAGGTTAAGGCTTTTGTAAACTTGGTGTGATAAAAAGACTGTATGGCATCGAGGAGGAATGAATATATTAGAATAAGTTGGTCACCGTTATTTTTACGCGCAATTTGTAGGTTCTTGGTATATTTTTTTTTTGCAAAGCTTTATGGGTGTACAAATTTAATAAAAATAATGGAAAAATTCACAAACTACATTGAATAAGGGCATGGAACTTAATTTTGAAGTGAGTAACATGAAATACACGGAAACTAAAATACAAATTTCTTGTTATTTTATTTGTTGCGAAATTCTTAATGTGGATTAATTTTATTAGTAACAATAAAAATGACGGGTTATTTTTTGTAGAAAAAATAGTTGTAAGAATTTAAAAAAAAGGATCTGGGATGCGACCCTTCCAATTCATGTTTGTCTCTCGATATTTCTAAATTTTTGCAAAATATTAATAATAGCAGTTTGTGTAAGATGTTTGAAATTAATATCTTTCTTTATTCTCAATATACTTAAGAAGAAAACTATTTTCTATCAGTTTTAAGTTGTTTTTGTAGGTTTTCGTTTGTTCTAGAAAAAAGTTGCCAACTATAAAAAATCAAAAAAAAAAAGTCAACAAAAATAATTTGGGTTGATTAAATAAGTTTGATTTCAATATATGTATGTTCTTGTTCCTAAGATATTTTGGTCCCAACTATTTTTACCAATTTTTACTAGCATTTTTGTGTGTTATCAAACATATTTTGTATAGAATAAAATAATTTTGAAGCCAAGATCTTTGTTGAGGCAGCTCTTAATATTTTTTAAAGACTCTGGTCTTCCCTTAAAAAAAAAAAACTGCCACGGATTTAGATGCCGTACAAAAAAAAAAAATAAAAACTTTTTTCTCCTTTTAACAAGACGTAGACTTTAATTTTACTTTAATTTACTTTTTAAGAATACGTAGACTTTAATTTACTTTTTTAACTTTTAAGAATGCTGTTTGGGTGGTGGCGATGTCGAGAATGAATGAGAATAGACAAATTTATATGACATTTGGATTTGACTGCTAAGAAGCCGCTCGCCGCGCCGCCAGAAAATAAGCCGTAAGCCGATCATTTACTGAGTTTCCACCTTAAAGGTTTTAACAACATGGGCGACGATTATGATCAGCTTGTACTTGAACATCTTTATTGATTCTTGATATATTCTAGTCAAAAATCAATTTTTACCAACACTTATGTTTTTTAGGTCTTTATTCCAAGGGATACAAGTCAGAAAACTGTAATTTCTATTATTTTTAATTTTACCAAATGTAAGAAATGTTATTTTTGATGCAAGTAATTATTTTGGAGTTTATATAATTTTTTGTTTGCAAAATATTCGATGTCACAAACGTTTTTTTTTGTTTGTTTTTTTTTTATTTAATTTTTTTTTTTTCAAATTTACATCAATATATATATTTCTTGATATTTTTATCTGTTAAATATTATTTATTTGAAGTTGGTATCTCTTTTGCTTCTTGAGATTTGAGAAGGTACGAACGTTCGTACAGACGCATACAAATGGATTTCTCCAATATCCTTTTATTAATAAAAAAATATCACAATTTTCAATTCGAAAAAGAGGACCGATTATAATAACTTCTTGTGGGAAGTGAATGAAGTACGTATACGCCCTATTGAACATTACAAACAAATCGTTTTATTATATTTAGATACAATCAATAAAAGAGGCAGAATTGCCGTTTTTGGAAGGAGTGCAATCCTCGTGATACCCATCAGACTCTGTTTCATCACGAAAAAAATATTGTTTAAAGAGCATCAAAGTCATTATCTGCATTATTACCGTGTATGGCGACTTCTACAGGAATGTAAATAGTCGTTATTTTCTTGTTTCTCATCTCATTTCAAATTAGTTGTAGGAGAAATAGTTCCAACAAAACGGTTCAACATGCACGATAGACCGCTGGCAATCCTCAATTTTTGAGACAAACAATTGGTGACCAAATCATCACAAGAAATGGGACTGTGAAGTGGAAACCTCGATCGTGGGATTTTACACATTTTTTTTAATAGAGCTACATACGTCAAATCTATAATCTATGCTGATAACCCAGCAACAATTGGAAAGTTAAAGGTTATAGTCTTGACGAAATAAGATCGACAGAAAGGCGTTCATAAAGTTCAAAAATTACATGTAATGAAATTTCTGATGTAATAAAAGCCACATTTTTTTTAAATCCATTGAATTTGTCGTGTTTTAAAAAAAGCAATTTATCTACTAGATATATAAAAATAAGTCGGATTTTGCTTCCTGACGCTATAACTCCAGAACGCACGAACCGATTTCCACGGTTTTGCATTCGTTGGAAAGGTCTCGGGCTCCGTGAGGTTTATAGCAGACAAAATTGAGGAACAATTTAAACAGAAAAGCGGTGAACACCGTTTAGCTTCCAATAGAAAGCTTTTGTAAAAGTTCCGATTTGTGGAATTGAAATTTTTTTAATTTTTTGACGTTTCAAGGGTCCTGTATTCTAAACCAAAGCTTACTTTTGGGAACCTTTTTTAGTCAACCATATCTCTAGAAACGTCAGAGATATCGACTTCAAATAACGTATGAAATCTACAATGAAGGAATGATTCTGATTGAGGATCAATGCTTGACTATTGCAAACAAGCTACTGATTGAAGTAGGAATGATTGCGCCAAATCAATCTATGCACGATGCATTAAACCAAGAATTAAATCGAGAGCTGCAATACAATGTTGATACATTGCAGGAATTCGTTGGAAATAATGTGCCGTTGCTGAATGAACAGCAAAAACAAGTATACGAAACATTAATGCAAGGGGTGGACAATAATACTGGTGGTCTATTCTTCCTGAACGCAAATGGAGGAACAGGGAAAACATTTGTCAGTTCATTGATTTTTCTGGAATTGCGGCAACTCTTCTAGATGGCGGTCATACGTCATACTGCACATTCTGCGCTTAAATTGCCACTCAATTTAAACACAATTGATACTCCAACATGCAATATTTCCCGATCCAGTGCAATGGGAAAATTGTTGATGCAATGCAAGCTCATTGTTCGGGATGAGTGCACAATGGCCTATAAGAAATCATTTGAACCACTTACCTTCACACTGAAGAATTTTCGACGAAGTAACAACATCTTTGGCGGCTTGATGATATTGTTGGCAGGCGATTTCAGGCAGACATTGCCAGTAATTCCCCGTGGAACGACTGCAGATGGATTGAATGCTTGCCTGAAGGCATCACTTTTGTGGAATAACGTAAAAACATTTTCGCTAACCACTAATATGAGAGTTCACCTTCAAAATGATCAAAACGCTGCACAATTTTCCAAACAATTGTTAGCTGTTGGAAATGGAAAAGTGCCAGTTGATGCGACAACTGGATTAATTACTCTTACCAACGACTTTTGCCGATTTGTAGACTCTCAATTAGCTCTTATTGAAAATGTTTTCCCAAACATTAGTGAGAATTATTAGAATTATGCCTGGTTAAGTCAACGAGCAATTCTCGCCGCAAAGAATAATGATGTACACGCACTGAATTTCACCATTCAATCAAAAATCGCTTGCAATTTTGTGACATACAAATCCGTTGATTCCATAACAAATCCCGATGATGTAGTAAATTATCCAACGGAGTTTTTGAATTCTCTGGAGTTACCAGGATTTCCACCACATACCTAACTTGCAACTCAAAGTTGGTTCAGTTATTATGATATTGCGTAATTTGAATCTACCGCGGCTTTGCAACGGTACTCTACTTGCGGTGAATAGACTTATGCCGAATTTGATTGAGGCAACCATTATTAACGGAAACTACGCAGGTGAAAATGTATGTATTCCTCGAATACCAAGGATTCCGACTGATCTTCCGTTTGACTTCAAACGATTGGCATTTCGACATGATCAAGAAGTGGTACTTTACATACAATACTAAATAAACCGGTTTTCCAATAAGAACTTGACATCTTGTTCAATCGGATAACGTACGTCGTTAAATTGTCCATAGGCTACAATCCTTGATTCAGATGTAAACCGAAAATACGTCATTATGTTATCAAAACGATTCCAAAATTCTGGTGAACACGCGCTGTGCAATTGACTGCTTTGATCGTTTGCTACGGACGACTAGACGGCAGCGATATTTTTGACACTTCAACCTACCCATTGTCTCAATGGCACACCAACATCATACAACGTATATGTATGTAAACTCAAACTTGTATTGACAGTCGACTAGGACAAGAATTACGACTGAAAATTTGAATTAACGTTCTTAAAGTGCGTAAACCGACTCCGAATTTGCAGAGAAAATGTGCGTATACCGTGTTTTTCACGAGTACTGCTTCTTGCAAGGAATTGACAAATTCTCCAAGAGTAATTCTTGTCATGAAAAGTGCTTTCTTAAATTAGCCGTTCGGATTCGGCTTAAAACTGTAGGCCCCCTCCATCCCTGAAAATAGCACTCGCACACAGGAATGGTTGAGAGTTGTAAGTCACTAGGCCCTAGTTCTCAACGTCAACGGACTGTTGCGCCACCCAATTTATAATTTATGATCGTTTCTGTACTTTACCCTAATGAACATTTAGAGGTTACGAAATAAATTAACAATGGCCCTGCATTGATTACTGAGAGCAATCGTTCAAAAATTAAATTAAAAGTTGTCAAGTTCCTATTATATAACCCGATATTAAAGTTAAGCTTCATTTAAATACCTGTATCTCCTATATTCTGGCCAAATTTATTTTGTCATCCCAAAGAGATGCCCATGTTCAGAAATCGATCGTAATTTTTGCATAGATTTAAATGAAAGTAATGCCTTCATGGGGAAACCATAAGCTAAATTCAAGCCAAATCAAATTGCCTGATAGCGTTACTAACGTAGTTCTAAAAAAAACTATGGACCCTAACAATAAAATCCAAACAGAACAATTATTTTCCTACAAAATTTGTTGATTTGTTGTTAGGAACGTTTTTCCTTCTAAAACTACAATTTGTGACTTTAAAATTTTAACAATTTGTTACAATTTTAATTTTAATTTGAATGTATTTGAGAACTTTAAAGAAATACAATGACTCATTCGTCTAACAAGCCTGTTTTATTAAAATGTTTGGTTTTCAATGAGTTAATTTATTTAAATTTAATAATTTAGATAAGAAACCGTTCAAATCAACAAAATTTCTTCCATCATTTTTTTAACCTAAGCAAATAGAAAACACCATCAATTCTGCTTTCTCCTACAGCCAGATAAAAATTGAAAAATTAAATAAATAACAATAATTTGTCATTTCCAGATAAAATAAATCTAATACTTGATCTCATGCAACAAAAAGCTGTCTGCTTGAAAAAAAAAAATAAAAACTCAGAAACACAACACTCACTCTGATTCCCTCAGGTTCAAAGGCCCGATATTATCTTCAGCATTCATTAGAATTCATCTCACAGCAAATAAAAATACGGTGAGAATTTGTGTATGTAAGTTCAACATCACTGATTCAATATGCCAGAGTGCCATCAGCCCAACTGCTAACATAACAGGGATGCGTACACAAAATAATATCTTGATAAGCGATATCTTTGCCAGTTTATCAGTCAGTTGTTGTTGTTTTTGTTGTTGGTAAAAAGTTCAGTTGCCTTGCCTTCGTTTATCAAGCTATACAACAACCTTCATTTATACTAAAATGTGTGTAAGGCCATCAGTATCGGAGAATATCATGATGTGCGGAACTGTGTCAACAACATCCCTTTGGCGGTAAAGTTCACATAACATCATCGGAGGCAGGCTTGCAAGTGACAACGAGTGAACAAGTGAATAACCTTGCGTGCTACCCCTTGCAAGCATTGATTCTCTTCTCTTTGCTTCTGCCATCCTCCAACCCCAACCTGTGCAAAACTCAAAGCCTCTGATGAAGAAGAACAATCATATAACAAAAAATAACTGCAAGTGCCAAAGAATAAACCCGCTCGAATAAAGTATAATTAATGGCTCGACATTTGGAAGTCGTTCATCATCGCCGGCCGGTTGATGTCCCAGCAGCCGCGCGGCCCAGCTCAGCACATCGCAGCGGTCAGCGCCTTCATTTGGCCATTTTGCTGCTATGAATATGAGAAGTTATATTCGAGTACATACCTTGTGCAATGTTCACCTTTTATCAAAAGAAAAAGTGCGGATAGCAAAACATTCATCAAGAGTTATGACCGTCGCTCGTCGTCGTCATCGGAAGCGCATGGAGGAAGAGTGAGACTAGAAGGCTTAGACTGGCCCGATGCGATATCGTGTCCGGAATAGGAGTTACCAGGAGTGCACTGCACTCTCGATAACACATTCTCAATCGTCGGTCGGCCAATCCTGCAGGGATTTTTTCCTATCCCTCTTTTTTCGATGCACTCTAGACTTGTTATTTCCCAAACCCATCTTGCGAGCGGTGGTGGGTGTGGTGACGGTGGTAGAGATGGAAATGGAAATGGAGATGGAGGCGTCATACAACAACGAAACCAACGACGCGGCTATTCAATCGCTTTGCAGTGAGGTCATTCGTGCCAACAATAGCTCTGGTTGGGTCGAGTCGAGTCGACAGAGGGGTTGTCATGTCGGGTCGGTACACCGGGAGCAGGAGCAGACTTTTCCTTTCCTTTTCAATTACATGAATCAAAACTGCGCAACCTGAATGTTGTGGCTCCACGTCTTTCCGTCTGTCCGTCCGTCCGTCTATTTCAACGCTGCTGGTTGACGTAAAACTCTGGAAGATTGAACCAGTAAGAGTATGAGTCTATGCCGGTGCCAGTGACCCTGCGCCTGCAGTGCAATAATGGCGTGGTGGTTGTGCTAGTGGCAGCGCGAAAATTACCCACTTCAATAGTTTTCTACAGGAACAGAGCACTGAACGGAACGTAGAATAGTCGGTCTTCTGCTCCGACAGGTGGATTGAATATTTTATAGCGATTCAGGATGGGAAATCATGCACGTGGTTAATCATGCATTTAGATATACTCGTATACCTATGCCAAGGTATATCAGCATAAACCTGCGGTGGATGTGTAGAATGAGAAGGGAAGTTACGGCCGTTCATACATATATGATGGGGTGCCGGCCGGCCGCCCATATAAATAGATAACCAAGCCAACCCCTTTTTTTTCTCATGTAGGTATTTGAATTGTTTAAAGGCTGTTTAAAGTATTAGGCAAATTGCCACGAAAGTGGATTTAATTTTGTCTCTATTTTCAAGAGAAAATATCCTGGTTTGGTTATATTCGCCATATGTGAGTTGGGGTTAAATTAAAAACCTCAATGTCCAAAAAAAAAAAGTTTTAGACACATTCTTGTTTTTGTCAATTATGTGTATACTTTATTTAAATTGATCCAACGTCAACGTTTCGTACTTGACACGAAACAATACTTAACCAAAATTACGGAAATGAGGGTTTCAAAAAACGAAAATAAATAAAACCTTAATTAGTTAAATTCAGAGAAGACTTGTGACGGAAAAGTTTGTAATTTTCATACGTGAAAACGAACATTGTTGAAATAATTGAAAGCCGCACCATTTTCATTCTGCAAAATTTATAAATATTGTTTATTTTGATGACTGCGTTTGTTTAAGAAGAAAAAGTTTGAACAGTTAAACGAGAAAAGTTGCTTTGAAAACAACAACAGTACATTTGAGATGGGGTTTTATGTTTAAATTCTAAACAAATTCCAAGTGAGGTGACTTAATTAGACAGTGAAAGTCAAATAGTTGTGATGAAAGGCTTTCAAATGAAATATTTTACTTTATTCAAACAAAACTGTTGTAACTTCTGAAGCAAACATTTTTTGACATTTGAAAATTTAAAAATAAAACATTGCTTTAAATTTGATAACTAATGCAATTGATACCCAACTTCGGTCGTACTGTCAAGTACAGAGATTCGTTCTTTAGCCGTTCGAAAGTTGATGTTGAAGATGTCATTAAATTGGTTAACGAGACCTCATGATTTAACACCTTCAAACTTTTTCTTTAAAGCTGTGTAAGATAAAGTCCATGCCAATACTCTACAATTGTTTAAAAATCTTCAATATTGTAGAATTTGTGTAATTATGGAAGACGTACAGCCGCGAATGTGCGAATTGGTCATGGAGACTTTCAAGAAATTAGCTGTTAATAATTTCAATTGATTCTCTTCTTTATATCGGGTGATTTTTTTGAGGTTAGGATTTTCATGCATTAGTATTTGACAGATCACGCGGGATTTCAGACATGGTGTCAAAGAGAAAGATGCTCAGTATGCTTTGACATTTCATCATGAATAGACTTACTAACGAGCAACGCTTGCAAATCATTGAATTTTATTACCAAAATCAGTGTTCGGTTCGAAATATGTTTCGCGCTTTACGTCCGATTTATGGTCTACATAATCGACCAAGTGAGCAAACAATTAATGCGATTGTGACCAAGTTTCGCACTCAGTTTACTTTATTGGACATTAAACCAACCACACGAATGCGTACAGTGCGTACAGAAGAGAATATTGCGTCTGTTTCTGAGAGTGTTGCTGAAGACCGTGAAATGTCGATTCGTCGCCGTTCGCAGCAATTGGGTTTGTGTTATTCGACCACATGGAAGATTTTACGCAAAGATCTTGGTGTAAAACCGTATAAAATACAGCTCGTGCAAGAACTGAAGCCGAACGATCTGCCACAACGTCGAATTTTCAGTGAATGGGCCCTAGAAAAGTTGGCAGAAAATCCGCTTTTTTATCGACAAATTTTGTTGAGCGATGAGGCTCATTTCTGGTTGAATGGCTACGTAAATAAGCAAAATTGCCGCATTTGGAGTGAAGAGCAACCAGAAGCCGTTCAAGAACTGCCCATGCATCCCGAAAAATGCACTGTTTGGTGTGGTTTGTACGCTGGTGGAATCATTGGACCGTATTTTTTCAAAGATGCTGTTGGACGCAACGTTACGGTGAATGGCGATCGCTATCGTTCAATGCTAACAAACTTTTTGTTGCCAAAAATGGAAGAACTGAACTTGGTTGACATGTGGTTTCAACAAGATGGCGCTACATGCCACACAGCTCGCGATTCTATGGCCATTTTGAGGGAAAACTTCGGAGAACAATTCATCTCAAGGAATGGACCGGTAAGTTGGCCACCAAGATCATGCGATTTGACGCCTTTAGACTATTTTTTGTGAGGCTACGTCAAGTCTAAAGTCTACACAAATAAGCCAGCAACTATTCCAGCTTTGGAAGACAACATTTCCGAAGAAATTCGGGCTATTCCGGCCGAAATGCTCGAAAAAGTTACCCAAAATTGGACTTTCCGAATGGACCACCTAAGACGCAGCCGCGGTCAACATTTAAATGAAATTATCTTCAAAAAGTAAATGTCATGGACCAATCTAACGTTTCAAATAAAGAATCGATGAGATTTTGCAAATTTTATGCGTTTTTTTTTTAAAAAGTTCTCAAGCTCATAAAAAATCACCCATTATGTATTTATTGTCCTCTATTGAAAAGAGGACATTGTTTAATATAATGGGTGATTTTTTAAGAGCTTGAGAACTTTTTTTAAAAAAAAAAACGCATAAAATTTGCGTAAAGCGCGAAACACATTTCGAACCGAACACTGATTTTGGTAATAAAATTCAATGATTTGCAAGCGTTGCTCGTTAGTAAGTCTATTCATGATGAAATGTCAAAGCATACTGAGCATCTTTCTCTTTGACACCATGTCTGAAATCCCGCGTGATCTGTCAAATACTAATGCATGAAAATCCTAACCTCAAAAAAATCACCCGATATTATATATTGTAACGTGATACTAAAAAATTATATTTTTGGAAAAAAATCCAATTAACGGTTTTTTATAAATCAAAAAAACTGAAAAAAAAATGTGTCACCTCGAAAATTTTACGACTAAAATATGATTTCATCACCAAAACAATTTTGTGCAGCGAAGAATAATGTTTTTGACATCTGATAAAATTTTGAGAAAAATCTAATTGACAGTTTTTTTTATAAAAAATAAAATCCTAAAAAAAACATTACTTATAGTTTGTAAAAATTGAATTTCGACTCAAATATCTTGTCAAAACTTGGAGATATTGGCTTTAAACTACTTTAATCTTTCAAAAAATATTGTTGTCAACAATCAGTAAAATTTTGGAAAAAATCGAATTGACACCTTTTGTACAAAAAATTAAAAACCTAAAAAAAAATTAACAAAAGTTGATAAAAATTGGGTTTCAACTCAAATATCTTTTCAAAAATTTGAGATAATGGCTTCTAACTAATTTTAACTTATAAGAAATATTGTTTTCAACATTCGATAAAATTTTGAGAAAAATCGAATTAACAGTTTTTTTTTTTACAAAAAAAAAAAAAAACCTAAAAAAAAAACAATACTTAAACTTGGTAAAAATTTACTTTCGACTCGAAAAGCTTTTTAAAAATTAAAAATATTGGCTTCAAACTTATTTTATTTCACAGAAAATATTGTTTTCGATATTTAGTAATTTTTTTATTATAAAAATTCAACAGTCCGATTTTTCATAAAAAAATAAAATCTCCAAAAAATAGTACGCAAATTTGGTAAAAATTGATACATATAAACAAACCTTTAAGCAAGCCTCTTTGTTTTTTATTTTTATTTATGATTGGAAATGCAGATAAATATTCGTATAAAGATTTCTGATTTGATACGATGCAATTGGTATCAAAAATTAACGACAATTCAACATAACCAGCAATAATTTTATTATATAATTATAAAAATTTTATTATATAATTATAAAAACCAACATTAACAAAAATATGGCTAAAAAATGGAAATTCTTAACAAAATGTAGTTACCATATTCATATATTATCGCTTGAATGAAAGTTTTAAATAGAATTTGTATGTATTACCAGAGTTTATATTTAAAAAACCATCAATTTCGAAAAACTGGGTGAAAGCTTTCAGAAATCTTTTATTGTCTCAATATTTCTTAAAGTCAAAAAAGTCCATCATCGACCTGGTTAAAACAATCAAAACACCATAAATTGTATATGTATACGTAAATTATATTGAAGAAAACCCATAAAATCTATATCCTTAGATACCACCTAGTATTTTACATTGTAACAAAAACCGTCATGTATAACAACTTGACAGCTCACAAATTAAATACCCCCCAACACACCACTGCCTGCATGCGGCCCAATGATGTCAAAACATTCTGACAAATTATCAAGAATCTAGTAATTCTCAGATAAGTTTCCCTCTATACATATTACAAGTTTAGTATAAAATAATATATGTATTTGTGTTAGTTAGGTTAAAATGCATTTCCTCGAATTATAACCATAAGACAAAAAACAAAACAAAACAAAAACATATTATTTTATCAAAGGGGGCACATTGACACGAAGATGCCGCTGCGCTTCTACAACACCGCCGAGCTGCGCCATTTATATTCAATGGAATTTTTCCCCCTCGTTGAACGATTATAACTATAAGAGTATAAGTTGAAGTTCCCAAAGCCGCGCGCATCGCATCAATCATTTCGTGAGTTATTCGTGCTTTCGTGAGCGCGATGTCACGAAACAACAAATTCTCACTTCTTATCTGCGATTACTTATTAATGTTTGCTTGACCATAAAAAATGTCCACCAATTTTCATTTCTGATGGAACTGTCAAGCTTATAGTGAGAAATTCCCAACATATCGGTCATCCATCCATCCATCTATCCAATCCATCCAGCCGTGCGTCGCGTCCGACCGAAGACCGGAGACCGTACACCGGACTGACTAATTTGGACCTCTAAGCGTAAGGTTTGAAAAAATATATATAGGTAGGTATACAACAATCATGTTCCTTGTAACTATTTGTTGGGGGGCTGACCGTCTGTAAATTGACCGTACCGCTGGCGCTGCCGGTTGTCTAAAGGCTTAAGGCTGGAGCTGGAGCTGTAGAGATGATCCACTGCAGTAATATCTTTTTGACACGCATAGAAAATATTCCACAGATGCAGTCGCATCCGATGATGCATCACCTACATCATTGGGTTCTATAGGGACACAATTTCTACATCACACTAATTACCGGTCGTCTCGTCACGTCTGTCTCTTCGGTCGCCCTGCACCACATCATAACGCTTCACACATGTTGTTTGAAAATTATTGCTTCCAATGATTTCTGTGTTTAGAAAACAAAAAGATGAAGAAAAAGAAAATTTTCAAAGATCATGTTTACACCGTTTATGGACAATTTTTTTCAGTATTTCTTTTATTTTGTCATATTTCAAGTGATTCGCTGATGTTGTATGTTGTCTTTACTTTCTTGGAATAGGACAAATGAATCAACGTCGCTGTGGCAAGATTCTATATGATTCCATTCAACTGCAGCGAGTTACTTAGCAATTTTTCACTTTCATTGCAATGAATGTATGAGCATTTATCTTTGCGCTAGTTGTATCTAAGGTTACATCAGGCTTTGAAGTGATGGTTTGCTTGGAAGTCATCCATGAATCTACTGTATGGTATATACGCGCAGCGAATAGGGTAGATTCAAAAGGATCTTCATAATATTAAATTCTTGTCAAGGACTAAATAAAAACGAGTTGTCACGACTTAAGTCTCATCTTTATTTTATTTTCGCTTCGTTACTATGGCATAGTTTTCACAACCAAAACGGTGTGATGCTGGGATGCGGTGGCGGCGGCGGCGCGGCGGCGTGGCAGCGTTTTCAAGAAGCAAGCAAGGATTAAGTCAGTTAATACTGTTGGCTTGACTATAGTATCTTTGAATGGTAAAAAGTGGATTCAGAGCAGAGTTATTTTAATCCCACTGTGAACGACTATGATTCAAATTTAAAATTTAATGAGAGGTTTCATTTTGATATTTAACAAACACGCGTATATCTTAAGAGAATTAAATGGATGTTCATTTCATTGTAAAGGCAAAGGTACATATGTCATTACTCATTAGCAATGGAAAACGATATTAGCCAAATGGCCGCCACACTATGGTTGCAGAGCCGTATCCTTTTTAGGAAAGTTTCGATCAAATCACTAGATTTCTTTGGCCAATTGTAATCACCTCTTCCAGAAATAATTTGACCTACTTTCAAAATTTCGATGGTTACATATTTTTCGGCATTTTTTTAGTGGAACATTTATCCTCCATTTTTTAAGTAATGGCGTAGTTTTACTTGTAAAATGTGAAAAGATGGCAGCTTTAAAAGTGGCAACTGCCTAAATAGCGGGCTGTTCAAAATAGAACCTCTTATTGGAAAACTCTTTAGAAAATAGAGAAAACATATTGTAAAAAAAAAACAACTAAACAACTTGTCACTTCAACAATATTGCCACAGCTACCCATCAAAGTTTACAATTCGTTTTTGGAAAATAATTCCAAAATGCTCTTAAAAGTGATCTTATATTTAAGATTTTTACGATTTTTTAAGTTGGTTTAACATGAATATAATGCAGGCTTTCAAACGTGCGTTGTGGCCATTGGTCTATGGCGGAACGCCATGTCGATGGGTATCGATAACGCTGATGTTATCAAAGCAGCTTTTAGACTATCCAAATTTCGATGGGGAGTCTTACAAGCCTTGTTCTCTAGTTTGGACTACAAACTGTAATCCAATGGATTAAAATCTGGACTCCCCGAGCGACGGCCAATCTGCAACTGCAATAAAATACGGAATATTTGTTATAAGCCACTATTGTGTGCTTTTGGCCTTGTGTGCTGGAGCAGAGTTTTGTTGGAAGACCCATCTTTCCCCGTTGAAGAGAGTATTTGTTGATCTCTTAACAACACCCTCGAGAACATTCTCCTCATACACTTTTGCACCGGTTTTTACACCTTTTTGACAAAAATGCAGTGATTTGACACCTTAATGTGAAACCCCCCACCAAACCATTGCAGAAGCGGAGTGGTGTCCACGTTGAACCCTTGGAACAACTTCTTTAGCTTCTTTGGAGGACGTCGCGTCGCATAAATTTTATCATTTTGTTTATTATAAACTTTTTCTATTATGAAAATTTGTTCATACAAAACAAGCTATTTTGTGCAGTCCGAGGAACAATTCATACATTATTGCGATTTTTGTTTTACCATCTTTTGCCAAACTTGATCGATCATTAAACATACATCAACATTTGGTGCAGTGTAACCATGCCCTTAACACAGAATTCCGTATCAGCAGCAAAGTTCGAAATTTCGCATACAGCTGATCTACCAAACTTAATTTAATTTTTCATGAATGTTCTATTTCCTTTTCCGAGATTTGTTCTTTTCAATTCCAACTCTCAAACGTGTCACACGGAGGAAGAAGTGTAATAAGCTTACAAGTGATATTAAATCAATCCATTTAAGAATCAAGTACATTCTTCCAAAGAACTATAATTTGTTCACAACTAAAGCCAATTTAATCAGGAAATTCTAGGAGATAATCCAAATTTCTCAGACCGCATGGGCGGCCCGAACCCGGAATCGTTGGTTAGTAACAACCATAACCACTGTCCTTACCAAATATCCAGCTAATACAACACCGTCAAGTAGGTTACGCACAAAAAATCATTTTTTTGATCTGTTCATATCAAGATTCAGATTTATCAGGAACTTCTTGGAGAAGATTCGATATTTTCCCAGACCGCGTGGTCACTCCAGACAACGCATTCACTGGTTGGTAGCAACCATCCCAATCATCACAAAAATTGAGCAAAAAACTACCACATCGCTTCAATCAACGTCCGAATCACATCCAAATTTAAATCAAGCAAGCTCGCTTTGTCGTAAAGTGATCTACACACGAAAACTCTGTGCTCACGCCAATTTTGGATTGAACCTTGTTCCCAAACCAACCTCACAGCTCGTTGATAGTGCCAGATCACCAAAAAGAGACATTTCGTCGAAAACAGATCATTGATCTTGTTTCGCTGATCAACAGGAAGCCAGCTGATCATCTCAGTACTCTTCACAAACTCCTGCGCAGGTCAATACTTGACCACGTCATCACGGTGCATCAAGAAAGCAAGTGAAATCGAGACAGTTTGAGAGATCAACGAGGTCTGGTTAATTTGTTCCTGCAATCAAAATAAACCCAGCTCTAACCTTAACTTCGTAAACACACCCTGTAAAGTCTACATAATCAATATAAATTGATCCTCAACCGCCATCGAAAGAAACCCAGCTCTACCTTTGACTCGTCAACCTACTCAGTCATAAACCTTACGGACTAACAAAATAAACCCAATTGTATCATAACCTAAATTATACTACAAAATCAACATAAATGCCAACCTAAATTTTACCATAAATAACTTCAGTGAATTATAACTTTAATTTTAAATCAGACAGTCATACGCCGCAATAAGTTTAAATCAGTCCAAGTTCAAGTGCAAGATTTTTGTTTTGATTTTATTTAAGACCATCTTCCCACTATCAAACTCTAGCAAAACATCGAACGACCACCAAAAGCTGCTGTGCACATCAACTTTCTGGAAGTCGGTAAGTTTTTATAAACTACATATGTACCATACTTGCTAATATCAAAACATACAAAAATAAAGAAAAAAAACATAATCTAATTTGAACGAAGATCGATACAATTAAAATAAATGATGATATCAAAATAGATCTCTTGCCACCTTGAAATTGAAAGCTCTTATCACTTATCAGTTAAATTTCGTTGAGTGAAAGTCTTACAAAGTAAGAGAAGAGATGAGTGATATTTAAACTCTAATGAGCTACATAATGTATGTACAATGTACATGTACATATTTTAATGAGCGGATCAAGGAATTTCTCTTCAATGTAAACCAAGCTCAATTGCAGATTTAATCTTTCGACTTCTTTTACTTTTCTTTTCGTTGCAATTTGATTTAGGCTATACTAAGTGGTGTATATATGACATGCATGATTATAATTCCATCATTTTTATTTTATTTACTTTCCATTATTTTTGATTTAAATTTACTTATGAATAAAATTGTTTTCTGAATCTGAATGAACAAGTATAATATTATTTTTTTATTTTTATTTTATTTTATATTTTTTTTCATATTTGCATAGCTACATAGTTTTTTTTTTTTTGGAATGAAGTAATATAAAATTTTAGTGCTGAGGGGAAGCAAATAAGGTAATGGTGCGACGCGACGACATGAAACTCAATTCTTAGAATTATACTCGACTTTAGATTAGGGGTCATTGAATTAAAATCGAGTGGATCAATGACCATGGAGTTTTCTTAGAAGATTAAGAAAACCGAGGGGGGTTACACTCAGGGGCCCTTTTAACATCCAGGGTTCCCCATCAACAATGTTTAAGAAATAATTACAACTTTGTTCGCGTTATAAATAGTTCTTGTGTTTGATAAATATTAATTTTGAATCGGCATGAAACATGAACGGCGGTTCAACGACGAGTACAAGTAAGTACCCACCCCACCGACGAGCTGGTCTAATGGTGATGCAAGCATGCCGAACCGTACTTTGTTGGTTGAACAACCCATCCGATGTTTCCAGGTTCTCCTCAGGGAATCCTGTGTTCTTGAGAGAGTCTTGGGAAAGCATATTAAAGCTTTTCGTCAGATGGGAACAGCAGATACCGTTACAATTTTCATATCCATTTACCGCGTGCCACTGCAAAAGGTTTTTGCTTCTTTCAAGTCTTATTTTTGTAAGACTTGTCCTGTTGCTCGACGATAGGCTTTCATGTGGAGATCATCATCTTGACATGGATCTGGCGGATACATACAATTCTCTGTATATGATCTTGTGCTTCCGAAGAGGATTTCTACGAATTCGTTCACGCACAGCTTTAACTTTTGCGCTCGTTCGAGCGAAGCATAGAAAACCACTTCTTGGTCTGTCCTCTACTCTTGACAGTTCATTTAAACGTTGTATAGAACGATACACAAAAATTCGCGATAAACCAAGTAGTTATAAAGGTTCAAAAATTTGGTTTGAATTTTGTCCACACTTATGTAATGCGATTATCGCGACTCGATTTTCTTTAACACCCCACTCCATGATCACCGATCAAAAGATGAAACCACACTAGCTTCCATTCTTTACAAATAAGAGTGTACGTGTTTCGAAAAAATAGTTAAGGGTATCATTCCCAGTGGAAGTTATGAGCAATGTGATCTTAAAATCGTATGTAACAGAATTTATGGCTGGACAACGCTTTTGAATTGTGCAAAATTGTTTTGAAAATCATGTTTTTTTTACTTCATACGCGAATTTTGTTTAGCGATAAAGCTCACAAAAACTGAGTGTTTGGTGTGCTTTATGGTGTGCTTTACGCTTGACGATATGTGTCACTTCGAGAACAACATTTGCTAAGTTATTAGCGATATACGGCCACAAATTTTGGTAAAAATGATCAAAAATTGAATTTCCAGATTATACTACGTCCGCGCCAGCCATAGCGATCATATATGCTAGAAATCATATTTAAACTAAAGTAAAATTCAATAATCTTTGTTTTATTCCATTTCAAAGTTCAATACTTCTCAAAAACGCCCTTTATAATGTTCATTTGAAATATAACGTACAGAAACTAAGAATAAGACAGACAATTTCACAGATTCCATCTACTCATCAAAGTTTACAAATCATTTTTAGAAAATTCTTAAAATTTCGAAAAAAAAACTGTCAAAATTAAATCCTTCCTTAACCATTCAAGATCCTAAGTTATTTAACACATATATCATTATTTTATAGGGTACATCATTATGCCATATCAACCATTTACAGCTTTTCCTTAAATATTTCATTCTCCATTTAGATAATTTTTGATCAAATTAAATTAAATAGAATGTGAAATTTTTCATCCAGTATTCATGTCACAACAACACAAACAAAAAGACACTGAAAACACTTCATGTTGTTTGTGCATGAGTAGTCTGACAAAATTAAAATCCAAAATAAAATATAAAGAACACATAAGGCATGTTTGTGTACATTGCACTCTGGAAAAATCATCATTATATTAAACCGAATTCAAAGTGACTACATATCTATCTACATACATATAATATGTTATAGGGGGACTGCAGTTGGAATTGTTATAGTGCGTACCCCGCCCAATAATAATTATTATCCATTTTTTTCTATTTAAAATGCCACTAGAAGTTGAAGAAAAAAAAAATATGAATAAAAAAACAAAGTCAGTTTTTAACGAAACCGATGTCGTTTGCTTCAGTGTTTTTGAGAAACATGCAGTTTTGTGTATGGTGACCATATTTTTTAGATTAATGTTTAATTTCTATGTAAATGGAGTTTGAAGTTATGTTAATAATGTCTGTCAAATCTGGTAACGGTAAGATAAATCAGGAAAGTACAGACGATTTTAAGATCTTAAAACATTGTCAAATCATTCAATTGTCTGTCAATGGCTGACAGTTGCTAGATACTTAAGTGTGTTTAAAAATATTCCTGTATTTTACAATTTACAAACGGACCCGCAAAAAAAGTTTTTTTCCAAAAATTTAAATGTCATTTGATTTCTCAAAAAAAAAAACACATAATTTTCCAAAAATTGAATCTGAAAATCGTGAGAGTGGGTTTTTCTAAATTAATTTGAGTTTAAAAATATTTTTAGTATGCAGTTATTTAGAGCTTATTTATATACGTTTTACTTTTCAATTTCGTAAGAAAATAGGGATCCATTTTCTAGATACATAATTTCGAAAAATAAGGTTCAATATTGCTTAAATATCAAAATTTAAAAAAATTACATTTTTGATCATAAAATATTGTTGAGACATAAAAGTGTGTGTAGAAAAAAAATATTGAAATCGGTTTCAGATTAGTTCTTGAGAAAACTTAAAAACAAAATATGTAACAGTTATATGAGTGGTACCCTTCTGGAGCAATACAAAAACATGTTTTTTATTGACAGAAGTCAAATGAAGAATAAAAGTTTTAGAGAAAATTTAATAAGAATCTATAGGTTCGTTTTTGAGAAAATTCGAATTTTCGATTTTTGACCAACAAATTTGTATGATGGCTACTGTGATTTTTAGTCTGAAGAAAAAACGAAAAAAAGTCTAACGCGAATCCGCTTAAAACCTTAATTTCCAAGTTTGAAGTCAATCGACCCAATGCGGTTTGAGCTATAGGGGCGAGGACAGGCAGACAGGTGGACGAAATCGGGGGACCCACTTTTTTCGACTTCCCTACCATCGTAATGTCATGTTTGATTAGAACCTCAAGTTCTACATTTTTACAAATGCAAAACTTGCCATAGAATTCCTATATGTTGCGTAAACAGTGGCAATTTTGTTTGACCCCAAATATTTCACGAACATCACATCTTGTAAAATTTTGAAGGAATGTTTTTTTTTTTTTTAAATAAAAACCTAAACAAAATTCTACAAAATTTGTAAAGTTGATTTTTGACACAAATATCTTTGTATAAATTAAAATGGAATTACCAAATTTTGACTGGACAATTCCATCCACTGCTCTTATAAAAAATAATTGTAAATATGTCATATGGATTTAGCAAATTACTAAAAGTTAAAGTAGCCATTTCGTGATTTTAACTTTAGCAAATTGTAAATAGATAGCAAGATGTTAAAATTGTTGAAATCCTTTAAGTTTAGTAAATTTCAAAAAGTACCTTTAACGTTTTACTAAATCGTTTAAAATTTTTAGCCACTTTTTTTAACATTGTTCAAAGTTTTAAGAAAACCCCACTGTCAGTATTTTTTATACAAAATAAAAATCTACAAAAATGCTACGCAGATTTAGTAAAAATTGGCTTTTGACTAAAAATGTCGAGAACAAAAACAGATATTAATTCAAACTTATTGTATTAGGTATATAACAATGTTTTAAAATACTTGCTAACTTTTAGTTATTTTTTTTTTTTTTGAAAAATTTAATTCACAACTTTTTTTACAAAAACAACAAAAAATGGTTTTCTACTCAAGTATTATGAACACGAGAAAGATATTGACTTCAAATTTTTGTATACCATACAAAATATTGTTATTAAAATTTTGTAAAGGCTTTACAAAAACCGGTTAACGGTTAATGAGGGCAAAACAAAGTACATGCTGTCGTCAAGAAAGGACCTACAACACCGACGTCTTGGTCAAAACGTCACCATCGACAGACTTGACTTTGATGTAGTCAAGGACTTCGTCTACCTAGGCTCCGCTGTAAATGCAGAAAAAAACACCAGCGCTGAGATCAAACGAAGAATAACTCTTGCAAACCGCTGTTTCTTTGGGCTAAGAAAGCAATTGAGTGGAAAAAGTCCTCTCTCGAAAGACCAATGTGTCGCTATATAAGACCCTTATCATCCCCGTCCTGCTATACGGTGCAGAAGCATGGACTATGACAAAAGCGGATGAAAGCACCTTGGGTCGTTTCGAGAGAAAAATTCTTCGCGTGATCTACGGTCCCGTATGCATCGAAGGGGAGTGGAGGAGAAGATGGAACGACGAGCTGTACGGGCTGTACAGCGACGTAGACTTAGCCAGAAGGGTAAAAGTCCAACGGCTAAGATGTCTGGGTCACGTAGAGCGCATGGAAACCAATGCTCCGGCCCGGAAAGTCTTCGAATCCACACCCACAGGACAGCGCAGTAGAGGAAGACCGCGAATCAGTTGGCGCGCACAAGTGGAAGGTGACCTCACCCAACTCGGAGCGCGAAACTGGAAACATCTAGCTAGGGACCGTGCTAGATGGAGAAGTTTGTTGGGTGAGGCCCTAGTTCACACAGGACTGTAGCGCCACCTTAAGTAAGTAAGTAAGTAAGTTTACAAAAACCGACAGGCGGGAACGGATGCGAAATTGTCAGTGCGTGTCACATCCCAGCCCCTTTTTTGTTTGTAATTGGAAAATATTGATGTGGACGACACGTTATTTGTATTTTCGAAATTTTGCCAGAGAAGTTTTCCAACCGTGTTATTTCTCGAAGATGTGATTAAAATTGGCAACTTAGATCTTGTCATTAACTTTTGATCTTTAGACTAGTTTCTTTGAGCCCACATAAAATGTAAGGTACAATTCTTCAAGTATACTTTGCCCATCAAATACAAAAAGTAATGAAATTAAAAATTTAGAAACCTGGAAAGAATATGGTCACCTTAAAAAATAGATAGCGTTGCTCTGGAGAATATAGATGATGCAGGGGGTGATTCTGGCTTCTACCTATTATTACTTTACTATACGTGTACGACGTACACAAACGGTGCAGAGGTGTGGCGTGCGCAATGAAGTGAATATCACTTAATTAATTGCTCGATTTTGTTTTCTTTTTATGCTCGTAAATTCATTTTTTTGTATATTAGCTGACTTTGGCCTTGGCCATGTGTCGGTCGGTCGATCGGTCGGTCGGCTTGTCGTTGCATAGTAGTTGTCGCCTCTATCTTTTTGAATAGTATAAATGTACGTATTTCAATGCAATTTTCCACTATATTGCAATAATAAGCTTATATATATAAATTTGTTGAAGGAAGAGCTGAGAAGAAAAAAAAGAATTGCTGAAACTATTTAAAAACTGTCCATTATATCTAATCAAGCGAGGAGCTCTACCATATATACTCTCTTCGTATCCCGATCTCAAGTAGCACACACATAATATCGTTGCACATATTATGAATACTTCGAAATAGAGGGTCGGGGGAATTCAAAATTTATTGCTTGCAATTTGAAAATAATTGTAAAAACACTTCCTTATGACCAATTGCTGCGTTTTCTGCTGTCGTTTCTGCTACTGCCGCTGAAGCTGATGTGGATTTTTTGTTTTTCAAACTTGATGGTGGTGATGTTTCAGTCGTTTATTAGTCATACAAATGTTTATTTTTGATTTATAAGTGAACATTAAAAATGTTCATGGAACTTCTAGCATCGAAACTAGAAAAAGTAAATAAATATTTTAAATAAAAAGAAGAAAACAAAATATATTCATTAAAAATGTCAAAAAGTCATGAGTCAAGTTGGCATTTCTATTATGTGTGATAAAATGCATTGTGTGAGAGATCATCAAACAAAAATATTATGCATCAGGTATGCCTTGCCTATGGCTTTGGTACCACAATAAAAGAGATATTATATTTATTTTTATAAATCATCATCTCTATTGTTTTATTAAATACCAACAATACTTTACGACTGTAAATACCAGAGATCTTAGCGTTCAAGGAATTTCAACATAAATTAAATTTTAAGAATATTTTAAGAGGTGGATTAATTAATTTTTATTTTTCTAAAGAGGGTTTTCTAGTTTGAGTAAGAGTCGCGTCAGTATGTTTTTGTAATATATTAAATGGAAAAACAAACATTTACACATTGTTTCAACTTTTTGTTTGTTTTTAAAATTAATTTCAGATAGAAAAATATTTTTAAAATTTAGAATTCAAGTGAATTAAGTAATTATTAATAAAATTTGTATTTGCTTGATAGTAAATTAAAGCTATTTATATCTCTAAAATAAATTAAAAATTACTTTTACATATTTTTTAAGTGAGATGTTTTAGTTTGATATTTAGAAAAATGAATATTTTTAAGAGAAATCAAAGAATTTTTTCATTATTTAGAGTATATTATACCAATATCAATTGAAAACTATAATACCCGCCAAAAGGCAGACATTGGGTACAGCTGAAGCACAATATCGTTTTATGAACTTTTGCATGTCCTCGATAACTTCATAAATTTTTTCTTTAAGGTCTTAAATCAACTTTCGTGTATCGACTAGTCTTTCGCATGACTCTAAAGAAAAAGTCCAAAGGTGTTAAATCACAAGATCTACAATTTTTAAAGAAAGTTTTGATTAAAATGGATTGGGTAGATCCAATATAAATGGTCAAAAAATAAAAATTGACAGTTTCTAAAAAGCAGGGTATTAAAAATTAAACCTCTGATCGAAAAATGCTTTAGTTAAAATATTTGTATGAAAGTGATTCATATTTTTCAAAAATGATTTGAACTTCAGTTCTTTATTTTTATTTTGGAACAATGGAACAATGTTCGAAAAAGGAAAGAAATCATTTAGGGGGTATTAACTATGCTAATCCAGTTCATGAAAAATAAAGCTAGACAGGGACCTATGCCAAGGGGTGAGGATCAAAAAGACTTTTTTCTATATCGTCATTATTTCATTTTCAACATTTCAAAAATGTTTCTTTTGTATCGATAAGAAGATCGATTGTACAACTGATTATTGTCACGGTCTTAATTTATAAGTTTATTCCAAAAAACTTTAATTTCTTAATGACTTAACGAACAACAAATCATATTTATGAATAAGATAATTAAACAGAACAAAATACAAGTATTTTATTGCTGTTTTTTTAATTTTCAATGAACAAAATTTAAAACCAATATGTTAACAGTGCTTTTGTTGGGTAAAAAGTGTCTTTTTATGGTGTACAAAATTTCACTCTTCGGCACTTCCCAATATAGAATCTTAACTTAATATTTTAGATTTAGCTTTTTAAAGCTTTCACTTTCCACGGTTGAGAGATAAAAGACCAACGAGATCAATAAAACCAACGAGATCAATGAAACCAACAAGACCAATGAAGACTGAGAAGACCGAGAAGACCGAGAAGACCGAGAAGACCTAGAATACCTAGAAGACCTAGAAGACCTAGAAGACATAGAAGACCTAGAAGACCTAGAAGACCTAGAAGACCTAGAAGACATAGAAGACCTAGAAGACCTAGAAGACCTAGAAGACCTAGAAGACCTAGAAGACCTAGAAGACCTAGAAGACCTAGAAGACCTAGAAGACCTAGAAGACCTAGAAGACCTAGAATACCTAGAAGACCTAGAAGACCTAGAAGACCTAGAAGACCTAGAAGACCTAGAAGACCTAGAAGACCTAGAAGACCTAGAAGACCTAGAAGACCTAGAAGCCCAAGAAGACCTAGAAGACCGAGAGAACTGAGAAAACCAAGAACACCTAGAAGACTGAGAAGACCGAGAAGACCGAGAAGACCGAGAAGACCGAGAAGACCGAGAAGACCGAGAAGACCGAGAAGACCAAAAAGACCGAGAAGACCGAGAAGACCGAGACGACCGAGAAAACTGAGAAGACCAAGAATATTCAGAAGACCCAGAAGAACCAGAAGGCCAAAAAGATTGAGAAAAATTGACAAGATCGTCTGATGAGGCCGTTGATATCCAAAAATGTTAGTTCATAATATTCCATTTCGTCTACATTCAATGCTTTTAATGTATAGTACTCATATAATTTTAAGACGTTTCTAGACCAATCTCTAATACGGATATTTAAATGGTAGGTAATGACTTTTGCTGGTAGAGTTATATTCCACGTAAAGTTATCGAAATATTTACAAACAAATTTTCAAAATGTGTTAACTGTAACTTAGGTTTTAAAAAGGGGGGGGGGTGTAGTACTCCGATTTTCAAAAAGAAATCTGGCGCAAGAATATCTTGCTCTTGGTCTTTTTAAGATGGTAAAATAAATAAATAATACAAAAATAGAGGAATATTATTGTAAAAAAAAGGAGAAGGAAATGTTAAAGTAAGGTATACGCCGGGGTGTACCACTGAAATAAAACTAAAAGTTCTAACCGTTACCGCCACGTTACTATTTTCATTTCACTTCCTCAAATGTTGACACTTTTAATAAATCTAGATTACATATTTTCCTACTGTTGACCAACTCCAAATCAAAAACTTAATATGGCAATTTGTACATAATTGGGTGCTCTGAACTGTCAATGGTGAATTTTTACTTAAGTTTTTATTTATTAAAGGTAGTACCCGTGGCGTGATGGTTATTATGGAGGACCGTAATGCCAGAGGTCTTGGGTACAATCCCTTACTGTACCATCTATAGTTTTTTTCATGGATACTGCCTCTTGCGAGGAATTCATAAATCCTCCAAGAGTATTTCTGGTCATAAAAAGTGATTTCTAAAATAAGTCGTTCGGATTAGGCATAAAAGCTGTAGGTCCCCTCCATCCCTGATATGCCTAGCACATAGGAATGGTTGAGAGTTGTAAGTCATTAGGTCCTATAGTTCTCAACGGAATCACCTAATATATATTTTTTTTTTTTAAAGATCGACAATGATATAAAATTATTAACAGCTATTCATAATAATGCAAATAGTTACCCTTTTATAGGATTACTCAATTACTCAATACTCATTTACTCAATTTTTCAAAACTCTTTGAAAAGTCAAAATCTTTCAACGAACCAAAAACTTCTGAAAAACTTCCATTTCCGTTAAAAATAAAAAAAAAACAATATCCCCTTTCACAAATTTACTTTATAACGTTCTCAAATTCCATCGACCCACTTTTAAAACAAGTCCAAAAATTTATTTTTATAAACCTTCTTATACTACACATAAGAGTACATATAAAAGTTTGGCAGAATATCACCAAATTTCATGGACACTTAATTTGATCATAAAAGTCTCAACTGCTCTTAAATCCTCTATAAGAAGAATAAGATGAAGAAAAAGAAAAAAAGAAGCCAATCTTCATCATAAGGCCACCCGCTGTGATGACATCGACATCTCGCAAGTCGCAGCATACTATGCCAATAAAATTCAATAATAATTTTGATAAATAATCGTAATCAATTACGACTGTGATGCGGGCCATAACCCACTTATACCTACACTTCTGTATCTCACAATCCTCCAGATATACAATATTAAGCAGCAACAGAAACAGCACTTAACAGCTGGGGATACCCAAGATAGATAAATATTCGAAAGAGGCAAGAACAAATCTCTCCAAGTTTTGCCAGCAACATGCAACAAACGTTTATCTCGTCTTCCTTCAAACTCTGTGCCGCGTCTTTGTCATTGTCGTTATCGTTGCCGCCGTCATTTTTGTTGCCAGCGCCAGACTGTCAGCGCTCAATGCTTATAGCGACCGACTAAGACGAAGACGATTACGACGACGCAACCCGTTGTTGGAATCGGAATGGAATTATCATCAAAAACTATTAAAGTGATTTATGTCTTAAGAGCCGAAAGCGGACGGGACGGCATACGGTTTGGGGTCATAATGCCTGTAGTACTAATGCCCCAATCACGATTGCGTCTAAAATATTGATTTGTCAATTTGAACGCGACCATTTGGACCAAGACCGCTAAGGGTATGCTCTTGCTGCTTCGTGGCTTCATATATAGTTCCGCGGCTCAGCAGCAACGTACTTCTGCTAAACTTATAGTCCTCCCCTCCCCCCCCCCCCCCAAAGCCGAACAAATATTGTCAACTGTGTGCCAAAAGATTTGCTGTATTAAGTTAATAGGAAGGTTTGGTTCATGTGGTTTGTTGTGGTTGTTGTTTTCGAGCCACCAATAATCATGTTGACCAAGTGGTGTGCCGTTGTTCCTGGGTGGAGTTCACGTCAAGCAATTTGGGCATTACGAAAATTAGTCACGAGTCTAGCTCAAAGTCAAGCAGGCATTACTCGTACCGTACGTTAGTATGTACCTTGTACGCCATAGTTGTACATGCACTGCACACTCATGCTCATTGGTATTGTAGAGAAGCTTGCCTGCTGCATGGCGATGGTGATGGCGTGGCGTGGCGTGGCATGCAACATGTCTTGAAGTGGTTTGTCCAAGTCCGTCCGTCTCCGTATATGCACCATGTCACTGCAATTATACTCGCTCGTCATGTGCACCTTGATTGGATTTGGAAATGGGATTGGGCATCGTATTCGTATATGTCTATCGCCCTCTTCGTGGTTATATTGAACAGATAGTTTTATTAATTCAGAAGCGCCCATGTACCGTACACGAGTAGAGTACCTTACCTTACCTACCTACCTTAACTATATCTTATATTTATATTATAGACCTGCTAGCTAAGGCAGAAGCACTCGATTGCACGTTAGGCCAGGCCAGGTTAGGGTTATATTATACAGGGACCCCATATAACCATATGAGTTGGAGTTAGAGTTAGAGTTAGAGTTGAAGTTCTTGATAGTGTTTGCTTGGAGTTGGAGGGTGATTAATTATGCACGCGATGAATACTCGTACCTTTATACTTAGGGACTATAGATAGACTCATATGTATGCGCGGTTTCAAATACTTGTCCCAGAATCTCAGGTAGCCTGCATAATTGAGTGGTATAGAAAAGACGAGCGACCGACGACGACGAGCTAAAGCGGTTTACTTCTGGGTTTTTGAAATGGTTAGACCTTTTTTTGCTTTGTTTTGTGTTATGGACTTTTCTTATTTTCAGTTGAAGGCGATGGCAACAAAACATAAACAAAAACGATCGGGTGTTAGAGATAAAGTCTAGATAAATGTTGATGAGATGTGTGAAGTTCTTATGGACACGATCGACAAATACGAAAGAAAGTTTTATGTTTATGTTTTGAAGAATGACACATTATATCATTTAAATGAGACAGTGTTTCCACTTTCAAACATTATGTCAATTCTCAGGATTTGTTTTTCAGATGTAACCTACTTTCAAAAGAGTAATTTTTTTTTAAATCAAGTTTAAGCAGGAAAAGTGATACCATTAAAATCTAATGAATAGTCTACCAAACCATATCAAACGTACTTGAATTAGAGGTGTTATATTTAGTTGGTTCGAGGTTGGAAGCGCTGGCATTTGACACTTGTCAAACTTTCGCTGTCATTTAAAGTGGCCATGTGAACCATGTAATGTTATTAATTAATTTTTACCATTTATTGGCCGTTTCATTGATTCAAACTTAGCCACTTTAAACCACTTTTTGGCAAGCAATCGGTAAATTCTTTAAGAATTTTGAGGAGAGTGGAGGTGTTACTGATATCGTAAGGCCGTGCAAGTGATGCTGATGATTCGTTATGATACTTATGGATTTCAGGTGGTTAAAGATCATGACTTGAACGGTTTGTGGTTTTAACAAAACGGCCAGGCAGAATGACCAATTTTCGTGGTAACATTATTTTTCGTTTTGATGAAGTTAATTGCCCACATAGATAACGCAAAATGAATAAACTTGTATTAGCAATCCAAAGTCCTTTCAAAGCTTAACAAATAACGAATAGGGACTGTCAAAGAAAATTGTTCCACATACAAGAACATCTATTAGAAATTAACAGTCCGCAAAAAGATGCTTTATCTTGATGAAATTTCTTCCGAGTTAAATGTTCGGGTGCATGATAAACTTTTATAACGCTTGAACACCACAAATTGGAATTTCGCATGACCTTTGTTGGATATTTTCATAAAAAAAAGTTCTATTGATATAGCCAGTTTCAGACTCCTTAAACAATTTAGAAGTAATACTCGCACTGCCAAGAATGCCCATCAGTTTACCCTAGAGCTCAATTTTAGAGACTCTCAAGTATAGTGGCTCTTTTTACAACCGTACATCAAGAATGTAGAATGATTTATCTCAATCTGTTTTTCCTTTCATCATGATATTCGAAACTTTAAGACCAGTGTGCTATGCATCGGTAGGTATATAAATATAAATCGGGTGGCGCAACAGTCCGTTGAGAACTAGGGCCTAGTGACTTACAACTCTCAACTATTCCTGTGTGCGAGTACTGTTGTCAGGGATGGAGGGGACCTACATTTTTATGCCGATTCCGAACGACTAATTTGAGAAAGCACTTTTCATGACAAGAATTACTCTTGGAGAATTTGTCAATTCCTCGCAAGAGACCCGTGAAAAAAACTTCTAGATGGCATAAGCAGGGATCGAACCCAAAACCTTTGGCATGACAGTCCAACGCACTAACCATCATGCCACGGGTACTACCATCGGTAGGTATACTTTCTTAAATTCTTTTCTATTTATAATCTTAAGCTCCCTCATTTTCTGTCATAAAATGCACACATAAAATAGGCACTATCGAATTTATTTGATTAAAGTGGCAACACTTGTCAGCCCTTTTTTGTGCATAATATTGGATTTGGTTCCACATAAGATTGATGTTTGTTTTAACAGCTGCAGCAATTTGAATTTGTAAAATGGTAATCTATGGGTGTGAGTTAGTTAGGAACCCTAGTTAGGTACAATTTTGTTTTCAAATCATTAAAATAGAACGACATGTTCATTGTTTAAAATAGCTTTTAGAGCCCATATATCAACAACAACAACAACAAAACAAACCTGTACTGGTGCGTGAGAAATGTGTATTTTGTATATAAATCATTACATACAAATCTTTAAAAGAATAATTAAATTTAAATATGTAATTTTGATGACTGCAGGGAGCTTTCCTTAATCAAAACCAGATGAGAGTTTTTCACTCATAAATCAACTATGAGAATCTAAATCTTCTAACATGATAAAGAGCTTCTCAAGTTTGTTTTTTTGGATTAGAGAGAAAATTGAAACTTTTCAGTTTCATTTCTGTCGACTTTAAAAGACAAACCAAACTAAGAAATAGTCAAACCCTTTTTTAGCCCGAATTGTTGGGCGCGATTTTTAAGCTTCGAAGGCTTTTTCCACTTCTTTTCTCAGAAACCCCCTTAAAACGTCGTTCATGATTATTTGGTTCATTTTGTATTATTAAGTTGTGCAGAAAAAGAATTTGTCAATTGACTTTTCAAGGTCTATATATACTCGCACAATTTAAGTCATTTGGGTAATGATCCATATGTTTAAACTTTCCAGAAATGAAGAAAAGAGCCTTGCCTGCAAC